>QCXZ01000086.1:21632510-21893011 GCA_025024175.1 Rhyzopertha dominica | reverse complement strand
TCAAAGGGTGCCTGTTTAGATAGGTTTTATGAGCTGTTTAACTCGGTGCTGGAGTTCTTCAAGATAAAAATAATGCTTTACGATCCAATTTATTTCAATCCAAAAGTGGCATCGCTTATTTGGCCGACTCCTTCACAATTTTAGTGAAAGCAATCTTCAGCTTCAAGGTGATGAACTGAATTTAATAAAAACAAAGTCCGTTATTTTCTGCATTTGTGACAAAATTTCTGTACAAACTAAATTTTGGACGATGTCATACTTTCTTATTGTGAGCACTTGGATGTTCTCCATTCAGATTTTAATCAAGGATGATATTTTGAAAATGAAAATACCTGGTTAGGTTTTGGATCCTTTTTCAAGTGCTAACACAGAAGAATCTCCACAGTTACAAGAGGATCTGATGGAAGTAACTACCAATGATGAATTGAATTTTAAATTCAAAAGCGGCTCCTGAAATATAGGCTGTAATTGAAAAGTTCTTAATTGCATATCCTTCAACATATTTGGTGGAACATAGATTCAGTGTGGTAACCAATCTATTAACAACAAAAGAAAACGATTGCAAATAGTCAATGCTTATGAAATATATACAGGGTGATTTTTTGAAAACTTCACACCTTAAATAACTTTAAATATAGCAAAAATTTAAAAAATTTGCAAAAACAGGTAAACTTTTGTTTGCAGGGGGACAACTTTTGAGATAAGTTTTTAATGGATAGCGCTTACCCTCTTAGCGGGGTAGATACCCCTTCAAAAATTTTAAATGAAAACTACCCATCTTACGATACATCATTTGAAAGCTTATTTCACAAAGAGTCTGGCCATGTAATTAGTTTTACCACGTTTAACTTATTGACGGGGTAATAGATTAATAGTGCCTACGAAACAGGTTGCTTATTAAATTGAATATTTTGGACTCTTTTCAACAAAAATGTATTTTATTTTAGAGCGGAAATAAAATTTGTCCTTACGAGAACCCAAAATTTAAACAAACAACTTGTAAAAAATATGACACTTAAAAAAAAACTCCCAGAATACTGAAAATTTTTCTTTTAACATTATTATTAACATTAAAGTATTTATCATGTAATTTTTTAGAAAGTCCATGTCCACGAAAAAGAAAAATTATTTATTTGTAACTCCAAAAACAGTGTGAACAAAACCATAGAAATTCAAACCTTACAATAGATTCTCAAAATGTGCACCACCTCTTTCCATACAATACAGACGGTTCTCGAACTCCTGCTGCACTTTTCGGAAAGTTTCAGGTGGAATCCTCCTGCACTCGTTAATAATTCTTTCTCGCAGATCGTCCAGGCTAGTAGGTTGTGTTTTGTAAACCACAGATTTTAAATGACCCCATAGAAAGAAATCTAAAGCAGTCAAATCGGGTGATCGTGGCRGCCATTCAATTGTTCCACGCCTACCAATGCAGTGAAGAGGAAATCTATGATTTAACCAATTTCGCACATTACTGGCGTAATGCGGTGGGGCTCCACCATGGTGGTAAAACAATTCGTATTCATCCAACATTGGATTTCCTTCAGGGTCACGTTGGTTTTCTAATTGCTCTGTGATTAAAGGATCAATAACGTTATCAAGTAATTCTAAATGCATTCCCCCATTTAGCGTCCCAACAATGAAAATTGGACCTACAGTTGCGTTGTCAAGTATTCCAGCCCAGACGTTCAGCTTCTGAGGAACTTGTGTATGACCTTCTCGAAAAATATAAGGATTTTCGTCACTCCAGTACCTGACGTTATGTTTATTTACAGAGCCGTTCAAAAAAATGTGCATTCATCACTGAAGCAGATATTTTTTATTAGATTTGGATTTACTATAATCTTTTCTGTCATAATTTCGCAAAATTGCAGTCTTCTATCGAAGTCATCTTCGCCGAGTTCCTGGAGAGTTTTCATCTTATAGGGATGGAATTTGTGCAGTTTTGTAACTTTCCTTACAGATGAATAAGAAAGTCCAGTGGCTGTAGAAATGTTACGCAAAGAGCTAGTTGGATCCATTGCAAAATGACCAAGTACTTCAAGTTGGGCCATTTCATCAACGACTCTATTCCCTGCCCTTTTTTTGTTTACTACAGATCCAGTGTCTTGAAATTTCTGCACGAGATCGAGAATGTACCTAGCGTCAACATTTTTATCGGGGTGCCGTTCGTTAAACACCCTTGCTGACGCACGAGCACAGCTATGCTCAGCACCGTAAATAAAAATTATTTCTACCCTTTCGGCAGTTGAATAAACCATTATCACTTGGACTCTCACTTTAAAATTTCACGCGATTTATAAAAAGGAATGTGAACAAAAAGATGGTCGTGCCAAAGAAGTAGCCAAAAAGTTGAAACAAAAAATTGGAAACACAAAGTAGATAATTATTTAGCCAATTCAGTATAAACTGTCGAGTTGCAATATCAAGTAATGTCGAAAGAAAATTTTAAGTATTTTTGGCATTTTGCTTAGGTGTAACAATTATTTTTTAACAAGTTTTTTTAGGCTTAAGTAAGGACAATTTTTATTGTAACTGCAAGACAATAAATTTTGTTAAAAAAAAGTCCAAAATATTCCATTTTATAAGCCACTTGCTACAATGCACTTTTTGACCCACTACCCCGTCAATGGGTGAAAAATAGTAAAACTAATTACATGGCAAGACTCCTTGTTTAATAAGCTTTTAAATGATGTATCGTAAGATGGGTAGTTTCATTTAAAATTTTTGAAGGGGTATCTACCCCGCTAAGAGGGTACGCGCTATCCATTAAAAACTTATCTCAAAAGTTGTCCCCCTGCAAACAAAAGTTTACCTGTTTTTGCAAAATTTTAAATTTTTCCTCTATTTAAAGTTATTTAAGGTGTGAAGTTTTCAAAAAATCACCCTGTATATATTTCTGTTTAACTGCTATTAAAATTTAAAAAAAATACTTACAGGGGGCGCTCAGTAATATTTCTGAAAAGAGGGCGGTAGGCCAAATAAATAAAAAAAATAAAGACTATAAAATCCCGATTTCAAGCACTAAACATATTTTCCGTTACGGATAACATGAATTTTTTTCTTGATGCTGCTAGATTTTGCTACAGCATTCGATACACTCAACCACTTCTTGTTTTTAGCTAGTTTACATTATCTCGAACTAGGCTCGAATGCTCTGAAAATGTTTCATAGTTTATTATGTTTCAAGCAGAAAACAGTTTATAAAAATTGGTTCTGCCTTGTCAGTCGAAATCTAAATAAAAAATCATGCTATTTGGACAATATCTAAATATAACAAAGTTAACTTATTAAAGCAATAAGCAGTTACAAAAGCTTGGGCACAGCAAGCGTGAAATTAATTTTTAGTATACCTTCTTTATAAACCTGAAGCAAGAAATGAATCTGGGTGATGTTATAGTATTGTACTTATTTAATTATGCCGACTGTGCCTACGTTCCTTGTTTAGATCAAGGAGAATTCAGGTGGTACAGAACTCGTGCTTGCATCTCATTTACGGTGTACGCAAGAAACAAAATACAACACAAACTTGGAGTAGTGCATGTGATACATTCAGCTTATTTATTTCAAAGTTGTTTTAACTAAAACTCCAGCATATCTTTATAAAAAAATTCATTTCAGGATTGAGATTCATAACATTAATATACGTAAAAAAATGTGCGCACAAGTGTACAAACATAGCTTTTTCAAACGATCGTTTTCATATAACATCTGCAAAGCATCTGTAAAATCTATTAATGCATTCATAGTTCATTTAAAAAATATTTGATGTCTCACAAATACTCTTTGTGGGCCTTTTATATTTAATGGGTAGGCTTTTGTCATTTTTTCTAGTAATCGCTCTACGGTTGGGTGAAGGAGCAGGTGCTGATCCATATTGTGGTCAGTACCAGTACGTCACTTCTATAGTTCTATATACACATATCCCGTTAAATTAAGTATTTTTTGTTGTACCGTGGGCACCACGAATAAAGCCATTATTATTATGATTATTCGACAAATGCAAACGTGACTTTTAAAACTGTTTCTTGCTGTATCAATTATTCTTTAAATTTTTTTCCTACGACCATCGATATTATTCGTGCCATACTGATCAGTTAATCCTCTATACCTACATAATTACACATGAACACATTACGAGCGTTTATTTAAACAGTATGCACAGTATTGAGCCGCAATAATTATATATTTCTGCATCGCTATATTTCTATATATGACGCACTTTTTACGAGATATAATTGTGTGTGCTTCTTTTGGTGGTATACCTTTTTTAATTCAATACCCATAGGGGAAGGAGTACCGGTCCATTTTATCAACAGCGGTATTAAAAGTGGCCCTCATAATTACTATCGTTAATTATCCATTTTAATGAACATTTTTTACCTGTATTTTTGTAGCAGACTCAAAGCCTTTGACGAACTGATGCTAAAACATCAAAGCAGTTACGTACAAGGCAGGAGAAATATTTCAAAATGAACATACATAAGGAATTTAATTATAAATATTCGCGGCGATTTAAGAAATTAAGAAGCCATCTTTAGATTAGCTAAGCTTCTAGTCAAAACAGCTTGTTTTTAAAATATACAGGTTCATCATACTATAGTTGCCAAAACATGGAGACGTCAGTACTGATAAAACGAATAATCTAGAAGCTAAACTATGCATTCAGGTGACTAACACTTAGTATAGTATTACAATTACACGCTCATTTAACAATAATAACAAATGTTGTTTAATAACATATTTTGCTGACGACAGAAATGGTAAATACGATTTGTTGATAAAATATTACTATTGACGGATAATCTTGAGAATTTATAAATATCGAGTGAATAATTATTTCCTACGAAATATGTTGGTTTAATTTATATTAATGTTGTAACATTTGAGTTGTACTCGTATATGGAAAAGCCTTATTCAAGTCTTACAAATAAAAGCTGAAACTTATTTGCTTGATATTGAATTATTTGGAGAAAATAGTAACTACTTGTTACGCCGACGTTTTCCAGGCCTTTATTCCTACCTTTTTACGATCTGCAATCGTAAATAATTTAGTAATAATAATAATAATAAATAGCTCTTATTTCCTTTATAAACAGTAAATTAAAATGTTCGTAGGCGCAGTTCAGCATACACATATAATCTCAAATTATTATGCAATTTGATTCTACCTAAAAAAATCTATAAGAAATTAAAATTAAAATAAATAAATACAAAATTCTAAATTTTCGACCATAACTCAAACACTAAAAAAGGTAATCAAAATCTGTTCTGCCATGCCAGTTTATCTCAAAAAGTAGAACAGGGTTATCCCTCTAGCTTTAATAATAACTGAGATACCCTATAAAAGCATCGAAAGTGGGATACCCTGTACATTCGTAGCCTAACACTGAAGAAATCGACATTTTTCGATAAAAGTCTGTTTTTGAATCGATCTTGTATAAATATCTGTATAACAACGTCCACAACCTGTACAGCAAGGATTTAAGAAAAATAGATCAACCGTCACCTATTTAGCTAGTTTTTCCCAGTTTGTCTCAGAATCACTTGATGTGCAATATAAAGTAGATGTAATCATGGGCGTAACCAGCTTTTGGTCTAGGGGAGGCCAAAGCAGAAACGTCCTGCAGAGTATAATTCAACATAAATAGAAATAATAAACGTTTATAAGATATTGGTACTTAAGTAATTAATGAAGATTATGAATAATCTTCGTGGATTTTCTGCAAGGCGACTTAAAACATCTTCTGTGAAATAAAGACGCAAACTATTTATATGTTTTCTATGTACACTGATCATACAAATTCCCTTTATTACTAATTCAGTTATTGATGAACTCAGGTGAGGCGCATTCAGTTGTATCGCTCTCGCGTTTAACAAAAGATGAGTTGATACATTTTATTTGGGAGAATAAAGATCCGTGATCCGCATAATGTATAATAATATCATACGAAGTACCAACGGAACATAAATTTCACCTCTAAGTTCTACTAATAGGAGCACGATTTCTGATTCAGAATTAACACATCTCAAAGACTAATGCATTAACCGATACGCTTTTAGTACAGTTTTAAATTCTCACACTAGAAGCTTTAGAAATTTAAGCTGGGTGTTCATATGTATAGGTGCTAAAGATACAATTGTAGTAATTTTTACTCCCCAGGGAAAAAGACTCGATGGATAACTAACATTATTAAAACTCAGAATGACAAATGCCTCAGCATTATGCGTCAAGCCAACTTTCTTAGATCGCCAGTGCATTGCTCTCAAAAATTATCGACTACTTAATATTTTAACCACATTAAGCTTGATTTAAATAAACTGAAATATGTTTAATTGCATTTTTAACAACACACCTGGTTTTAATTCGTGCTGTTAAGGCTTGTACTGGATTCCTAAAACTTATATTAAATAAACTGACTTTCATAAACGTGAGTTCGGATGGATTTTTAGTTTTTTTTGTATTAATTGTTAAAATGTAATGTGAATTTAGAAATTTGGCACAAAAATTAGAGTTATCACCGAATATAAGACAGATTCTGATATGATTCCATATAACAGTAGTTAGTTGAACAATCTTTGTAGGAAAAGGTAGAAGAGCTGAACTAAGCAGAAATCGTCTAATGACTCATCCACACCAAGATAGTATTTTAAAGCTATATCCACCCTAAGACAATGATCCGTAACAACAAGAATGTTGCAGTTACAGGTTCAAAAAGCACATGGCATCGATTAAGCTTGGAAAACATTTGACGACTTATCAGAGAAGGTCATTTGCAAGGGTCAAATATGAGTTCTGGATGAAAACTGTGAAATACGCTTGTCCATAAATTTGACTGAATTTACAATTTTGTAAATAAGACAATTTTTAGGTGTACACACATAATTAACCAGCTAAATGTATGGGAAGTTGGAAGGGCCCAGAGTTGGCAACCCAGGTCCAGGAGGGGGCAGGTTGATGTTGATGTTGATTTTCAGAAAGCATTTGACTATATAAATTATGCCTATAGTTTTTCAGATAATAATTCAAGATAGTAGCGGTCGTATTTGTAAATTACTTTTTATATTTTGGGGCTATTCGACCATTAAGAACACTCTTTTCTCCAACGTCAAGCTTTCGATCTTTAATTTAGATCTTCATCAGGACAACTACAATATAATACAAGACAAAGTTACCTACTATTAATAAAGTCTTGTATTACATTGTAGTTGTCCCGATGAAGATGTAAATTAAAGATCGAAAGCTTGACGTTGGAGAAAAGAGTGTTCTTAATTGAGTAATAAAGGTCGAATAGCCCCAATATATAAAAAGTAGTTTTTCAGATATATGAACACAAGCAAACTTTTATATAATCAATGTAGTTCACTTACGTATATAACGAAGTCAGGGGTACCACAAGGTTCTAATCTAGGACCACTGCTGTTCCTAATTTTAACTAATGATGTGGCTGATATTGTGGATGGGGAAAAACTTATGTTTGTTAATGATTTAAATTTTTATAGCAACGTTAAGGGTAGTGATATAGCCTTCAACTGCAAAATAACATCGATAAGCTTAGTATGTGGTATTGTGAAAACCGATTGTCTCTAAATTCTGATACGTGTTTTTAGGGCGTTTTATTCCTATCGTCATTTACGTTTAATGAGCGCATTAATAAAATGATATCGTCGGTTTGTACGACTTTAGGCTTTTTTATCTATAGAAATTGCAGACCCAATCTATATTTATCAAAAATATCGTATGAATGTGTCCCATGGAAATTAGTTTTATGGGTTTTAAACAGTTTTATTTAAAGAAGCTTCAAGTTACACGCAAATAATGTGCAGAGATTATTCGGTACATATTCAACTATTTTTTTTAATTAAATACCAGTACTTTACTGTAGCTTACAATTTTAATCGCGCGTAAATCAGTTTTTTTATTAAAAAAAATTTGCTACGGGGCACACAAAATTCTTGCCCGCCTGGTCCCGAACTTTCACCGATTATACCTAAGGGCACACCGTGCCAAAATATCGACTGGCATCTCCGTCGAGCCGTTCATAAAACGCAATCGCCTTATTTGAGCTCAGAAATGTCGGAACTTTTGAAATTTATTTCCCTTTGCAGGGCATAGCGTCGTTCATATCTTCTTCGTCAGAGGCCGGCATATGTATAGCAGTGTCGGAGAAGATACTGCGAAACTCGCGAACTGAAGACTTCGATCGCATCATCGAGAAGCTGAACCAAAAGTCCCAGGCGAGGGCCGTCGTCCTTTTCGTAGACGAGGACAACACCAGGTGAGACACAGATATACTTTTCCCGGCAATTAAATCAGAAGTGCGACTGGATTATATCGATTACCGAGCTGTAATAGAAATAAACTGTTGTTCTTTGTTTGTTTCATTAGCGCGACTGCCAATACGCATTAACCGGCCCGGATAGAAACCCGGAATTACATCCGGAGCCCCGCTGAACAGGGTTCGCTCCCGATTTTTTTCTCCTTTTATTTAATTAACAACTCGGGAAAATAGAAAAATCTGCTACATATTTATGAGTGTAATTACGTTCCGAGTACTTTAAGTTCTTCTAAAAGCACCTTGCTTTTTAATGGACTCGTGATTAAACCGAGAAGGGTTCAATAATGAAGCATGTTATTACATTGTTTTTGGTACCGACAGCTCTTTTTCTGTTGCTCACATCACAACATTTTTGATATGTTTCAAACGACAATCTATCAAATTTTACTGTCAATGTCGGTACAACCAATCAACACAAAAATACCTCGGATAAAACGAGATCTTCAAATAACGAAATTTCAGAAATTAGTACAGCAAAGTACAGACTTTTATACACAGATATTGTCGCACGTCTAATATAATAACATCTCATTAAATGCGTATTTACACGATACTTAGATAACATGTAGGAAAAATATTCACTCTCACTTATTTAGCACACAAAGAAAGGGTACGTTAGATACTAGTTATATATGTCATTGTGACATTTTTTAAGTTCTCCATAAAAGTTTCGATTTTATTGAATTTTTCTGGATTTCCTGATGGCCGACGTCAGCCCATCCGAGACATTGCACAACTGAAATCTCCGATGGACGTCGCTTAAAAGACCGTACTCAGCGTAGAGGCTGCTTCCGGTCCATTAATATTGACCACAGTATTCGAATTCTACAGTTAAATATAGAAGGTATATCAAATGATAAATCCTACTACAAATTGAAAACTGATCCATCTGCTCTAAGTGGAGTTATTAATTAACTCTTCTAAAGAAAATAATTCTTAACGTGAACTTCCACTTTATTTTTTACAATTGTAAAGCGCTTTCGGCTACATGTTAGCCATCGTCAGTACAAAAATTATTTATGAAAGGAAACTAACAGTTTGACAAAGTCAAAAATCAGAAACTTAGCAAACTTGACTACAAACTGAAAAGCAACCCACATGCCAGTAACTCAAACGAAACATTAATTTAGATCAAACAAAGAATTTTGAATAGGACAATTGAAATTACAAAAATCATTTAGAATAGTACAATTTTGTTCGTTAATAATTTTATAAATCTCTAAAATTTCCAAATAATTTAATTTAGATCTAAATTAATGTTTCGTTTGAGTTACTGGCATGTGGGTTGCTTTTCTTTTTGTAGTCAAGTTTGCTTGTTTCTGATTTTTGACTTTGTCAAACTGTTAGTTTCCTTTCATAAATAATTTTTGTACTGACGATGGCTAACATGTAGCCGAAAGCGCTTTACAATCGTAAAAATAAAGTGGAAGTTCACTTTAAGAATTATTTTCTTTAGAAGAAATCCTACTACCTTGCAAGAGTTGTTCAAGCCAATAAAGTAGATGTGATACTTCTTCATGAGACTCATGAGGTCGATGTTCAAGATCTCCACAAACAAGTGACGATCTTGGGATATATCCTAATCGATTCTCTAAATAGCAGTATTCATGGGTCTGCAACTTATGTGAAATCTGATTTAAACAACTTCCGGTCAGTTAATAAAGAAATCGTAAATAGTGTTGAAATAATCATTACTAAAGTAGGAGACCTCATCATTTACAACATTTATAAGTCTCAAAATACTGTCTGGCCAGGAAACTTCCTTAGATACCACGAACATCCTTATGTATTATAACATTTATTTTTTCATTTTACATAAATTGCAAATTGAGGGAAACAAATATAATACGTGCATACATTCTTCGCACACAAGCTATCGCCCTGGTCTTTCCTGAAAATAAAATGTTATTATTACTTTATATTAGGTCAAAACAACCAACTTACCTGGGTTGCCTACATGAGGATTCCAGTAGTATTTCATGCTTTTTGTTATCACATTTTGGCTTGGCCCTGTTTTACACAAAAGCCACCATTCTGTGACTGAAATAGACCAAATTGTGATAGATACTCGTATTTTTGAGATCATCAAKTTTTTTAGAGCATCTGTAAGTTACGTCACAATCCAACAAATAACAATTTCTAGCAAACTGATAAAATTACCTGAGAAAGACCTTCGACAAGTTAGGTAACCTTGTGTGAAATAATTATGACAGTGTAACTTACATCTAAAATGTAATAGGGTCTTTTGGTGGAGGCTTAGAGCTAGATCGAGTACAGTTTTTCTACCAAGCACTTATTATCACCTGGAAGATCAAAAACTGGTTCGAGACCGAAGCAGCAGCCCCGTTTAGGAATACCAATTCCCGGTTACCCAGCCATATTGCGAACTGCAGCATCTGGACAGGAAAACAGCTAAGCCCAATTTATATAGCAGCATCATTCAGTCAATCCTTACATGTTCCTTTTGTTTATACTTTGTTGTATATTTTGGTAATGTTGTGAATCAAATGTTAGAACGCTGAAAGCTTTGAAGGGGATACCGCGTTTGTTCTTACCAAAGCTCACATAAATAGCCGTTATCATCAGCAAACTGTATAGTTGCACGGTAAAATAAAATAATAATATTCCAACCGGACCGACGATCGCTTTATTTTGTCTACATTCTAGTTTCTAATTTTTGAACTCTGTGTAAAATTGGTGGCGCCCTTAAATTCATATAAAATCCACGACCCCGCTCTAACCGAGCATCTGGCTGCCGTCGCGCTGTGTAAAAAAATTAAATAAAAAAATAAATAAAAATAATCATCATAATCTATGGGGCTACAGTGATAACCACATGAGCGGACTTTCTCTGATGAACTGATGGATAGAAGAGCACAACTTGCATTATGTTTACACTGAAAAAGAGTAGAAGAGCTTCCATTCGGCAAGATGCAGACGTGACTACAATCCAGACCTCTGCATCTCCTCCTGTGACACGGCAAGTGTTTAATAACTTTCCACGAAGCCAAGATCGCCCACAATTAGTAGTAGTTGGGATACAGATTAAAAATGTGCCATCACTAAAGGAACCACGATAGAGCTTTCAAAAAGCGGACTGGTTACGATTTAGTACTCAAATTGACATGAATCTTAAATGGGTCCCAGCAGAGATTTGTTGGTGTAATGAACGCTGCTATAAAGAGTACAATTCCAAGAGGTTTTCGAAAATGCTACGTCCCTTGTTGGAATAAAGGAACTGATGTCTTATATAGACGGTATCAAGCTCATCCCAGTTATGAATTGGCTGACGGGATTCTAGAATCCCTGAATCATTCTCAGAAGAAAAAAATGGAATACTCTAATGCAAAGTATGAACTTCACCCACTCCAGTCGCAGCAGTTGGAACCTGCTGAAAAAATTAGAGCCTAACATTAATGAAACACATAAACCAACATCATTAATTTCGCCTAATGTTTTAGCTTCTCGATTGGTTAATATCTCCAATTCTGTTCAAATATCTATGGAGGAATTGAAAATGATGAAGAGAGAACTTCGTCAGTTAAGAAAAAGATGCGGACCTTCAGTAGAGTTGTCACAATTATTATCATTGGAAGAACTTCGGCAAGCTATTTGTGCTCTCAAGGTCTGCAAAGTTGCTGGTTTTGATGGTATTTACCCAGAATTCTTGAAAAACTTGAATCCGAATGCTTGAAAATGGTTGTTGTTGTTCTATAATAATATTCCACATACATGTACACTTTCAAGTTTATTTCAGAAACAAAGGTGACTGCTGTCCTAAAGTCAGGGAACCTCCAAATGAAGCAGGAAGTTACCGACCCATTGCCCTCCTGAGTGTCTGCTACAAGTTACTAGAGAAATTACTCTACCAGAGAATAGGACCTATTATAGAAGACTCACTCCCAAAGGAATAAGCAGGATTTAGGAAGAACAGAAGTTGCTGTGACCAAGTGTTGGCTCTAACAACATATGCTGAAACGATTGAAAACTGGAGTAGACTTATCGGCGGCCTATGATACTGTGTGGAAAGATTAATTGATCCTCAAACTATTTAATACTCTGATATGTGGAAAGTTTGTGAACAAATGTTGTCCCAACGTCAATTCACAGTGTTTCTGGGAGAGAAAGGTAGCAAATTCAGGATGTTGAGTCTTCCACAAGGATAGGTTGTGTCGCCTATTCTTTTCAACCATTACATAAGTGACCTTCCAGTAGCTCAATCGAGAAATTTTGTGTATGCAGACGACATGGCATTGGCTTTGCAAAGTAAAGATTTTTCTGTCCTTGAACAAAACCTTTCAAGAGACATTGAGATTAGGAATTGCTATTTTAAAGCCTAGTGCTTGTGCCCTAATCCGTTAAAGACAGAAGTAACTTGTTTTCATCCCAACAATCATCAAAAGACAAAACAACTTCAACTTATGTCAAATAATATCATTATTAAACATAACTTCTCGCCAAAATACCTTGGAGTTACCTTAGATATGTCCCTAACGTACAAGAAACATCTAGAAAACATCAGTAAAAAATTACAGACCAGAAATAACATTCTGCATAAGCTTGCTGGTACAAGTTGGGGTGCAGATACAAGTGTACTCCGTACTTCTGCAATTGCCTTGCTTTATAGCTCTGCTGTCCTGTCTGGAAAAATAGTCATCACACAGAAAAAACTGACACTCAACTAAATACTGCAMTCACTAGAACWATTAAGTCAACTCCATTGCCTTGGCTTCCGATACTTTCAAAAAAAACTTGTACAACTAATTCCTATTCTACGAAATTCCACGAAAATTCCAATAATCCCAATAATTCAAAATTACTTTCTATAAATGCGATCCAATTCCTATAATTTCAAATTCATTTATGCAGTTCCAAACTAATTTTGGTAATCCAAAGTAATTTTGAAAATTGAATTGCCAGCGATCTCGAAATTATTTTTTAAACCAAAATAATTGTTTGTATGATTTTTTTTTAATTTGCACTGGTATTTGGTATTAACATCCAATTATATCTAGTAAATATTCCTTATCATTGGAACTGTGTATAAAATTATTTAAAAAAGACGTCATTTATTGTTATTTTGCACTTACGCCAATCTTCTAAATTTGATTCGAACATATGGAAACGAAAAATATTAAATAGTTTACAAAATGGAAAATATAGCGGCTAATATATTTCCTAAGAAAATTTTAAAGTATATTAAAAATAAATATAATTTTTTAGGAAAAAGTAAACGTAATTCTGCATATTAACAAAATATAAAAAACATTGAACAAATTTTATTAAAACAAAAAGTATCCAAACCAACTGTGATTTTGGATCTAACTTTTCACTAAACTCCACTATTCCGAAACGTTTTAAATTTAGTAGACCGTTGTTGTTAAAAATTGTAGATCATGTTTCAATGTTGCTGAGTCTTTCAACGAGCAACTGTTGTCGGTATTTGCGTCAAAAATAGCTCTAAATGGTTTCGTAAAAATAGATATATTTTTTAACTGGCTTGAATATCAAATGATACGAAGGTTAGAAAAACTCAGGTTGTGCCGAGCAAGGCAAATAAACTTAATCTGTCTGTTACCCATCAGTAGCACACACTTAATAACGCAGTCGCTAGATGTATCGTTTTTCCGACTTTTAAAAATAGCATGGCGAATGGTGTTATCAGACTGGAAGCCCAATGTCTAAGGCAAATGTGGCATATTACCAGCAAGATCTGCAATACAGATGTCGTTCAATCCAAGTTTCTGCAGAATCTTGAAGCAAGAAGATCACAATCCACAAGTTCACCACAAAACGTAGAAAAAATAATAATTCCAGCTGGAAAACATATTTCTGCAGGGCAGACTTTAGAAAAAGGTGTTGCTACCATCTTGCATAGGCATCTAGAAGACAACCTTGTTCTTTATAMCAACTCGTGAATTGACTTCGACKTTGATAAGTCTAAAAACGTTAAAACGGTTCATAAAATGCCTTGTCTGATGCTTTGGGGTCAGTCCAAACCCCAAAACAGGTTAGCACGAGGGGTATCTTCTCATTGCCAGAATTAGCAGGCATCATAATAATCAACAAATAATCAATAAATATTTAACATTTTCTACCTACCTATGTAGATAATGTAAGTACCTATTCTAACTTTTCATCAATTTAGAATGTATTTCTTATTTGTATACAATAAAAACATAAAAAAAGACTGCTCCATATTTTTGAGTTTTCCGAAACGCAAAGTGCCTTAACACTACGTTTCAAACAAGGTAAGATAGGTACTGATGCATATTTCTTTACAAATTAAAAAAAAATTATTATACCCTATATTAATATGAGATTTACTTTCGTTTGAGAATCCCTGTTTTCTGGGTCCTTTGATATTAAACTGATATATACTGTAATCTGTCTTTTGTGTGCTAAATGAGTGAGAACGAATGCGTTAGAGACGTGTTTAACGCGGTTCACATCTTGGAGACGGTAAAATACTTTCCCTATATTTAACCCATTCTTCAAATTATTTGCCAAAGCCAAATATGGCACAACGATAACTAATAAACGTAATCAGTGTCTCCACTATTGCTAGCAGTGGGTTGCTCATAACGAAGGTTATATATTTAGTTATTTAGCAGTTTGTTTGAATTACGCTCTACGGGGTTCAAGTCGGAGTGGGTAGACGGTTTTCTCCGGGAGGATGATTACGTAAATTTTCTGTGTCATGCGGTTCTCCTTTCAGGATAAATATGGTGATGACGTTCCAAATCCACTTTATATTTGTGCTAATTAAACAATTTTGCGATTATTTTTCTTTGTTCAATTTAATGCTTATGTGAACCACACATCTTGATAACAATGAAGTCAATCGTCGAGTATTCGAATATTAACTTAGAACAAAAATTGAATAAATACTTCCAAATCCAATAGTCAAAATGACATTTACGTTTTTATTTCTTATACTATACAATTAGTAATCAAGTTTTGGGCATTTTTTCTCTCTACAATTTTTTTCTAAGACCAACAGCCCTCGTGATATTAACAAAAATATATAAATTTAAATATGTTTTTTCCAAATAACTCGAAAATTATTAACTTAACAAAAAAATTACAAGAGCGCTTTCTGATCAGAAATTTGATTTCCAGTTTTTTTTTAAATTGTACGAGCAGGGACCAAAATAGGTATTTGGAAATATTTCGAAAATGTCAAAATTTTGAATAAATTTTTTAAGACACTTTTTGTGAGAAATTTTATTTCCTATCTGATGGCATTTTCTTTTTTGAATATATTAAATATATTCGGAGATATTTAGGAAAGACCGTTTTCTTTAAGTGACGTTTTTTTGCTAATATCTTCTAAACAGTTTGCTGCACCGAAAATTTATAAGAACGAATAATACTCGCAGTTATACTACTAATCACACACTTAAACGTAAAATAAATAAAAATTTGCAAAAAGGGGAGTTACCCCCCAATTTCGCGCCATTTCCGATACTCTACTTACCCCACAAACAACAGGTCGCTTTGGGTAGTTGAGATTTATACGTTTGCCAAATTTCAAGTTCATATATTAAGTCTTTCGAAAGTTATCGTGTCCACAAACAAAACCACAGACACAGACAAGAAATTTTTTTGCTCAAATTTTGTTTTTTTTGGGTTTTCGACCATTTTAAAACGAATGAGCAAATAAAAAATTTTGAAAATTTTTTTTCGCTATACAATACTTTTCATCCGTTGGATGTGGAAGTAATACACCTTCTCCATKAGCTAAACTAAGATGACTGACAAAATAATGCAGTTTTGTACAATAATGKCGGACAACKAAATGTGTGGGATGGTATTACTGCACAACACTGGTTCTTGGACTCATATGTATTTTTTATTTGAGCAAAAAAAAAGGAAAATTATTTTAAACGCTTGCTTATACCAAATTTCCTTGGCCACATCTGCAGTATCAAATGCTTGTTCAACATAAAAAAACGACCGCTTTCTTGTTATCTTTTCCATGATCTTACTAAATAAGCTCGGTACTGTTTCACGTCCGAGAGCTTTTCTATAAATAGCAGTAATCTACCTCATCTTTAAAACGTCTGGAAAACGGCCTTTCGTTATTATTCCAACTAACGTTTACAGAAAGCTGCTGCAAGCATCCATCAGGGCGAATCGGACGGGACACTTCCTCTGGATAGGCAGCGATTCTTGGGGGGCCAAGGTGTACCCCGTCAGGGATCAGGAGTACGCAGCGGAAGGGGCCATCACCATCCTGCCGCACAGGAACGCAATAAAAGGTATCGATTAAATTAATTTTATAATTGAACGCTCCGGGCCGGAATAAAAACAGCTTTAGATTCGTATAAATCACATCGCGAGCTTATTCCTGCTCGGGAGGATCCGAGATTGCGATTTCCGAATTCCGTACGCGCCGGGACTTGATAAAGATTCAGGATGTGTGTTCCCGGCGAATATCTGACGCTGTGCCGCAGAGGTGACACCTGTTTTGTCCAATTAAACTACAACGAGAGATATACTTTATAGTCTCCTACACATTTTTAGGTGTTATTTTATCAGTATCGCTACTGCTGATGACGCGCTTCTTTCTTATTTATTTACTTCCGACCAAAAGTGGACATATCAGTCTCCTTCCTCACTTCCGGATCCCTTGTGTTTCCGAGATTGTCAAGACTAATTTTTTTTCGTTTTATAAAATCGGTGTACAATATGTCTTAAATCGATTTTTACATCCGGGTCGCTACAATGTGTGGAACCAACGGGATATTTCAGCTTCTGTGAAATTGTGCATGTGCCTATGGGAAATTAAAATGCATGTTCTGGAATTTTTTCAACTCCGTGTCAGCTCTCGTTTCCGAGATATGGGTGCAAATTGCATTTTTTTAAACGGGAAGGGGGGGTCAAAAGGCACATCATTGAAAAGGATATTTTTCCTGATTTCAAAAATGTACAATTTATTGCTTCTGAGTTGAGAAAAGTATGATAACAAACTTAGGTTTAGTAAAAAGCTTCGGGATAAAAACCATTTTCGTTATCGCTATGTAAGAACAAAAACTCCAGGTGTCTCCATTATCCTCGTGACTGGTGATAATGTTCATTCACTTTGTTACTTGCAATCGCAATGCCTCGGTTAACTGAACATGATCGCATCGAAATTTTGATGATGATTGGTTATGGAGATAAAAGACGAAGTTATTTGGAAGTAGTTGCACTTTACAATGCAATTCATGAAGATCGTGAACCAATTGCCAGATTAACAGTTATGAGAACATTGGAACGTTTTGACGAAACCGGCGGTGTTAAAAATCGTCAAAAAGTGAATGTTTGGTGTGGTATTATCGGTGAGCACATTATTGAGCTTTTTTTCATCGATGGAAATTTGAATGCGGTCAAGTATTTACAGCTCTTGCTCCTACACATTATACTGAAACTTATTCGCCTGTTCCCTAATCGTGAAAATGCTACGCGTCCTTCTGAACAGATACGGTTTCAGCAAGATGGTGCACCGCCCAATTTTGCAGTCAAGTTCGTGGATATTTGAATGCGATAATTCCAGACAGATGGATTGGTATGCGCGGAGGGATAAAATGCCCAGCATGTTCCCCTAATCTGATGCCGCTTGATTTTTTCCTGTGGGGGTATCTGAAAAATTGTATTTATACTGATCGACAACATAATGCAGAAGATTAAAAATAACGAATCAGGACACAAATTCAGAACTTACCTCCAAATATGCTACAAAGAACATTAGAAAACTTTTACTCAAGGCTGCATTACTGCCAGGAAGTAAATGAGGAACATTTTGAGCATCTTCTGTAATGTAAATCTGAAATTATAATAATAATAATAATGGCTTTATTCATCCCACTAGTACAATGAAAACAGCAAAGTAATTTGAAAAAAATAATTACAACTTATTTATAAAATTAAGAAAAAAGAAACTTATCACGMAGTGGCGATGAAATGGCGTGGTTCAGTTGCAACTMAAAAGAAATAGCGAACTGTTCTTTCTCCCAACCGAAATACTTGTTCTAACCACATTAAATTTGAAAGTAGCACAACAGATAAAACTTGCATTGCTAACCACAATCAGGTGCGCTATATAGTTATGAAAAAAAGGCAAGACACAACCCCACTAAATCAAGACCGGCATGTTAAACATTATTAGCCATCAAAAACTTGCACAAAGACGTCTTAAAACTAAAGGCAGTGGAGAGGGATTTCATATGTAGTGGAACGGAATTGTACATAAGACAAACATCATATGAAAAAGACTTTCGGTAATATGTATGTTGCGACGAATATTTATGTTGTGTACATCCGTCCTAAATGTAATTTTATTGTAAAGATATGGACAGGTTTAGTGTTTATAATAACATAGTACAATACAGCAGAGTGCAAATAGCGACGTGATTCCATGTTCATCCATGATAGCACCCTCAGTTTATACGAGACTGGTTGTCGCCTGCGGACGCCGAAGATCAGTCTGAGACAGCAGTCCTGCATCAGCTGTATCCTCCTGCTCAGCAGTTTGGATACCCCAGTGCCATACACGCTTAATGCATAGTTAAAGTGGGAGAGGGCAAATAACTCACAGAGCTGTACTTTAGTATTATCATTCAAAATTGTTCTAGAATTATACAAAATTCTCAGATTCGAAAAAGCTCTATGCATGTTCAGTAAAATTTAATTTGTGTCAAAAATAACCCCCAGGTTTCGAGCACTCTCACAGAATTGCAGCCGACAATTATCAATAACAAGGTCTGTCTTACTAATTATATAAAATCGCAAATTACTATCATGCTCCCTGTCGAATAATAAAAGTTTAGATTTATTGGGGTTTATCACCAAGCCATGTTCGGTGGCCGCTTTGAAGAATTAAGATCGTCACTAATTTTTGATAACATTGAGTCAATCTCGTCAACTTTAAACGTGTAATACAACAGGGTGTCATCGGCATACATATGGTGTTGAGCATACTTGATGCTAGAAACAAGCACAGAACTGTAAGTAAGGAACATAATAGGCCCCAGAATTGACCCCTGTAGCACACCACTAAATTTACAGCACCCTCTGACAATTTAAAGTATTTAAAGTAAAATTGCCATAAGTAATGCGTGATTAAGCACATCAAATGCTTTGGAGAAGTCTAAAAGTATAAGTAGAACAAGTCTATCTCCATCCAGGGCTGACACAATGTCATCTTTAACATTTAATAGTGCTGTCGTACAACTGAATCTCCCACGAAACCCTGACTGAAACGGAGGCAACAAATTATTGCTATCAATATGGTTTACGAGTTGCTTAGCTAAGATTCTCTCTGTAGTTTTTGACATAACCGGAAGGAAGCTAATCGGGCTCACATCCTTTAACTCCTGCGGACACTTAGTTTTTGGCAACGGAATAACCAAAAGCTAGTTTCCAGGCATCGGGAAATACACTATGCCCAATTATGAAATTGACTATATGAAACCGGCAAACTAAATTTTATTATATCGATGGTTAAGCCATCGTGCCCGGCGGCTGCGGATGCTATGGAATATATGGCTTCAATATTATCAGACTCATTCACAAGTTCAAAATCCAGCTGCTTTTCTTTAAGTTTGTTTTCCAGTAAATACTGCCATTTTTCACGGAATCATTTATTCAGGCTCAATTATTGTATTTACATTTTTCTCAACTCAGAAGCAATAAATTGTACAAGTGTGATACATTTTTGAAATCAGGAAAAAATATCCTTTTCAATGATGTGCCTTTTGACCCCATTCCCATTAAAAAAAAATGCAACTTGCGCCCATATCTCGGAAACGAGAGCTGACACGGAATTGAAAAAAAATTCCAGAAAATGCATTTTAAATTACCCATAGACCCATGCACAATTTCAGAAAAAGTGGTCGAACAGAAACTGAAATATCCTGCTGGTTCCATACTTTGTAACGACCCTGCATACATGATCTATGGCTTAATAGTCCATAAATTTCAACTGTTAATAAAAAAACACGATACGAACATGGGGATCGTATCAAAATCTGAATTATTTCAGCCCGCTGGTTAATTTTAAATTCTCATCATTTTTATGTTACTGGCTTAACTGAACAATGAAATCCCATCTATCTACTCTTCTTAGTTTCTGAAATGTAGATTTTATCGAATATGCTGCAAACTGACTGAAAAAAAACTGTATATCTCTAGAGGTACTCGATCAAATATCGAGGCAGGAAAAAGTCCGCAAAACCTCTCCACAGACAGTAAGCCGCTGCTGCGTCAGCATGCTCTAATAAAAAATGATTCCGTATGGTAAAACTATAAAGTAAACTTTTCTCGGATGAGCGCGGGATCGGTTTTAAAATAAATTAGGTTACGATCGAACCGGGAAGACCGCGCCTCCCGGGCAGAGTGGATAGTAAATTATCCCACAGGAAGCCCTAGCGCTGTCAAAACACCGGCATTCATCTTTGAGGCTTTAGAATGCGACGCGGTCATAATTAAAAGGGTTGCTTCCGCAATTCCAGAGTTCGACGAGTACTACAAGTCGCTGAGACCGAAGACCGACGCCGACATCTGCAACGTTTCGTCGGGGATGAACATGTTCCACAAGTCGCGCCCCCAACATCATCGTCAACTGCAGGAACGTCTGGTTCAGGGAATTCTGGAGCCAGCACAACAAGTGCAGCTTCGATAACACCAGCGCTAATCGTTGCACAGGAGAAGAGACGCTCACGGACTACGAACAGGAGGGACTTGTACCATTCGCAAGTAAGGTTAACACATTTACTGTCCAATTAGCGCGTTTATTGCCAATGGCCGGGCAAATTTCGGGACCCTGCCGTTTGTGTACCTAGCTGAAACTCGCGCAATTTCTACCGTGTCCAACTAAAAGCTTTTGTGTGTAGCGGCCGCAATCGCGAATGCAATTTGGTTGGCTTTATTGCGAAGTACACAAAGGTGGGCAGGACGGAATGGCCGAAACTCAGTCAAAAAATGGTTCCTCCCTTTCGGTCTTCCTTCATACTAGCAAACGTATCAAACTGTCAATGAAATGCTATAATTTTAGCAAAGTCTGATTATTCCTGCTGGGAACTAACGTGAATAATCAATCTCTTATTGATGTATTAGTGAAATGGCACTACAAGTTAGAAAACCGCTGCAAATTGAATCAATACTTCCACATCCAATTGTCAAAATGACATTTACGTTTTTATTTCTTATACTATACGATTAGTAATCAGGTTTTGAGCATTTTTTTCTCTCTACACATTTTTTCTAAGACAAATAGTCCTTGTGATATTAGCAAAAATACATACATTTTTAAAATCTGTTTTTTCCAAATAACAAGAGTGCTTTCTGATCAGAAAATTGATTTTCTATATAGGTAATACCAAAATTTTTTTTCGTTTTAGTATGTGATTAGTAGTATAACTGCGAGTATTATTCGCCCTTGTAAATTTTCGGTGCAGCAAATTGTTTAGAAGATATTAGCAAAAAAGCGTCACAAAAGAAAACGGCTTTTCCTAAATATTGGTATTATATAGAAAATCAATTTTCTTATCAGAAAGCACTCTTGTAATTTTTTCTTAAGTTAATAATTTTTGTGTTATTTGAAAAAAAACGATTTTAAAATTTATATATTTTTGCTAATATCACGAGGCCTGTTTATCTTAGAAAAAATGTGTAGAGAGAAAAAATGCTCAAAATCTGATTAATAATCGTATAGTATAAGAAATAAAAACGTAAATGTCATTTTGACAATTGGATGTGGAATTATTGATTTAATTTGCAGCGGTTTTTGATACAGTAGTCTCAGCGATGAATAACATTGCTTTTCTCAAATTTGCGACACAAACATTTTTAGGCTTTTTTGAGAAGAATACAGATCATTACATTAAGTTTAAGGCAACGATTCAGATCAATTATATATTTAATAATAATAATAATTATGTTTATTTTCAAATAGTATCGTTACAACTGTATCTCTGGTTCTTATGCGTAGGCTATGAAAAAAAATGCCCTCAGATTTAGGTAAGCATACCTTATCTGCTCTTCCGGACATCCTTGCACAGTAGGTTGCTTAATTAATTAACAAATGCTGCGTGCTGTTACATTATTATTGGATCAAGATACTTACAGATAACTTAGACTATTGGAAAACAACAGAAAAAAATATGTATTTTAGTAACTATAACATAAAATAAACAACATAAGAGTGTTAATATGGTGAGAATAAAGATGCCACTCTTCAAAAAATAATGTAACAAGGTGTTAGTACAGCCAATGGTACATTGAAGATAAAATTTTAGATGAAACAAACAAGCTAACAATAAATTATACGAGGTGAGTTAGAGATACGTAATTATTTTGAGATGATCCACTGCATGATTTGCTTTTTAAACTGTGAAATAGACAATTGTTTAAGTTTAGCCGGAATATTATTATAAACTTTAGATGAATAGTATTAGAACGATCGCTCGAACAATAATGAGTGTATATAGGAGGACTAATTATGCCACTAGTTCTTATATTGGCATTATGAACGTTCGTTCTGAATGTTATCTTTTTATGTAAATATGGCGGTGTTTTGTTTCGTATAACGCCTAAGTCAGCTTCTCTAAGCTTGCTAGAGACCAAAGCAGAGTCAAAGACATGCGCTCTGTATTCCCTGTATTCATCTTTTAGAAGTACTCTCGATGCAGCTGCCATACRCCGTGTCACAGTCATTGAACTTGGACAACACCAGGGATTCACATCACAATTTTAGTGCGTCTGTTTAACATATGACGGTTATTATAAATTGATTTTGAGCTACAAAACGCTCCTTGAATGCATCTATTAATGTGACGTCTAAACCGTAGATCACTGTCTACAATCAATCAGAGGTCGTCTACCAAATAGCATTACGACGGACCTTGATGGGTTAATTTTTAGGTTGTGTTTTCAGATAATTTCATTAGTTTATCTAGTTCTTCATTATTTCATTTGCCTGTGAAATGTCTTCAGAAAAATACGATAAATAAACTTGAGTATCATCTGCGTAAGAGTGGTAACTACAGGAGACGAAAACTTTACACATTTCAAATGTGTATAAGGTGAACAGAAGTGGTCCCAAAATTGACCCCTGTGGCACACCAGCATACATACCTACGAGATCAGATGAAACTCCATTCGGGAGCAGTACTGTTTGCCATCGGTTAGTGAGGTAGTTCTTGAGCAAGGTTAATGCATTTGGATCAAAACCAATATATGTTCGAATTGATAGTAGAACGTCATGGTTGATTGTGTCGAACGGATTTGAAAAATCCAATACAACGAGCATGGTTAGTTTGCCTTTATCTGCTGCTGTAACTATGTGTGAGAGGGCAGTACTACAGCTATACGATGGACGAAAACCCGATTGCAGCTGCGGGAGGACATTGCATTTGTCTAAATAGATACGAATTTGCAGGTTCATAACTTTCTCTAAAGTTCTTATTCTATCGTAATGTAACAAGAGAACCTTTTTTAAAGATTATTTGACAATCTTAATTTTTGCGATATTAAAATAACTCTTCTGGTGAAAAGTCCTTATCAACTTTATTTTCGGTTTCCTATTGATTAAAGAAACAAAAATTGGTTCCCAAAAATATGTTGTAATAGTTGCTCAAGAACCTTAAGTGGCTGGTTTCAAGGAAGTCATAAATGGATGCAATTTGCAGCTCCCATGATTTGGAGTGAACCATAGAACCGTGAAAACGATTGTTACTTTTGTATGACTGCGATAAAGGGATTTACAACAAAAAATACATTCCGTCTGCACAAAGACCAGCTCTCCGAAGAAATGACGCCTTACCTCCACTACATACTAACAGCGACGAAATGGTGGAGGAGGAAAATGCCCTTTCTCAACAAAGTCAATCGAGTAACTACTCCGCTTCTTATTCATCTTTATGTTCAACTTCCTCAACAAAACCTCATCTTCTTACTAAGTTTGATTTGAATGATCTCGTTCGAGATTTAGACTTTCAAAATCGAAGGCTCAACTTCTCGGATCAAGATTGAAACAATAGAACCTTTTACATAAAACTAMAAGAGTTTCATATTTTCGTAACARACAAGAAGACTTTATGAGGTATTTCACCAAAGAGGGCGATTTGGTGTTTTATAATAATGCCCAAGGRCTGCAAGAACTGGGTTTTCCGGAAAAATCGGAACAAAGGCGATTATTTATTGATTCGTCTAAAATCAGTTTTGCTTCATAATGGGAATATATATCCTTCAGTCTCCCTAGCACATGCAACAAACATGAAAGAAAACTATGGAAATATGAAGTTGTTACTGGAAACCTAACCGGACTGCAAGTAGGATTTACCAAATTTTGTTGTTTTTTTTATGCGAATGGTACAACCGTACAGAGATAAACACTACATAGTAAAAATTGGCCACAAAGAACGAGTTTAACCCCCGGAATCAAAAATATAAATCAAGAACCTTTAGTGTAAAGTGACAATTTTTAATACTGTCACTGCATGTAAATGAATAAGGATGGCCAAGGGTTTCAGTATATTAAAACAAAATTCCCCCGAATCAGCGACGCAAAATTAAAAGATCTTTGTAGCCCCACAAATACGAGAAAAAAGAGCGTTTGTAGAAAAGTGTCACAATTTTCTTGGCAATAGAAAAGCTTACAACTACCACGAGATCATCCCAGAGCTTCTTTCTTCATGTAATAGAGCACTAAAATGCACTATGTCACTTAAAATTCATTTTTTGGACTCTCACTTGGATTTATTTACCGAAAATCTTGGCGCAGTATCAGATTAACATGGAGAAAGGTTTCATCAAGTCATATTGCACATAGTGGTCAGAATCAGTGCTGGCAGATTTTTGTTGGTCGATTCGCCGCGAAACTCCCATGAAAAATATGAAAAGGAAAAAACTGCAAAGTGAAATGCTACTCATATACAAGTTGTTATATTGTACAAGGTTTTTTTGTATGTTTCTGAACGAAATATGGCGTTCCTTATAAATATTGGTGCAAATATTAAATGTTTGATTATAATTTTAAGTAAAATAAGCGTCCTGCCCATAAAAGGCAAGAGCAGTTTAAGCGCTTTAGCATTGAAGGATCTGCTTTAAATTTGGATAAAAAATGCTCAATTCTATGGGAAATATGTGTACTAAATTTGAAGATAATCGATACACAGACAAAAAATTTATCGAAAAAATAATTTTGACACCCTGTATCTTCGTTTTTTTTTTAGTTTTGACAAAAATGATATAAGAACTTGTGGCATTAATTTTTCGAGTAGAATTGCCTCCTCCAATTTTTGCTTATCATTTCCGAACACCCTGTATATAGCGAAGGGAGAAATTCGTTTCACTAACCCTATATGGCATATCCGTTCTTGCTGTTAAAGTACCAATACGGCTGATGTTGAAAGCGTCAAGAAAAGTAAACCTGTCGAATTAGAAAGGGTGATATAGTTGCTACTGTCGTTCAGGAGGAAAACAGCTTCGATTCTGGCTTGAAAATATGAAGCGGCCTACAAGTTTTCGTGGAAACAGCAGGAAAAATACACGAAGCAGTGACAATACAGGAGATCTGTCGTCCCACGCGCTCGCAGGAGGAAAAATATTGCCGCGCAGCCAGTTGAAATTCGTCCGCCTCGAAGAAACAGCTTTCAGGAGAACGTGGAAAGAAATTACAGGCGATATTGCGTTAGACAATCATTTCGGGGAACGATTTCATCACCTGCGATATGAAAACGATACTGTCGTGCCGTGCTGCACGCTTGCTGTTCCTTTTTTCTGTCGCGTTTCATCTTAGTCGCGCCCGGCATGTAATTAAACTATTATAACGCGCTCCTTCTCGGGCAAATGCCTCCCTGGAAATCGCCTTACTGAGATGGAATCGCGGGGGCTTAGGGTCCGGGAAAAATTACACCGGGCAACTATTTTCGTTCACGATTACGGCCCGAGGAGTCGTTCGGTTAAATTTGCACTGTTTTCCACAATGGAAGGAAAAGTCGAGCATTTTGAAAATTACATGAGCTCCTAGCTACAAATACTAAAAACTCCTAGAGTTTTTCAGACTAGAGATTTAGGACAAATTATCTGTGTATGTTAGCTGAATGTGTAAGAGAAAAGCTGCAAAATTACAGACAAGAAAAAATAATAATAATGGTCTTTATTTCCCCATCAACACAACCTTTATAAAATTTTCAACAGGGTATGCAGTTCATTACAATACTTACATAATGCAAAATAGGATGAAACTTAATTTATAAATAACATTTACTTGTATACAACATCAAGAGAATTGAAGCAAATAAATACTACATGTAATGAGCGAAATTTGTATATAGCATAGCAATGAATTGTCTATTACTAGGGAAATCCCAAGGGGTGGTCCAGCTCATAGTGTACCAGTGTCAACAGGTTCAAAGACGAGTTTCGTTAGTTCACCCGAAATACTGTTATTAGTATAAAAGTTTATCAGATCTATGTCATTTTTTTTACAAAATACTTATTAATCGATTCAGTATCAGACAATGATGATGATATCGTCTCCATATGTCGTTTGGAGCAACATTATGGAAATGCGAAGCAAAATAGACTCTATTTTCATTTTTTATTGATAATGTAGTTAGACTTCTTAACGATTTAGAATAATTCCAATGTTCTGGCAATCGAGTTCTCGTAAATCGCATTTTTGCTTCATAAGGCAAGTGCCTCATAAATTTAATTGTATCAGTTAACCAGGCTGCCTTGGGCTTTGATATCCTAACTTTTCTCACTGGAGTATGTTTATTAAATAGTTCTAAAATGTGTAAGTTCAAACATTCTGTTTTATTATCAATATTGTTTTCAAAAAATATCTCGGGAAAACTATGCGGTACCATTTGGGGGAGCAAATCTACGACTCTTAGTATAGTACTGGTGAATAGTTGCTGTAATAGGATAAACTATATGTGCAACTCGATATCGAATTACTTCTTATTTATTTATTTATATTTATTGGTATTTATTAAGTGAGCAGTTGAAAATATGCAACCAAAATTTGTTTTATGAGAATTATTCATTAAAAGTTCGTAACATCGAGTGGGGTACTACGGAACTCTATACCTTGTAAGTTTACATACATTAAAAATCGATTAAATTGTTCGTTTTTATTATCTTCGTGCATATCTGGCAATCGAGATAGAAACTTAATTTCAAAGTTAAAAGCCGATAGAATATAAGCCCATTTCTGTAACCTATTAGCCGCAAAAACGGGTCTAATATTGAAAGCAAAGGTTTATGATGCGTTAACACAAAGAACTTTTTACCGTATAAGTACTGAAAAAACTTTCCAACACCGAAAACAATAGGTAATTCTTCTTTTTCGATTTGCGAGTATTTTAGCTCGGCTTAATTTAGCAGTCGCGATGCATATGCTTTCATCTGCAAAAATATGACTAATCACAGCACCAACACCGTGCTGTGATGCATCAACTGTCAATTTTATGTCTAATTTTGGATAAAAATGTGTCAATACGGGAGCTGAAATTAGCTTATGCTTTATTACTTCGAATGCGTTTTGACAAGTTGTTGTCCACTCCCATTTAGCATCTTTTTTTAACAAAGCATACAGTGGATGTAGTAATGTGGAGGCATTCTGAATAAATCGACCATATGGATTAACAGCCCCTAGAAAAGATCGCAATTCTGCGAAATTTTAAGAACAACAATGTTTTTAATAGCTTGAATCCTGTCGTCTGTCGGATATCAATTTTGTGACCCAAATACGTAACCGGGTCATGAAAAAACCAACATTTACTCTTTTAACTCCAAGCCCACAATCTTGTAAAATCTTAAAAAACTGCTTCTCGACCATTCACTCCCGTAATCAAAATGTCATCTGGAAATCAAACTGCTCTAGGTATGTGAATTAACTGTTGAATCAAATTTTGAAATATAGCAGGAGCATTCATTATACCATATGGTAATCTAATATAAGCAAATAATCCGTTATGTATAAAGATAGTTACCAATTTTTGGCAATCTTTAGATAACACTTGCTGGTATGCTTCAGAAAGGTCCATTTGTCCGCTTTGTAGTTGTAGAGTGAATAAATATTCTACGCGTGGTAACGGATATTTAGCCGTTTTCAAGGCTGGGTTTATTGTGACCTTAAAGTCGCCACATATGCGTACTGAACCATCTGATTTTATAATTGGTACGATTGGTGTTGCCCAATCCGACATTTCTACTGGAACTAACACTTCATTAGCCACCAAATGATCAATTTCATTCTTAATTTAAGGCTTTAGTGCAAATGGTACCGGTCGAGCTTTAAAAAATTTTAGTGCGACAACCTCGTTAATTTGCAAGTAATTTTACCCTTGTCAAATGTGCCTAATGAATTTTCAAAAAAAAATTAAAATTGTGAACATAATTTTGACACCACCCTCATCAGCCTGGCAATATTTAATTTTTGTAATATCTAAGCCATTTCTTCCTATTATTGGGGGACCCCCATTCTTTTATCACATAAACCTTTAAATCACATTTGATCCTTATATTTTATATTGTCCAACTTATTGGTTCAAAAATGACCCCTATGTAATCTTTTAAAAACAAATCATTTTTGAACGAAGTTTTATAAGAGACATAAAGGTTTTTCTGAAATTGCAGCATGCGCAAAACCAGAGTCGGTTTCGAAATTTATCGGAACGTTTTTAGTCAATAATTGTAAAGTTGCTTTAACATTACCACTTGCGTCGGGATCGATATCATAGACGAAAAAAATAGATTCGTATCTTCAAGACCTGTGGCGTCGTCTCGCTCTTGCTCGCTGTATCGCTGATTCCTTGGCCTTCGCAATGGAAACTACTTTAGCAAAATTTACATCTGCCTTTGACGCATCTTCCTCGAATAGTCTGTCCATGATTGCTGGATTATCTAATCCAGTGACGAAAACATCCCTCATTAAGGTGTCAAGCATCGTTTCACTAAAACTACAAGTGGATGGCAAACCACGCACGCGTGCTGCCCATTGCTGTATGTTTTCTTTTTTGCCTTGTAAAAAACGAGCCTTTCCGTTTTATGTGCATATGTGATGTATAAACATGTACACTATCACAACTTCACTATTTGCCTCGTCGCCACTGTTAGATTGCGGTAGTGCTATTCCCCTCACAGAGCTGGAAAGTAATCGATTACTTTTAATTGAATTACGTTACGTAATTGATTACATTTTTTATGAACCTGTAATTGTAATCGATTACATTTACGATAAATGTAATCGTAATCGATTACAAAAATGATAGCAAAAAAATTGTAATCGTAATCGATTACATTCTAGAATCACAGTAATTGTAATCATAATTATAATCCTAATCGTAATCGAAAGGTAATTGTAATTGTAAAGTAATTGTGTTTTAAACGATTCATGCGAGTCTTAACCTGCGTCCTGCGTGCTTAGCCTGAGACTTGATACATCAAGTCTCTGGATTTAGCGAGTAGAATGCCATTTTAGTGGTTAGCGGAAATTTTCTGGCTAGTATGGTATGACTTTAGCTTAAAATCCATCTATATTACATATAATATCAATTATTACTCAATGTTTAGTTTAAATAGGGCACTTTATTATTGTAAAGTACTTAATTCATATAGTACAAAAAAGCAACACAGCTAAGCAGTTCAGTAGCTAATTTGTTTTCTGGTGCATCTGGAATTACAGGGTACGTAGGCAGGTAGGGGTGTAAACATATCTATGGAGAAATTTCATTTTTTAAACTATGCTCATAAGTAATCGCAAAGTAATTGTAATCGTAATCGATACAAACATGACGGCAAGTAATTGTAATCGTAATCGATTACAAAAATGAGCGCAAGTAATTGTAATCGTAATCGATTACAAAAATGAGCGCAAATTATTGTAATCGTAATCGATTACAAAAATGATGGCAAGTAATTTTAATCGTAATCGATTACAAAAATTATGGCAAGTAATCGTAGTCGTAATCGATTACTTTTAAGCTGTAATCGTCCCAGCTCTGCCCCTCAGATTTTTTGAGTTTTTACTTAAAAACAGGAGTCTGTTTAGATAGATCAGATAATAGAAACGACTTAAGAGTATCAAACGCCGTTGTTCTACAATTCAAAGCAATTTTTCTCTCGGCGTGCAGCGGCGTATAAATCACGTAACGTCATTAGCATCCGCGCTGAACKTCTGTAGTCGTGTGTAATTGCGATACTTTCTAGTAGGTCTGAAATTCAAATCAGCGCGCCCTGAGTCTGAGTCCTAATTTGAATAAAACCGAGATCTGGGGAGTGGCAAAACAAACTTGGAACGTCTGCGGACTTAGTTTTTCCAGCTGCGGCTCCGGTGGATTATCCGGGAATCCGGTGCGGCCGCAGCCCCACGTGAGCAGGTAATTTTTGAATGATTGCGGCAATTTGCCCGGCAGTTACTGGCAGCCGGCGAAGGACCTCCGGCCGACCTACTTCAAGACGGTTTAAAAGGCGCCGCTTATATAATTCATTTAGGAACGGCGGAGTTATAATCCCTTTGAGGTTTATTTTTTCCGCGCCCCCCCGGTTCACTCAGCCATACGCGAGGGATGGAGTTTTGCGACTCATTAAGACGACCGAACGACATTCCCGACGATATATCTGAGATATTTATTAATGGACGGGATTTGTTATGGTCGAACTGCGATCTGCGCTTTATTGAGTCCTATTGCGGTTCCATTAGGGGATGATTTGTTTTTTTCTACGTGATTTCGTCGGGGTTTCGACACAAGGACGCCGGTGTTAGGGGTTTATACACCGTTTGGCAACTAATAGGACCAAATTTTTTTCAGCCTCACCCCTAATAAACGTTATGCCAATTAATCGATTTGGATTCGCTTGCTCACATATCAATAACCTTTTTCGGAATTAAAAGCTTTTCAAGAAAGATTTTTCAAAATACAGTGTATTACGGGCGTTCTTTCCATTTCAGCAGGGTCTTAGTGTAGTTAATACACTAATTTGAATTATAATGATCATTTCATTAACTTTATACTTCTGATGCATGTTAATTTTCTTTGTAAACAAACACCGGCATAAATATTATTTCGCAATTTTATTTGGCTCTTTGTTTCGCTGTTGACTTGTATTTAAATTGTGTGGCGCCCACTATTGTTTTCATKTGTGWATTCAGCCCGTCTCCACTGAGTAAGCTCAGGCCAGCGAAACCCTCTTGTATATCGCCGTGGTTTATTTTATTTATTGTGAAGGTAAGTTCTGTGGCTATATTTGTTGTTTGGTGGCTAATATTTACTAAAACTGGCCAAACCAAAAAATGTTTGTGAATTAGCTCATCAATATGGCCATGGAATATTAAGGCTTCCCCCATATCACTGTCATTTCCATCCTATTGAGCTGATATGAGGAGTAGCCAAGAACTATTGCGATAAAAACATCGCGAAGTTAGGCTTTAAGAAAGATGATGTATTAAAAATGTGGGAAGAAACTTTGGGGCAAAAGCAAGTGAAAAATGGGTGTCGTTCGTAGAAAACACATAAAAAGTATTATTAACACGGAGGATAGTGAGGACGAAGATTCTGACTAATTCGAGGATTTTTAAAATTTCGTTTTGTATATATTGTATTTATTTTGTATAAACATGATAGGTATGTTGGAATATTTTTAGTAAAATCTGTATGTTCTAGAAACCTTATTTTAATTTTAAGTAATTTCTTGTAAACGATCCATAAGAGAAATTACAAAAACTTTGATAAACATGTTGAGAACTGCAGTATACAGAACATTAGAATTATTTGTTTCCAAAGTGCTTCATACAATTTAAACTCTCATAATAATTTTGGTTAAGGGCTATTTTTGCTTATACGTGCTTGGTCCACCCATCTGTCTGTACAAGTTTCAATGAGTTGCGAGCGCCACACAAATTCACATTGATTCTTCTTGTCACTTACTGCGTCACCAGAGTTGCCGCTTGATCTCAACTACAAAGATGAGGGCGATATCTCTGGTTGCACCCCTGACTACCATTTAGCCCTAGGAATCGATTTTAAATAGTATAGTGTATAATTTTACATAGTTTTGGAATTTCTGGTACAACTTTGTCAAAACGGAGCCGACAAAGTTTGACATTTTTGGGCGCTCTGAAGTGCACCAAGTTTTGATTGGTCTATTTTTATCAGACCAGTCTCAGTCAAACACGCTTTTCGATGTAATTCAATTAATCACTGGTTAAAACACTTATATACCTATACGTTTCTAATAATCCGGCTTTATAAACTTTCGTGATTTTGTTGTTTGAAGATCGTGCAGCTTCATACTTAGCGGCGTTATTTATTATGTACCTAAATGTTTAACTGGTAAATTAAAAAATCACGCATTGTCGTATAATCTTGCGTTATAGCCTGCTTTAGAGCCACCATTTGGCTTTGTAGTTTTCGGATTTCACTCAACATTTAAAGCGTTTATTTATTCATAGCATTTTCCACTACTTCCTTCAACACTCACAGAAGCTGTGATACCATTATCGCTTCCTTTACTATAAGAGACTTTGGAACGTGTATCTACAGTATTTTAGAATTATTCGCCTTTTTTACACCTTGTTGGGGAAATGTTTATTATAGGTGTAGCTGCCGGCAAATATAGTTAACTCATGAATAATCAATTAGCATCCAGAAGTAGAAGGCAGTCTGCCATTCCTGTAAATAGTTTTAAATCATGTAGAGCCCTATTTGATGGACCCTAGCAATACATAATTAACAGACTGATGCATATGCATGAGGTCAGGGTCTTCGACTGGAATAGCAGAAATCTATAGTAGGAAATCGCAGTGAAAATACGAACGGAACAAGTATCGCACTATTCATAAATACTTATACACCGGCGGAACCCTTGAAACAGATGTAGGAATGTTCGTTCCTTTTTGTCCCGGCGAGATAAATCCTCGTTCCGACGGATATTGAAATGATTTATGCGTTCCGGGCGGGAAACGGCCCCCGTTTGGTGTTGCTTTTCGATCAAGATTTTCTGTTCCAGTTGACGCTGTGTACGCCGTTGCCCATGCTATCCACGAACTCGTGGTGGACGAATGTGGTCCAGAATTCGTCTTCTGCGACAAGATCAGGCCAGCACCCCTAGGACCCCAGCTACTCAAGTACATCAGGAATGTTTCCTTCCATGGTACGTACATTGTTCACCCCCCCAGTCGAGAGGGCGCTTCTGTCCCAAACACACCATATTAATATGCAGATTGACAAAGCAAGGCCAATTAAAATATTAATCGAATTGTAAACGACTTTGATGGTGTAAATTCCAATCTCACTACGTAAACATGTGCGCCCCCGTTGAATTAAATCCACGCCCCAATTACATCGGGCTGCGAAACGGGAATGTTTTTTCCAATTTGGTTTTGTTTATGTTTATATTGTCAATTGTAGTGGACCGATTCAAAAAAAGCGAATAATTTTTTTTATTACACGTGCAGTTTTAAAGGATTTAAGAGGGGCGTTTACCTAGAGCGAATCGGGTCATTTTAAGCACCTACCGTTTTACATTTTACCGAGTTATTCGAAACTTTTTCGAAGTGAAATTTCGACACGGCAATGACAAAAGATGTAGCTACAACGTAGAGTTCCAGCTTTTTCTGAATTTGGTACGGTAATCTAAATATTTGTTGTTATATTTTGCTTAAAAATGCGTATTTTTGGCGAGTTATATCTCGAAAACTAAGGCACATAAACGAAAAATTCGAACTCCACGTTGTAGCTACATATTTCTTTGTACACTACCAAAAACATGAGCACGATAAATAAGTAAAAACATTCAAAAAATCTAAAACCGCAAACCCTTTCGCACGAGTCCGTCAAGAGAGCGGAATGCGAATGCCCATCCCCACCAGATCCGTCGCATGGTATCCAGAGAACAGTGAGGCTAAGATGCAAACCTGTCGGGAATGATCGTGCGGTATACGATTTATTCCGTTATGACCGGATTTCTAAGCTTTTATGTCTAAATACACGTGACAAGTTTAATGTTAAAAGCTCTTTCACATTAATTTACTGTCTGCCGAAGCAACGGGGAGGCGGAATGAAAATTATTATGCAGTTAGAATGAAATGTTATATAGTTCATATTTATAGAAATAAATGGGTTATTCCATATTTTGAATAACCTGGTATAATATCATAGTAAGTTACTAATATCATGCTTACTTTTTTATGCACACGCTACAGTCAGCAATTTTCTGAATATTGCTTTAGCCCGTCTGATCTTTGCGTGATTTCTACCTATCGGCTACCCTCTTACGTCCCATGTCCCGCTGGTAACATGGGTTGCATAGTTTACATTTTGCCCGATCGCTCCAAGTAAATGCCCCTCTTAATCAAAATGAATGTGTACTTCGCGTTCACTCCAGTGCCCTAAAGAAGAGTAGATATAGATACATATTGAACCTCTATTTGTGTATTCTGGTTATTTTATTTGCGCTACGCTTGTTTAAATAACTGCTTTAACACATGAACGTTTCGGCCCTGGTTTTGGGCCTTTTTCAACATATATTTATAGTAAACTTGCCGGCTACGTCTACGCTGGGTTGGCTTGGCTCCCAAGTAGCTCATGTTACATGAGTTTGGGAATTGGAATCGGGAGGTTTTCAGGATGCATCCAACTAGCAGATACTTTCCTTAGATATTTTTTTTTGTTTGATGTCGGTTTGGCTCGACTATTCTTCTTGCTGAAAGTCGAAATTTTCCGTTGATTTTCACATTGTTCATAGTTCTTGAGCGGTTTTTKTCCAAGCTACTTCTGAGCTTCCATATGTTTCATCTAGAGTGATCCACAGTTTTTCTACTTATTTCTCTTGCATGTGTGTTCTTTTGTATATTTGGTGAGCCAGTATGCTTCGAGGGCAGTGTCCCTCTTCCAGGATTTTATTTACCACTATTGTGTAATTTCTTGTATACACTTAACTAGATACACGAAACTACTTCACTATACCGATAACAACAATAATAATAGTAACGAAAACATAAGTACATAACACTAGGACACATATTTTATGTAGTTGTTCGATTTCTGTATCTTGTTTAGGTTGTTCTTTCATGATGATGATGATGTTTTCTTGTGTGATTATGTTTGTCCGATCGCTTGCTGGAGCTCTAGATGGGGTGATGTTCTACGGGWTCATTCTTGGCTCTGTGCGTTAGAGWTTGTTTACGATCGTGGGCTTATTTCCATGGCTKCCTGGTCTCGACAAAATTATCGCACTATCATAGTGGTTTCTTGTACTSCGCGRAGATCTTTTCTCTCCAACTGAAGTTTTTTTTTTTGTTTCAGGTGGTTTATGAGTGATGGGATTCTTTTGAGTTGTAGTTTGGCAGTAGCCCTTTCATCCAAGCAGCTTCCAAACTTCCATATGCTTTGTCTGGTGTGATTTACAGCTTTGCTTCTTATCTTTCTTGCTCGATTTATGTGTTATTGCTGGACAATGTTCTCCTCATATATCTATTTCGTGAGCCAATATGCTCTGTAAGCGGTTTCAGTACCACAACTGTGTAATTTCTTGGCTAGAAACACTGAACTACCTCAATGTAACGACGACAACAATAACAACCGCAACACAAACACAAGAATGCAACATTGAAACACATTACTATGGAAAATTCTAGAATTCAGTGTAATTGTTTAACGCGACGGCCATCTTGAGTCATAGGCGTATAATATCGTTCTAAACGGTTTCTCTTTTCCCTTAAATCTATTTTATCCTTCGGTTTCGTTGAGTTTTTGTAGTTATAGAACATCCTTTTTCTTTTCTTTTTACTGGAAGGACGTCTAAAAAGACGAGGCTTGTATTTGTTATTTCTTGGTCAGTTGGTCGTTCTAGTTGTACAGACTATGGTATGGGTATTCATGTTTATATATTTCTGATCTCCTGAGTGCTTAGAGTTTTACTATTATTACTAGTGTTTCACTTCCTGGAACCGGTGAAAAAGAAATTTACAAAGTTTGCACAGTCCGGACAGGAAGCTATATGGAATGCATAAATATTCGTCTCCCTTTCATTTGGAACGGACTCTAACAGTGTATGCTGTAGTTGACTTATTTTGAAATATTCCGATTCTACTGTCATCCTAAGGTCATACTCCGTTGTAATGTATTCCTTCGCACTACCGATGTATTTCGGGGTCTGTTTTATGTTTATTTTCAAGGACTTTTCTAGCTGGGCTAGGGCAGTTTATACCTGGGAGCGTTTTATGGCACCAGCTTGGGCTAAAGTTGGCCATATTTATTTTATATAATGCTGATTTGTTATTCAGGAAATGGACTATTACCGATTATGCACATGCAACATGCGTAATAATTATTATTTTAGTCAACGACTTTGGTATTTTCTTATCTGTCTCTGATTCCTTGTGTTATTTAGGTACTTCGTCCCAAATCTCAAGTGGTGGAAAATCTAATTAAAGAGAAAGATACGGTTAGTGTAGACTGAAAATGAAACGCCTTAGATCATGTCTACATGAAATAATATATTGTTTGGTAGTATAACACTATTAGTTATTACTAAAACTAGATTTTGCCGTGAACCCAGAAAGTTTTGTTTCGAACCCTTCTAGGTCGTGTCATATTCACAGTCCACGATGGTATATTTCCGATATAAGTGAAAGTCATTAACTTTAGGTTATAGTTCTCCAAAATAAAACAAAAATTCATAAAACAGTTTTGGTGATTAGTAATGGAAGGAAGAAATACACTACAACACATGAAAAAATCAAGGAATGGAAATTTTTCACCACCTTTATTCGGAGCGGACCGTTTGTTATGCGGCGGGATCCTCTTTTTCCACTCCGGTGTCTATATAATCAGTTGTGGATTTAGCACTCAGTCCCCACTAAATTCCATCTTCATTTATCTTGTCGCGGTTAGATTTAAGATAGCTTTCTACTCCTCCTGTTTTTCCGGCCAGGGCGGCAAGGGACCGAGGTGAAGTTCAACACAGACGGGGACGCCTACGGCAGCTACAACATCTACCAATACCAACAGCACGCTGGCCGATACGACTACATGCAGATAGGATCGTGGAAGGAACAGTAAGTAGCACCGCTTACACCCCCCATTTAGCTGGCAAATCTACCGATCTAGAATGCCGGGATTACGAGGATCCATTGGCGTATCTGGAGGAGGGGATACGATTTCAATTTGCAGCAACCCTTTCTGTGTAATTATCACTTTGTTGTGTAACAACCTACGTAATCCGCGTATCGTGGATACATTGTGACAGAAGTAAAAAGGTAAAAAAGATAGTAACACGAAATATTGTTGATCTCCAATGTAAAAGCTCTGTATGTTTCATTGTAAAGTATATCCCCAGCCCCGGGACCGTAGCTAAGGGATGACATGGAGGGGCATTGCCCTACCTTAAAACGCGAGTGCCCTATATTACAAATGACACACTATTAATAACACTGAATTATTAATTGCCTTATCGTCGCCCCAGAGTCAGATATATCATGTCCATTCTTTTATTTTACAGAAGGGGGTTCTCTAATTTTGAGAACTCTACTCATTTTACTTTTTGTCTAATCAAATATTTTTAAAACTCATTTTGTTGAATAGCAAACAAATTCAACTTTTCGTAATAACCGAACTTTCAATATACAGAGTCGCTACAAAGTATGGAGCCAGCAGGATATTTCAGGTTATCTGCGACCGATTTTTACTGAAATTGTGCATGGACCTATGGGTAATTAAAAGGCATTTCTGGTGTCAGATCTCGTTTCCGAGATATGGGGAGTCAAAAGGCACATCATTAAAAGGGATATTTTTTCCTGATTTCAAAAATGTATCACACTTGTGCCATTTATTACTTCTGAGTTGATAAAAGTGTAAATACAATACAAAAATTTTCCTTATCGCTAAAATAGACAAAAAAGCCAGATATTACCATTTTTCCTTGACTGGTGATAATTTTCGTCTAGTTCCATCAATTTATGACGAACCGAGTACCCAAAAAAATAAAAAACAAAAACATACCGTAAAAAATGCTGTATTTTTTTCAGATTCACATTACAAAAGAAGCTCAAAAATTAGTAAAAGTTTGCCAATGCTCTTTGTACCATATTTGGAAGTAAGTTCTGAATTTCTGCCCGGATTCTTCCTTTTAAATCTTTTGCATTATATGGCCGATCAGCATAAATACGACTTTTCAGATACCCCCACAGGAAGAAATCAATCGGAGTTAGATCAGGGGAATGTGCTGGGCATTCTGTCGCTCCTCGCCTACCAAACCATCTGTCTGGAAGTATCGTATTCAAGTATCCACGAACGTTGACTGCAAAATGGGGCGGTGCACCATCTTGCTGAAACCGTATCTGTTCAGAAGGACGCGCAGCATTTTCACGATTAGGGAACATGCAAATAAGTTCTGGTATAATGTGTTCGCGCAAGAGCTGTAAATACTTGACAGCATTCAAATTTCCATCGAGGAGAAAAGGCCCAATAATGTGCTCACCGATAATACCACATTCACTTTCTGAGGGTGTTGTATGTGAACTTGTTCCATCCAATGTGGATTTGTGTCAGACCAACATCTGCAAATATGTGTATCCACATTACCATTGAGACAAAAAGTCACTTCATCAGAAAATATAATCCAATCTAAAATGTTTCTATCGTCATCTATCATGTTCATTGCAAAATTCTATCCTACGATCGAAATTATCTACGCTCAGTTCTTATAATAAGTGAATTTTGTTTGGATAAAACTTTTTTCAAAATTTTCTGAATGTATGGAACACTTGGGAGATTATCTTGCACATCTAAAAGGACATTCAAGCTACTTTCCTCACTCGTGGCAACCTTTGGACGTCCTGGTTTTTGACGATTTTCAACACCGCCGGTTTCCTCAAAACGTTACATGTTTTAATCACTGTTAATCTGGCAATTGGTTCAGGAATTCAGGAATTGCATTGTAGAGTGCAACTACTTCCGAATAACTCACCTTCTATCTCCGTAACTAATCATCATCAAAATTTCGATGCGATCATGTTCAGTTAACTGAGGCATTGCGACTGCAAAAGCAAAGATCAGGACCATAGTAAAACTGGCCCTCAATTTACGGGCAAAATTCAAAATCTGATCAGATGACATCTCTAGTTTATGAAGTACATTATTATAAACACCAACGCTATTATCACAGTTATAACTGCACGTATTATCACCTAACATACCATATCTATCGCCACATACACCATAAGCACTATTGCAGGTACCATCACATCTTTGCCCAATAAATTGGCAAAGCCATCAACAATGGCGGCAGGTGTTGTGAGGTGATTTGTTTCATACACCATATATCCAGGTATACGTTTTTCTTTTCATTGATGTACGACCACAGTTCTTTGAATCAGACTTGGTCTTGCCTTCAGCTGACACCCTTAACCTCACATATTCCTCGCGAATCTTGGTTCTAATACTCTTCCTCAGTAATTTAATTTTACCTATATATTCCAAAAGTTTATGTTTCTTGTAGAGTTTATACAATTTATTCTTAGCTTTAATCTCATTTATGATTTCTAAAGGAAACCAACGGGGATACGTAGAATTTTTATGTTTTGATTTGGGAACAAATCTATCCAATATATACAACTTCCCATAAAAATACTCCATAGCGTCATTTAAACATTACAAAGATGTGACTTCCTGAAGTTATAGTGCATAAGTGGATATAAAAACAAAAGAAATTTGTCTTTTTTAAATTTGCGATGCGCTCTTTCGAAAATTTCGTTTAGCTACGAGCTCAACACATTAGATCTTAGAAGATTTAGCCGGTCCCACAAGCAATTTACTGGGCACGCCACTGAGGGGCGGCACTTTGTAAATTGTGTTATTTAGGTATGACTACGTGTCATGAGGAACACATATTAATTAAACACCTCCCAGAGCTGAATACACATGCAGCTAATTACAGACGCCTGTTACAGAGGGGATTAAGTCACACGGATTTGGCCTCTGAAAATATTAATAAGGGTTAATATCAACGGAGCGCAACAGATTCACTAAGCAGGAAAAGCAAACAGGTCAAATGGAAGAACACAGACCACAAAGTGCTCTTTGTTTCGCGAATTCGTAAAAAAAACATTGCTGGCGTGTAAAAGAATGTAAACTAATTAAGGGAATAACGAAGTATGACGCAGAAAAAGGATAAGTGTGAGCCAGAATCGTAGAATGATGATGATAATAATAATAATAATAATAATAATAATAATAATAATAATAATAATAATAATAATAATAATAATAATAATAATAATAATAATAAATATAAAATTGACCCTAAAATCGTCACCCTGCTCGAACATCTTATGGAAAGTTGGAGGACTATGTTGGACCTAAAGACGTATAGGACAGAGTGCATCAATATTCGTCGGGGGATCTTTCAGGGCGATAGCCTCAGTCCATCGTGGTTTTGTCTATCTTTGAWTAGTCTAAGCAGCGTGTTAAATAGTAATTCAGGCGGATACTATATTGACGCTAATACTAAACTCACACATTTATTCTACGTTGATGACCTTAAAGCGTACGCTAAAAGCTCCGAACAACTAAAGGGGCAATTGGAGATCATTAAGGCGTTTAGCGATACAATAAAAATGGAACTCGGTATCGACAAGTGCGCTGTTTTACATGTCAAACGCGGAAAAGTCACCACAACGGAGAATCTTTCCCTTATGGACAACACATTGATCCCCGGACTTTCGAATTGCTATAAATATCTTGGCTTTTACCAAAGTCTAAATTTGGACGAATCGGAAAATAAAATAAAAATCAAAAATGAATACTTTAGGAGAGTTAATATAATCATGAGGACATTACTTAATGCTAAAAACAAAATAAATGCCATTAACACATGGGCACATCCGGTTATTAGCTACTCTTTTTGAGTGCTCAGTTATTCTCCCACTGAGCTCCAGACACTGGATCGGCAGATGAGGACTATGCTCACTAAACATCAAATGTTGCACCCCAACTCAGCAATTGAAAGGTTATATCTTCCAAGAGATCAGGGCGGCCGAGGTATGTTAAATCTAGAAGAAACCTGTAAAAAGGAGAAACTTGGATTAACAAAATACTTCAAAACAAAAAACTTACCCTTTTACCAAACCTTAGCCTTGGCCGATAAAGGCTATTCCCCGCTGAACCTAGCTGCTCCAATTCCTGAAAAGCAAAAATATAGCGTGATGTTGAGAACCAAATGGAAAACCAAAGCAATGCACGGGCGCTTCTATGCCAGCTTGCATCAGCAAGAAGCCGACCTTAAGGCAAGCAACAGCTATCTGACTTCCGGATACCTTTTCCCGGAAACGGAGGGAGCTTTATGTGCGATCCAGGACCAAGTTGTCCCCAACAAGATTTTACAAAAGGCATATTCTAAAGCAACCGGTTGAAACCACCAAATGCCGACTGTGTGGCCACGAGGAGGAATCTGTCCAACATCTTATTTCAGCGTGTACTTACCTGGCACCCACTGTATACACAAGCCGCCATAATAACATGGGAAAAGTTGTCCACCAGTTCGTAGCACAGAATGCAGGTCTTGCTAACAAAGGCACACCAATACACAAGTACGAGCCAAAAAACATTTTAGAGAATTCCAACATTAAAATCTATTGGGATACTACCATTCACACAGACAGACAGGTTCTCCATAATAGACCCGATATGGTTATAATCAACAAAACAACAAAAAAATGCACAATAATTGACTTCGCTATCCCTCTTGACGACAACCTCAGCAGATCATATAAAACAAAAAAAGATAAGTACGTGCAACTTGCTGATGAGATCCAGGAAATGTGGAAGATGCAAAATGTTGAGATTAAGCCACTGATAATTTCTGCCAACGGTCTAGTCCACAAAAACACTCGACGACATTTAGAGGAACTTCAAGTCCAATCGAACGCCCTAACGTGGATGCAGAAAGCAGTCGTTCTTGGAACCACTGCGATCATCCGAAGAACGATCTCTAGGCGTTAACTTCAGTAGCCCTGAGAAATCCGGCTACTGAAAAACTCCACTCAACAGTGTGATAGTAAAAAAAAAATAATAATAATAATAATTTTTATTTTCCTACAGGTTAAGCACCCAATAACAGGAAAATCACAGTTAGAAAAATAACATGAAGTGTAACACATTGCTATGACGACAAAATAAACTAAATAAATACATATTGGAATATTAATAATACCTTAACCTAACAAAATAAGCATAATATTCAGGGTAACTGAAAACGTACTAAGAATTAACATATTCAACAATTTGGTTTAAAATAAAGGATTTAGAGTTATAGTGTATATCGCAAGAATTACAAATAAAGTTAAAATGGCGGCACATGAGCACTATTCGCGATCTTGGAAGTACATTCGATCGTCCAGTGGAATAGGAAACAGTTAGGTTCTGACGAGAACTGACACGGGGCACAGTATAGTTAATCTTCTCAAGCAACCACCTACAATCTAAATTATGGTTAACTAGATTATAAAGAAATGCGACAATAATACAAGCACAAGCGAGTTTCCAGTGAAGCAAAATTAACCCTGCTTAAAAGAATTTGGTGATCACTGCCTCTCGGCGGATAAAAACTATCGCTTAAAAATGACAAAAATTTAAGAAATTTACTTTTTACATATTCGAGTTCATCTATATAACATCTATAAATAGGAAACCATATTAACGCCGCGTATTCTAGCCTAGTACGAATAAGAGAACAATATAATAATTGATGGGTGTGTAAATTAGTGAATTCCTTACAATTTCTATAAATGAAACCATAGGAATTGTATGATTTTATCTAAGATATGGTCGTTAAATGTAAACTTTTGATCAAACACGACCCCGAGATCCTTAAACTTATTGATTCTATTTAGGACTTCATTATTGATAGGATTTTGATAAAGTAATATATTATGTCTACGAGTGAACGAAAGCACATTGCATTTTGGAACATTTAAATCTTATCTATTTAGATCACACCACGTTTACGTCGTTTTGAAGGATCAAACAGTTGTCTGAAGTAGAAATATTAGTGAATAATTTAAGGTCGTCTGCAAATAATAATTTATAACAATTTAATTAGTCTGTAGGTCGTTGATAATTAGAAGAAACAAAGGGGGACCTAAATTGGATCCTTGAGAAACACCAGAGTTTGGCCAAAATGGGTTAGAGTCAAAATTAGCATAGCGAACCCTATTTTCTCTCCCAATAAGATATGATTTAAACAGTTGAATAAGTACGGGAGAGCAACCAAACCCTTCCAATTGAGCTAGGAGAATGTAATGATCAATTCGATCAAACGTCTTTCGAAAATGAGTAAATATGACGTCAACTTGACCTTGAGAGTCAAGTACTTCAGAAACAAATTGGCTGAAGCAGGACAAGTTGGTCACAGTGATATAAAATTATTAACACATTTGACGATGTTCTTTTGCATTAAAGATTGAAATACTTTGGCAAAGTTACAGATGAGTGAGATTGGCAAATAGTTTTCAATATTATTGATGTTACCTTTTTTAATATATGACATAGGTAGGTTGACTTCCAGAACTCTGGAAATTTTGATGTTTGAAGTATAAGGTTGAAAATATAATACAGAGGAGTTGTAAAAATTGAGGCAGTCTTTTAAAAGAAAAATAGGTATTCCATCTAAACCATCAGTTATTGAATTTAAAATTTCATTTTCAGTAAAGTGATTCAAGGAGACAGACGTTGAATTTTATTTTTTAAGTTAAAAGCAGGGTCGGATTGACAAAAAAGACGCCAATAGAATTGACAATGTCTTGTGGATTTGAAATTTTACGATCGTTAAAGCGCATGACGCCAGGAATTCTGGTTTTTCCTTTCTTCCTTTGAATAATCAACCAAAATTTGCGCGGATTGTTATTGATTACGTTTTCAGTGTAACAGGTAATTTTTGTATGCTGCACAAATTAAAGATTTGCTTCTACTACGATAATGTTTGAATAGAKTGAGATAAAAGCTTGTTTTATCCTTCTTATATTTWCTAAACATTCTATGTTTGAAACGAATACATTTGACACTTACAAAATCAAACCATGGCGGGTATTGACGACAATGATAAGAAGAACGCTTAGGAACGCACAATTCAAATACACCATCGAGTATATCATAAAATTTGGTACATGCTGAATTGATATGTGTAATATCAAATAATCGTGTCCAATCTGTTGTAAGAAGAGTATTGTAAAGAAGCGGAAAATTAGTCTTTTTAAAGTTGTAGTCTGTTGATCTGCTGGTACAAAATTGGGAAGATTTGACGTTGATAAGGAATTTATACATGTGTACAAAGCCGAATGATGCAAATAATTATAATAATAGAAACCAAAGAAAAGCCTGACTGGAAAGACGTTTGATTTTCATACATTGATATTCATTTCACTCGCTCAAACTACTGATATTATCTTGAATAAGAAAATATTACTCGATTCCAAGCCATATATGGGGTGTGTCGAAAATCACAAATTTGACCTTATTTTTCATAAATATCAAAAAAATGTTAAGACAATCTGTTTTAAGTGAAAAAAATATAATCAAATTCATCTAATTGAAAATATCGAGTGTTATATTTATCTACGTACCGAGGAGATATTCACTAAAAATATTTTTTTATCTTATGAAGAATGCTATATCTCGGGTTTTCAGCATAATAGCCTGCAAAACGAAGTGAAAAAAGTTATACCGTCTTATTTATTTTGCATACAAATTGAAATCCTATTTAAAGATATTAGTTTGGCATCATTCTGCGATAAATCTTAATCTCAAAGACAATCCCTTAAAAATAAGTCCTATCTCGTTAAATTTGATTGGGAGGTTTTAAAATKATAGCGTTTAAAAGTTCAGAGGTTATTTTTTTCYGCAGTGTCGTTACCATTGCCACTAGAGAAAGAATGTTGCAACAAAACTTTTAGGGTTGTACGTAATTGGATAGAGATTATAAAAATCTCCCACCTGCATTTTATCGATGAATACGTTGTAAGGTGGTGTCAGATACGCCCTCTAGCAGGAAATTCAAAGTGATATAATGAAGGGTTTTCAAGTTACAGCCGCTTACCGTGTATAATACAATCAATAAGGAGTCAAATCAAACATACCTATAGAAACTATTTAGATCAAAATCAAATAATAAATAAAGTTATTATTACTATTACAGTTAGTTACCTTGATCAACTTAATGTGCAATAATTTTCGGTACCACCTGAGTAGATCTAATAATTTTGATTTGATTGATGCTCTCCGAACCGTCTTCGCAACTGGGAAGTTCTAAACAACCTGCAATTCGTTATACACGTACCAGAGAGCAGCGCGATATTAAAATATACATGATTCAGTGATCCAGTTATGAAACTTTGCCCGTGCACTCGCATTGGAGTTATATTTTATACATATTAAATGACGCACTCAATTCGAATGGAATTGACGATGGCAGCATGAGGCTTTTTCGTTAATCTATTGACCCGTCCCACCAGAAGCGTAACATTAATTGGCAAAGTGGTAAATACACATCGAAACTTGCTGCAGCCCCCCCCCTTCCCCCCGTTAATCCATCATCCGCCCCTGCGAGCATGTAATTGTCGAAATTCTAATCAACCCCGGTCTGATCGCAGACTCGAGCTGAACTTCAGCAGGTTCCAGTGGAGAGAATCCGATGGCGCTAATCCCAAATCGATCTGCAGCGACCCCTGCCCATCCGGACACATCCGCAACTACCAGGTAAGACGGTGACATCGAATTTTGAAGAGAAAGTGGGACTCTTGCAAGTTATACCCATACGGTTACCGCGCTAGTTTGAAATCTTAGCCTTTTTGGGTTAGACCGCGTCTGATTTCGGACGACGTTTCGCCCGCATTTGTAAGGGGCATCCCCAGGACAGGAATAAGGAGTATGGAATATGGTATAAACCTAACGTGAAACAATAAGTTTTGTAGAATCATGCATTCAATCACTACCCAAGGATAGGGCGGAGAGCATCCGCTTTGAAACAGCCAAGATTCTTCAGAACCCGAAACTTCCCCCATCCAATGAGAAAATTACTATCAAAAATCTTCAATTCCAGTCCAATTCACAGATAACCATCCTCACGGCCGATAAAATCAACAATCTTTTGCAAGATGGGTCATACACTCCCATTTCTTATGACCCAACTCCAAGAATTAAAAAAGAACTTAATTCGATGCTTAAGAATCCAGCAGTACCTCAAGTTATCAGGAAAAAGTTAGCTCCAAAGTAATCGATACCCCCTCATTTATACGGTATGGACGACCAGCGACCAATCAAGCAATGGGCAAAGCAGGTACTTACCGTACCAAATTACGCTGTAGTTCGTAAACGCCACGGCTAGATGACCTGATGGCGATTTTCACAAAACGTACTCCCGAAGTATACAAGATACGTCGACGTTAAAAAAATTTTTGTTATATGGTCAAGCATCGTGATCGTCTTGAGCCCAAACAGAAACTTCTGTATCGCAAAGTTGATCTACGAGGCGTTTTTTAAGTAAGTACCGTTTTGCGATTCCGCCGCCGCAGCGCTACGGTTGGCGTTCCGCGCATGCGCGCTGGTTACCTACATCTCTTGTCTACGCACTGACGCCATTACTGTTTGATTCTTCATTGTATACGTTGTTTACTGAGTGTTTAAGATGCCTCCGACAATCATGAGTCCCGCCGATTGTGAAGTACGGGCTGTTATACGATTTCTTAGTGCTAAAGGCGTAAAACCGATCGATATTCATCGTGAGATGTGTGAAGTTTACGGACAAAACATTATGAGTGATGGAATGGTAAGGAAATGGGTGAGAGCATTTAAAGATGGCCGCACAAATGTGCATGATGAAGAACGGAGTGGGCGTCCTTCGGTTTTTTTTTCATTTCATCATTGTGCGACTGCTTTCCTCAATATTCTCGTAGTGTTTTGTATCGCATTGTGACGGAGAACTTGAATTACCGGAAATTGTGTTCACGTTGGGTTCCGAAAATGTTGACGGATTTGCACAAAACCCAACGTTTAGGCAGCGCATTGACTTTCCTTGAGCGGAACCACAATGAAGGTGAAGATTTTTTAGACCAAATTGTTACTGGTGACGAAACATGGGTGGCCTACGTCACACCAGAATCGAAACAACAATCCATGGAATGACGACATTCATCATCACCCAAAAAAGTGAAGTTTAAGCAAACAATTTCTGCCCGGAAAATCATGTGCACAGTTTTTTGGGACAGAAAAGGAGTATTGCTAGTGGAGTTTCTGCCTCGTAATGAGACAATCAATGCAGCGTCTTATTGTAAGACATTGAACAATCTGCGTCGTGCAATCCAGAACAAAAGACGTGGCAAGTTGAGTAAGGGTATCGTTCTGCTGCATGACAATGCCCGTCCACATGTGGCTAATCGGACCAAAGATCTCATCAAATCTTTTAAATGGGAAACTCTAGATCATCCTCCATACAGCCCTGATCTGGCGCCCAGCGACTACCATTTGTTCCTGCACTTGAAGAAACACCTGGGTGGTCAGCGTCTTCAAGACGATAACGAAGTCGAAACATTTGTGATACAGTGGTTAACAAGTCAGGCGGCAGAATTTTATGAGGAGGGTATTCAAAAACTGATGCCACGTTATGACAAGTGCCTCAATATTCACGGAAATTATGTAGAAAAGTGGATTAAGGTACAGGCTTTCATGTAAGATAAAATTATTGCGATATCTTTGCACGTCTTTTTTTAATTCCAAAACGGTACTTACTTAAAAAATATGCCTCGTATAATATTTATCTTTGAAGTATCATGTATATTTTCGCTTTAGATGGGTACTAAAATATTGCAAAATATACGAAAGGAAACGTACAATTGTTTTATAGGTCGTCTACAAGAAAATGGTGACAATTTTGTACACTAAGGCCGGTTGCACAAACATGGATCAAATTTGATCCGAGTTTAATCGCGGTCTTTTTGCAGCGCCTCGCAGAGAGTAACTCACACATTTCTAGTGGGTAATCCTAACCTACAGCCTTCTGTCAAAAGGCGATTTAATCACAGAAAATTGATACAGTGATATATTTTGGGTTACAAAGCATAAAATTTGATCATCGTACGGATGGGACGTATAAAAATACTTAAACAGGAATATTGGTAATTATACAGAATACCCTACCTTCGTCAAGTAAAGTAAAATTTTGAACACTCCCTGAACAAAGTCTTCCGGAACATGAATATCCGTTTCGTGGGGTCGCATCTTATTGTCGAAAAGTAAGGGTTTAAGTATCTACTGTTTCAATTTCAAATTATTTTATACACACTGTGTTTCTCCCTGTAGGTACTGCATAGTGTCACATGCTGCTGTAATGGTTCCTTTACGTTCGGTCGTGCTACGCGAGTGTTTCAAACCACGCAAAAAAAACACGGCCTAAACACCAAAATCTGTTTGAAACTACACAGCACGGTGCGTCGTACCGCAGGTCGACTTATAAAAACTCATTTTTCAAAAACCAGACGCAACCGCAGGAAATTCATTTCAGATTCATCTTCAGAGGGCAGTGTTTTAGTTGTGTGCAAAACTCGGCGATGATCCGGTATTCTGCACAATTAGCGCAATATTAAGTATTGTATTTTCTGTGTGGATGCTACTAATCCACAATTTGCGACGTTCTTCTTCATGAGGTTTGGAAGGAAAGCTGTAAAATACGAGGCATGTTTTTTAAGTAAGTACCGTGTTGGAATTAAAAAAAGACGTGCAAAGATATCGCAATMATTTTAKCTTACATGAGAGCCTGTACCTTAATCTACTTTTCTACATWATTTCCGTGAATATTGAGGCACTTGTCATAACGTGGCACCAGTTTTTGAATACCCTCCTCATAAAATTCTGCCKCCTGACTTGTTAATCACTGTATCACAAATGTTTCGACTTCGTTATCGTCTTGAAGACGCTGACCACCCAGGTGTTTCTTCAAGTGCAGGAACAAATGGTAGTCGCTGGGCGCCAGATCAGGGCTGTATGGAGGATGATCTAGAGTTTCCCATTTAAAAGATTTGATGAGATTTTTGGTCCGATTAGCCACATGTGGACGGGCATTGTCATGCAGCAAAAAGATACCCTTACTCAACTTGCCACGTCTTTTGTTCTGGATTGCACGACGCAGATTGTTCAATGTCTTACAATAAGACGCTGCATTGAATGTCTCATTACGAGGCAGAAACTCCACTAGCAATACTCCTTTTCTGTCCCAAAACACTGTGCACATGATTTTCCGGGCAAAAATTGTTTGCTTATAATTCACTTTTTTGGATGATGATGAATGTCGCCATTCCATTGATTGTTGTTTCGATTCTGGTGTGACGTGGGCCACCCATGTTTCGTCACCAGTAACAATTTGGTCTAAAAAATCTTCACCTTCATTGTGGTACCGCTCAAGGAAAGTCAATGCACTGCCTAAACGTTGGGTTTTGTGCAAATCCGTCAACATTTTCGGAACCCAACGTGAACATAATTTCCGGTAATTCAAGTTCTCGGTCACAATGCGATACAAAACACTACGAGAATATTGAGGAAAGCAGTCACACAATGATGAAATTGTAAAGCGTCTGTTTTCTCTCACCTTTTCGTTCACTTTCTGCACCAAATCTTCATTAACGGCCGAAGGACGCCCACTCCGTTCTTCATCATGCACATTTGTGCGGCCATCTTTAAATGCTCTCACCCATTTCCTTACCATTCCATCACTCATAATGTTTTGTCCGCAAACTTCACAGATCTCACGATGAATATCGATCGGTTTTACGCCTGTAGCACTAAGAAATCGTATAACAGCCCGTACTTCACAATCGGCGGGACTCACGATTGTCGGAGGCATCTTAAACACTCGGTAAACAACGTATACAATGAATAATCAAACTGTAATGGCGTCAGTGCGTAGACAAGAGATGTAGGTAACCAGCGCGCATGCGCGGAACGCCGACCGTAGCGCTGCGGCGGCGGAGTCGCAAAACGGTACTTACTTAAAAAACATGCCTCGTATAACCGATTTGTCTGTGCGCAACGAGCATACATATTTTTCAGCACTCATGTTGATTACTATCAAAGAATATATCTTTTGGTGTAATTCCTTGATCACTAGACAGGCATAAATAAGAGAATTAGTTAAGTTAGGCTACAGTAAATGCAGCAAACAGCTAACAGCAACTGACAGCTAATGTGAATTGTTTATCCTATAGTAAACTGTAGTTTACCCACCACAAATGCCAAGCTTCACGGATGGTGGCGCCAATTCGCTCATCGCATATAGCAACACCAATCAAAACACAGGATTCATGACGTTGCTGGGCAACCGGCCCTAGATCAATCATTGTCTTGTGTTAAATTGTTTAAAAAATTAATTAAAAATTGGAATTCTCGAGCTTTAAGTTCTAGCATTCTAGTAAATGTATTCGAACGATATTATACTCGGAATAATAATAGTTTCACAATTAGAAGGTTAGAACAGAATAACAAGTGTTCGAGCATTTAATTATTGGACAATGATGCGACAAGAAGTCATTCCAACATCTAAGAAATGCTGGAGCAATACGCGTTTAGGGTTCTAACAGTGGTCAGTTGCAACGAATCGTATATTCGAATAGTTCGAACACAATTAGTATTCATTAACTTTGTCTTTAGGATCAATGCTGCTGGGTATGCGTGGCATGCAGGGACGACGCGTACGTCTACAACGACACGTGCAAATCTTGCAGTCCTGGGTACGCGCCGAACAAGAATAAGACGGAATGCGTGAAACTCAAGGCTCTGGTCATCGACTGGCTGAATCCGTGGGCCCTGGTTCCTCTAGTTTTCAGTTCTTTCGGGATCTTGTGCACGCTCTTCACCATGTGCGTCTTCATCAGATACAATAAGACGCCGGTGATCATGGCATCAGGAAGAGAGCTGTGCTACGTCCTCTTGAGCGGCGTGCTCTGCTGCTATTCGATGTCGTTCGTGATTCTGGCGAAACCGACAGTAGAGACTTGCGCCATAATGAGGGTAGGCTTGGGGTTGTGTCTCAGCATCTGTTACAGCGCTATCTTCACGAAAACCAATCGCATATCGAGGATCTTCAACAGGGGCGTGAAGAGCATCAAGAGGCCAGTTTACACTTCGCCTATATCGCAGGTGGCTATAGCACTCGGTAAGTAAGTAGAGCGCTAAATTTTTTGGAGGACTCGTTACAAGCTGAAAGTTTTTAATGTGAAAGATTTTTTTGCGAAAATCTCCAATATGTCCAGCATAGCAGAATTTTAACGGAGCGGGATAGACAACCACTCAAAATTTTAAATAAAACAGCTCATCTTATGATGCCTCATTTGAAAAATGTTTTTACAAGGAGTCTTGTCATGCAGTTGTTTTATTATTTTTACTCGTTTACGAAGTAGTAGATCAACAAGTACTATGAAGCAAGTGGTTTATCAAATTGGGCTATTCCCAAAAAAAATTACTACGCCCAAAAATTACAAAATAGTGCAGGTACTTATAAAACCTATGTTTTTTGATAAGTATTTTTAATTTGGACTTTTTTTTGGACATAAATTTGTGGTACGCATCTTCGTAATGTTTTTTTTGCCAACTGCTGATTCTGTTTACTGTTGTGTTTCTTATGTGGTAATAGAACATTTTTCTTTATCCATTATTAAACACAATAATTTTTTTGTAAAGGAACCGAAAACCAGGTCATCAAGTCAGTTATCAATAATTAAGCGAAATTTTACCAGCTACCTAATTTTAGTTGCTCATATTATCGCGGCTTATTTGTAAAACTTGTTTGTAAATTGTGTCAAAATTTAATTAGTGTTCCTTTTTACACAGATCTGTCACTTTTCATTCGAGTTTCTAGTACGCCTGCAAATATCACAATAATGTTGCGCGAAAAACCTACTTTTAATAGTAGTGGTAGAAAAAATGAATTTGTTGGAACAACTTTGTCCAAAAATATGTTACTAACGATCAKSTCGATTTTCAGAGCCCATTGTTAAATATGACTGTGGAGAACTACCTGTCCCTGTCCTTGAGTTATGTACCTTCAGAGAATTTTTATATATTAGGATAAAGTAACTAGTAAAATGTATTTAGGGGGATTTCGACCTTGAAACAGAATTTTTTTTGCCAAGCTTTCGTATCTTTTTAATACATCATCAGGGCTTACTACAACAACAAGATGCAGCTTAAATTAACTTCTTAATAAATCTATTCTTATATTACTTACAGAAATTTGAGATTATATTTTTGAACAGCAAAACCAATATGACTTKCGCTAAMATGTCAATTTTTATGATGTCAGATGTACCAGTCTCATACTATATTTAAAACCCTATTTTTAGCCACACAACMAAACAACCTMTTAATTATTAGAGTGCTGCCGTACTTCTTGTACTAGACTTTTTGATTTGATTTGATTTGATTTGACGTTGCGCCTGATACATTTAAACCTKTTGCGTTTTACAAAACGCGTATGCGAATTTCGGCGTATTTTAAAACAATGCCACTCTCAAGCACTGTTTTACAATGACCTTCATCAGGAGTTTTATAAAAAAATCGCAAACATAATTCTGACAAATGATCGAAAATTTTTCTGCTGGCATATTTATTTAAACACAGGAAAATACATTAGGTGAATGCAAAACAGGAATACACGTTTCTAAAAAAATGTAGTCACTATGATAATGAAAAATTTGGGTACCTATACCTATATTTAAATACAATACTTATATGTAAAAACAGAAAGTAGTTTTCTAAACAAATGTACAATTTTATTTTCACAGAAGTGATCAAAAATTTAGGAATCCGTTTACATAACTTTCTATTTAAAAATACAATAGAAACACGTAAGTGTAAAACAGAATATAAAATATCTTATGTCTCAAAAACATGCAAAGCGTAAGGATGAGACTTCTTCAAGATTTAATACTTGACTGTCAACCTTTTCTAGGGTAGATATAATTAAAAGCGTTGAAAGCATTACGTCATCAATTTCAGTAAAATCAGATCCATCGATTTCTTCATTCTCTGGTGGAATGTTGTTTGTTACTATACCACTATCGATCATAATATTTTCAATATAATCTTTCAGCAATGGAGAGTGGCATTGTTTTAGAATATGCCGAAACTCGCATACGCGTTTTGTAAAACGCATAGACGCATGGCAAAACGCCTAAATGTATCAGGCGCAACGTCAAATCATGCTGCTTATTGCTTCATTTTACATTTAGCCCAGTCATTTTCGAAGAGCCTAGGCGTTTCATTAAACGCCTGCTTTTGCAATATGCCTACGACATATATATTACTTAAATTTTGGCTGTCTGTTTTTTTTTATTACATTGTTAATTTTTTCCATCTGGTACATTTCTAGTATTAATCTTTTGTTAGTATTTCTTTCCATATCTAGAATTTTTATATTGTCCCAATTTATTTGATGTGAATGATTTCAAACGTGTAAAGCTAATGCGCATCTATCTTCTTTTTGTTGCTATATCGCTATTGTATAATCTAATTCTATTTAGAATCCATTGTTTTTGTTTATCCCACATACTTACTACCACAATCTGTACAACAAACTGTATATTACATTCGATTTAAATGTTCCTGGAATTTTTGATTTAAGTTTGCTAATACGGTTTATACAAGTTTTTATGTGTTTTATTCCTATTGAGTATCCCACTTTTTTTGAAAATTACGTAAAATGAATCTTGAAGTGCATATATATCGTACGCCATGTTAAAAAAACATAAAAAATATTTGTAGATAGAGAATTTCAGGTCTGAAATTCGAATCTTAGGAGTCACCGCCAAAACGCTTCTATCTAAGGTTATTCAACTCGTGACGTCAAGTGTCATGTAAACATTACCGAGGAGCGTGCTGTTTAATGGTGTAGTATCATTCTTGTATTGGAAAAGCTTTTGTGTGGTGTTTATTGAAAGGACGGTGTAAGAGGTCGCACCAAAAAGTGATTTGTGTAGTTTTATAAGCATCTATTATGTATGGAAAGCAAAACAAGTGTTGTTTTGTACATGGTTATAAAAGTACTTCAGTCAGTACAGCTAACAAAATATTTTTGTAACCGTTCCTCGAGATTATCAACGTATGAAAAAGTTGTTGTAAGGTCCCTAGACGTGATATGCCGAAATCGCAAAGTTTGTTTTTCTGTTGCGAAGATCATCTTAATTCTTACTGTAAGTTTTATTATTCTTTTCGGGGTTATAAGTGTTTACCATTAATTTCCATTTTGTTATAGCTTGAAGAGGATATGATAAATTATATGCGTTTTAAGTTGATAGAGGGAAATGTTATAATAAAGAACTACGTTGTTCCCCATATATTCGACTGTTAGCCAGACCGGAAACGAGCCGCAAGAGCCCCGAAAATAAATGGCAATTTATATTTATTCTGACCTCTAAAATAAATGTCAAGTTTAGGGTACATTTTTGATTCTTACATTTTTATGTTTACAAATAGTATGTTTCCAACAACCAACTGTGATCAAATTATCAATGCTACTTTAATTTGATAAAAAGTTCAGTTATGCTGTTGCTTTGTTGCTTTTACGTTCCTCATCTCCGCCGCGTTGAACCGCTCTTCGCTGTACACAAATTCCATAACAATGAACATGCCTTCAGAAGTCATAACTCATAAGTATTTCACTTTTTCTTGGCGTATTTTAATTCGCTTGTCACAAAATGAACGCAAACAACAAACTGATAAATTGACGGGCTGAGGCTGACGCGTGACGCGCTGACCCCAGACGTAAACAAACGGCCATTTACAAGACACCTGACGTCACGGCCAATATGTTCGCGTTTTGGCGGTCCCTTTAAATATTCACATTTTTAATATTATAAATACACCTTACGATCCATGTTTTCGAATTTATAAGCTGTCGCAGATGTTTTGTGGATTAGATGCTACCTATTAATATGCAATTTAATAAAATATAAATGCATGGCAAATACCCAATTTCGATGTTTAAGTTATGCAACGATTTTATTATATTATTCGTGAGCTCAGTTTTGTTTAGAAGAGATCCATAAATTTTTAGTTTATTGTTTGTAGGTAAGTTTTGTTATGTTGTTTGCTCTACCAAACTAACATTAGTTTCAGATGTCATCATTCGACTCAACCATGGAGTACAATATTTTTTAACTAAATTTTTCGGATAAGAATTTTTTTAGATTTTTTGCTACTAAAGTGATATGGCATGGCATATTCTTTTGATTCTATATTTCATTTGTTTAATGAAATTTATATTTATTTTCAGTGTATGATTTGACAAAAAATGAATGTATCTACTTGAGAAAGTTGATTTCATGTGCCAATCTAGTATTATTTTGTTGTTTTTTCGAATAACTTTTTCTGTCCAGAAATCATACTCCACCATTAACTTCTCTTTCTATTGTAAATTTTATGCTATGATAAAGTAGTACACAGGTTAATATGTGTATAGTATTTCCGCTTCAGTACACCAAACACATTCAAGGAGGGAAACGTACGTCACTGAATATATTTTACGTGAAAAAAACTAATGATTCTTTAATCTTGCTAAAAATGTGTTCTATCAAGCACCATGCGATATTTCAATTACAGTTAAATTCATGTTTTTCTAATTATTGTTCTGTGATTAGGGATAAACATTTTGAACCATTCCTAAAACATTCCAGCATTTATTAAAGTTGAAAAAATGGAAAGTTTAGTAAGACGGGTAAGCATTTACATTGTATAGTTCTTAAATCTAAAAATGAGAAAAAGGTTCATAAGTCAAAGAAGTGCTTGTATTGGAAAAACTAGCATCGGGGATCCTTTTATTATAAGGGATATATGATGGAATATTTATCGATACAGAAAACAAGGATCGAGGATGATGCATCCAAGTGACCACGCTCTAGGCTGTCGCTTGTACCATTAAATGTGTTAAATCTTAGGTATTGCTAGACATGAATCGGAAGGTATAGGTCTAAAACGTGTGCTGGTTTTGTAATTGTCACTCGAACTTAGAGAATGTGGATGTATCACGGCGAAATTTGAAGACTACAGCTTGTAACAATGGGTCCCTCGCAGGAGTCAAAATAAAGTTAGTCAAGCACTCACTATAGCCGAATCTGGAAATTTTACGGGCGGCGCTAAACGCGTAGCAATAAAAACTTGGGCAACAAAATCTCGAATGAAGACTTTTTACTGGCGTCGTTTAAGGCCGAAGGGGCCGCCGAGAGAAAGTAATTCGCTTCTGCACTTGTGCAAGCAACGGGGTGTTTGTTTAACAGCGACCCCGGTGTTTATCTTAATTAAGCGCGCGGTTTATAATTCAAGAATCACGCTTTCCAGGGATCGTCTCCATACAGCTGGTCGGGGCCATAGTTTGGCTGGTGATTGAGCGCCCCGACATACGGGAGATCTACCCCTACCCCCTGACTGCCGTGCTAACATGCCGCGTATCAACTTTTTCCCTGATAATGTCATTAGTTTACAACATGATACTGATCATTCTGTGTACCTGGTACGCCTTCAAGACGAGGAAGATACCCGAGAACTTTAACGAAGCCAAGTATATCGGGTTCACGATGTATTCCACCTGCATTGTTTGGCTCGCCTTTCTCCCCATTTACTTCGGAACGAATAACGACTACAAGGTATGTATTACATGTCTCTAATTCTCGTCCAAGTTTTCATGCAAACCGCTTTATACATGGGAGTACCGAAAGGGGGGGGGGTTGCCAACTCTGGGCCCTTTCCATTTCCCATACATTTAGCTAGTTAATTATGCGTGTACACCTAAAAATTGTCTTATTTACAAAATTGTAAATACGGTAAATCTTATAGGCAAGTGTATTTCACAATTTTCATCCAGAACTCATATTTGACCCTTGCAAATGACCCTCTCTAATAAGTCGTTGTCAAATGGTTTCCAAGCTTAATCGATGCCATGTGCGTTTTGAAGCTGTAACTGCAACATTCTTGTTGTTACGAATCGTCGGATCGAGCAAATATAGCTTTAAAAGACTATCTTGGTCAGGATGAGTAATAACACGATTTCTGCTGAAGTTCAGCTCTTCTACCTTTTCCTATAAAGATTGTTCAACTATCTACTGTTATATGGAATCGCATCAGAATCTGTCATGTGTTCGGTGATAACTCTAACTTTTGTACMAAATCTAAATTCACATTACATTWTAACAATTAATACAAAAAAAAACTAAAAATCCATCCGAACTCACGTTTATGAAAGTCAATTCTTTTAATATAAGTTTTAGGAATCCAGTAAAAGCATTATCAGCACGAAATTAAAATTAAATATATTTCAGTGTATTTAAATGGAGCTTAATTTAGTTAAAATATTAAGTAGTCGGTTAATTTTTGAGAGCAATGCACTGGTGATCTAAAAAGGTTGGCTTGACGCATAATGCTGAGGCATTTGTCATTCTGAGTTTTAATAATGTTAGTTTTCTATCGATTCTCTTTCACTGGGAAGTAAAAATTACTACAATTGTATCTTTACCACCTATACATAAGAACTCCCAGCTTAAATTTCTAAAGCTTCTGGTGTGAGAAGTTGAAACTGTACTAAAAGCGCATCGGTTAATACTGTTAAGGTGAAATTTATCTTCCTTTGGTACTTCGTATGATATCATTATACATTATGTGGATTTTTTGTTAAACGCGAGAGCGACGCAACTGAATGCGCCTCACCTAACTGAGTTTATCAATAACGGAATTAGTAATAAAGGGGCTTTGTACGATCAGTGTACTTAGAAAACATATAAATAATTTGGGTCTTTATTTCACAGAAGATGTTTTAGGTCACCTTGCAGAAAATCCACGAAGATTATTCATGGAATAAATACTTCATTAATTACTTAAGTACCTATATCTTATAAACATTTATTATTTCTATTTGAATTATACTCTACAGGTCGTTGCTGCTTTGCCCCCCCCCCCCCGAGCAAAAGCTGGGTCCGCCAATGGCTTTATCTTAATATGCTGTTTTTGCTTGAACATACTTATATAACGTACCCGGTCCCGTACAGGAATAATTAAAAACCATTCAAAATGTATGCGTTCATTAGACGGAGGAAAGATTAAAAATTCGATTTGCACTACTAGGTGAATACAGGGGTGACATTTTGTTTAGCTGACATCATATATTATATATAACAAAAACCTTTTTCAGTATAGGTATAGAAGCCTCATCAAACACAAAATCCGAGACAAAATCATAATTTTCATTTTGCCGACTTTAGAAAAACTGAACCAGTTTCATGTTTTTGTTTTACTTTCTAGACACCTTTCTAAACATGAACACAAAATCAAATATTGTAAACTTTAGAATAACTGAAATTAAAGTGTGTTCACTGCTAAGTTGTCGCCATTGTGAACTAAAATATCGTATACTAACGTATTAACTTTGTTTTAATTTTCGACGACTAAAAATTCTGACTTTCCCTTTTACGCCGCACATTGACTTTTGCAGGGCCTCACTCGTGATTAGCTGGTACACCGTATCCATTTTTTGTTCAAGTCAGCAAGCGAAGTGGCTTCTCTGAATGTTTTCTGAAGCTTTCGTTTGATATTAGTCCAACATTTTTCGATTGGCCTTAATTCTGGACAATTTGGTGGGTGGTGTTTTTGGCACCACTTCCACAAAATTGGTTTGGTACTGCCTTTTTGCCTTTTGCCAAAACAATACTGAATCGCTGTGCTTTTTTATAAAAAAGATTTCCGTGTCTATAATGCCGGTGGTCACAAAAAGTTTGCTTCTTAAGCAGCATTGACATATTGCTTGTCATGTGAGGTACTTTTTGGCAAATTTTTCTATTTCTATCACTGTCTCAGATTCATTTAAAGATGCCCCTCCGAAGCGAGAATAGTAGATACTGATTACCAGGCAATGACTTAAAATTTGCCTTAACATAAGTTTCATCATCCATCACTAGACATGAGTCGTTTTTCTCGATAAGGAGGGAATACAAAAGCATTGCCCTTCGAACCGCTCAATTATATTGGTATGACGTTCGTTTTGGCAATTTCTTCTTTTTGAAATTTCAATATTACATTTCTTTTTAATATGTATTGCATACGACTGACTGATTCCTTTTTTCTTGGCTACATTATACCAAGTTTCGTAGACATACATTGGTCTATCTTCATCTCGAAATTTTTTTATTTGGTTTAAATAATTTACTCGTCATTCCGAAATTCAGGGAGATTCCATAAGCACTTGACGTTTATTAATTATCTGATAATGAAACTCTTTTTTTTTTCTTAAAATTACGTACACAATAGAAAATTATTTTTGTATGCCTCATAAATCATACGTCGTAAAAAATTTGCGAAATATTCTTTGAAAACCCTCGATGAACCACTTTTCTGTCCTGAATTCCATKTACAGCTAKATTTCTCACAGTTGATTGTGAAATTTGTTTAGCTTCAGATGGTAAATGACTATGACTCCGTGTAATGAGATTTCACTATTCGGGTACATCATTTTCAACATTATTGTAAAAACATCTTGATTTCACCTTCTTGTGGATGGGAAACATCTACCCCATTCTACGGTCTACCCATTTTTATAATAAGTGCTATAAGAATATTTCAATTTGTAGTGTTTTCCAAACATTTATTGCTATTTTAGAACATATCTTACGTAACGCAAATAAAATGTATAGTCGTGAAAGAAATTATTAATAACAGGCAACAAACACAAAACACAGGAACTCGAGTGGTTGACACACAAGAAGAAAGTGATTGTTTCTAAATTTGACACAGCGCAAGAAGGAATTAGAAGAGAGTAAATAGGTTTAGATGTAAATATTTTAGAGTTTGCCGATGCATTTCCAGGAATTAAAGCTCTTTATAGATATTTTTAGTACATAATTAAAGTAGGTTGCAGGTAAATCTGTTCAAATAAATAATTTGTATTCATGTTAAGAATGAGTACGGCCCATCCTCACTGATATCGTTTAAATCTATTCTAAACATCTGGGAGTCATTACTTTTGTGGGGGGGGTTACAGTCAGGCTGGTAATAAAGTGCTTAAACAATCAAAACCATATTCGCCAAAAATTTTTGGTCGATCTTTACAAAAAATCGAATTTGAAATGTTCAGAACACGACTTTTTGTACATGCATAAGGAGTCATTGCAAGACGACCGATCGTGGAGTTTGAATTTTTGTCCTAATCTCTCAAATTTCGTATGCATGGCTTTTCAAGACGTCAAATTTAATTGTTGAGGCGGCATCTCGCAAAATTTTACAGCCGGGGTGCGCGCCATTCCCGTTTAAATATGCTGTTACCCTTTGGAAACTTTTAATGGCTTTCCAGATCCAGATCGTCAGCATGTGCATGTGCTTGAACATCAGCGCTACAGTGGCGCTGGGGTGCCTGTTCACCCCGAAAGTTTACCTGGTCCTCTTCCAGCCGTACAAAAACGTCAGGCAGGGCAATGGAAATCCGGTAAGTCAAACATCATCTGGAAGCTCGACGTTTACTTAAGAAAACCGATAGATGTTTTTAAAACGGAGAATTCCACGGAGCCGATAAGGTATTTCTCGCTATCCGTGTTACGTAATTATAACAAGAGAACCTGCCGGTTTAATGTTACCGGCGTTATCGCCGTGGAAAATTCCGTTTTGCATCGTTTATTCCTAATGGGATTCATTTTGTTTGGAATGTGTTTAGAGGATGGTTTTCGTAGGGCGTAACACAAGAAAGGCCAGCTTACAGCATGAGGTTCGCAGGACCACGATCGCAGACTGTACAGAGCATGACCAGCAACTCTAGATCATCACCGAGGCTGGGCAAGCACGCTAACGGCGACCCCAATGCTCTACCCAGCCCCAGCATTGAGGAGAGCTCGCTGAGCTAAACGAAAGACTATTAAATGTGATAAAATTGTGGCTAGATGTCATCCCCACCCTTGGTACAATCAAAATTGTGCGGTCGGGTCAATTCAAAAAACCCCAGTGCAGTCGTTTTTGCAGAAAAATATCACTTCCTAATCTCGGGGATTTGATATCGTTAAACCATCAACCTGATGACTACTCACTAAACGAAGTAGCAAACATTGGTGTGCTACCAGAAGACGAACTACCGCTTTTACACCAGGTGCCATAGATAAATTGCAGAAAAATTATTTTTACCTTGTTCTMTATTCGTGATATTCACACAACCATGCAATAAGCGCAAAATATGTTKTTCAACATCTAAKTTACGACTTGTCTTGGTGAAAAAGATAGTTATATAGGGCGAAGTCTGTTTACATCGGCCTTGCCCAAACAATAACAGGATGGAAAGTTTAAAGATTATTACCAATTACCTACATAGACCAAAAATCAGATTCACTTCAAAAGGCTACCCTTAGTCTACGCTCATCTAGTATGAAACATTTTAAAATTAACAAAAAAAACTCGTACGTACTACATTCTTATCCACTACCCGACATACCTTTTCTCACAACAGTCTTTTTTATTAAAAAAATACATCAAGTGATAACTTGCATATCGAGACCTGCTTTAAGCATTAAATATAGTGTCATTAAAAAATATTTGCTGTTCCAGACTCATTATAGAATACCTGTTAACTGTATTTTTGATGCAACTTGTAAGCAGAAATATAGTCAGTCATTAAAAAAATATTATTTATTATGACAGACTTACTCTTATCACCTCGCTAGTTTTAAAATTAAATGTATAATTTCTTTACTCATAAAATAGGTCTGGTTTCGAAAAAATAATGTTTAATAGAACCGACCTTATTTCTCAGGAGTAACATACACCTTCATAACGAATTAAAAAAAAACACTGTCATGGTAATTATTTCTTCCGGGCTGTTATGCCGTGGTGCAAGGTGTCCCTTCTACTTCTCATATGTTTCGCTGCTCTTCGCTGATAGCATCTTCAGTGATGTTCAGGTTTCGCTGATGTAATCTGAGTCGATACCTCCAAAACTGTGGATTATATTAAAAAAAAGCGATTTCTAAATTTCAACTTTGACACCCTGTATTTTTTAAATGAAGCGTTTTTCAAAAATTTACCAATAACAAAATCGTCATATTTTGACCTCAAGAATCTAGGGTTAACGGAATGACATACTAATTTGCAACACCCTGTATAAGCAATATATGCTTAAAGGAGATCTTCATACCTATTTAAAATTGTAGAGTCGTAAGGTGCTATACGACATACTTTTTTTTAATAAAAAACGAAACTTATGTAAAAAAAGGTCTTCGGGTATTTGATAACCAATTTTTTTATAAATACATGTCAGGTATTTTGTGACGTAGAATTATTGCATTTTTGCATCGTATCGAAAAAGTATACAACATACCTGTATCTTGACAAAAGAAATATAGTTTTTTTTTAGTTAGTTTTAAAATGATTCTACAGGTGTTGTATGACGTGGCATTTTGTGTTGTGGGAGTTGTGATTGAATAGGGACTGACACATAATACAACATGAAAATTAGCTAATCAAAGGAGAACTGAAATATATCTGATTTTTAGTAAAACGAATTAACGGTAGCGTTGTTCCTTTCATAGTTTGAATGTTCATTTAAATGCTGCCAGCCGAACAGGCGAGTAGATTTCCAATTTAATGTTAAAAACTGTGCAGCAAATCAAGATATAGACTTTATTTTTAATACAATAGCCAAATAAGTAAAGAAGATACTTTTTAGAAAATCATTTTTTTCAGTGCGACATATATAGGTTCTGAATGTGGTATTTCTACAGTATTATTGGGTAATGTTAGGCAAAATATATTTAGGCGCCGCGGCGTGTAGAAAACTTCCTTTTCCAGTTTGTCTCTTCTTTTATTTATAAAAAGCAAGTTTTCTCTTTTACGGTATCGTAAGAATCAGAGCAATTTCTACTTCTTAATGGGATACTATCTTAATTAAAAAACGAGATAATTTCAGAGAACACAAAAAGCGTTGATATACGCATATTTAACTGAAAATACTGCACTTCACCGATAGTACCTCGGAAAAAATAATTAACGTAACTTTAACTGTTCTGTCGCCGGCTCAGGTTATTGTTACCAATCAGCGTGATGTTAGTCCAGTCAAAATAGACATTTCGATTTGCTATAATTCACATAGAGCTGAAAATTGATACAGGTCTTGAGTATTCAAGATTAAAGCTCAAAAGCATTGGCTTTTATTGCATTTTTCTTGTTGGAGTTGAAGAAGGCGTATTCTACATAATATACACACATTTTGGAACCACATATGAGGTAATATATCTGTGCATTTTTTAACCGCAGTCTTCTGGGTACAGCTGATTGCGTACCCACACTTGAACTTTTGCAGCAGAAGCAGATGGTGGTAAAAGACCACACGATAACACTTACCGTTTACGAGGAAAATGTAAAAAACTGGTACTTTTGATCTTTCTAGCAGACGTATGATCAGTGGGATTTTTTTATATCTTATTTGTAATAGCGTACCTAAGGCCTGTACTAATTTAGCTTACCACTATTATGTCTATTTTGACTGGATTATATTAACCAAATCTCGACTTTGTTATTCCCTAAAACGACTGCACCATCGGGCTAGAGATATTATATCCCGGAGGTCGTTGAGAATTTAGCGCTGATATGTTTAAATGTTGAGTGTCCTCCTTTCTCAATGTATTATTTGTTGTAGCCCCATATCGGCGTAGTTCAATTGTGATAATGTGCAGATCTTTTAGATGTATAATGTTGTTATTTCCGGTTCAAATAGAGAATCGAACACGGAAACGTGGTTTTTCTGCACCCACACCCAAAAATGAACCCAATTAATTATTGGAATAAGAGCTAGCTCTAGCAACGCCACGGGCTACTTCCACGCGACAGCTCGTCGAGCGCAATATATCGGCAGTCGTCTTCAGTTAGTCAAATCATGGCGAGAGTAGAGGTCGTGGTCCAACCACTACCCGTTACACCCAGGAGCTGGCTATACTGGTTTTGGCACTTCTGTCCAATGCTGAAATATCTAGGTAAGCGAAATATTTTTTACTCTATCCATGTCTGAGATAATCATCTCTCCCGCAGCGCTGTACGCAATCGGTTACAACGCAATCGGGATGTCCTCCAGGCTACTAGTGAGTCTGGTCGACTCCAATGATGATGGCGGAGTACTCAGTGAGGAAGACATCGATTACTTGAAATATTTAATCTCACTGGTCAGCAGCAATTCGTACAGCATGATTTTCGTGGTTTTACACCTGAACACCACGTTCTATCACAGCAGAGATCCTCTGGCGAAAGGAGTGGTCCCTCTCGTTCTTAGCTATGGGACACTGATGGGTCTAACTGCGCTGGTAGGAGGGCCCATACCAAGAAAGGGGATAGTCATGGCTACCTCGATCTGTGGGCTGGCCGCTGGAATTATTGTGGTAAAAAATAATAGTTTACTGTTAATTGGGTAGCTTGGCAGCAAGCTGATTGTTTTGAGTGTGCTTTCTCCCACGAGATTTATCAAATAGTTGTGACGATCGTTTGGACCATAGACGATCATTCTCAAAGAATCTCTCGAGTAGATTTGAATGCTAACTTTATAATTTCGCTAATATTAAAGGGAATTTGGGAATTTTATTGGTAAATGAATAGATTTTGAGCCTATTTTTAACGCAAAAGCTTGCATCTTTGATATAATTACCTGCGATTATAATTTATATTCTATAGCAATGTACAGCATTCTTTGCATTCTAGCTTTATATTGTTTTCAGTTCATAATTTTTGTGGGTACTCATTGTTAAAGGCCAACTGTTTAATTATTGTTGTCAACTCTTCTTCAAAAAAATTGTGGTATATTTACCAGTCTGCTTATTAAACTATAGAACACGAAATGTTTAATTTTCAATGTTTTGAGCATGCCGGAATTATAACATCTGACTGAAGAATATATTCAACTGCCTTGTCACTTTCCTTCGAAATACAAAAAATATCTGATCTTCATAATTTTGTTTTTCGTTTTTCTTCAAAATTCTACATGGAAATTTAGACAAAGATTGGAGAGAAAGGCGAACCCACTGGAAATCCACCATCTTGCTCGTAAAATATGTTATTTAACGTAAAACAACCTTTTACATCTAAAACAAAGCACTTTCAAAACAATCAGCTATTTAATTAATTTAAAATGTGTCACAATAAGTGCATCTTTGAAACTAGTCGATTTACTGTTGCTTCTCCAGGCGCTTTTTACTGAGCTCGCATTGGTGCTTAGCGTCGAATACAACTGGAGGGACCAGAATGACGATGGCGTATCCGGCAACGAGGAGTAACCATAACTATTATAATACATTATAATAATGTTAAATGCAATTGTAATCTCCAATCTAATTTCAATAAAGTAGTAATAAACTGTTGATGGAATACTTTAAAAAGTGTAACCTTGAATAAAAGCACAACAGGTTATACTGACCATTTGGTCAGGTCGGGTCAGGTCAGGTCAATGACCTAAGATTAAAACAACAMCGATTTTGTATTGCGATTTCTGAGGTCTGCAAATATATTTATGAGCAAATTTTTCTCAGTTGCTGCTAAAATATAAAATATCTCAAACTGAGTTATCACGAGRTTCTATGTAACAGTTTATGCAGAAAATGCATCGAGAATTTAAAAAAAAACTATTAAWGAACAAAATTTGAGCTGCATCGATTCGCTTAAAAGAAAAATATAATAATGATAATAATAAAATATTTATGTCTTACAGGTAATAATAATAGTAAATACAATGATCAAATCATACAAGAATTACGCAAACTAAATTCCGTCACTGCTAAACCTGCGTGCCACACAATCTTGTAGCTGTTTTATTGAGCCATTAAACATATCGAAATCTAAAGAGATATCATTACACATCTCACACATAATAATCAGTGGAGACCCGGCATGTACATTTGATCTACTAAATGAAAAATAATAAGCAAAACCTGTTCGTGAGTTGACCTATAGGACTAAAACGTTAATCTTCCCGGGAGCCAAGCACAACACATGCCATTATTAATCAAATTTAATAAGAATTTTGTGCAATTGTAAATTCTACGCATGTAAAGTGAGTTCACGTTAAATCGAGAAAAGCAAGAATCACATGAACTTGCTTAAAATCTCGACAATTACGGTAGATAAATACGTACGACTTATAATATCACTTAATTTGTATTAATAAAATATTGGTGAAACTTTTCTGGAGTAAGAAACAATACCGCACTTTCGAGTCAAGTTTAAAGCGGTTGGAACAGCACCAATTTCTAATTACATTTAGGTCGCTTTGAAGGGATTGGCAATCCGTTATTGACTGAATTTCCCTAAAAAAAAATTAAGTCGTCAGCAAACATAAGTATTGAAGAGGATATTACATCACGAATCTCATTTAAAAATAACAAAAATAATAAAGAGTTTAAGTTAGAACCTTACAGGACTCCGGATGTTGAGGTAAATGACGTAGAAAAGTAGTTACCGTATCTGAAACTATTGTTTATCAGCCAAATAAGATTTGAATAGTGTTCTAAGTGAATCGGATAAATCATATTGAGTTAATTTTTTAAGTAAGTCAAAATCTGTGAGATCGCATCAACTTGACTTCTCCTATCAACCACATCAGCTGTGAACTGGATAAAAACTGTGAGGTTGGTTATGATGGTTGATCTTTTGGTCATAAACCCATGCTGGTCGTTTGAGGTATAAGATCTGACATTACTAAAAATATGTTTATAGATAATGGATTCTAAAACTTTTACATAATTACACAGCAAGGATATTGGCCTATAATTTTGTACGCTATGGGGGTCTCCCTCCTTAAGTACTGGACACACAATCACTTTCATCCAAACCACCGGAAACGTTCCAGATGTATTATAAGATGAAATAAATAATGCAGTGGTTTGGCTTCTCTTTAGTTATGTAGTTTAAAGTCACGGTCTGGTTACCAGAAGTATTAATTAAATTAGGTACATTCACCACTCCTCCATCACTGAAGTTACTTTGAAAAAAATCACCAAATGCATTTACGATCAGTTGAGGATCTTTGACCTCGCGATCATTATATACTGTTGAGCCTGGAATTCTAGATTTATCTTTCTGATGTTTACAAATTGCCAAAAAATTTTAGGATTCGAACACAGAGAGTTTTCAGTGCTAGTTATATAGGGTGTCCCGCATTATGAAAGCTTGTATAAAAACAACACTATTTTACATAATAATTTTTTTTAAATAACGCCCGTTATTCAAAAATATCTCTTAGACCGGTTGATATAATTTCATCAAATTTTGGCTATTATTATTTGTAGTAGAAGCCGTTAAAATGATGCGCATATTTTTTAAATTAATGTTTTGTGGGGGGAGGGGGGCAACCCCCCACATTTTAACTCTTTACTTTGAAACGGTTAAGCAGTTTTTCATTTGTAAACAAAAAAGGTACTCTTTGTTCATGTGGCTAAAATTGACCCTTTCCAAGAAAACTGCAGTTGAATGCTTAACTAAATCATTTGTTTATCAAACTGGGCGTGATAAATAAGAAAACTGTTTGATGTCACTGTTACACTGAAATTTTGACAAGACTTGCATTATCTGTTGCAAAATTTCTGAAATAATAATGGAATATTCATATAAATGAGTATGCCAGCGTACTCATTTATAATACATTCTATTATTCTTTTAGAATTTGCACAAATTTTTGTCAAAATATATCAATATAACAGTGACATCTAAGACAGTTTTACTATTTATCACGGCAAATCTGATTAAAATAATAATGATTTAGTTAAGCAGTGAAAATGTGAATTCTAACATTCAACTGCAATTTTTCTCAGAAATGGTCAATTTTAACCGCATTCGCAAAGAGTACCTTTTTGTGTTTAAAGACCCAAAGATTAAAAAACACATATTTTTGAACAAAATATTTAACCGTTTTAAAGTTAAGTGATAAAATGTAGGGGGTTGGCCCACTCCCACAACCCCCAAAAAAAATTGCGAGTCATTTTAACGGTTTCCACCTCAAATAATTACAGCCAAAATTTGATGAAATTATATCACCCGGTCTAAGCAATATTTTTGAAAAATTGTTTCTCTTCCCTCATGTTTAAGAGTCAATATCTCAGCAGGAGGCCGTTATTTGAAAAAAAAAATAAACTGTAAAATAGTGTTATTTTTGCACCAGTTTTCAGATTCCGGGGGGTTGCCCACATTTTGCGGGACACCCTGTAATTTAATTCTTAACCTATAGTGTTTGAATAATTGGTAAAGTGGTCAAGTCCGTATTTTTTAAATTCCCAATGGTTAATAGATTTCAAGCGAATGAAGCCAATGTTTTCAGTACATGTACAATACCAAGAGGGGTAATGCTAGTTGTATGTTTTGATATTGCCAGTAATTTGTGGAATGGCGAGATTTAAAGCATTGTATACCAGATCATAGAAAGATGAGCAAGCGTCATCTACATCCATCATATCATCCAAAACTGGCCAATCAGTGTTCAAGAGTATATCGTAAAGCAGTGGATAGTTGCCCCTCCTAAAGTTATAGCGAGTTTTTTTACTATTAAAATGAATGTTTATTTGTTCCTCATGGGGAAGTCCAAAGCGAATCTTTGGTGGTGGATGGTGTTTATCTACAGGAACCAAAGGGAAACTATATTCATCAATATAAGTAATAACATTTGAAAAAAACTAGATCGAGAATCCGGTTTATTAATACTTAGGACACAATTATATTGCGAAATATTAGCGAAAGAGGCAAAATTACTGAGGATCGCGCTAATACTATTTACACCATTTGCAGATAAAGCATTAAAAAAATTTTCAAAATCATTAGCATTAGTAGTGGAGGGAACAAACTAAAAATATTGACACACCTCAAAGATCACCACTGCTTAGAAAAGGTACTAGTATAGTATAGAGATGGCCAGATAATAATTGTAATAGTATTGTGCATGCGTAAATGAAAAACCCGTAGAAAATATTTCAAGAATGAATACAACAAACACCCCTCCACTTCACCTTCGTACGCCGAAGAAGCACCGCCGGTGTGAACCGATTGTAAAAGTATTWGTTGAACGAGGTTTCAGAAAAATGCTTAATTAGTGTRCAGMCATCGTAATATTAAACGCAAGTCCTGTAAAAAAGCCATAATGTCGGGTACACCAACTTTGAGTGTGAACAATCCAGATGGACCTAGGCCGCTAAAGAAACAGCCGTGCTGTATGCGGAATTTTTGTGCCATGCTGAAGTATATTGGTGAGTTACTTATGCAATTTGCAATAGTAAATCAGCGCTAACTTTTTGCAGTCCTGTATTTGCTAGGCCTATTTATCGTCTGGTGCTACGCAGCACGCCTGGTGAAATTGACTAAAGACAAAAAGGCTCTGAGTGAACCAAACTTTGTCTACTTCGAATATATGCTGTACCTGGTGAGCATCGGCTCTTACAGCTTCGTGTTCGTGGTGCTAAATTTTGGCACCACCGTCTACCACACAACTGAAGCCCTGGAGAGGAGCATGGTGGCCCTGCTCTTAAGCTATGGGGCATTTGTTGGACTTTCGAAGTTAGTTGGAACAATCGCACCAAATACGGAGCTGGCTATAGCTATAGCGGGAGGTGGACTTGCAGCTGGATTCGTTATAGTAAGACATATGCTTGTGAATAGAGAAATACAGCGGGATGTTTCAAGCTCTGTTCGACCGATTTTTCTGAAATTTTCTGCAATTTTTTCAACCCCGTGTCGACTCTCGTTTCCGAGATATGGGCACAAATTGCATTTTTTTAATGGGAAAGGGCGGTCAAAAGGCACATCATTGAAAAAGATATTTTTTTCTTGATTTCAAAAATGTATCACACACGAAAAGAATGAACACAATTTTCTTTATCGCTAAAATGGGCAAAAAAGCCAGGTATTACCATTTTTCCTCGACTGGTGATAATTTCGTCTAGTTTGATCAATTTATTGCGAATCGAAGAAAAACATGATTCCGTGAAAAATGCAGTATTTTTTCAAATTAACATTACAGAAGATGCTCAAAATGTTCCCCATTTACTTCCTGGCAGAGCCTTGAGTAAAAGATTTTCCAATGTTCTTTGTAGCATATTTAGAGGTAAGGCCTGAATTTCGACCCTGATTCGTCCTTTTAAATCTTCTGGATTATGTGGCCGATCACCATAAGCACAATTTTTCAGATACCCCCACAGGAAAAAAAATCAAGCGGCGTCAGATTAGGGGAACGTGCTGGGCATTCTGTCGCTCCGCGCATACCAATCCATCTGTCTGGAAATATCGCATTCAAATATCCACAAACGTTGACTGCAAAATGGGGCGGTGCACCATCTTGCTGAAACCATATCTTTTATATTATGTACTCACTGATAATATCACACTAGACATTGACTTTGTGAGGGTGTTGTGTGTGGACTTGTTCCATCCAATGTAGATTTCTGTCCGACCAATATTTGCAATTATAATTATGTCTATTCACATTACCATTGAGGTAAAAAGTCGCTTCATCAGAAAACATAATCCAATTTAAAATGTTTCTATCTTCATTTATCATGTTCATAGCAGTTTCGCAAAATTCTATTATACGATCGAAATCATCTTCGCTCAGTTCTTGTAATAAGTGAAGTGTAGCATTTGCTAGTTAGTACATTATACCGGAGAAATATTTTACTGTGCAAAAAATGTGAACCTCACTAAACACGTCTCTATTATTCGTTCTCGTTCATTTAGAACACAAAAGATATAAAACGACACGTACTAATTAAACTAGTGGCAAAAAGATAACGCCTATCTTTGTATTATACAACTGTTGGATATAAAGACATTTTCAGTCTTACAGACGAAAGGAAAACATGACCGCTAAAAACCAGGGTCCCTAAAAAATATTAAGACCTCAAGGTAAAATATAATATAGAACTATCATTCTAATTATTATTAGCATTATGTTTTTAGGAAAGGAAAATTAAAAAAATATCATAGAAAATATGACAGTGCTTTTTCCAGATTCCTTTCACTGCTTCGTCGCCAAACCCCTTTTAACCAATGTTTCAGTTGTAGCAATTTTTGCCAACTTGCCCATACATGTTCAATCAGATTGCATTGACAATAGTAATGTGGTGTACGCACAACTAAATGGTTGCTGCATAACCACAATTACGCATCCTTTTTCTGTAGTTTTGTGCCTATTTGCAACACCTAAAAGTTTTAAAAATTATACGAAGTGTTTTCAATAAACTATCGGTTCTTCCAGTAGCGGTAACAAATTTTCGGAAATCCTCCTTGAAAAAATTGGAAAAAGTTTTGTCAGCAAAACAAAAGTTGAATATACTATTTGTTTTTAGAGCTTTAAGTATCTGTTAAAACTTAATTTTTTTCACGACAATATCAGGCTTTTCACGAACAAACCACCGGCACCGGTTGCATTATTTCTTATATTTGCATAAAGCTTAGAGATTTTACCAGGTTCTTAAACATAATGCACTGCCATCGTCAAGAATTCCAAATTAACCTTTAGCCTTCACTATGATTGGCAAATTGGCTTTGTGCGGCTCATAGATTTGTTGTCTAATTTGAACCTTGTTGGCAATGGGCAAGTCAACCGTTTTTGGCTCTCTTCAAAGATGTGAGCTTTTCGCCATCCATTTCTTGTGTAAGGCCCCGGACAGTTTTATTTGAAATCGTTGAGTACCTTAACACCACGTTCAAATTTTCTTTTAGGTCTTTTATAAATGTAACAACTTTCAACTTTTCAATCATTTTAACAAGTCCTAACGCAAAAATTAAGTTTCACACACTACTAAACACAAGCACGTTGTCTTTACTCAAGGATGAAAACAAGACTGAAATCCTCCATACAGTCGCAGTGGTTTACAGGTACATCTTAAATAAGTGATTCATTTAAATGCCATTAACTAATTTTTATAAGCAATATTCAAATATTTGTGCGGATGCTTATTTATTTATACCACATTTTCCCATAAAGATTTACGGAATTATCTAAAACACTTCGGCAAACTTAAACCTTTCACATAATAATAATATTTATTCGATCCAACGGGCATAGCTGCCCACATAGGATAACATAAATACAAGCATCAAAACAAACGATTCGAAGGTACAATTCAAAATTTCAAAGTTTCATCAATCACATACACTTAAAACAGACTTTAAAGTTTTGGCAAATGCGCGTTCATTTAATACAAATATGTCTACATTGTTATATAATCGACACATATTGTATATAGGCGAAAAATAATGACTATTTGTGTTGATGTGATGTGCGGTAAAAACGACAAACTTTCATCCATCAGAATGCCCAGATCTCTATGCTGTGTACATCTCTCTATATTACGGTGATTCGCTACATAATCATAACGTAATTTAATTGACTTACGTGTATATGTAACAACACAATATTTATCAGTGTTTAGATGAAGGTCATTAAGGTTGCACCAATCATAGAGCCCGTTTAAGCAAGTCTGAAGAACCTCACAATCGCTCACATCATAAACTGTCTTAACAATTTTTACATCATCAACATACATATAAAAATCACAGCGTTCATCCAACATAGATTCGAGATCGTTAATGAGAATAACAAACAACAAAGGCCCCAAATTAGAACCCTGTCAAACACCAGAACTACAATTAAATGTAAATGATTTACAACCCTGATAGTAAACGTATTGTTTTTGGTCAGCAAGAATAGATTCGAACAAAGAAACCAAGCCCTGACACAATCCCATCAAGCTCAGCTTTCCAAGCAGAATTCTATGATTTACTTTGTCAAAGGCTTTAGATAAATCTGTATAAATTACATCTACCTGTTGTCTAAGATCCAAAGAACCCGACAGGTGTTGCACAAAATTACACATGTTAGTTATTGTTGACCTACCGCTCAGAAAGCCATGCTGACGAATGGACAATGATTGTTCTACATGACCTGTAATTTTGACTCTGCAGATCTACCGTCTGTATTCTACGATATTCAAAACCAATAATTATTTATGAAGCATATAGATAACACTGATTTATCGAACACATTCCCTGGTGGAAAGGTACCAATGTATATTTTTTACAAACTAACAGATGAAATTGTTTTACGCGGTACTTTAGTATGAGAAAAAATATCGTTTTCAATGATGTGCCATTTTAAAAAAATGCAAGTTGCACCCATATCTCGGAAACGAGAGCTGACACGGGCTTAAAAAAATCCAGGAAATGCATTTTAATTACCCATAGGCCCATGCACAATTTCAGAATAATCGGTCGAACAGAACTTGAAATATCCTGCTGGTTCCGTACTTTGTAGCGACCCGGTATATTATTAACTTTTTTTTTAATAGGCAATTGTCGCAGAGATCATGATCATGATCACCAGACGCTTAGCCGCGGTAGAAACAGAGAACAAAGCAGAGATCACTGAAGATTCAAAATAAATGTAACCGAACGTGTTTATCAATAAAGGAATTTTCAGAGGAGTACTCGTATTTGCATTGAAAAACTGGTCATAAGTCAGTAACTAAAAATGTCGATTACAAAAATAGAAGTTGTTAATTCTGGAACAATAATAAATACATGGGAGAAGGCCGTGAATATATTGTATGCTTTTGGTAGTAGGTGGCGGTGCAACTTGTCAGAAGTTGACAATTGCGCGCGGCAAGTTCATTTGTTGTTATCGTTTCGTGTCAACTTACACTTCAACAAGTGAATTAGTGAATTTGTAATGAACTTTGCTAAATTTCATAAAATGGATTGTTCTGCCGCAGATATGTATTACATAATGTAATAATCTTTATTGTCAGTTTATCTCTTTTCATATACAGAAATGGAATTTTTTTGAAAGTCACAAAATTTTCGGTAACATTTTGTTGACAGATTTGTAAATTACTTTTTTATTATACTTCTGATTTCTATTGGACAGTAATTTTTGTATTAGAAAACAGAAAAAAGATTGTAGTTTCAAACTTAAAATGCGTTAGCTGCGAATATTTGCGAATTTGAATTTTGGGAGTATTTACATACATTTACCGATTTCTAAAATAAGTACATGGTTAATACAAAGTTCAGGAACAGTTCAAAAACTCCGTTAGGTATATGAAAATAAATTATTTGGAAATTTGGGATGGATATGAAGTGGAAAGCAAAGAATAATTTTTAAAATTTTTTCACACTTCCTGTTTACCGGAAATACGCCCCTACTTAATTATTTAAGTTATTACTTCTTTTGGCACACTTATTGAAATGAATGGATAGGTCCCTAAACTGCCTTAGTAAGTCACGCAACGCTTAATATAGTGTTGCCAATTTTACACTATATTTGGCGGAATTCGCTGTTTTTAGCTGACAAAATGACAAATTGCGGACAATGGATTTAGGGACTTTTACAAATAATCATATTTTTGTGAACAATGTTTTATGTTGTCTTAACAGAAAATTTGTTAATTTTTGTGTTTCTTTTAATCAGTGGCGTCGCCAGACTTCCAAATGTCGGTGGGCACTCTAAAATCCGAAGGTGCACTCTGGAGAGGACTTAAAATAGTCACAATACTAGTATTCCTTTAAAAGAAAGAGCGTTTAATGCGTCAATGTAATTGAAGTGATCCACTATATTGGAGAGGTAGCAAGAGCCCCTTGGTGATTTTCTGCGAATTTTGTAAAAAGTTCTATTCGAAAACTGAAAGAGGTATTGAAAGTTAGTCTTGACCGATCTATTAGTCCTTAAAAAAATAACCTTGTTGGTGATTTTTGAAGAATGCTCTAGAAAGTTCTATTTGGACTACCTAAGAAATCTTAAAATTTTGTCGTCACTCCCGAATCAGTACTCACTACAATAGAACTACTAGAACGAACCTCAAAAATTAATATTTTATTGCTATTCATTTTGTATCTTTATAGGTATGAACATTGCAGTTTCAAATGTCGACTTTTTTGGGTGGGCACCAGGGTGGGCCTGTGCTCAACCTGGCCCACCCCTGGCGACCCCACTGCTTTTAATGCAGATTGCAACACTACATCCAAAAATTATAGATGTATTTGTTTTGATCATAAGACAGCAATTATCAATATTTTTATAGTGGCAATCTGGCCAGTTTTATCTTTTTAAGTTTTGTATTTAAATGTTGTTTTTAAGTAGGTAATTATTTCATATCCTTTATTTTCATTTGCCTACTAGATACTACATTATAAAATAATAATGTAAAACAAACTTAAGAATGTAAGCTTTAAAATCTTGCATTTCTGGATAATTTTCATTTCTGAACATTTTTTAAATAACATTTTATCGTGTTTAAAAATAAACGGAATTTGGATATGTAAAAATGCAATATAGTGATCATACAAAAAATAAAAACAAAAGTGTGTGTCAATATATGTCTCAAAAACAGTTTGTAGAAAAAACTGAAAACTGCATTAATTGAAATACTCAATAAAATACATATTAACAAATATTTACATCATATTTGTTCAATATTTCCATACAAATAGACTAAAAAGTTATATCAAATATAAAAAACAGTTCTTTCCTTAAAAAAAACAAATTCTGAACGATTCGTAATCTATTCGTTTTTTACTTACCTACATATTAAATAAGCCATTAAGCTACATAACTATGCCTATTTAATAAGGTTTTGAGTCTTACTGTTTTTGATACATGGTGAGGCTTCTAAATTTAACACCCTGTATATTTTTATAAAACTTTTTTTGTATCTTAACAGATAAAATCTCTTTTAAACCTAACGTATTAAAAATTTATATCGTTTAAAGAACCATTCGACCAATAAATGTTTTTGGCCGGTTTCTGCGTCCAAATATTCCTCGGTGCAACGTTGTCGCAGTTTGACGCTGTATAACACACCCCCTCCTCTTAACCCACAGCCAAACAGTATTTAACTAGCTAAGCTGAGAAGCTACGGACACGACACATGCAGCATGGTAGGCGATCGCCAAGTTCGTCGTCCGTACGCAATGAAAACGCTGAAGAAGCTAGGCATATACAAATACATGGGTGAGCAAACTTAAACGAATCTTAACTAGATAATTAAAATCTCTTAACAGCGTTACACATGATGGGACTCGGGATTATCGCATTGATTGCAATCAACATCGTGGACACTGAGGATATGATACCAACCGTGTTCCATATGATGGCCTGCAGCTTCAATACGACGGTGATGGTGTGTTACTTGTCCACCACGTTCCAAAGATGGGCCGATCCAATAGTTAACGCCATACCGCACGTGCTCTTCACCTACGTGGTTACTATCCTACCCTCACTGAACTTTTTGCACAACGAGGATTTCATGGGTAGATCTGTCGTTCTCACACTGATAGCGGTTACATTGGCGCTCGTTATGGTAAGAAAATAAATTTTTTTTAAAGAAGTGGTACATTACGTTTTGCTACAGAGCTCGGGGACTTACTTGCTGATGACAGCCCTGGGTGAACTCAAGCGCCGGAAGAACAGACTACATGTAGAAATAAAATTAATAAGATTGTAGATCAATGTCATAGCATATTTAGTTGGGGTTAGAATAGTCTATCTCATATATATGTAATTCTTACTTTTTGCTGGGTTCAAATAAAATGTAATTGAATTGATTAGTATTTTTGTTTCGTTAAATGAAGAAAATGGCCTATTCACATTGCATTCAGTGGAATATTACAGGCTACTAACAGTTTAAAGGATTTCTTCGGATTCGACTACAAATACTTGTCTCAGAGGATATACTGTGTCTTCTAGAAACCTATTTTCAAATGATAAGATTTTGGCTAAGTTAAAGCAAATAGGCGCAGTGTCCAAAACTCAATTTAAAGGAAAGAAGTACTTATTGTTCCCAACATAGCCGTTATTACCAAAACAAAATTTATACTAAATCTCAAGGGACTTAATAAGTGTATAGCCACTAAGCATTTCATGTATCAAAACTGTAATAAAGGCTGCTGAAAAAAGAACAATTCCAAGAGGTTTTCGAAAATGCTACGTTCCTTGTTGGAATAAAGAAACTGATGCCTTGTATAGACGGTATCAAGCTCATCCCAGTTATGAAATGGCTGACAGGATTCTTGAATCCCTGAATCAATCTCGGAAGAAAAAATGGAATACTCTAATGTCCATGCTCTGGACTTCACCCACTCCAGTCGCAGCAGTTGGAACCTTAGAACCAAACATAAACCAACATCATTAATTTCGCCTAATGTTTTAGCTTCTCGACTGGTTAATATCTCAAATTCTGTTCAAATATCTACGGAGGAATTAAAAAAGATGAAGAAAAGATTTCGTCAGTTAAGAAAAAGATGCGAACCGTCAGTAGAGTTGTCACGCAATTATTCTCATTGGAAGAACTTCGGCAAGCTATTTGTGCTCTAAAAACCAGCAAAGCTGCTGGTTTTGATGGTGCTTACCCAGAATTCTTGAAAAACTTCGGACCGAATGCTTTAAAATGGTTGTTGTTCTATAATAATATTTTATATACATGTATACTCTTCCAAGTTTGTTTCAGAAAACAAAGGTGATTGCTGTCTTAAAACCTGGGAAACCTCCAAATGAAGCAGGAAGTTACCGACTCATTGCCCTCCTGAGTGTCTGCTACAAGTTACTAGAGAAACTACTCTACTAGAGAATAGGACCTATTTATTATTGAAGACTCACTTCCGAAGGAACAAGCAGGTTTTAGGAAGAACATAAGTTGCTGTGACCAAGTCTTGGCTCTAACATCATATGCTGAAGTTGGTTTCCAGAAACGATTGAAAACTGGAGTATTTAATACTCTGAAATGTGGAAAAACTGTGAAGCTTATCGAACGAATGCTATCCCAACATCAATTCAGAGTGTTTTTGGGAGAGAAAAGTAGCAAATTCAGGATTTTGAATAATGGTCTTCCACAAGGATCGGTTCTGTCGCCTATTCTTTTCAACCTTTACCATAAGTGATCTTCCAGCAACTCAATCAAGAAAATTCGTGTATGCAGACGACATGGCATGGCTTTGCAAAGTAAAGACTTTTCTGTACTTGAACAAAACCTTTCAAGGGACATCCAGATTATGAATTGCTATTTTAAAACCTGGCGCTTGTACCCTAATCCATTGAAGACAGAAGTAACTTGCTTTTATCTCAACAATCACCAAAAGAGGAAGCAGCTTCAAGTTATGTCAAATAACATAATTCTTAAACATAACTTCTCGCCAAAATACCTTGGAGTGACCCTAGATATGTCTCTAACGTACAAGAAACATCTAAAAAACGTCAGTAAAAATTACATTCTACATAAGCTTGCTGGTACAAGTTGGGGTGCAAATGCAAATGTACTCCGTACTTCTGCAACTGCCTTCCTTTATAGCACTGCTGAGTACTGCTGTCCTGTTTGGAAAAACAGTCATCACACAGGAAAAATTGACACTCAGTTAAATACTGCAATGCGACTAATCACTGGAACAAGTAACTCAACTCCTTTACCTTGGCTTCCCATTCTATCAAACATTGGTCCTCCGGAGATTCGCAGACAGTTTGCTACATATAAAGCTTGGAAAAAATATCAATCAGCTCCTAATGAGTTTCTGATTTCCCGAGATCTGCAAGAGCTACCTACAACTCGGCTAACTTCTAGAAAACCTCTGTGGACAGATTTCCTTCGTGCTCCTTATACCATTGAAGATGGATGGTGTTCTGATTGGCAACTTAAGAAACATGATATATTCAATCAGCAGCTTATAGACGATCCTATGGAAGAGGTAGCAGGAACTGACCTCCCAAGAAGGTCTTGGGTCACTCTGAATCGCCTTCGCACTGGTCATGGGAAATGCAAGTTTTTTCTTAAATGGGATTCATCTATCAACCCTTCTTGTGAATGTGGAGATCCCGTCCAAACAATTGGACATATGGTCAACAGATGCCCCCGTACAGCATGGCCTGGTGGTTTTGCATCTATCCATCGTGTTGATGAAGGTGTTAAAGACTGACTTAAGACAATAGGTCCCGACTATTATAATGTATTCCATAAATAATGCCTGATTGGTCTTTTTCATCTGCTTTATCCTTCGGATTCAAGCAACGCTGAATTTTTTGTGCCGCCTTTTTGTAACTGTTGCCAAGCTACAATAAGCCCGGTGATGGTACTGAAGGTTGCAGATCAAGTACTCCCACGCGTTTTTTCGTATTAAAATATATCAAATAATTAAAAAATCGACAGATGACAAGCATACGTCAAAGCAATAGTTGTGTTCACATTCCTGAAAGGCCGCAAATTGATTTAATCGATAATTTCCATAAGCACCCTGGATGTATGAATCATTTATAGAAACCATATATTATTAGCGGTAAACTCCAGTTTTAAACGAAATGGTTTCAATAAGATGCCTTGTAATCTTTATGTATTCGTGTTGTATTTTTTTTCTGTACACGTCAAACTGTATTTCGTTATGGCTTTCTTAGTAACAGAACAACAAAAAACGCTTATTTTTCATTATGAAATTAATGTTCTTGAAAGGAGGATTTAAGCTTCACGAAAAGTTAAGATCATTTCTTGGTGTCGGAAACAGCAAAAATATCATGCGAAGGTAATACTGGTTTTATTTTTAAAGTATGTTTTTAATCAACCCATAAACTAATTTGCCCAAAAATGGGAAATACTGTTTCACATAGCAGTCGTTTCGAGTTATTCGAAAAGCTCTTTATTAATTCGGAAACAGTTCTGCGATACGCACAAAAAGATCTTAATATAGTGGCGCTTGCCCAAGCAGTTGACTCACGTCGTTTTTCTTCGAAAAATGCATATACATTTTAAAATAACAACAAATCTTATAGTTCACAGAGTCAGCATATCTTCGCAGGGATTCCTGAAAGCAGCATCATTGGTCATGTACTGTTTGTTATGCATTTACACTGGTTTTCCAAGAAGGTGATGGTTACATCTCAGTGGCGGCTCCTCGGGGTAGGCAAGGTAGCCACCGCATACCTTGCAATTTCAATTAACAATGCCATAAAAAATAAATAATAATTAGCTAGAAATTTATAATTTTTTAATGCAATTTATTTTTATACCAGTGTTTATTTAATATTTCATCTCAAGTTTACCTATACCGCTCAAAAATTACGAACCGCGTTATTACGGCGAACGTTTAAATTGGGAATAGGTGACACAACTTGACCAACTGGAATTCATTTGTATTTGTGTTCACGTCCTTCAGAATCTGCACCGTTAACGAACCGCAATTGACGGTTAACGTAGTAAAATCTTCGCGCATATAGATGCGTCTCAGGCGGAATGATCGGTCGCCTACGACAAACTTTGTATAGACTCGGGCTATTCGCATTGCGAAAGAGGGCGATAGAGGTTTTAAATGACACCGGTAGATGGCAACATGCAAGTGTAAGATTTTTACATTTTTTATCGTCTTATTCAAAATGAAACATCATAATAATCATGCAATAGGAAAACGTGACATAGGAATATGTTATATAAACTTTCAATATGCTTTGAACACTTACAACACGGATAAGATTAGGTGATCCATTATTCAAATTAAGTACTGTTTCACAAGTTTCGTTTACTTTTTTTCGACGACTAAAGCCTTCATCCCAAAAAGCCAAGATTTTACCTTTTTTCCATGTCACTCAGATACCTTCCACGAGGCATTTTTAACACAATTGTTACAACACAGCGACAGTTAATAATAACAAATTATAAATATGTTTTTGACGTTCGATTACAGCCACCTAAAAGTTTTTTAAGTGGCGCTATAGTTATGCCCCACACAAATTTTATAAATTATTTCATCAAATTATGGAAATTATGAATAAATTACTTTAAATGGTCCAGTTATGATTATTTTTATTTCTTTTATCGTTCTTAGCCAAGAAAAACTGAAAATTCAAGGTGGGGCTATAGATAGTTATGCTCCCAAGTTTATAAAAAGTGACTGGTTGCTAACAATATAACGAAATAATAAAAAAACAGACTTAGGCAAAATATCTGTAGTGTAGTCGCAGTGAAAGTACCCAAAATTGCATCCCACGCCACCTACCGGGCCCTTAGCGATTTAAAACCAAGCAGGAATACCCACTGATTGCAAGGARTCATGGTTGAAATACGAAACGACATAGAGGAACGAAGATCAAAGTGCGGTTAACTTCTAGTTAATTGTAAAGCCAATCAGATCAGAATACAAAAAGAAATCTGTATAATAAAAAATCACTGCTTACCTATGGAGTCCAGCAGGAATCAATCATACAATGAGCAGCAGGAACCATCGACTGAGCAGCAGGAATCCCGTCTGCTCGGCGACGCGTCCGACAGATGGCGGCACCAGTCGGTCGGGGGCTCCCATCGATCGGCGGACACAGATTCCTGGAATACATAGCAAATCGTTATCGCGGCATCGAAATCCGGGAACGGCGACGGTCGGCGTCCGGGAATGGTGGACTCCGGCGCAGCGGCCGCTGACACTAATTGCGAGCCTTAATATTTAAATATATGATCGTGTTCGGTGCAGAAATGATTTCCTCATCCTCTGACGGCGGGAAAGGAAGTACCAATGGCAGGATACATGTCACATGACCGGATATACGTATATAAATTGGTATGAGCGGTAGGAGAGCCACGCCGAGCCGGCGGGCTCGATTTTTCGTAGGATTTCTGTTGCCCCGGCTGGCGTGAAGGTATTCGCAATTACACGCCATTAATTCTGGCAGGGGTGCGAATGCCGCGAATTCCTCGCGCTCTGGCCCCACCAAAACCTGGCCTCCATTTGAAACAACGGACGGCGGAAACGATTGGCGGACTGATCGACTTATTGGCCTTCTCCCGCCACAAAGAAGCGCAGTAGGCGTGTTGTGAAACAGTTTTTAATGAAGGACCGATGTAATTGTCTGGGGACTACGGAATAAAACCTGATTTTCCTAGCGCGTCACTGTCACGCGAACGCTTCCTGTGGAGCCTTTTGGCCGACTCTACTGGGAAATAGAGGATTAGGCTAATTTCCTGCTTGTCGGGGGGATAATTCCACTCCTGACAGGTTTAGATGCGAGGAGATGCTGAGAAAGTTGCCCCAGACGAAGATTTTGATCGCTCCAAGCTCGTTCTCGTTTCTGACAAGTTTGAAATGCAGGAGAGGCAAATTTGTTTTTTTCATTTATACAAAAACTTGTCCAGGTGGATCGCCAGATTGTGATTCAATGTTTTTTGAATGCAGATTTGCTTAATTTCCATTACACGGTTTAGAACTTCATTTCTGACACGTTTAAAGTAATACAGAAGCTGTTGCCTACGAATATCGCCAGATATTGCCCCATTATCTGTAACTGTTCTTCGTTTCAATGATGTGACTTATTTATAATATACTGGGTCGCTACAAAGTATGAAACCATGCAGGATATTTCAGGTTCTGTTCGACCGATTTTTCTGAAATTTGTACATGGGCCTATGGGTAATTAAAAAGCATTTTCTGGAATTTTTGCAACTCGGTGTCAGCTCTCGTTTCCGAGATATGGGCGCAAGTTGCATTTTTTTTTAATGGATATGGGGCTCAAAAGGCATATCATTGAAAAAGATATTTTTTCCTGATTTCAAAAATGTAACCCGCTTGTACAATTTATTGCTTCGAGTTGAGAAAAGTGTGATAACAAACTTTTGTGTTGCAAAAATCTTCGAGATAAAAACCATATTCGTTATCGCTATAAGTAAGAACAAAAACTTCAGGTGTCTCCATTTTTCGCGTGACTGCTGATAATCTTCGTTCTGTTTGTTATTTGCAATCGCAATGCCTCGGTTAACTGAATATGATCGCATCGAAATTTTGATGATGATTGGTTATTCGGAAGTAATTGCACTCCACAATGCAATTCATGAAGATCGTGAACCAATTGCCAGATCAACAGTTCTTAAAACATTGCAACGTTTTGACGAAACCGACGGTGTTAAAAATCGTCAAAATCCAGGACATACAAACGTTGCTACGAGTGAGGAAAGTAGCTTAAATGTCCTTTTAGATGTGTAAGAGAATCCCAAGTGTCCCGTACAACAGCGTGCTCTCACTCACTATATTAGCAGAAGATCTGTTCAAAATGTTAAAAAAAGAGAAGTTTCATCCACATAAAATTTACTTTTTACGAGAACTGAGCGAAGATGATTTCGATCGTAGAATAGAATTTAGCGAAACTGTTATGAACATGATAGATGAAGATGGAAACATTTTCAATTAGATGCTTTTCTGATGCAGATATTGGTCAGACACAAATCCACACTGGATGGAAAAAGTCCACACACAACACCCTCAGAAAGTGAATGTCTCGTGTGGTATTATCGGCGAGCTCATTATTGGGCCTTTTTTCATCGATGGAAATTTGAATGCGGTCAAGTATTTACAGCTCTTGCGCGAATACATTATACCAGGACTTATTCGCCTGTTCCCTAGTTGTGAAAATGCTGCGCTTTCTGAACAGATATGGTTTCAGCAAGATGGTGCACCGCCCCATTTTGCAGTCAACGTTCGTTGATATTTGAATGTGATATTTCCAGACAGATGAATTGGTTGGCGCGGAGCTATAATAATAATAATAATATTTATTCGATCCAACGGGCATAGCTGCCCACATAGGATAACATAAATACAAGCATCAAAACAAACGATTCGAAGGTACAATTCAAAATTGAAGCGAAGAAGTTTCATTAATCACATACACTTAAAAAAGACTTAAAGTTTTTGCAAATGCGCGTTCATTCAATACAAATATGTCTACAGAGTGCTGAACATTGTTATACAATCGACACATATTGTATTATACAGGTGAAAAATAATGACTATTTGTATTGGCCGCACCGATAGCAAATGTTCGTGAGTGTCTAGATCCCATACGTGGTACGCCAAACTGTATCAAACTCAGTAACTCGCTATCATTAATAATATTATTCACCAACTTAAATAAAAATGTAATAGACAAATAGTTACGTCTAGACTGAAGCGTAACAAGTCCAAACTCCGCAAGCGATTCATAATGTAAGAATCCCTGATCCGGATAGATACCATATCTCTTATAATACATKTATTTACAAAATTTTCTCTGCACATTTTCAATCATAGTTAKATGTGTTACACAATGGGGATTCCACACTACGGAGGAATACTCCAGTCATGACCGAACGTACGCATAATACAAAGCCAATAAACAATCTATGGACGAAAATTCTCGAGTATTACGCATGATGAATCCTATAGAATGACCAGCACGTTCCCCTGATCTAACGCCGCTTGATTTTTTTCCTGTGGGGGTATCTGAAAAATCGTATTTGTGCTGATCGGCCACATAATGCAGAAGATTTAAAAGGACGAATCAGGGCAGAAATTCAGAACTTACCTCCAAATTTGCTACAAAGAACATTAGAAAACTTTTACTCAAGGCTGCATTACTGCCAGGAAGTAAATGGGGAACATTTTGAGCATCTTCTGTAATGTATATCTGAAAAAACACAGCATTTTTCACGGAAATATGTTTTTCTTTTTTACTTTTAGGGCACCCGATTCGCAATAAATTGATCAAACTGAACAAAAATTATCATTAGTCAAGGAAAAATGATAATACCTGACATTTTTGTCCATTTTAGGGATAAAGAAAATTGTTTTCATTCTTTTCGTTCTTTGTCAGACTCAATTATAGTATTTACACTTTTCTCAACTGAGAACAATAAATTGTACAAGTGTAATACATTTTTGAAATAAGGAAAAAAATATCATTTTCAATGATGTGCGTTTTGACCCCTCTTCCCATTTAAAAAAATGCAACTTGCGCCAATATTTCGGAAATGAGAGCGGACACAGACTTGAAAAAATTCATTTTAATTACCCATAGGCCCATGCACAATCTCACAAAAATCGATCGAACAGAACCTGAAATATCCTGCTGTTTCAATACTTTATAGCGACCCCGTATAATATATAATATATCAAGCCTTTTTGTTGGTATTACCAAAATAAACTTTCTGCTTTGTGAACTACTATAATATGATGTTATAAAAAACGTACAGGATCTCGACTCGGTGGAAACTTTAGAAAAACTCGTACCGGCGTTAGGATAGGCGTAAGTCAGGCCAAAGCCAGTAGACGGTACAAAATCCCACATAGCGCGCTACGAATAAGCTTCCGGGAGATCCAGGACATCCCACCACCCTAAATCCTGAAGATGGTTATAGGAACATTGAGATTTGTCGTTTTCAGCTTATGTTAATAAGGATGGCATATGAAAAGTTCCGCTGGATGCTGGATGTAGTACAGAGGCGGCAAAAAGGATMAATAAAAAATACTATTTTACATWCGCKTAATGATTTAGTTTTAGTTTATATTGTTTTAGAAAGAATACCAYGCAGATGACGTCCATTATTGGCAAATACACAGTCGCKAAGCTTACGCTACATTGGTTATTTCGTGACAGATTATGTCTTTAGAGCTAGTATGGTTCGAGGACGTTGTTTGCAAGCTTGGGGCTTTAAATATCCCCACAACAAATATTCGCAGGGGTTTAAATCCAGAGATCGCGCTGGGCTAGCAAACAAACGCGCGTTGGCCCTCCACGATGGAGCAATTTTATATGAAGTAGGTTTAGGGGGGTGTGACATTAAATTCCCGATCTACTGCGTGTAACGAATTCAACCCCGCCTTTCTGTGACCTTCCTGAGCTTCATAAGAACTCACTGAAAATATGGAAGTTCTTCTGCCCCACCCTCTATAAACGTATGAATACCCATTATAAGCTAGGACTGCGGGCGGCATAAATAAGGACACTTTCCGAGCGAACCGTTGTAGCTAGCGACCAACTGAGGCCATTCCGAAATTGAGGAGGTCCAAATCAGTAAGTATACTTGTATTCAGCTGAATCGGAGACAAAAAATTTAAGGTCAAAAAAATCAAAGTCTCGGATGTTTTGTGATTTTTGACAAAAAATAGATTTAGCTCAAAATCGACGTACCTACATATGTATTTAGAGCTGCAGATTTCAAAAATGTGCTCTAAAATGAGCTAGGACTGCGGGCGACCTAAATAAGGACACTTTCCGAGCGAACCGTTGTAGCTAGCGACCAACTGAGGCCATTCCGAAATTCAGAAGGTCCAAATCAGTAAGTATACTTGTATTCAGCTGAATCGGAGACAAAAAAATTTAAGGTCAAAAAAATCAAAGTCTCGGATGTTTTGTGATTTTTGACAAAAAATAGATTTATCTCAAAACCGACGTACAGATGTATTTAGAGCTGCAGATTTCAAAAATGTGCTCTAAAATGAGCTAGGACTGCGGGCGACCTAAATAAGGACACTTTCCGAGCGAACCGTTGTAGCTAGCGACCAAATGAGGCCATTCCGAAATTCAGGAGGTCCAAATCAGTAAGTATACTTGTATTCAGCTGAATCGGAGACAAAAAAATTTAAGGTAAAAAAAAATCAAAGTCTCGGATGTTTTGTGATTTTTGACAAAAAATAGATTTAGCTCAAAATCGACGTACCTACATATGTATTTAGAGCTGCAGATTTCAAAAATGTGCTCTAAAATGAGCTAGGACTGCGGGCGACCTAAATAAGGACACTTTCCGAGCGAACCGTTGTAGCTAGCGACCAACTGAGGTCATTCCGAAATTCAGAAGGTCCAAATCAGTAAGTATACTTGTATTCAGCTGAATCGGAGACAATAAAATTTAAGGTCAAAAAAAATCAGTCTCGGATGTTTTGTGATTTTTGACAAAAAATAGATTTAGCTCAAAATCGACGTACCTACATATGTATTTAGAGCTGCAGATTTCAAAAATGTGCTCTAAAATGAGCTAGGACTGCGGGCGACCTAAATAAGGACACTTTCCGAGCGAACCGTTGTAGCTAGCGACCAACTGAGGCCATTCCGAAATTCAGGAGGTCCAAATCAGTAAGTATACTTGTATTCAGCTGAATCGGAGACAAAAAAATTTAAGGTCAAAAAAATCAAAGTCTCGGATGTTTTGTGATTTTTGACAAAAAATAGATTTAGCTCAAAATCGACGKACCTACATATGTATTTAGAGCTGCAGATTTCAAAAATGTGCTCTAAAATGAGCTAGGACTGCGGGCGACCTAAATAAGGACACTTTCCGAGCGAACCGTTGTAGCTAGCGACCAACTGAGGCCATTCCGAAATTCAGAAGGTCCAAATCAGTAAGTATACTTGTATTCAGCTGAATCGGAGACAAWAAAATTTAAGGTCAAAAAAAATCAGTCTCGGATGTTTTGTGATTTTTGACAAAAAATAGATTTAGCTCAAAATCGACGTACCTACATATGTATTTAGAGCTGCAGATTTCAAAAATGTGCTCTAAAATGAGCTAGGACTGCGGGCGACCTAAATAAGGACACTTTCCGAGCGAACCGTTGTAGCTAGCGACCAACTGAGGCCATTCCGAAATTCAGGAGGTCCAAATCAGTAAGTATACTTGTATTCAGCTGAATCGGAGACAAAAAAAAATTAAGGTCAAAAAAAATCAAAGTCTCGGATGTTTTGTGATTTTTGACAAAAAATAGATTTAGCTCAAAATCGACGTACCTACATATGTATTTAGAGCTGCAGATTTCAAAAATGTGCTCTAAAATGAGCTAGGACTGCGGGCGACCTAAATAAGGACACTTTCCGAGCGAACCGTTGTAGCTAGCGACCAACTGAGGCCATTCCGAAATTCAGGAGGTCCAAATCAGTAAGTATACTTGTATTCAGCTGAATCGGAGACAAAAAAATTTAAGGTCAAAAAAATCAAAGTCTCGGATGTTTTGTGATTTTTGACAAAAAATAGATTTAGCTCAAWATCGACGTACCTACATATGTATTTAGAGCTGCAGATTTCAAAAATGTGCTCTAAAATGAGCTAGGACTGCGAGCGGCCTAAATAAGAACACTTTCCGAGCGAACCGTTGTAGCTAGCGACCAACTGAGGCCATTCCGAAATTCAGAAGGTCCAAATCAGTAAGTACACTTGTATTCAGCTGAATCGAAGACGAAAAAATTTTAAGGTCAAAAAAGAACAAAGGATGGATGTTTTGATATTTTCGACAAAAAATAGATTTAGCTCAAAATCGACGTATTGTATTTTGAACCACAGAATTCAAAAATGTGCTCTAAAATGAGCTAAAATTGCGGGAGGCCTAAATAAGGACACTTTCCGAGCGAACCGTTGCAGCTACCGACCAACTGAGGCCATTCCGAAATTCAGGGGGTGCAAATCAGTAAGTATACTTGTATTCAGCTGAATCGGAGACGAAAAAATTTTAAGATGTTTAAGATGTAAAAACATTTGTTTGGTAAATTCAAACTATATACAAAGCAACGGATGAATGAAAGCAGTGGATGTGTTAATACATTTTAGCTGAACTTTCAATCAGATTTTATTTATAACGCTAATATACATACATCAACAATACTACTTACATATTTAAATATTAACATTGCAATTGTTGATTTTTCGGTTCGGTTTTCAAACTGCTGCCGGTATCACTCTCAGTATATATTTTTTCGCTATCTTGATTTATTGGTAGGCGACTTTCTACGTAGCTCGTATCAATGGATGAGGAACGTCAACCTCCTGTGCTCTTTAAGGATCAGGATATCAGCAGAAGCATTCGCCAGTAGTGTTGCTGATATTCGCCGAAAGTAATGTCCTATATGTAGGTTGACATCCTTGATTTGGAGGTAACTTGTTGTTCTGTACACTTCCCTGGTCAATAATGCAAGCAAAATTTTTCATTTTCGATATATCCCTAAGCAATTGAAATTATTTTTTTCGATCACTAATCATGCGGTTTATAATTTGTCGCCTTAATAATGTTGACAACTGTTATACATACTTTATTTCAATAGTAGCGATTTTGAGATTTACTAACTCATCACACGTATAGGCGCGCCCTTGATTAAAAACTTTTCCAATTATTTCTGGTCAAATATCTTCGCTTTTTTAGGTTGATAGCCTTCCGAATTGCTTTTTAAAATCGCTAGCAAGATCTTAAACCTAAAAAACTGCGTATATGATTACAACCAGTAAATTAATAATTTACGAAGTATGAAACTTACTTCTTTATATATCTTTACAAAGAGGGTGGATTTAAGCATCGAAAATGTACACCATAAAGAAGGGGCGGGTATTTTTCTATCAAACAATTAAAAGTGTCGACTATTACTTCTTCAGTCACAACATTTACGTTTCTGTTCTCCATCCGTGACAAATTTTTGCAACTCCTTGCCGTTCCTGTTTTTAGATTTCTGCGGGAGTACAAATACATGGTTTTCTTCCTCTATTATCTCTATCACACTTTTGCAATTAAAAATTATAATTTGTAGACCGAATAATGTGAAATTAATTGTTTATTTGATAAGAACGATAACGACAAAAATTTAAATTTTCTTTATCGGATTTTGATATGCACGATTGAACAAAATACTATACAGCACTCACTCATTTGTGTATCGCTCCACGCTCTATTTCGCTCATGTGCAAAATCGACCCAACCATGACTGCATGGAAGTCTTAGTTTCTGCACTTGTGCTATACTATAGCATTACAAATTCTCGCTACATAATTTATAAAATGAATTAAAGTCAATGATAGAATGCAGGTTGAAAAGTTTTACTGTCATGTATATTAGCCGAGATATTATGTGTAGTACCCTATACAACCTGTGAAAGTGAAAGGCTCTTCGAGGAGACTTAATAAGCAAAATAAAATTTCATATGTTTTTTTAGTATTTTAGGATTTACAGTGATAAAGCCTCCCCTCAGTTCGGTCAAGCCCCTCCCAAACCGGAATCCTGCATCTGCCACTGAAGACAGGTATATTGGCTTTCAGTTATATTCGCAATTAATGGCAAGATACTTATAGGTAATATGACCTCAGTGTGATCGAATGTGAATCAAAAAAAAAGGTTTTCTTCGCGCATTTCCCAACTTCTTAAAGCTAGGCCAGCGTTATGAAGCGAGCACGTTCCAAATGCATCTGGAGCAACATCTGTATTGATTTCAACAGGTCGACGGCAGTTTATATCGGCCCCCTCGTAACAGCCTTGGAACACTTAAAGAATAGCCACATTAAGGCCCATCAAAAGTAATGTCATTGCGCCTCTGTCAGTGGAAAAAAAGCGCAACGGGCCCCGAGTGGAATCAATTGTTGCCGAAATTTGCAAATTCGCTCGAGCACATGGGCCACCCCACCCCCGCGGTGGCGGCAGCCGATTGGCCGGTTTGATTTGGACAAGAGAAGATCGCGGAGCAACGTGCTAGAGCAGACTCCCTAGATAGAGCGTCAGTGGTCCACAGCCCTCGGTGCAGGCCGCTTAGTACCGCGAGTTACCCCGTGTGTTGGTGCGACTGGCACGTGGATACATATCGGGTAAATAGCCAATTGCTGCCGGATATGTCCATTTATGTGCCCGTCCTAGATATATCGTGTTTGCATATACCACCCACGGGCGAATCATCTCCCCTTTTGATTCAATCGGACGCGTGAATTTCGCTGTTACGCACACACGTACAGTTTGAAGTTTAATCAATGAGAGGCACAATGCCGCCCCGCCGCCCCTTATATTTCGGAAAACAATCGTCCGAGCCTGAATCTGATTAATAACTCGAATAACAGATGTCGTAGCTGTCGTGTTTTGTTGCCCGGGGGGTGGTTTTCGCGTGCTCCCCAGAGATAAAGTGTGTCCTTTGTGGAAGGAACTGCGCGCAATTACAAAGACGGGGCGCTCTCAGTTCGGATACAATTACGTGGGACCGAACTGTTTTCTACCCTCGTAAACGCTTCCTCTAGCGACGCTGCCGCCAGGCAAGGGAGCTGGTGTTAACGATGGTAAATTGCTATTAATAGCTGGCGTKAACTAGMCCATCCTTCCAGCACAGTAGCGATTAGCCACCGCCAGCGCCAGTTCCTTGGRTCCGCCACCGTTTCTCATCCCGTKCCGTTTTCCAGCTGCCGGCTGTGATGAGCTGACCCTCCTCAGGGCGACGAGTTTCAACAATGGCCGAAAGGAAAGAAGAGACGCAACAGGACTGCCTGATCAACAGGCACGAGAACATCGAACTGCCCACCATCACCAACTCCTCAAACCAGCTGGCCCCGCCGAAGATCGCCAACCAGCTGCCGGAAAGGGGCACATGGGGCACCAAGCTCGACTTCATCCTCTCCGTTGTGGGGCTGGCCATCGGGCTGGGCAACGTGTGGCGGTTTCCCTACCTGTGCTACAAGAACGGCGGCGGCGCCTTCCTCATACCGTACTTCATCACGCTCATCCTCGCCGGGATACCGATGTTCTTCATGGAGCTGGCTCTCGGCCAGATGCTGACCATCGGGGGGCTCGGCGTCTTCAAAATCGCACCCATCTTCAAAGGTACGAGCGGATAAGTAATAAAATAACGATGATAATTTATATTACATTGTAACAAACACCTACCAAATGAATGTATTTCTTCCACAACTCCATAATCGTTAAACATACAGAAAACTGTTTTATACAGGCTTTTGGATTTCTCGGTACTACAACCTAAAATTATTTTAAAGATGACGAAATGCTACATTAAATATTAGATCATTATATGATAGAGCACCCTTAATCAATATTTTCTTGTCTGAATTTGTTACCACTTTTGGTGTTGGCAAATCTGCTACCAATAGCAGAATTCGTTAGCCTTACGCCAAGCAGTTCTCATATATATCTCATTCACATGGCTTTCCGGCCACTGCTGAAGCGATTTTTTTTAACTAGGAACTAGAAAAATATATAAAAAAGAATTTTTCAAAAAAAGTACTGTTTTCTAATTAAGCTGATTACACCATACTGGCTTCATGAACCAGTTGATGTTCGCACAGAGACAACTACGTTCATGAATTGGGGATAAGACAAGTCCGGACAACATCGACGAATCGACATCAAATCAACATAATACTATACTATCAACATATCGCATAAACAAACATCAATAGTAGTCGGTATCGATACATAGGTTTGAGTAAAAAATATAAAAAACTCGCAAAAACGGATGTAATAAAGTGTAAGGATGAATAAGTAAGAATATATGGAAAGATATTTCGTGCACTTTTGAGCTAATAACAATTCTTTCCAAAAAATGTTTGATGAGCATTCAGTGCCAGTTTTACCTCTACGCAATAGAGACAATCGCTTAGAGATCCCTAACTACTTAGGCGTAAAAGGGTCAAGTATATTTTTATTCTTTAATTCCAAATAATCTCTGAATTCCGTCCTTAATCTCAGAATTCCGATTTTAATCCCGAAATTTCGACTTTAATCTCAGAATTCCGACTTTAATTTCGGAATACCTAGTTTAATCTCGGAATTCGGACCTTAATCCCTGAATTCCGTCTTTAATCTCAAAATTCCGATTTTTATCCTGAAATKTTGACTTTGATCTCAGAATTCCAACTTTAATTTCGGAATACCGAGTTTATTCTCAGAATTCTGACTTTGTTTTCGGAATTCCGACTTTGATCTCAGAATTCGGACTTTAATGTGGGAATTCCGACTTAAATCTCAGAATTCTGAGTTTATTCTCGGAATTCCCACTTTGTTCTCGAAATTCCGACTAAAATCTCGGAGTTCCGACTTTAATCTCGGAATTCGGACTTTAATCTCAGAATTCCTACTTTAAACTCGGAATTTCGACTCTAATCTCAGAATTCCAACTTTAATCTCGGAATTTCGACTTTAATTTGGGAATTCCTACTTAAATTTGAGAATTCTGAGTTTATTCTCGTAACTCCGACTTTAATCTCAAAATTCCGACTTTAATCTCAGAATTCCAACTTTAATCCGGAATTGCGGCTTTAATCTGGGAATTCCGACTTAAATCTCAGAATTCTGAGTTTATTCTCGTAATTCCGACTTTAATCTCAAACTTCCGACTTTAACCTCAGAAAACAACTCTAACCTCAAAGTCGGAATTCCGATTTTAATTTCGCAATTTCGGGTTTATTCTCGGAATCCCCACTTTGTTCGCGGAATTTCGACTTTAATGTCGGATTCCGACTTTAATCTCAGAATTCCAATATTAAAGTCGGAATTTAGAGAATAAAAACATCCCTGGCCCTTCTACGCCTTCGTACCTAACAGCCTATTTGCAAGTAAAAAAAAAGTGTGCTGTGCTGTCTGAACAATATTTAAGTCAATGTGAATATTGGAAATCAGTTGCATGGGGTTGTTTCCGTAATCCGATTTCTTTTCGGTCGCTGGCTAGCTGTTCGGGGCAGTCAGGAAACTTTTGGGATGTCCAAACAATGGAAATTATTTAGGCGTCCTTGAATTATTATCAAAGTATGATCCGTTTTTCAAAGAACTAATTTAAAAGTACGGCTATAAAGGAAATGTAAAATTAAGATTGCGCTATACTGTTTATTACTCACGTTGAAGCAGTGATAGAGGACATCTGTGGAAATAAATCCTAAATGGTCATATTCAACATGATCCGATGCTTGTATAATAAAAGAGTCAAAGCTGACGGTTTGACACGAAAGTTAAAACATTAGAAAAAGGGGGTTGCTGTTGATGATGAAACGGCGTTTAATACAAACTTGACCATGAGAATTAATTAATACATTTTAAGTAATTATAGACATTCCAGTACAGGAGCCGAACTACCAACTTGAGGCCTACAAATAAAAAAAAAGAGGTTTGGGTTTTTAAACGAATGGAAGAGTGTATGTAAATAACCGAAAAGTAGAATGAAAAGCTAAATATGTGCAGCCAGTATATTGTTCAGATATTGGCTATGACTTTTAGGAAATTTCTGCTGTGTGATATTACCTTATACACCACTGCGGAAACATAAAGAAAACTCTCAGGAATTCAGTTAGCAAAATAAAACTCGCTGCATTAGCTATATTAAATTTATTACCAATCTGTGTAGTTATATGGCATTTGAGAATTAACTGAGAATTTTGTAGGTGCAAAGTCAATGAAGCAAAACATTTAATACCCACCGACCTATACGTTTTATGTTATTTTATAATGCAATATGTAAGTATTTATTTTTATGTACCTACTTGTAATACTTTTGTTATTTACAACGGGCGTTCATTCTTTCAAAAAACGGATCGAGCAAGTCACTGTTTTTGTTGTTATTTATTTTTTTTTATTGTACTGAGTCAAGCGAAGTAAAAATCAATGGCGTAGCGTCCATATTAACACTGAAACACCGATGATTTCGGGACATCGATATGCATTTGCCACGGTGAACTCAGTTCTGAAGATACCCACCACACATGTAGGCGAAACGTCAGTGAGCATGATTTGTCCAGTGATCCGGTGTTTTCTAGTTGTTCATAGAAGAAATGAAAAAATTGTTGTTCTGGCCTCCAACATGAAGAAACCGGATTTTTTCTGGGACTACATTAAGTTCAATGCTTACTACTTCACCAACTACATCTGAAAGTGTGAGAAATCGAATACAGGTTGCTTTAGGTTAGGTTGGTCCAAAAGAAGATTAAGAGAAATGTTAAAGAATGGATTTCGTCGTGTCTTAGAACTTTTTTTAATTCAAGCTGTCGAGCTTTTAGATAAAGCGTAAACAGGATTCCAAACTAAAGAAGCATTTACAAGTTAAGGCCCAATAAACTATTAAATGCAGACCCATTACCAAAGTTCGTGCAATGCCTTAAAACAAGGTCCACCATTTTAGAGGAGCTGTTTGTCACCATTTCGATATAGTTGTTGAATGACCATTATTGTAACCGGTAGTAGTAGAAACTGGGTATACATCTCGAATACCGTCATAACCCAGAGCAGCGTGTGGCTTGAGATTATATAAAAGTGTAATCATTAGGTATTGGATAAAATTGACCACTAAGTTTATTAGGGTTTTCAAAAAGCCACAATTGCCATTACTCACAAAACTAAAAAAGATGCGCAAAGGTCAGCTTCTTACCATTTTACGGGAAAAGAAAAATGCTATCGTTTCTTTCGGCACGAAACTGACTTTGACTTAACCTTAAGTCTAATCTGATTAACTAAAAAAATTTCTGAAGTTAAGATTTAGTAACGAATATTGTTGCTAATTTATTTCATTATAATTTTTGTAGAGAAAATGCCAGAAAGCTCTACATAATTGCCAAACCGTTCCTACTTTTCTATCTAATATCATGAGGAAATTGAACAATCCCATCAACTATTAAAGAATTTGATGGCTAAGAAACTCGCGCGCTAACCATCACGGTCGCGGGCTTTCTAGCAACGACACAATGGGAAGGATCTATTCTCTCCCATTTCGGGCACCTAACAATAAAACTATTATGGTGAATATCTGACGGACTTAGACCAATGAATATGTTTTCTGTTACAAACCCCTAAATAATTTGAACTTAGTTTTAATTTTTAGATCAGCTATAATATTGTCGAATCGAATTCCTTTTCAGGAATCGGCTACGCGGCGGCGGTCATGTCCTGCTGGATGAACATCTACTACATCGTTATCCTGGCCTGGGCCATATTCTACGTGTTCATGTCTTTACGGGCAGGTAATAACCCGTGGAACCCCTTGTCGATTGTGTGCTTGCCCTGATACGTCAGCATCGAATACACAATCGACAGGGAATACGAATGAATCAATCCAATTTACAGATGTGCCTTGGCGTACGTGTAACAACTACTGGAATACAAAATTCTGTGTAAACCCCTACGATCGCGTCGGCCTACGCTGCTGGGAACAGTACAATGCCAACAACACCTACAGCAAAATATGCTCCATCAACCAGCAGAATATATCCGCGTTACAGCTGAGCGACCCCGTGAAGGAGTTTTGGGAGTAAGTGCAATCAAATCCTATAGGCTGCAATATATCAAATGCTTTTGATTTCTGGGATTACCTGTTGAATAACGGTCTATTTTAGGACCACCGTTATTTACAATACACCCAAAACATCATATAGTTTGCTTGTTGCATATATATATTCCCAGTTGTTAAAACTGCTTTTGTGTTACTCTGTTTAACACTAACCAGTTCATATAAAACTGAAGTTCATAAAAGTCCTTGTACTGATGTACATAATCCGGATTCGTGATACCCCATGTCAACATTGCACTGAGGTGTTCTGAATAATTTATGGAATAATATCGATCTATCTTTACAAAATGCAAGAGTCTTTAAATTTTAAATCATCTTAAAGCCACGAAGCACACATTTACTTCGCTGGTTTTATTGATACCCAACGATTTGTTACTCTAAACGTAATATAAATACAAAAATCTATGCCTTGCTGTCTGCACCGCTACCAACTACAGATAGATCTATTCGCTGTCATTAGAGCTCATCAGTGTAGTTTAGATCTAATGCAGACAGCATGGCATAGAACTGGTTTTGTCTATTTGCCAAAAGCTTGGTATGATGTTAGGAGTAAAATAGATGGCAGTAAACTGGCAAGATAACAAAGCCACCTAACATCATACCAAGCCTTTGGTATATAGGCAAAACCTGTTCTATGCCATGCTGCCTACATTAAACCTAAACTACACTGATGAGCTGTAATGACAGCAAAATATAGTCATGCATTTTTATGTATGTCGGGTCAACAAAAAATGCCGTGGGGCCTGCTATCAGGTTGACGTATGCAGGTGCATGCCAATTTGTCAGATTACAAGTCACTTCCTTGAGGAACTAGTACCCATTAAGGCAGCTAGATGGCTTTGTGATCGTGTCAGCTGACAGATGGCTTTGCAATCTATTTTTTTCACTAATAACATAAATATAATTAAACGAATGGCTACTTTAATAATAAGGTCTCATCAATTAATCTAGTGATAGCATAGTTTTGGATTTATCAGAGAAGACCTTGATTTTTTTAAGATGCGATATTCTTGTTGCCAAACTTACAAGCTGTAAGTAAGCCAATACGAAAATCTCCTAAAAGGATTCAAAAAATATCAAAATTAGTCTGTTCTAACACTTAAGGCTCTCCTTCGGCTTCTGGTTCATCTCAAAAAGAGCGGCATCTCACATTGTTCTGTTGTGCTGAAAATTTAAAAGTGCTACGAGTTAGTGTCGAATTTGTCCCACAAATTTTGACACCCACCTAGAAGCAGAAGCGTCTGCGCAGTTTAATTTCAGGTGCTAATTTTTAATAACTGCCTAAAATCGAAACAAATAGTTACAACAAGATTATTTGGGGAACCGGAACTGTAGTTCAATTAATACATTTTGTTAGTATCCCGTATTGTTTAATCAAACCTCGTATTACGCCCAAAATGTGTCAGCCAACCTGCTATTGTATATTTTTTGGCGCAATATTTTTATTATCAATCGCATTCCACAGGCGCAGGGCCCTGATGATATCCGAAGGTATAGAGCACGTCGGATCAATACGCTGGGAACTGGCGGGAACACTGTTATTGGTGTGGGTTATGTGCTACTTCTGCATCTGGAAAGGAGTGAAATGGACCGGAAAAGTCGTTTACTTCACGGCGCTTTTCCCGTACGTGTTGCTCACTGTCCTGCTTATCAGGGGCGTCACCCTGCCAGGGGCCATGGAGGGCATCAAATTCTACGTGATGCCCAACTTATCGAAGCTCAAGGAATCCGAAGTTTGGATAGACGCGGTGACGCAGATTTTCTTCTCGTATGGGCTCGGATTGGGCACGCTAGTAGCTCTAGGGAGCTACAATAAATTCACCAACGACGTTTACAAGTAATCTAGAAAAGGAAGGTTCGAAAATTGGCTTGATGTTTCAATATTTCAGGGACGCATTGATAGTGTGCTCCGTCAACTCTAGCACGAGCATGTTCGCTGGTTTCGTCATCTTTTCGGTAGTTGGTTTCATGGCCCACGAGCAACAAAAGCCGGTCGCTGAAGTCGCGGCTTCCGGTAAACATATTTAATACTTATTCGATTGGTAATACAGTAGTGTCCGCTTATAACGAACCTCAAAGGACCTACGAAAACGGTTCGCTATAAGCGAAGGTCGCAGTAAACAATAAATGCTAATATGAGAAATGATACATATGTTTCAAACACATTTAAGAATCTTATTTAAAAAAAAACACAAAAACGTCAAAAATCGCTTGGGTAAAAAACATACCTAAATCTGCCTGAAAACGCTCGTGTAGGGCAACCAGACGTTAAGAAATAGGCAACACTGTGCCGTCAAGCGATGTTGCACACAGTTACGTTCTCGGTTCTGACATGTATAATGCAAATGGTGTTGCGCACGCCGCGGCATCATACAATAGTGTTGAAAAATATAAAAGACTTGTCTTTTTATGAGTTTAGTTTACTATTTTAGTCCCAACACTGAATTGCACGCGTTTACATATTTTTTTCTTCACGCAGCTTCCTATAAAATACCTATATGTCGTGTAATTATAAGCACATTGGCAACCCTGGCAACAACATACAGCGCATCCGCCGGCGACCACTGCTGCTCAACCTGACATGACACATCTGCAGATTACGGGGAATTCCCTGCTTGCCCGATGAAATTCTGTTTTATGTCCGTTGTAACCGAAAACTTTTGCGATGATACCAAAAATGTAAGGTTCGTTTTATCCGAACCAAAAAATCTAACAGGTTCGTACTTTTTAAACAGGTTCGTTATAAACGAACGTTCGCTAAAAGTGGGTTCATTATAAGCCGACATTACTGTATTACTGAAGGCTTACACGTGTCGGAATAAAAAGATGTATACACTAATCGCACCCTAATCGCTGCTAAACATTGCTTAACTGCCTGAATTACTTAACCTTGACCGGTCCTAAAGGGAAGTAATGTTTGTCCAGACAATCGAACACCCAAATCAAAATTTGGATTTTTCCGGCTCCCCACAAAGCAACATGCCATTTCCATTACTTGTAGTATCCAAAGACAAAATTTCGACCTCACTGACTTATTAATAACAAACACATGGAAAAGCTACAAAAACAATGGGAATGTAGATTCGTTGTATTTTTTTATTCTCCTTCTTTACGTTCTTTGTAGTGTGATCGCCATCAAATGATTTCAAAAATGAACAAGTAAGCTACTGAAAAAAATATTTTGAGCTACCTCCAAAATCATCGAAGTATTTTTTGTTCACTCAATCAGGTAAACACGTTTATCCGTTGTCGAATATTTACTCTTCAAAATTATATCAAGCAAACACGTATATAACACTTACAGAAATAACATATTGCTAGGTTGTTAATTCGTATATACCGGGTGTTGATAGATAACATGTTAAAAAAAATGTAAGAAAGTATTTACCGAAAKTTCGACAATGCTGGCTGAATTTCTTAATTCMCTTGTCTCCTGGTTCAGAGCTCGGGCTCGGGGTTGGGTTCCCGTGTAAGGTTCGGGCGTGAAAAGGACGTGCAGTGTGCTTGCATTGCAATATTTTTATTTGTATTAAAAATAAACAATGAAAAACGGTGTATCCTGTGAATATTACATAGCTGTGTCATCGTGGATAGGTTTTTTGTTTTGTGTGTGACTGTGACAGACCGATGCGCCTCGATCTAAATACATGTGTGATAAAAACGCACCGGACCGGATGAAGTACCTAAACAACACAAGGAATCAGAGCCAGATAATAAAATAGCCAAACCGTTAACTAAAATAATAATTATTACGCATGTTGCATGTGCATGATCAGTAATAGTCCGTTTTCTGTATAACCGAATCAGCATTATATAAAATAAACACGGCCAACTTTAGCCCAAGCTGGTGCCATAAAACGCCCTTAGCCCAGCTAGAAAAGGTCTTGAAAATAATCATAAAACAGACCCCGAAATACATCGGTAGTGCGAAGGAATACATTACAACGGAATTTGACCTTAAGATGGCAGTAGAATCAGAATATTTAAAAAAAGTCAACTACAGCATATACTGTTACAGTCCGTTCCAAATGAGAGGGAACCGAATATTCATGCATTCCATATAGGTGCACGTTCGCTTTATATCGGAGACGGACTGTGCAAACTTTGTAAATTTCATCAGACAAAACATGTGGAAGATCGTAAACTGCTTGGAAGGAACTGCTCAAGGTCTACTACCAAAATACAACTTAGAAGAATCCCAGGACTCATAAGCTTCGGTTGGAGAGAAGAAATCTTAGCGGCAACACCAAAAGAAGGAGTAAAAGGAACCACTATGATAGTGCCATAATTTTGTCTAGATACCAGGAAGCCATGAAAATAAGCCCACGGCGTAAAAATCTAATATATAAAAAATGCATGACCCCGTAGAACATCAACCCACCTAGAGCTCCAGCAAGCAATCGGACAAATATAGATGAAATCACACAAGGAAACGTCAACATCATCATGAAAGAGCAACCTAAACAAGATACAGAAATCCAACAACTACAAAAAATACTAAGAGTTTAATTCAGAATGTGTCCTAGTGTTGTGTACTTATGATTGCGTTACTATTATAGTTGTTGTTATCGGTGTAGTGAAGCAGTTCCGTGTATGTAGTTAAGTGTGATTGGCAACTTAAGAAACATGATATATTCAATCAACAGCTTATAGACGATCCTACAGTAAAGGTAGCAGGAACTGACCTCCTGACAAAGTCTTGGGTCACTCTAAATCGCCTTCGCACTGGTCATGGGAAATGCAACTTTTTTCTTAATAAATGGGATCCATCTATCAACCCTTCTTGTGAATGTGGAAACCCTCTCCAAACAATTGAACATATGGTCAACAGATGCCCCCGTACAGCATGGCCTGGTAGTTTTGCGTCTATCCATCGTGTTGATGAAGGTGTTGAAGATTGACTTAAGACAAGCGAGATCTGATTGGAGTTTTTCTGCGGTTTTCTTCAATACTTATCCAGAATAAATACATACATATATGTATCTATTCTGGACAGAGCGCTTATCGTTTCGACGCTTTTATAAAAGTCGACCGTAGTCGCATGAAATTAACAGAATTAGAATTGTGTAATCTATTAATGATTTGCATAAGAATAAAAGTGTATACAAGAAATTACACAATAGTGGTACATAAAATCCCGGAAGAAGGAAACTGCCCTTGAAGCATACTGGTTCACCAAATGTACAAAAGAACACAAAAACCATACAAGAGAAATAAGCAGAAAAATTGTGCATCACTTTAGATGAAACATATGGAGGCTCAGAAGTAGCTTGGAAAAAACTGTTTAAGAACTACAAACAATGTAAAACTCAATGGAAGATGCCGATATAATCTCAGCACTATTAAACGACCTCCAACAAGAAGGACAATGAACTGCCTACCGCAAGCTGGTTCAATCAATCATTCAATCACTTTTTTCTTGTTTCAGAGCAGTCATCAAGGAAATCAAATTTGTTTCACAATGTGATAGCTCACTAATTTTTTTCTCTCATTTTGCTAAAATCTTGATCATAAAACTGGACAATTAATGTGCTCAAGAAAATAAAAAATATCTAATTCTTCCTCTATGGAAAAACGTACAGTGGATAATCGAGACACTTCTCCTACAATGCACGACTATGTGTCGAAACAAGAAAGTCTTTGAATAGAAGGAAGCAGGTCAAAGGTTATTATTAACAACTACACTGGATAACCCTTCAGCAAAATGTAAGAATCCTTAGCATAGCAGTATAGTTGCAGTAACACTCTTTGATCAGTCTGTAAACCCTGAAGTAGTTCCGACCGTGCAAGCCTTACTATTCCCACTATTTCCTGTCTATCAATATGATTTGTAGGTCCCGGACTCGCGTTTTTGGCGTATCCCTCAGCGGTACTGCAACTACCAGGATCCCCGCTATGGAGCTGCCTCTTTTTCTTCATGATACTGCTGATAGGTCTGGATTCTCAGTTTTGTACCATGGAGGGCTTCGTGACCGCAGTGGTAGACGAATGGCCGCAACTTCTACGGAGAAGGAAGGAAGTATTCATAGCAATAGTGTGCCTGTTGTCGTATCTCGTCGGTCTTTCCTGCATATCCCAAGGTGGGATGTATGTCTTCCAAATACTCGACTCGTACGCGGTCAGCGGCTTCTGCCTATTGTTCCTGATATTCTTCGAGTGCATATCGATATCGTGGGCGTTTGGGGTGAACAGATTCTACGACGGCATAAAAGAGATGATCGGCTACTACCCGATGAAGTGGTGGAAGTTCTGCTGGGTAATAACAACACCAGTCATTTGCATCGTAAGTACAGACCTCCGAGCAAAGAATTTCGATTCATCTTGGCCATACGCAGGGCGTGTTCATCTTCAATTTGGTGCAATGGAGTCCCGTGAAATATCTGAACTACGAGTTTCCCCTGTGGGCCCATCTGTTCGGGTGGTTCACGGCGCTCAGTTCGATGTTGTGCATCCCCGGTTATATGGTTTACAAATGGTTGACGACACCGGGTGATCGGGAAACGGTAAGTCGGTTCTTGCGAGCGACAAGCGCAAGCATCTGTGATGTCTTTTTGCAGAAAATCAGACTGCTGGTGAGAATAGAAGAAGACGTCCCCGCACTGAGGGTTAAAATGCAAACGGAGGCTACCGCGGCCTCGCCGATCTGAGCCGCGAAATCTTAAAAACAAGCGCAGTAGAGAAGAATAACGAAAAATTCCTCATACTTGTCTTCCAGTTTTTGACATTAACGTTTTTAGTGTTCGACATCGCTTTGTAATTACTGCGTATATTAGCATGCTAGTAAGTTATTTAATGGGTCGTTTGTGAGAACTTTTTTGTGTACGTTAAAAAAGGGGTACCAGGTACAAAAAAATCGTAGAATCAGTCAATAACACACCATATCAGGACTGCCTTGAAAACAGATCATAAAACCAAGAACCAAAATCAAATTTAGAAGGCAGGAGTAGATTAAATTATTGAATCGCCTCATTATTTAGCAATTCAATCGATGTGCACCGTTCACGGTGGAAAATGTAACCAACTTAGGCCAAAGCTTCATATTACCCATTCATAGTCTAATATTGTAACTAGATCGCTAGAAAATGTAGTTAGTACGAAAGCAAGATGGTATTGTTGATAGAAATTTAATAAATCAATGTCTTCCTTTCATAATCTGTTATTTTATTGGAGTTATGACGTCGTAAAAATCAATTGCAAAACAACGACATTCCAATCTGATTAATTTATGAAACTGCTATATGAAGGTCATGTAATAAAGACTGTAATTGTTTTCTGTATAACCACATTTTTTGAGAAATAAAACCATGAACCTTTACTAATTATTGTTAAAAATACCTAAATTAACGGTCCAGTATCATAATTTTGTTTTTGTCTAAGAGACATTTTTGTAGTTCCTTTATTTTGTGTGTATTATATTACTTAAAACTTTCTCCAAGTCTTCATCACGAAGATTATTATAAATAACATTATAATTCTTATCAATATTATCACAATCCTCTAGATTAAGGTAGACTGGTCCCTTCACATTCGCGTTCTACAATATGGGGAAAGTTAAAAACATCGTTTGAAAATATATGCACATATTCTAATTCTGAATCTTCTTTATCAATAATTAAGTCAATATCATATTCGTCACTACTGATACAATAATACTGCTTCTTATTATGATTTCCGTTTTTTGTAAACACAATATTGAATTCACGAAGAATTAGATTTTTCAGCCTAATTGCGCTTCATTGAAGATAAGATGGACATGTTTCCGCCTTATCAAGCGATCATCATCAGCACTAAATAATAACAAATACACTTACGTGGAAAAACGAATGGATTTCAAAAAACCTTAGCTCATGCTTGCAAACACTTAAGGGTGGTCAAAGGGTAAAAGAGAAGTCCTGAAAGGACTGGATTGTCAAGGTTAACACAAACACGTTAGTGCAAAAAAAACTATTCACAGGCTTTATAATAACAATACAATTTAAGGATAAATATCCTGAAGGGAAAAAGAGCAAAATGACTAAGAATTATGCACTAAATAGGGAGGTAAATGTCAATGTGAATGTAAAACTATAACTTTTATCTTCTTTTACAAATTCATAGTGTAGGCAAAGTGTGTTTAAGAAAAACTAACCTTTCAGTCCTGGGTGTATACCCACAGCATGTGGTTTTTTTGTTGCATTTTTACTCCTTCTAGTGCAGAAAATGAGGCTGAGGCAAAAGAACACATACAGGGTAATTCATTAAGAATGGGCAATCTATGAACTGGAGATACTACACACCAAAATATGGTGATTGAGCCTTATACAAATGTTGCAGTTTTAAGAGATACAGGGTGTTCAAAGTTGGAATTTTAATTTGAAATTTCTCAATAATTTTGTGATTTTAAGCAGTATCGTCTGGAAAATTGGCAACTTTATATTTTTTGGCAAGAGAATTACGAATTTAATGCTAGTTACACCCTGTTACTTAAGTAAATTATAACATATCTTTTTTGCCTAACGAGCTATGGCTAAAATGACTAGAAAATCTAAACGGCAGTTCCATTTTCCATAAAAAGGCACTCTTGTTTATTTCATGTAACTATCAGTTTTTGAGTTATTTGCATTTTAAACATTTAATGAATTTTGTTTGTTGTAAAATGAATTTATTCTTTTACTTTATTAAATTACTACCATGCGAGTAACAACAGTAAAGGCAACAAATAACAATCAGTTACAGTAATAAAAGAAAACTTTAAAGTAAATGTTCAAAATGACCACCTTCCACTTCAATACACTTTGTAAGGCACATCCTTAAAGATCTTTGAATATTAAATAACATTTGTTGATTATTTTTAATAATATTAGCAGCTTCTTGAATTTTCTGTCGTAATTATTCGATGGAATTAATTGTTTCTTTGTAAACGATGTCCTTCATTTGCGACCATATTGAGAAGTCTAGAGGGTTGAAACTTATAGGTGGCCAAACAAATTCACTGCCACCCCCAATCCACCGGAGAGGAAAATGTTCAGAAAATGGCAGAAAAAAATGTGGCGGTGCCCCGTCTTGCATAAACCACATGTTCCCCCTTATGGCTAGTGGTACATCTTCTAGTAGTGTGTTTAAATTTTGTTCAAGGAAGTTTAAATAGAGGGGCCCGTTCAGATTAGGAGGAAGTTCAAAAGAACCAATAAAGACAGATATCACACCGCACCAAATAGAGCATGTGGATTTTCGGAGTCCCACAAATGATTGTTTTTCCAATTAAAAACACCTCGCCTAGTAAACATCGCCTCATCGGTGAAAAGGAAGTTATTAAGAAAATCTTGGTTTTCGGTTTGTTTACCTAAGATAAATTGAGCAAACTGTAGGCGAACTGGTAAATCTTGAGGTAGCAAATTTTGGACAGGAGTATAGTGATATCTATGGAGATTGTTTTTTTTTAAATTCTCCAGATAGACGATTGACTTATTCCTGTTGCCGCACTTAACCGACGAGTACTGATATCTGGATTTTCCGAAATACGAACTAAAACCTCGTCTTCATCATCGACGTTGATAGTTTTTCTAGCACCATTTAATTTACATGAAAAATTGATTAAGTGGTGACACAAGCCTACTTGAAAAAAAGTCAAGGTCATATCGGTGGCTTAGGAGTCTTTACACTGAATGTTTAAAATGCAAATAACCCAAAAACTGATAGAGTTATATTAAATAAACAAGAGTGTCTTTTTTATTGAAAATGGAACTGCCTTTTAGATTTTCTAGTCATTTTAGCCATAACTCGTTAGGCAGAAAAGATATGTTGTAATTTACTAAAGTAACAGGGTGTAACAAACGCCCTGTATACATAGTGCTAAATTTACCCTGTATCTCGAAAACCTGCAACATTTGCATAAGGCATGTTACGCTCAATCACCATATTTTGGTGTGTAGTATTTTCAGTTCAGAGATTGCCCAATCTTAATGAATCACCCTGTATATCTATATCTACAAAATTTATCATATTTTCGTTTTCACTTACCTTCTTATTATACTCACAGGAGTTCCTTAATTGTACTCCAAGTTTTAATATATGTGGGAAATAAATTTTACTACAGCTTTTGACTTTACTTTTTTTTCTAGGCACATTGTTATTATCTGGCCATAAGGAATATAAAATATAAAAACATGAACAGAAAAGCAACGTTTACCCAGCTTTACTACGTTTTTCGAAAAAGAGTTTTTTCACATAAACAAAAACAAAACATTAAAGAAGCGAAAAGTGATAGAACCCAAATGAAAGAAACCCTCTTAGAGAGAGACCTACGGAAAATTTACAGGAAATTATCCAAGCTTTAAACTTGTTTGTAAAAAAAAAACCTCTTAAGGGAAAAACCGGCGGGACATCTCTAGCTTTTAGTATTTAAAAACATGATTACTGCGAATATTAAAACCACACATAAAATTAGTATCACATCCTCGTAATTTGAAGGTGCAATCCATCTGCTAAGAAAACCTGTGTTCGAATATTGCGAAACAAGCAATTCGTAATGTGGTGGAAATCCAACTAAATAAATTACCTTCCAAATAATTTAAGAAAAGTGAAACATTGCAAAATTCCTAGACAAGTCAATTTTTATTGACAGGGGGCACTTTTTGTACACTTTTGAAGGTAGTACACTCAAAAATGTCTGCCTGTAAATAAAAACTGACCTGTCTGGAATTTTTGTTTATTTTATGACATATAGGGTAAATATTTTATCGTGTCCAAAATATATAAACAGCGCTAAAGACGCCCCTACCTTATTTTAAAAGAAAGAGTACAATATATACTAATTAAAGTAATGGTAAAGCAGATTTCGCTAACAGTTAGATATAAAAACATTCAATTTTATTGCAGCAAAAGAAAGGAATGAGCGTCCAAAAACCATGGACCATCAAACAAAATTATTATGACCTGCGAATTAAAATGCAATATAGAACTATTTTACTAATTATGATTGTTATTCTACAAAAAAAATATTATTAAAAGGTAGGTGCTTACCTATATTCATTATCAGATAAACTGATTTTGGCTGTCGTACAGGTATATAGCGTTCATATAGGACGTATTTATTGAAGTCCTCTTATATTATCTCTTCACAATGGCGCACTCACTTTTTGCAAATTTCGGGAGTGATTGTTGAAAGAGCTTTCCTCTACATTTCTTTTACTACCTCGTTACGAAACCTGTTTTGGCCAATATTTTTGGCATTTGCCCACACATGTTTAATCGAATTGTATTGATAATGGTAAGGTGGTATACATATAACTAAATGACCACGGCTACAGCATAATTGACCAATTACATATTTTTTATGTAATTTTGTGTCAATTTTCAATATCTAAAGGTTCTATTGTAGCTAAATTTGCTCCTTTACCAATCAGCAAACAAAATAATTGTTTTATGTCGTAATTTCGTATGAGTTATAAAGCTTGTCTACATTTGGAAGAATTTTACGGTTTTGACGTTTAAGGTACTTTATAAGAATTGTAGGGGGGGGGGGGGGGGGGCAATAAAAATTTGCAAACCACACGACCGTCTGGCCTGGCCTGTATTAAGTCACGAGTGAAGCAAGTACGCGAAAAAGAGAGTGAAAACGATGAAATGAAGAAAATGTGGAAGTGAAAGAAAACGAAAATGTGGCAAGTTTGAACAAAAAACAACGCCACTGTTTATATCCCGGGGATAAACAAATTATTCTCAATTTGTATAACACTCTTAAAGAACATAAAATTCTAGCACATGAAGAATTGATCAAAGAGACAACGAGGCTGACAAAGATATCAACTGCGGAATATTGGAAAGAAAATCTCGGAGTTGCAAAGGAACTTTAAGAAAGCTGCATGATCGTGAACATGCTCATTTATTAAGGACAATAATTAAATATTTATATAAAGACAATTATGTTCCGACACTAACAATGTCACAAGAAAAAGTCGCCAAAACAATTAAAATTCGTGTTTGCGTCGAAATCCTGCAAAAATTTTTAATATCCATAGGTTTTAATCACAACACGTAAAAAAAAAAGACACGTTTTAATGGAATCGTCCAGGATTAGCGAATGAAGAGTGAATTATTTGAAAAAAATCAAAAAGTCTAGGGGCGAAGGTAGGCCGACAATCTATCTAGACGAAACGTGGTTTAATTCGTATGATACAGTAAAAAAGGGTTGGTTTATGGGTTGGTTTCGGAATAAACTAGTGAAGAATGTACCTGGAAACAGTGTAATAATAATGGACAACGACAATTTCAAATAGAGGCAGTCGAAAACAAGATATTATGGACGTCTTAGAGAAACATGATCTGTATATTGAAGATATAACTATAGAAAGTATGTCAGAAGTATTAAGAACTAATGATTTAAAATAAGAATATGAAGCGGACCAAGAAGCAGCGAATCGTGTCTATCAAGTGCATCGGCTTCCACCATATCATTGTATTTTTAATCCCATTGAATTGATATGGGCAGACTTAAAGGGATATTTAAGGAGAAAAAATACAAATCCCAAATGTAGTGTAGTCACCGCAAACTTAATTGAAGAAGAGATCAATAAAATAAATGAAGTTAGTTGGGAAAATTGTGTCCGTTTATAATTGAAATCGAAGATAATTATCGCGCCAAACATATCCAAGAATTAATAATAAATGTTTCCTTCGTGCTCCTTATACCATTGAAGATGGATGGTGTTTTGTTTGGCAACTTAAGAAACATGATATATTCAATCAGCAGCTTATAGACGATCCTACGGAAGAGGTAGCAGGACCTGACCTCCCAAGAAGGTCTTGGGTCACTCTAAATCGCCTTCGCACTGGTCATGGGAAATGCAAGTTTTTTCTTAATAAATGGGATTCATCTATCAACCCTTCTTGTGAATGTGGTGATCCCCTCCAAACAATTGGACATATGGTCAACAGATGCCCCCATACAGCATGGCCTGGTAGTTTTGCGTCTATCCATCGTGTTGATGAAGGTGTTAAAGACTGGCTTAAGACAATAGAGATCTGACTGGAGTTTTCTGCGGTTTTCTTCAATACTCTATCCAGAATAAATACATACATGTATGCATCTATTATGGATAAAGCGCAAATGCGAGATCTCTTATCGTTCAATGAAAATATTTTTTTTCTTTTTCAACGCTTTTATAAAAGTCGACCGTAGTCGCGTGAAATTAACAGTACTGTGGAAAGTATTAATGATTTTCATAAGAATATATAAATCCAAAGAGCGACAATAGTGATGAAAAATTTCGTGATAGTGACTGTGACCATAATTAATTTTTAATATTTATTCAGTGCGAATTATCTTCCTGTGTATTTTTTGTCGTGAATGTAAATATAGTACATATTATTTAATCAAAGTGTGTGCAAATTCCTATTATTATTCTTTTAATACGGCCCTGGAAACTGTCATCGGCGCGTATCTGAAAGGCGCGCTGCAATTTATAGTTTGCTAGTGAGACGATGGGATTGCCGTAAACAACCCCAAAAGTTAAATACTATATTCAGCCATAAAATTCTTCCAAATATAGACAAACTTTACTTTCGTTTGAGAATTCGTATTAGGGCGGAAATCTCATCCTTATTTGGTCCATCTGATTTACCAGGCTGCTAAATGAGTGAGAACGAATATGATGTGAGCGTGTTTAGCTCGGTAAATATTTTCCCTATAATAAGGGTTGGTCGTTTTAAAAAAATCACCCTCTATGTATATCCCTTTATGCAAGCATTGGACAATAAAGAGGAGCCTCAAATCACCACGAAATACTAGACTACTTGTATTATCTTAGGGCACTTTCTCTTATTGTGGAAAAGACTGTTTACTCACTGCACCCTCGCCCTAATTCGCGAAGCACAATCGATATTTTTCCAAGTGACCACTACAGGTAGCCTCACTTGTTGAACCAGTATTTAGTTAGTCACGGACATGAACAAAGCGTCTAGCGAAGCGGATTTAGAGGATCGCGATCCCAACACCTTAAGCCATCACCTCCAGGTAAGAACCACTTTTAATGAAACTAAACTGAATGCTTGAGAAGGTGCTAAATCACAAAACTATGGACTCCTGAAAATTTAAGCTACAATTATTCGACAAATAAAACAAATCAGAGCACCATCAAGTGATTCTTCTTCTTGAACCAATTTAGGTGTCATGGGACGACGTAATCGGAGAACCAGACAACATCAGGAGCCCCGAATGCGCCTGGAGAGTCAGCAATCAATGCTTCCAAATCTCAAGGAATTGTTGCTACATCTTTATGTCGGTTATTTTTGCCCCCATTGCAGCCCTTCTCTTAGGGTGCACCTTTGCCTTAATCGCGTTCGAGGTAAGTTCACTTGGTTACAAAAAAAGATCCTTAATGTAGCTTTTCCAGCATATTTGGTGCGTAAACCCTTGCCTGAGAATTTGGAAGATCTCATGTGCCGCAACTCGTAATTTTGTCACGGCCTGTTCCCAAGCCATAATAGTGCCAGTCAGCGAAGCCTTGGGTGCCTTCTGGAGCAGCATCAAAGTTAGAAACCAGAACCTTCCCGATGGACCGGAGAAATACCAAGATGTGTTGTTGATCTAATTTTTTTAAATACACTTCGTTCTGTTGCGGGGGCAGTTTCATTACGGCCGCACCCTCCCTGAATCGATAAGAATAAAAATGCCGCATTTTTCGTGAGTTAACCGCTGGTCAACGCCCGGCTAGGCAACCCAATCGGCACTGGCTATTTTTAGGTCGAGTTTGTAACCTTGCGCGTCAACTAGTTTTCGTAATGTCATACACGTAAACAAACGATAACGCGATTAAAGATGTATTTGTGCTCATTGTAACCATGTCGTTTACGAGAAAACAAGCCTGCCGCATCTGCCTAGGAAGTATCCTTTGATTTAAACCCATTTTGAAGAGAACGTTCATCCTTAACTGCGCTAGTATTCAAAAGAAATGCTTCCACTGGCAAAGGTAAGTTTCCGCGATGCTTTAACGAGAATAACAAGTCTTTGCAGTTCTCTTCAACTGGGAGGACCCGCTTAGTTTGGAATCCCAGTTAAAAGATGACGAAAAAATGATACGCGACCAATTTCGGACGTATTGCAAGGAAAAATTGGAACCAAGAATACTCTTAGCGAACAGAAACGAAGGTAACCTAAACTTAAACGCTGTGAACACAGTGTGGAAAAAGTATGGAATAATTTCGTTATTACAGAAAAATTTCTTATTTTAAAAACATGTTTTTTCTGCATAATAATCATTCTGTATTATGCAAGAAATACGTCTCAATGAGGGCTCTAGGACGTCGCCTTGCCAAAGAAAATTAAATTTAATTAATATGTATGATCGATATGTACTAAGTCGTATATTGCACCATTTACTGTCTGCTGGAACCTGTTTTATTTTTTGCAAACTTAGGCAACCAAGTTTACATGGGCGTATACCATTGCGTAAACCATTACGTCCAATGGTTTTATGTCGTTGCTATGGTTCCGCACCATTCCACTGAGTCACATAATATGGGCATTTTGGACTCTGTTGTGAGTCCACAAACAGTGTTGCCACATTGGTACATTTGTAGCAAATGCAGTAGGTTGCAACGTTGTCTTGCAGGTTTGGTACTATAGTACTAACGTACAGCTAATTCGGTGCATTTTCATATTGTTTGGGAATATAGTAAATTAACAAGTGGTACACATTTTGAACACTTTATAAAAAGTATTTAAGCTACTAGTACAATTGTCAACAGTCCTGTTAGCTCATACAGCCTGCCTCAATAAAATATATGAATTTAATCTACTTTTTCTCGAAATAATGATTGACTAAGGTAAATGACATGTTTTCTACTTAAATAAATAAAATTGATATACAGGGTGATTCACTAAGGGAACGGAGCGGCTGTATCTTGAAAACCCTCGCTTTGAGAACAGAAAAGGTTCAATAAGAATGCATCAAATTCACTAAAAATATTTTCCAACTAGGTGCGCATTTGACATTACGTTGCAAATAAACACAAATAAATCAAAATTTGCCGAAATAATATAGGTGGAAAATAGCATTTTTAGAATCTCTGTTTATTTATTTAAAGGTCTTCTACCAACATTTTTTCTCTAGTTGCCACGGTAACGACACTACTCAAAACTTCTGGATTCTATATCTTTTTAACCATCCGACCAAATTTAACAAACTAGGACTCGTTTGTTCCAGAATTGGTTTCGTTAAATAGCAGTAGTGGGCGTCATTTGGAAAACTGTCATACTTTCCTCAATTGAAAAACGAGACGAGCTATCAACCCTAGGTTTTTACCACACTTTTTCTTAAATAATGGCGTACAAATCAAAGTTAAAAAAAGTTTGTTAACTTTTTCCGTTTTTCTTCGGAATTCAACGAGAAAGTTTCTTTTTTTATTTTGTGTCTTGTATGTACTACTTTGGAAATTACTTAAAAACAAAAAATGAAATCTCGGGTTTTTAGCATCCTCTTTCTTGCATAATAGCCTACAAAACAAAGTGAAAAAAATTATACTGCCTATTTAATTTTTTGAGAAACCGAAGAAAGTACGACAGTTTTTCAAATGACGCGCTTTACTACTTTTGAACGAAATCATAATTGGAGTAGTTTACGCTAAATCCTAATTTGGTTGAAAGGTCCTGTAAAATGATTTGTTGACTTTAGTTGGGGCATTTAGAATATAGTGCATCTAGAAGTTGCGAGGTTATTTTGCCGTGTCGTTACCATGGCAACCATGAAAATGTTTAACGAAACTTTAATTAGACAGGAATTCTAAAAAATTTATCTTCCACCTACATTTTATTGGTGATTTTCTCCCTAGCGGGCAATCTTATTGGAAACTAATTTCCCGAGTACGTTTTTATCTAAAAAAATTTCTTCCCAGCGATAGCGTAAGTGGTTTTCAAGATACAGGTACGAACCCTTAGTGAATCACCATGTATATCTGCCCTGCACTTTTGGGGTGACCCAATATAATCAATTTTATCTAAAAATGTGAAAGAAAAGTAGAATCGAAGTGCCAGAGGATTAAAAAATTACATAGTTTAATAATAAATATTGAATGCATTCCTTACTTTAGGACCACACTGTATTATATCGCTCTCTAATGATGAGTCTTAGTCTTCCACAGAGAAATACTGACCGAACTCGGCTCACTAGGCGCTCTAGGATGCACTATAAAAGGGTATGGTTGTCCCGGAGTATCCAATGTAGCTTACGGTCTCCTAACCAGAGAAATAGAAAAAGTCGACAGCGCATATAGATCAGCCCTTAGCGTACAATCTTCTCTGGTAATGGGAGCTATCTACATGTACGGCTCTGACGAGCAGAAAGAACGGTACCTGCCGGAACTGGGTAAGTGAAAGCCTTCATTCGAGGTCACTTTCATACGTTTCTCTGCAGCCAAAGGAAAAGTGGTGGGATGTTTCGGGCTAACGGAACCAAACCACGGAAGCGATGCTGGTGCCATGGAAGCCAGAGCGAAATACGATGAGAACTCTAAGACTTACGTGCTTAACGGTAGCAAAACGTGGATAACCAACTCACCTTTGGCCGATGTTTTGGTAGTCTGGGCAAAATGCGAAGATTCTAAAGTACGAGGCTTCTTAATTGATAGGAAAGAAAACGGTAAGGGATTAGAAACCCCGGTTATAACAGGGAAGTTCTCTCTCCGCGCTTCCACCACTGGGATGATACACATGGACAATGTAAAGGTTCCTTCAACGTCTGTACTGCCCGGTGTAGAAGGTCTCAAAGGTGCGTTCGGTTGTTTAACCAACGCCAGGTATGGGATAGCTTGGGGGGCTCTAGGAGCAGCAGAAACATGTCTCAAGATTTCTCGAGAGTATGCGCTTCAACGGTTACAATTCAAGAGGCCCTTGGCCGCTAACCAGCTGATTCAGAAAAAAATTCGCTGATATGGTGACGGAGATAGCTCTAGGATTACAGGGATGCTTGACCGTTGGGAGACTGAAGGACCAGAATTTGTAAGTGATTTTTGATGGTGTATTTGCCATTGCATGCGTAAAACTTGGGTGTAAAAATATTTAATATACATGAAGTTGAATATAAAACATATAATGTTTTTGTCCCCTATAAMCCTCTCAAGTTTAGCACCGTCTTTTTCAAAGCCCTGTATGGAAATAATCTGATGCATTTGTTTTATTTAATATTTACATCTTTCTACCTTTTAGATGTAGGTTTGTTTGTATTTGCATTAGATTATTTAACATGTTAACTTGTATTTTTCTTTATTTTCTTCTTCCATATCTGTCTGTCCTGTGCTGTCATATGTGCCTCTTCTCGTCTGCGTGTCGTACGTCTTCTTCCCATCTTTATCTACTTTTGTTTTTGCTCTCAACTCTAGCTTCATATATCTGTCTTGATGTTCTTTCCTCTCCCATTCTGTGTAGCCATCCCAGTTGCTTTTCCTCCAATATCTCCATTACGGGTTTTATTTTTAGCTTTTCTCTCACTATTTCATTCCTAATTTTGTCTCTCCTTGTTATTCCCTCCATTTTTTCTTAAAAATCTCATTTCCTTGTTTGTAATCCTGCTTTTGTTTTTGTCTGTCAGTGTCCATGCCTCACCACCATATATCAGGGAGGGTCTCATCACCATTTTATTGTTTTTATTTTCCAGGGTATTTCTTTCTATCTCTATATATGGCTATCAGAATTTCTATCATTAATTTTCCAACTCCCCTCCTTCCTAGGCTTTTCCAGACGTCCGTCCTCTTTACTCTACCAACAGCCTGTATCGTTTTTTTCTCACTAGTCTTTCTTGCAACTGTCTTAATGTGAATATTAGATCTTGTGTTCTTCTTCTTCTTTTCCTCCGCCTCCTAATGCTTGTATCGGCATTCCTACGTTTGCATAGTTTTCAAACGCCTTCCTTACAAACTTAACAACTTTCGTCGGCAATTATTACTGGAGAGAAAAATGTAAATCCGTTGTTGTAAAGTCTGGTGAATGTGCCGGGTCGTGCAGTTTCTAGCCTAGCCTAGTCACTGTACTGCACTAATTGATTTTACACAAATTAATTGGTTTTCGAATAAAGCATTATCAAAGCATACTTGCACAAAGAATGCGCCAACATGCATCACAGAGTCGGTCATTGTTCTGGCATTCTTCTTAATGTAAAGTAAAAGAACAAAAACGAACTCCACCTTTCACGTTTGTTTCTTTCCACAATAAACAATGAAGAGCCTACAGAAGAATACAGGGAAGTAGCGTACCCCGTATAAAAGTTCTTTAAAACAGCAAAGAATTACAAAATAATCAGAACTGTAGTCTAATGTACTTACTTCACTTAATTGATCGTCGAATGAGACCGTATGAAAGCAAGTATTAGAAGCATATGGCACAATGTGGTCACTTGATGTTTCAAAATTAGTACAAGAGTCGTCTTATGATATAGCTAACGTACTGTTACCGTCAGATATCTGTGCGGGTGAAATCGACAGCAAGTAGAGCAAACCACTTATCGGAGCTCATTTTGGACCTAGACTTTGGAGCAAACAAATACGAATTCAAGTAGTTTTCCCTTACTTGTATGGGGCTGCTGCCCTAAGCTTAACAAGTCACATAGATAAGGGTAGAAATCTCTCCTAGATTTCGAGTAACTGTTAAAGGCATTTTGAAAAAATATAACAAATCCATTGGAAGTGCGCGTTCAGTGTGCGTTACAATTTCATCTTGAAATTTATTTCCAAACTGAAAAATAAAAAGCCAAACCTGAGAAGTCATCGCAAATGTGATACACTTTATGTGGCGGAAAGCAGAGTCCAATCAAAGAATTCAACAGCTGAAGATTTTTTTAGCTGCTAAGGAACTTTTAGTTCTTTCTTTCTTGTAGGTGAGTACGCCTAAGCCGTCTCTTATTCATATGCAGTGCGTATCTGCTATCATTGTGTATCCGAATGCGTTCTCAGTCCCTCCTCTATCCGCAAATTTCACCCGCACAGATATCTGACGGTACCAGTACTGTACTATAACGGAAAACTTAATATTACACTACATTACATTTGTTTTATTGGTTAGCAAAGTATTGTTTGGCGGCTAGCTGTACCAGAACAGTAGACAACATTCAAAAAGCTTTCAAAATCTAAAGAGAAAGTCAGATCGTATCTGATTTAAATCATCAAATCAAACAAAAACGAATGGTAAAGCGGAGTTTTCCGGCGAACTTTTTTCAGGCATACTCCCGAGATGGTTTCGCTGCTCAAGAGGAACAACGCAGGCAAAGCCTTGGACATAGCGCGACAGGCAAGGGACATCCTCGGAGGGAACGGGATTCAAGACGAATACCACATCATACGTCACCTCATGAATCTCGAAACCGTCAACACATACGAAGGTAATGCAAAAAAGCTCAAGGGGCGCGGAGAGTACTATGGACTTTTTCAGGTACGCACGATATCCACGCGTTGATTTTGGGGAGGGCGGTGACAGGAATAGCAGCATTTTCCAGCTAATTATGAATGTAATAAAATTTTATATTGGAAATATACGCGAATGCTACAAAGCGCTGTTTGTTTCTGTGCGTTTGGACACGCGCCAAACGCAAAGGAGAGCGCGTACCATTAACCCATTTCCCCGCTTACGGCACTTGATATACCGCGAGAATCTCTCCAGCGTGAAAGTATCCGCTATCTATTTTTTCGRCGGAGGGCCTTATCGACGGACGCCAGTGTTCGGGGGCGCCCCAGCAGGCGCAAGCGCGTGTCCCTTATCACTTCGAGCTCGGCTATCGATACGCGAATACCCCAATCCAGAGTGCGTTGCCAAAATGTTCACGAGCTTGGAAAAAGTCGGGATTTTGTGCATCACCATCGTGGGCTTCCAGATCACCAGGTTCCTCCTGAGGGTGCTGTACAACAATGTGATCGCGGTGAAATTGAGGATAAACGCCGTTAATCTTGAGGAGATGGGTAAATGGGCAGGTAAGCGAGTGCTGATGGTGCGTTTTTGGTGTGAAACAATGCGTATGAATTATGTATATGGAGCGAATAATTCCAATGTTCGCAGTCGTCACAGGGGCAACGGACGGAGTGGGCAAAGCGTATTCCGAAGTACTAGCAAAGAAGGGCTTTAACATCGTCTTAATCAGCAGGACGCAGCAGAAATTGGATACCGTCGCCAGTGAAATAGGTAAGATACGACTATCTCGAGTGGACAGCTATTTAAAGATTTACTTTCAGAATCAAAATATCAGGTTCAAACTAAGACGGTGGCGGTCGATTTCACGTCTTCCGAAGACATCTACCATGCCATCGAAAAGCAGCTCTTCGGGATCGAGGTTGGTATCCTTATCAACAACGTGGGCATGAGCTACCCCTACCCGGAGTACTTCCTAGACGTGAAGGATAAAGACGTCGTCTACAGGAACATCATCAAATGCAACGTGGAATCCGTCACCAACATGTGCAAAATAGTCATGCCGGGAATGGTAGAGAGAAAGAGAGGTGTGATAGTTAACGTTTCGTCAACCGCTTCTCGGATTCCAAGCCCACTCTTAACGGTCTACTCCGCTTCCAAGGCGTACATCGACAAGTTTTCTTCAGATCTCCAGGACGAGTACAGGAAGTTCAATATAGTTATCCAGTGCTTGGTTCCCGGGTACGTAGCGACGAAGATGTCGAAGATAAGATCGTCTACGTGGATGGCACCTTCCCCGCTGACCTATGTGAACGACGCCATCAAAACCATCGGCGTCCAAAGACACACAACGGGGGTACCTACCCCATTCGTTACTCCTCGGGGTGGTCGACATTTTAGACGCGATATCTCCGCGCTTATCCAGGTGGCTGATCACCAGGACGATGGAGAACATCAGGGCGAGGGCTCTGAGGCGCAATACGTACTAAACAAAAACGACTTCAATACAAGCTGTATTATTTATTGTTGTTTAATAAAGTTTTCTAGTTGTTCTTCCTGGCGTTTCTACGACGCTTGATTGCGCCCGCCTGCTTCAGAAGCTGGACATTCTCATCGTCGGTATCGTTCGAATCCCAGAGTTTCAGGCGCTTAGGTAGATATACTAGCGCAGCCAACGTGACTGCTACAAATTAAATCGAGACAGTGCACGTTGATTACGAAATTTTGTCGTCTTACCGTTCAAAATGCAAGGGAACACTACGTAAAAATTCAAAGTAGCTGCTCTAAAATACAACGTTTCGCTGAAATATAATACTATCGTCACCAGTAACGAGCAAACCCCCATACTAACAACTCTAAAACAGAACTGTTAGACAAAATCGACGCTATAACACATTCCGTGAACAGATAGAGCAGTATACCGTAGAAAAGCCAGTTCCTAGTTATTATAACTGCTATAATGCGGTCGTTAGAATACAAAATGAGAATTTATAAATTATTTTTATTTCGAAGATGTGTAGTCTTTACAATTAAACAATTCACTCGTTGCGCACTTTGCCACAAATTTCTAATTAGCTTTTTAGCATCTTATTAAAGGGCTTTCAGTACATACAGTGATTTCAAACAAATGGAACAAATTCCAAATTTCTATATTTTCACACCTATTAATAAAATGCCCAAACATTACGTGGATTATTTTTTTATTATTGTAGCGTACATTTCTGGCCTACTGATTGTCATAATGGTTCATGTGACTTCTGTAAGTGAATTTAAATGGATTAAACAGGAGTCGAGCACTGTATTTAGTCTCTATTTTTTAATTAATGAAAAAATATTGTGAATCCAAGACTAATATCTTCAAATAAATATAATTAAATATATTTAATATAAAACATGCACAAAACGTGTCTCAGAACGTCCTGGCAATATGCCAATCTTAAATACAAATGATCTCTGACATTACTCAACATCTATCTCGTTATGTGATGTAGTGCATTTAAAAGAAATTCTTCTTGGCCCGTTATACAGCTTTCTATGGGTTCCATAGGTTTGTTGTTGGAAAAAATTACGCTCTTTCAATTTTTAGGGGAGAGGAAATAGATTATTATTGGTGTAAATACGGATTATGGTCTACGTCAGCACAGATTGAACGCGCTCGCTTTTAAGTTAGTATTTTTTCATATCCAATACTTGTAAAGTGTGATGATCTCGTTCATATGAGACCTCCAGCATCTCAATTATAAACTGGGGAGCACAACTATAGACCCATCCTGAATTTTAAGTTTTTCTTCGACAAATGCAAACGTAAATTAATGTAACTAACAAGTGGGATAAAAGAAACGAAAATAATAAGAAGTAGACTATTCAGAGTCATTTATTAACAGTTCCTGTATTTTAATAAAATAATTTTTTAAATTGAACTGTTGCACAACTATAGGGCCATCTAAATTTCACACAGAATTGAACAAAAACATTCGTACATTAATAATGGGTTTGGCCTTCATTCTTCCTTGTTAGCTCAAAAGTTCTAGAATTCATGCTTCCAACCAAATTATTGAATATATTGAATGTACTCTCGACTGTTCATTCGTGTTGATGGGTAAGCCAATGTTAAAACGCCTGCTTTTGTAAAGGCACCCCATACAATTAACGTACCACCTCCAAAGTTTCGTTTTGAAAAATAGTCAGGTTCTCTCCTCAAATCTCGTCAATAACAATTGAAAGAAAGATTTTTTTTCATCACAAAAGATAATCTGAAACTAAAAAAAATAAATTGGTTTAATTCGAGGTTCAATTGTAAAGTTTTGATTTACATTTTCCCAATTTCGTTTCATATTCTCACGAGCAAATTCCAAACGGGCTCTTTTATGGTGAGGAAGAAGTCTCGGAGAGTTTCTTAGTTTTCGGCGTACAATATGTTCACTTTTCTTCCGAACCCTCCCTATAGTCCATTTTGAAACATCAAGCCTACACTCTTGGGCAATTCTTCTTCGACTTTTTAAAGTGTTACTCGCTGAAGCAATAATTCTTCTTGCATCGATGGGCGATTTTTTTTTCTTAGGCAACCCTTCTTGTTTGTGTCATACTGTTCAGGGTTTCGCAAATAATTGGAGACAACTTTACGAGACCGGTTAATTCTTTGAGCAATTTTTCGGCGACTAAATCCTTCATCCCAAAAGCCAAGATTTTACCTTTTTCCATGTCACTCCGATATCTTCCACAGGGCATTTTTAACACAATTGTTACAACAATTTTAGAAATCACTTCATTAAATTACGGGAATTATTAATAAATTACTTTAAATAGTCCAATCCCTATCATTTTTATTTCTTTTATCCTTCTTGTAAGTTACATTAAATTACGTTTGCATTTGATGAAGGAAAACTGATAATTTAAGGTGGGGCTATAGTTATGCTCCCTAGTGTATATTTAACTCAAATTGGTCGGTGTGTAATATTCTGTCATGGAACGCATCCATGTTTTCGGGGGTTGACACAAAAATGGGTCTTCCAGGCCGTTGCTCTTATTAAATGGTTTTTTTTAAATTGTTGACGATAGCATAAGGATCGTCGTAAATCTCATTATCTAGTAACTTTTTTAGGTAGATATACAGGTACTATATGATAGCTAGATTTTAGAATTTTCTGTAGTTTAGCCTTTTAAAGCATGGAAACGGGATTCTGTTATTGTACTCCAAACAGTCAATCAATACCCCCTCGCAGCGGCAGTTTTTCGCAAAGGCGCAAGAAGCGCGCGCTTGGAACCCATCATTCAAATTGTGTCGACCCTACTGGTCGCATTTCAAACCATCTACTGTTACGACTACTACTACTACTACTTTTTAATACTATATTCTAATGTGTTTTCATGTTGCTGTCATCTTCCTTCCCACTTTATACTAATAAACCTCATTTTCGCAATGTTATCATTAATTACTAATAACCTGGGATAGATAATAATCCCCTGGATGTATTTTACATTAAGAAATATTTATTGGGGTAACAGGCCTATATATGTATTAAAAAGTAAGCCAGGTTTGACCAGGATTCGAACCTGGGACCCTTTCTTTACTCGTCAAACGTGCTAACCACTGCACCATGATAGTCCTGTTCAAACTCCATCCGGCGCTCAGTGTTTTCGAGCTTCGAAGCGTAATTCTAATAAAATTAGGGTTGGGATTAGCTTCTAGTTGCCAGAATCTGGCCTCCGTAGCGAATTACGCTCCGAAACTGGAAAATACTGAGTGACGAGCGTAAACTTTGACATATATATGCCACTTTGACCTGGATTTTGATTGGGTACTAAAAGTACGTAAATATCGTATAGTAAGAATGAAACTGGGTAAAATTGTAAAGTAAAATTCACGTGATGCGTGTAACTGATACAATGTTATTGAAGATTATATGGGCTTTTACTCTATCTGTTCGTGGAACCTACTGTAGCGCATTTACTTACGGTTTGTAATGGATATACAGGGTGCAATGGATAAGAGCTAGCGCCTTTAGTATCGAATAAATCCCTAATATCCTAGAAGTCGTATATTCCTCTAAAAAATTCCAAAGTTACAAAAGAAACCTATTGATTATTTCTTTACCATCGTCATAATCGGCGTCCGAGAGGTTCTTGCTGAGGAAGGACCTCTTCTCTATATAACTCCGTACCGCGGTACCGAAATCCATAAACGCAACGAACGCTATCCATCCTCTAAAGGCGTATAGCAACTTCCTCTCCATGATATGCGTTTCATTGAAGGCACTAAGAATGCGGCGACCCTTGCATAACACGCATTGCGCTACTGGCCTAGCCGCATTCTAGGTTATGTTTATTTTTGGTGAAAGATGACTAACTGGGGTGCTAAAATATGCGCATTTCGAGGAGGCATGCGCGCCCTTAAAACAAAGCTACCACGCGCAGTAGTCACGTCAGTGACAGAGACAGAGTCAGAGATTGAGTTGTCAATTCGCCACTGGCGATGGCGATTTTATTTTCAGTTATTGATCAAAATTTGGTGCGCAAAGTATGACCGGTTGTCTAACCGCGAGGCGTCAACGGAGGTTCCTGTGTTGAAACGACTGCAGCTAAAAAACTATACCGGTAGGTGTCGCCACTCGTCCAGCGGCTTATTTGCGGTGATTTTTCCTTTATCGACGCAGATACTTTTGAATTATCGCTGTTTTTTTGCTTGGGCATCGTCCAAAAAGATTGTTCTAGATTGACGTGACGATCCAACCGAAACAATGGGAATTATTCAGTGTTTACGTGTTATTGTTGCGCAATCGCATATTTATTTGTCGCGCAAATTTAATAAAATTGCTCCTGGTCCTGAGAATAAATGTAAGTCTGAGTCTAGGCCTCTTTGGAAACCTGAAAAACAGACAGAAATGCATGTTAACTGTCTTTTTCCGAAATTAAAAATGCAAGTCTTTTAAGAACTCTATGAAAGGCGTTTGGAATTTTGTGAACGTTTACAAGCGATGTGCGAGGAGGGCCAACATTTAATGAAAAACATTGTGTTTTCGGACCCCAATTTCGCCCCCCCCCCCCCATTCGAGGAGAAAAAAATCCAMACCGTAGGTAACAAAGTATATATTGTTCCTCGAGATTACGGTGCTGAAKATTTAATTTTTCACTTGTAACTTAAAATCCATTTGTTCTTGGATAGTTGTTTTGAGATGACGTTTTGTTACAGTTGACAATAGCCCTCAGCGGCAATTTATCGAAAACAATTCATAGCTTAGAATGCGTAGTTGACCCATTCTGATGACTTTAGCTCTTCTTTCCTATATTTGTTTATACTATGCTATTAAGCTTTCGATAAATATTAACACACTTTCATTTTCATTGATACTTTGTCCACTATTTTTTGGCCTTTATTTTAATATATTGTGATGTAATATTTTTGCTCTTCCTCGTCAGTCTCGTACATAGAGATACTATTTTTAACTGTCTTCCTAATTATGTTGAATAGTTCAACCATCCAAGTCTCATTATGTAAATTCAGATCTAGTTGAAACTGGACATCGAGTACTTTAGCTGTTAGGTCTTTTAGCACGTTGCAGTTGTTGAAGTTGATAGCATAAGTGAATCTATTCAGGAAAATATTATTATTTACGCTTGAATCACTTTGTTCATAAATTTCCAGGCAAACCTTTTCTGATAGTTGATTTCCTTTCATAAACATAAACGTCCTGTTTATTCTTATTTAGAATAAGAATAAACAGGACGATTCCTGCCAACACAATAACAGCTCGAAATTAAACTCTAACAAAATACTATGTTTTTGATTACGTGGATTGCGATTGAGAATTATTGGAATATTGAGTTCATAGGTTATCCAAGGGATATTAATTTCAAACTGCATGCCTTGAGAGAACCAAGAAATCGAGCCTCGAAGTTGCTATGAATGGATCGAACCCAAAAAAATTCCGCCCGTATATACGTCAAGCGTACAGAATAAGCCACAAAACAGTTAAAGTATGTAACTTGCGGAGCTTGCATAATGATTTATCGCGCTTAGTTATGCATAAACAAATTGCAAAACTGGCTGTGGATCAGCTTTTTAGTATTTCAGTGGAAATCTAGTTTTCATAATAATTTTTGCAGGCGTCCGACAGATCCACAACCAATTGGTTGTTTATTTGCACGGATGTGTTTATGAGAATGCGTGACGGTTATTTTTGTACACTTTGTACGTTCACCTCTTGCGCTGATGGCAAAAAAGGTGGCAATCAGATCCCGGGGTAAACAGATCCGCAGCAAAACAACTACGCAAGCAACGCAACATAAAAAAATATTTCTTGCCCAATTAAAGCATTAGGCGCGAGCGGCGGTAAGGTCAATATACTCTTTTGTGCGGATGATTCACATTCGCAATGACGTAATCGCGGTACGAAATAATCGATTGCACAAATAACGATTCCGCAGTTGCGAAATTGCGATAGTGTCAATACACTTGCGGAAAAAATTCATGAATAAAATGTTGCCCCTCGGCGGTGGATGCGCCATCCGCTGGCGCAGGGCGTCGCTGTAAAGCCAAAGGGACTCACGTGGGAGCCACAGGAGCACGTGGACCCCTCAGCACGCGGTAAAAAGAAGAATACACGGGCATCGTACCTATGCCGATCCTCGTGAGTTAAGTAATTGGCACATGGTTACGTAGTGCCCGTATTCACAAGGACTGGTCATTTTATTAGACAGGTATAGATATTATACTACTTATAGAAGTTTGCGGTCGCACAATTTTTTTAATATTTTGTCAACGACCTTGTGATTTTTATAATAAAGAATACTCTTTAATTGTTTTATTTCAGGCTTCATCAGGGCTTCTGAAAATAGGAAACACAGCAGTTATAAGTTACAAAAACGAAATAACATATTTAACTTACAAATTGTAAGGATTAAACATAATTCGGCCTGTTATATAAAAAATATTTTCTTCATATACATGTCACGTTCTCTAACTTAAATTAATAAGCTATCAGTAAATTTTCCCTTGTAGTTTATATAGTATGTGACACCTTTCAAAAACAAACAATATCTACCAGATTTTGTTGTCAAAATTTTAAAGCCAATCATGAAAAAACTTTTCTTCGTATATAAAATCTTAAAAACTGTACTGTTCAGTTTTAAAGATAAAAAATTAACGAAGAAGGTCAGCAGACAGCAAACATGTGTAGAAGATCTGTTCAGAAAGTTTTTAAAAATAGAAGTTTCATCTATACAAAATTCACTTATTACAAGAACTAAGCGAAGATGATTTCGATCGTAGGGTAGACTATTGCGAAACTGCTATGAACATGATAGATGAAGATAGAAACATTTTAATTTTGATTATGTTTTCTAATGAAGCGACTTTTTGCCTCAATGGTAATGTAAATAGACATAATTGCAGATATTGGTCAGACACAAATCCATGTTGGATGGAACAAGTCCACACACAACACCCTCAGAAAGTGAATGTCTGGTGTGGTATTATTCGGCATTTTTTTCATCAATGGAAATTTGAATGCAGTGCAGTATTTACAGCTCTTGCGCAAACGCATTATACCAGAACTTATTCGCCAGTTCCCTAATCGGCAAAATGCTGCGCGTCCTTCTGAACAGATATGGTTTCAGCAAGATGGTGCACCGCCCCATTTTGCAGTCAACGTTCGTGGATATTTGAATGCGATATATCCAGACAGATGGATTGGCAGACGCGGAGCGATAGAATACCCAGCACGTTCTCCTGATCTGACGCCGCTTGATTTATCTGAAAAATCGTATTTGTGCTGATCGGCCACATAATGCAGAAGATTTAAAAGGACGAATCAGGGCAGAAATTCAGAACTTACCTCCAAATATACTACAAACAACGGTGGATAACTCTTACTCAAGGCCGCATTACTGCCAAGAAGTAAATGGGGAACATTTTGAGAATCTTCTGTAATGTAAATCTGAAACAAATACTGCATTTTTCACGGAATCATGTTTTTATTTTTTACTTTTTGGGTACCCGATTTGCAATAAATTGACCAACTAGACGAAAATTATCACCAGTCAAGGAAAATGGCAATACCTGGCTTTTTTGTCCATTTTAGCGATAAAGAAAATTGTTTTCCTTATTTTCGTTCTTTGTCAGGCTCGATGATTGTATTTACGCTTTTCTCAACTCAGAAGCAATAAATTGTACAAGTGCGATACATTTTTGAAATCTGGAAAAATATTTTTTTCAATGATGTGCCTTTTTACAACCTTTCCATTTAAAAAAAAATGCAACTTGCGCCTACATCTCGGAAACCAGAGCTAACACGGAGTTGAAAAAATTCCAGAAAATGCATTTTAATTACCCATAGGCCCGTGTACAATTTCAGAAAAATCGGTCGAACAGAACCTGAAGTATCCTACTGGTTCCATACCTTGTAGCGACCCGGCTAAAATTGGTAGCAACTTGACGTCTGATACTATTAGCTTGACAGTTCATAGATGTTTAATTCGACCACTTTGTTTGCAACAGAGCTCATAATACCCAAATAACATGCTCTGAAACTGATACTTCGATTTATTAAACACTTTTGATACTTTGACTACAAGAACACCACGATATGCCGGCACTGATACTCGATACTGACAAATGTATCTATACTATACTGGTTTACGAGGCGATTGGCCTGAAAATATAGTTTTACCTCACGTTTTCGCAGGCGAAGCTCCAGTCGGTAACCCGCGGAATTAAAAAGTCAAATTCGACATTATGCCGATCTATTTTGGTGCCGCTTTTGGGCAAATCCGACGGCGGTAAATAAATCAAGCCCGCCATACCTGGTCGAAAAATCGAAAGACGTATACCAGAGCACGGTGCTAATCACCTGCAGGGGTGACTGTGCTCACGTTCCGAGAATGACCGACGTCCTCTGCGCACAGAAAAGTTGCCTTGTTATTGTATGCAACATTATGCGGGAAATTTTCACGTATTTCGTAGCACGTTCGTAAAATAAAGCGCATATGTTGGGAACCTCGTGGTTCAAGTTTTTGCGAACAAATTATAGTCGGTGCTAAGTCCAGTGAACATGGCGGGTGACCTAACACTTCTCGATAGCCCTCCTAAGAATATTTCTCAAGGTTAAAATGTAAATAATTTATTTATATGTATTGACCTTAAATGTTTATGAAATATGGTAAAATTGCCTCCACTGAGAAGGTCAACTTCAATATTTAATGTTTCCCCCCCCCCCCTAGAATATTATGTTAGCTACGCCTATGGTATTATGTCTTTGTTAACAGTATTATATGCAAAACGTTTCACTTGTCGCGTATCTGGTTTCTATAACCATCCTGAGTAGATGTGCTTTTCGTATACTCTTCCAATTCGTATAAGGTTATATTGGAGGTCCCTTTATGATGAAATCAATAGCTCTCACAATGGGTTTACTGGAGACACGTGCCGCTACTATAAATTTTGCATAATTAGGGTCATCTCCAAACAATTTCAGTCCCGTATTGGAAATTATCATCCTGTTTAGAAAAGACGATGTGCTATCAGTTTTAGATATAAATTTTAATATTATTCGTTTTATATATTTGTTTTCTCACCTGTATAAGTACTGAAGCAATGCTTGTTCTGTGTACCTGCGACTAATTTATGTAAGCAACCCCTCATTACCGGACTTAAAATATTTTCTGCACCAATATAACCTTAGAAGATTTGGAGAACTATACAAGCCATTCGCAATCCAAAAGAAGACGGCAAATTTTCATCTGATGCTATCTTTCTTGATTGGAAACATTCGTGACTACGACCGTATGTACCTTTGAATTTTAATTCTAACATGCATTTTGAAGAACATAAAATTCATTTCATCGGCGAATGAGGATATAATTTTTTGTAGCAAACGCTTTAAACTAGAAAAGACTTTTCATTCGAAGCTTGTAATTTCAAATATCACCGCAAGCTATAACTATTAGTTGAGAAAACTAACAGTGAGACCGTATTCCAGTATGTTGCAGACTCTTAATTAATACATTAATTTCAAAAGTAAAAAGTCTTTTCGAAAAAACCTGCCTTTAGAGAAAGAAGATTTACGCGATAGGAACCGTTAGTTATATTTTATACTTGATTGATAAGTGTCATATAAATACTTTCCTTGTTGCTGATAAATTAATTAGATTTATAAATAAAACGGGCAACTTACGTAACGCACTTTGCTTCTCATTCAGACGTTACGCAAAACGATCGTTTCATTTATAAACGACTGGTGTTTTTTGAAATGCTTATTGCGAGGTATCCAGCGTTAACTGTCATCGAATATTAGAAAAACCCAGATTATGAAGACAAAACAAATGAAAAAGAATAATATTAACAGATCTAAGATCACTTTTGTTTTCGTTAATAGTTTTGCAAAAACAATTTTCCAGTGTTACGTATTTATCAATAAATGGACTGTAGCGTTTCATTGATTGATTGAACCTGCGTACGGTCAGCATTTCTGCCACTCCCGGATATACCACCGGACCTGCCGCCTACGCTGGGTTGGAGGGGTGCATGCTGACTGCTAGTAGTGCGACTGCTTAGCGCATGTTAGGGACATGTAAGGAGTAGAATGTTGAATGTTTTCTTGGTGTTGTTGACATCATTGGTCCATTACACAGTCGCTGTATGTATAACAGTCTCCGTTTAACTCTCATACCTATCTTAATAAGTGGTCTACCTCCCTCCTTTGGACAAGTCCCCAGTGTTCTTTTTATTATCGTTCTGCCATCCAGGAGTTCTGCTGTTGATTTTTTCTTTTTTTTTTCACTTATTGTTTTAGCTAGAAGTTGTGTATTACATTTCTCTGCCTTTTTCAAGCTTTTCCTACTTGCTTTTGTTGTTGCAGCATTTTTTACTTACGTCATACCTGGCATAATCATTGCTGTATATAGAATCTTTATCAATTTTCAGTGTGGTTTATGATTCTTTATAAATGGTAATATCGCCCTGGTTACTCTACGTGCAGTTCTGATACGTTCTCTAACCGTCTCTCTGCGGCTAAGATGGATAGTTATGTATATACCTAGATATTTCATTTTGTTTGTTGTTCTCAACGTTCGGTTCCCTGTCATGTATCTTTTGTATTGTTCTGCTGGAAGGATTTCTCATCATGATGTTTCTCTTCGTGCAGTTTATTGTTAGTACATTTTTATGGAGTTGTGTTCCGCATTTTCTAAGAATTCTACCAAGTTATTTTCGTTCTCCGCCATTATTATCAGGTCACCTGCATATGCAATTTCAATTCTCCTGCTTGTTAAGGTTTTTCATGTTGATTATGGTTTTTTTGGAGAGCTTCATCTACTACGATCGTTACTGGTGTTGGTCAAACAAAACTAATAATTTGTCATATTATTCAGGCTTCAATTTCAGAGGAACAATGGGGTCGTCCCGCACACTAAAATTTGATAGTTTTAACCTATGCCTTTTAATGCTTACAACATGAATACTAGTGCGACGCATCTATTTTGCTTTCAGATTAATTCAACTCGTAACAAACGGCGGTAGAAAAATTACCCTGTTTCAAACATTTTCTTAAATCCGCCAACAACTACGCAAAAGGTTCCTAATTTCCGTCATGCGCACTGTTACAGCTCCCTAGGTAACTAGGTGCTCACTGTTGTCAGTTTTATAAATAGCCAGATAAATACAAATAATGCAATGGGAGTGAGAGAGAGGGCCGAAGGTATAAGTTTAACCGTCAACGTTAATATTATAATGTAAACATAGGACTAACCTGTAACTGTTCATCAGCAATAGTATTCTTACAACACAGAACAAAACACTTCTAACCGTAAGCCATTCTGACATTAAAAAAACAGCAGATTACCCAAATACTTCGACAAACTATGTAAACAAAAACGCATGGCTAGAGTTGTTAGGGTTATTCGTTACACATGTGACACATGAGCACGTGCGAACGTGCGATGTTGTCAGCGATAATTTACCGTTTTCTTCCTAACGACGGCCAGAGATCGTCCTGACAGTTTCAAAATTTATCATATCGTTGTCATGCGAAAGTATACAAACTAAACATTATCAAGCTTCAAGCGTCGTTAAATTCCTTATAAAAAAACATTAGTTCTAAAGCACGTTCGATGGTTAAAATGCTTTCGTATTTCAGCAAAAGGCCAGTGAATGCGCTAATTATATTGAACTGTTCATTAAGTAATAAATTGACTGAAGAATGATTTAAGTTATTTTCACAAATACGCCTTAAGTTGATACCTAGGTATCAATGTCACAATGCCAGTTTACGAGTACATTCCTCACGGAATCGCGAAAATTTGCCCACATTGGCAACGCGACGCAGTTCAAGAAAATGTAAACAAATATTACTTGCAATGCCGCTAGAGCACTGGCTATTATTGGTGTTTCTGGCTTTCGTCAGCATGCGAACCTTTTACGTCACCTTCGTGGCGGAATATCGAGGCATTTAAAATGGATATTGAAAAATCCATACTTTCACATTTTTTTCTCGGCAAAGAAGAACCGGAAAAAATCGCAAAAAAATGCCTTTGTGCTTCAATTTTTATGTACATTTTAAATGTAAAACAAAAAAAATGTGGGGCGACCCCATTGTACTGTTTGCCGAGAGGTAAACAGACGAAGTTTGTGGCTGCTGGCCCGTATCGCGCAACAACTTGTAACGCAAACAAACTTTGCGATATTACGAACAACAAAATTCCCCGGGAGAAATTGCGTAAGCAATATTGCATTTTCCAGCACGAAAACTCCCCAGATTGAGAACTTTCTCGTACATTTGTTTTTACCCTACTGATCTAGTTAAGCGCAACTTTCTTCTGCGTTCATTGTGTGAGAACCACTTTTATGGGGTCCCCAATAGTCGATTTACTTTCTATTAGAAAATTCGTGTAACAATTACATCAAACACGATGCTGTCTGGTTTGTTTTCGACAATCTTATCGCGAGTTATCTGCTCAAAGTCATAGCCTTCGAATTACATCACCGCCTATTCGACAAACAAGGTGAGGACAAAGCCCGGGTTATTTGCTTCGAATTCTGGCTATTTCCCCAGCGGACACACCAGCCGGTAAATATTATAGTTAATTAGCTCTGTTCGCTAGCGCAATGCCCTGGAAGTTTAAGAGCCGCGAAGGTCGCCACGATATTTCCCAACTATTGAATAATACGTTCTATATTGATGTTATTATGATATACGTTGGAGCAGGTTTAGGTATTATGTTGCAATAATACGTAATACCCGGCGAACGGCTTTTTACCCGGTGCAAACCGTTCGAAAGCATTGTCTTTCGAACAAAACCCAAAACTACTTATAAATACGTCCCTGCTACATTGTCGCACTTATGGACTGCAGAAGGTTAAGGCAGGTTAGGAGTTCCGCGACGAAAGCCTTCACGTTCGCCTGTAAGGTCGACAGGTTTGTCTCCTAGGGCTCCAACTTTAATTTTCTGTGATTCAGTACAAACAAATACACCTGCGTGGTTAAAGAACGAATAGGGTATCCCATTTTCGATGTTTTTATAGGGTATCTCTCTTTTTATTATTAAAGAGAGAGGCGGTTTTCGCGACCCTGTTCTACACTTTTGAGATAAATTAGCAGGGCAAAACAGATTTTGATTACCTTTTTTAGCTTTTGAGTTATTACTTATAATAATGATAACAATAATAATATTTATTTATCTCCAACAGGTGAAAATAAATACACCCAATTAGAGGAAATATCAAAATTAAATAAAGTGCGCTCTTATAACTAAAATAATACAAAATTCAATATAACAGCAATTCAATTTTCAATAATCCCAAACAAAACCATAACAAAAGGGAGAACAATATGAAGAGGGGAAAATCAGGAACTGTTTATGTCACAGGATTTGCTAAGTATATTAAAATGATTACACATTAAATTTATAGGGGCTTTCGATAAAACATTTGTTCTACAAGGGGAACATAAAAAGTTGGGAATCAACTCTAGGGAACAAAAAGGGTGTCTTGTTCAGGAGATAAGAGCAATCAATTTTATTATTAAGTATATTATATGCAGGGTCGCTACAAAGTATGGAGCCAGCAGGATATTTCAGGTTCTGTACAACCCATTTTCCTGAAATTGTGCATGGGCCTATGGGTAATTAAAATGCATTATCTGGAATTTTTTCAGCTCCTTGTCAGCTCTCGTTTCCGAGATATGGGCGCAAGTTGCATTTTTTAAATGTTGAAAAATGTATCTCACTTGTTTCTGAGTTGAGAAAAGTGTGATAACAAACTTGGGTCTTGCAAAAAACTTCGGAATAGAAACCATATTTGTTATCGCTACGTAAGAACAAAAACTCCAGGTGTCTCCATTTTCCTCGTGACTGGTGATAATTTTCATTCACTTTGATATTTGTAATCGCAATGCCTCAGTTAACTGAACATGATCGCATCGAAATTTTGATGTTGATTGGTTATGGAGATAGAAGGCGAAGTTATTCGGAAGTAATTGCACTCTCCAATGCAATTCATCAAGATCGTGAACCAATTGCCAGATTAACAGTTATTAAAACACTGCAACGTTTTGAGGAAACCGGCGGTGTTAAAAATCGTCAAAAACCAGGACGTCCAAAACTTCCTGCAAGTGAGGAAAGTAGCTAGAATGTCCTTTTAGATGTGCATCCCAAGTGTTCCGTACAACAATGTGATCTCATTTACCATATTAGCAGAAGATCTGTTCAGAAAATTTTGAAAAAAGAGAAGTTTCATCTCTACAAAATTCACTTATTACAAGAACTGAGCGAAGATGATTTCGATCGTAGGATAGAATTTTGCTAAACTGCTATAAACATGATAGATGAAGAGAGCAACATTTTAATTTTGATTATGTTTTCTAATGAAGCGACTTTTTGCCTCAGTGGTATGAAACAAGTCCACACACAATACCCTCAGAAAGTGAATGTCTGGTGTGCTTTTATCGTTAATTACATTATTGAGCCTTTTTTTCATCGGTGGAAATTTGAATGCGGTCAAGTATTTACAGCTCTTGCGCAAACACATTATACCAGAACTTATTCGCCTGTTCCCTAATCGTTATAATGCTGCGCCTCCTGAACAGATATGGTTTCAGCAAGATGGTGCATCGCCCCATTTTGCRGTCAACGTTCGCGGATATTTGAATGCTCAGCACGTTCGCCTGATCTGACGCCGCTTGATTTGTTCCTGTGGGGTATCTGAAAAATCGTATTTATGCTAATCGGACACATAATACAGAAGATTTAAAAGGACGAATGAGGGCAGAAATTCAGTACTTACCTTCAAATATGCTACAAAGAACATTAGAAAACTTTTACTCAAGTCTGCATGACTGTCAGGAAGTAAATGGGGAACATTCTGAGCATCTTCTGTAATGTAAATCTGAAAAAATACTGCATTTTTCACGGGATCGTGTTTGTATTTTTAGGGTACCCGATTCGCAATAAATTGACCAAACTAAACGAAAATTATCACCAGTCAAGGAAAAATGGTAATACCTGGCTTTTTTGTCCACTTTAGCGATAAAGAAAATTGTTTTCCTTATTTTCGTTCTTTGTCAGGCTCAATTATTGTATTTACGCTTTTCTCAACTCAGAAGCAATAAATTGTACAAGTGTGATACATTTTTGAAATCTGGAAAAATATCTTTTTCAATGGAACTTGCGTCCATATCTCGGAAACAAGAGCCGACACCGAGTTGAAAAAATTTCAGAAAATGCGTTTTAATTACCCATAGGCCCATGCGCAATTTCAGAGAAATCGGTCGAACAGAACCTTAAATATCCTGCTGGTTCCATACTTTGTAGCGACCCTGTAGAAGTTTAATGATGCAGATTGAACGAGGAAGGTCTAATGAAGTACAATTAAAGCGACTTAATATATAAAAGCATAAAATTTCTATATATAAAACCCAAAATTTTATAACATTTAGAAATACATTCTAAAGCTAAATATTTGTATTAAATCTGCACCTCCTAACTTATAAATATAGGACAGATTTTTTCTTTTCGTGGAAAGGTCATGGCGTTACGTTTTTCTTTATTTAGACATAAGCTACAGGTTTTAGTCAATTCATTCAATTGCGATAAATCATTTTAAAGACGCTCCCAATCTTGTAGAGAATTAATTTCCAAAAAAAATTTAAGGTCGTCTGCAAACGGTAATTTTTCTGGAGTTATAAAGTTGGTTATGTTACTAATAAAGAGTAAAAGGGGGCCTAGATTTGGATCCTGCGATATTCCCAATGTTGATGTGATAGGATCGGATTTGAAATTTTTATATTTAACACTTAGTTGTCTATCGGATAAGTAGGTCAACTATCGGTTTGGAAAATCCAAAAGCAAGTAGTTTTTTTTTGAGCAAAACGAAGCGATCAATATGATCAAATGCTTTTTTAAAGTCAATGTATTTGGCGTCTACCTGCCTGCTGCGATCAATGGCCTCTGAAACGTGTTGACTAAAGCAAGTTAGAATGGTGACCGTAGATTTTCTTTCCATGAATCCATGTTGTTGTGAACATGTAATATAACATTTGGTGGCTGAGTAGATGTGCTTGAAAGGTATGGATTCAAAACATTTTACAAAATTGCTTAGAATACAAATAGGTCGATAATTTTCGATATCCGCTGAATCTCCTTTTTTTTAAAAACTGGCCTTACAAAAGCATCCTTCCAGATTACAGGAAATGTAGAAGTTTTAATAATAATATTGCAAACCCTTTTTGAAATATAGAAACCATAGATCGCTATAACTATCAAAAAGAATATTTTTTGTGCTCTTCAAACATATATAACCCTCTGTATTTATCTTAATAAATAAAAAAGTTACAGCCACTTTTTCAAATTTGGTGAAGATATTAGGGGTAAAAATATAGGCGGTCATGGAAGTAAAAACTGCAAACAGATAACGAATGCATCTGTCAAACTTAAATTTGTAGTTATGTTCGAGTATACCACTGTAAAAGCTATTAGGTAATAATAAAAGAACTAAAAGAAATGTAATAAACAATATAACATAAATGTATTAAGTCAAACAGTATAAACATAAGTTTGTAATTTTAAACAAAAAATAGAAATACATATTTATATTTATTACAAATGCTGCTCAAAGTGTTGCCCGTTATGGGGCTTCTATTGAGTTAAATAAATGCATAGCCCTAAATAAGACGGAGTTCGTCAAAAGCTCTTCTAGTGTCTTATATTACCTCCTCTAGCATTTCATGCCGTCTTTGATAAACAATATCAAGTATCAGTTTCAAAATGCGGTTTATCTTGCAGAGTTACCAGGATGTAAATGATGTATTATCTTTGTTTTATATGAAATATATTTGTTTCTTCAAAAATTTTTGAACCTTTTTTTAACACCACCAAAAAAGATGTTTTCAGAGTTCGGTTTGGGCCTTGGTCGGAGACAGAATAGCCTATAAGGGAAACGGATCGGAAACAAAAGTATGAATGTATGATTAGCCTTTCACATATATATATTATTACAAATTTATAATATAACATACAATGTAAATCTCGGTTTGAAGGCTTCCGTGGTTGTTGTCGATGACACGTTGTTTTTCGGGCTGGTTCCCACGTTGGTTATTAGACCTTGACGTTTCGACACTCATGTCGGTGTCTTCCTCAGAAGTAGCTCTGAGTTTCAGAGCTACTTCTGAGGAAGACATGTCACACAAGGAAACGTCAACATCATCATGATAGAGAAAACTAAACAAGATACAGAAATGGAACAACTACATAAAATTGTAAGAGTTTAATTCACATTGTGTCCTAGTGTTATGTATGTACTATACGGCCTGGGGCTACCCGGCTTTTATTACGTTGATCCTAGGGCCAAATAAACTGTCATACCGGAATACATTCATAATATTCAAAGTATACAAATATTTAACGCCGCTCAAAAGAGCAGATTTTCATCCTTTCGGGGATAATCATCGGCAATGTATTAGTAGTTTCTAGAAGACAATAATTATTTCAGTTAGAAAAGGGTTGTAAAGATAAGGTATATCTACACTGTAGACAAGTAACTATTGTTTTCTTATATATGTGGATGTGTGCGCGAACATGCATGTGTGTGCAATTGCAGAAATACTTCTTAAAGTTAGGTATCATTGTCAGTTATAATATCACAAGAAAATGAGAATAAATTGAATATAATTCGACATAACTGTGAGAACTGTTGCTAAATGGCGAGAGTTCAAGAAAAGTTCTGGAAAATTATTTTATAAATTATTCCCACTCTAGCGTGGTATTCGATAGGTTATTTTTTTTGCTTTTTATAATATGCAGTTTCCTTAATTTTACCATTGATTTCGTGGATTGCCGATGTGCTAAATCTATTCTTATATTCATTTTGCGTTTTAATAAGTTATTCGCAGGAGGACTTCCACATAGAGATTGCCCGAGATGAAAATATGTGGAAAAATCAAAGCTCGGTAAACTATCCGATTTTTATAGAAAGTGTATAGTACTAGGAATAATCCTTCTACGCATTCTCAGAGGAATTGTGGTATATCTACAATTTATTTATTATGTACTATTGAAAAAGTCATTGTCTTATTTGTTTAGATATTACCACTATTTTTAAATAAACTTAGAACAAAATACCTGCACAATGTAACTATATGATCGCAAAATTTCATTATATCCTCTATATTGTAAAATTAAAATCCAAAATTTGTATTGTTATGCAGTTTGACGATACATTTCATACTATAGTTTAGTATCTACGATGAAATATCACAAAAATGGAGTAGAATGCAATAAAATGCTTATCTTCAACCAATACGGGCATCTTCCAGGTTGAACAGTTTATTTGCATCTTGGGATAGGGTGAAAGACAATTTATGACAGGGAACCGGGTGCAATTAGGGGCGGATACCTGTAGGGGGCGGAAACATTAAAATTTTTGAAACTTAATCTGGATCTAGCGCCTACGGTTTTTTAGATACAAATTCCGTTTTGCCTACAGAGCTTCTTAGACTTGTTATCTGAATGGCCACGTCGCCATTTTCCCAAAATTTTGCTTTAAAATTGAAATATGGAAGCTTAAAAATTGTTATAAAATAAAAGTCACTTTTTCTGGCTTTGCAAAGACAAAATCAAAATTTCGGCCTCGATGCCTTGTAGAGGATTATATGTAATACAACATACTAAAAAAATGAAGGCAATCGGGCCGAAAATGACTAAGCTGAACGCCTAGAAGTTTTACATGTAAACAGCATGGGCAGTACACGGCTACCCAACACCCTTAAACAACTTAAAACACATCACTAATGATTAGGTTAAGCAAATCGCCCTTAGTTTTTCTTAATTCTGCCCAAATACCCCAAAGCTGCCTGCGGGAAAATCTCGATTGTCCCATACATCCCGTTACGTAAAACAATGGCAGGCCGAGAAAATTATAATTGGCATTCGCTGGTTACGCAACTCGATACGTATGCCACAAACATGTGAACGGACGGTGCAAAACGTGACCCAGGAGGTGCAGGGCACGCGCTCTGCGACAATCAGCCGCATTAGAGACCACGTGGTGCGTGGAATTTCAATAAGGACTAAGAATAATAACACGAGGGCCCTACTTCAGGATGGCTAAGGGCTTATGCAAGCGTCTGATAAAAAAAAACACTTATTTAAAYCGCTTAATTACGCAGCTTCCGGGAACTGACAATTTACGTAACGGCACTGAAAAAAATCTGCAAATTATTAATCCACAAGATTAATTATTCATTGTCGAATATCGAGTAAAAAGCTCAGATGTATGGATTCTACTTTTAAATGTCGTAAAACTTATTTCCGACGCGTACGATTTTTTTTAATTTTTATTCGTATACCAAAGTACCAAAAAGAACACCTACATTTGTCATAAATAAAAGAACATGAAATACATGTATAATGATAAAAAAACCGCTGCAAATTGAATCAATACTCCCACATCCAATTGTCAAAATGACATTTACGTTTTCATTATACTATACGATTAGTAATTAGATTTTGAGCATTTTTTCTCTCTACGCATTTTTTCTAAGATAAACAGTCCTCGTGATATTAGCAAAAATGTATAAATTTTTAAAAATTAGTTTTTCCAAATAACTCGAAAATTATTAACTTAACAAAAAAATTGCAAGAGTGCTTTCTGGTCAGAAATTTGATTTTCTATATAATACCAAAATTTAAAAATCGTACGAGCAGGGTCCAAAATACGTTTTTTGGAAATATTACGAAAATGTCAAAACACTTCTGGTGAGAAATTTCCTATCCGATGATATTTTCATTTTTTGAATATATTAAATATATTCGGAGATATTTAGGAAAAACCGTTTTCTTTAAGTGACGCTTTTTTGCTAATATCTTCTAAACAGTTTGCTGCACCGTAAATTTATAAGAACGAATAATACTCGCAGTAATACTACTAATCACATACTAAAACGAAAAAAAAAATATAAAAATATGCAAAAAGGGTATTCCTCCCCTTCCCGATACCCTCTTACCCCACAAACAATAGGTCGCTTTGGGTAGTTGAGATTTATACGTAGGCCAAATTTCAAGTTCATATACTAAGTCTTTCGAAAGTTATCGTGTCCACAAACAAAACCACATACAGACACACAGACAAGAAATTTATTTTTGCTCAAATTTTGTTTTTTGCGTTTTCGACCATTTTAAAGCGAATGAGCAAACAAAAAAATTTAAAAAATTAAAATCGCGATACAATGCTTCCCATCCGTTGGATGTGGAAGTAATTCAGACTTAGTGTCCGTCAACCCTGCAAAAAAATCAAAGTGGGAAAAAATCAAGTGGGTGAAATATTTAAGAAGAAAGAAGAAGAAAATGGAAATTGTCAACGTAAAAAAGTGCTGGACTACTCCGGAGCAATATCACCGTTTCTGGTTCAATTATGCAAGAAAAAGCGTTGGAAGTCTCCAAAGAATTGGAAATAGACCAGTTTAAAGCTTCAAATGGATGGCTAGAAAAATTCTGCCAGTGCTGGAACATAAACTTAAAACGATTTGTGGTGAAGCAGATGTGGTCGACATACAAGAAGGGGAGCAGTGGAAAAAAATTGTTCCATTATTCAAGAATACTCACCAGGAGATATCTTTAATGCTAATGGAATTTGTCTCTTCTTCAGGGCATTACCAAAGAAAACATTGGCGCTAAAAGACGAAAAGTGTACTAGCGGAAAATAGTCAACTTACTATACTATTTTGTGCTAGCATGACTGGAAAAAATCTACGCCTTAATCATTGGAAAAGCCCAAGTATCGTCGCTGTAAATAAATTACCTATTGATTGATATTCCAATAAAAAGGCGTGGATGACCAGAGACATAACGAGCGAATGGCTGATGAAATTTAATAGGATAATGTCATTGTGACATTCCATCATTTACTGTAGGTCTTCGACAAGGGTGAAAAAGCCTGGATACTTGCACATCATCAAGCCACAGATCAGAGTTCTTGTTGTATCAAGGTTAGACAAATTAATGATCGTAAGTTTAAAAAAATTAAGAGGTGTACCCAAGATACTACATACTACATACTATACGGATATAATTTTTGATCAAGATGTAGAAATTGATACAGAAGATCTTGAATATATGTGGCTAAAATTTCATCTGAAGAACACAAGTTTTGCAATAGGAGTAATATATAGGCCTCCAAGGGGCAATATAGGATCGGGCGATATTTTTAAATGTGCCTGATCTGAATTTAAAAAAATGGTTGAACTTAAAGATATATAGCAAGTTATTAAAAAATAAATCCAATTCAATGGGTCCTGATGGTGTTACATTACAAATGGTTAAACAGTGCTTCCCGGCAGTCTGTATTTACATCCTGCATATTATTATTTGTTGTATAGAAGTAGATTTTTTTCCCTACATCTTGGAGGAGGGCCTACATAGTTCCTCTTCCTAAAGTTCCGAATGCTGAATGTTATAACGAACTTAGACCTATAAGTATTTTATCGGTACTATCAAAGATTCTTGAAAAGTTATTTACAAACAGCTTTCTCAATGAAAAAAACTTGCTACCTTTGCACCAGTCTGGATTTAGACGATGATACAGTTGTGCTACAGCTTTGGCAGAAATGACGTATAACTTTCTTAGAGCAGTGGACGAGGGACTTGTTACCGTAGCAGTGTTTTTTGATTTTAGCAAAGCAAAATTTGATAATCTTGCCTGCAGGTTCATTGAAAGCTATTTAGACTGCAGATGTCAACACGTACATCTAAATAATCAGCTCTCGACAGCAAAATTAATACAGTCTGATGTGCCAGAGTGTTCCGTACTTGGACCACTGTTATTTTACTATATACTGCTGATATGCCTAACATTGTCACACACTCAAAGGTACAGAGCTTTGCTGATGACACACAAATGTATAAGCATTTTTACCCAAGTGATCACCAAACAGCTAGGAATAATATCAATTAAGATCTTGCACTCATCAATAAATATGTAGAACATCATAGCTTAGTCCTAAATCCAGAAAAATCTAAACTGCTACTTGTTTGTCAGAAAATATATAAAGATTTTTTGAAGTCAAATCTGTCAATAATTGTAGATGGTAAAACAATTTCTTTCACCCCCATTGTCAAGGTCCTTGGCTTAACTGTTGAGGAAAATTTAAGGTTTACTGAACAAGTTTCTGAAGTAAACAAGCAATGTTTCTTTAAGCTGAAAGTGCTATATGCAAACAAAATAGTCTTAAATCATGACATGTTGATTTCCGGGCTGGTTCCCACGTTGGTTATTAGACATTGACGTTTCTACACTCATGTCGGTGTCTTCCTTAGAAGTAGCTCTGAAACTGCTGAGCTACTTCTGAGGAAGACACCGACATGAGTGTCGAAACGTCAAGATCAAATAAGCAACGTGGGAAGCAACCCGGAAAACAACATATCATCGACAACAACCACGGAAGCCTTCAAACCAAAAGTCTTAAATCATGCAATGAGGAAAAAGTTGTGCGAGAGTTTAATTATGTCTATAGCCTCATATTGTGATGTAGTTTACTTTCCTTGTCTTGATGTTCTTAACTGTGGTAGGCTTTAGAAAATTCAGAACACTTGCTGCAGATTTATTAAAAACTTAAGAAAGTACGATCACATATCGAGTTTTTTTATACAGTTATCATGGCTTAAATTGCAAGACTTGTTCAAGTACTATTTTCTTTTGTTCATAGCAAGAGTAATCAGCACTTCTTTGCCTAAATATCTACATAATAAGTTAATTAATAATTAAAGAAAATAATGAAGAGTAACTAATTTATAGCCGCCATATTCAACAAACTGTTTTCTGTTCATAAACAGAGTTTTAAGTTAAGTTGTCACGCAAATTCGTAACGGTTAACTGAGCTTTAACAAATCCCTGGTGTTTTGGCACTCTCTAATGAGAATTTGGGAAGGCTAAGTAAAATTAAAAATGTAACGCAAACTAATCTCGTTTCGTCAAGATGATGATGCAATTTGCACTTTTTGTAGAAGTTTTTCCGTCGTAATCTTATCAAATGAAATCCTACAGTATAATTAAGAACCAATTAGATGAAAAAGAGCTGAGTACAGCACAGTTCTTATCTTGTACTACTAACTATACGCTGGCTTTTCTGCATTTTGTCCTTGCAATCTGGTGAACTATAACACCTCTACCAAAAGGTTCTAAAACAATGCAGAGATAACCAGCATGGTTTTTTAACACATCATGAAAAACTCTTCTAAAAAGCTGGTTCAAGTGAAACACTAATCAGTTCATATACCAGAAATAGTAAATCTCATTTGGAGCAGTCAAAACTACGCGAAAACAATCGAGAAATCGGCAGACCCAAAAACAAACATAGATACGAGTTGCGACATGTGATTTTCGGAAACTCGGCCAAAAAAAGGCAATTTCGAAAACGCCGCCAGCGGAACGTTTGTGCAAACAGGCGACCCCACTGCAGAAAAACGCCGAGCAGCCTTACATCAGAAAAGTGTTGCCGGCAAGGTAAATAGTTGAATTTGTAACATGTAATGACGTAATACAACTAGGAAATGCAATGAGCTGCCGAGAGCACGATTATACCAGTGGCGGCGCCATATACGTCACGTTTCAGAATTAATATGACAAACGTGATTTGAATGTTACAAGATGAACTGATCCAAACTTGCTAAACCATGCATCCATTCTCATTTTCATACAATGAACAATATTTTTGGTGCCTTTTTTTAAACACGATAATAAATTTCCTTTCATTTGATACATATTTAAAAAAATACCAATTGAAGAAATTTTCTTTTGATTCTTGTTGACGTGGACACGCCTTATACCGGACTCTGGGGGTCATTTTGTGGAAATGCTTATACGCCTTCTAGCGGGGGCTTTAAGAACTACGACGTAGGTGGCTACGGTCTGAAAGTACCAGACACCAAATTACCGATTTCCAGGTCATTTTGTGAAAATAGGTGTACGTCATCTTGCGGTGACTTTTCGAACTACGGCGTATTACAGTCGGTAAGTACATGAAAAGCTCAGCAAAACGAATAGTCAAGTGAAAAAAAATTACTTTGAATCATTAATTTTTGTCTTGCTCGTATCTACTTCAAACTTTTGACGTTAAAAATGTACGTAACCGACATGGAAATTTGAAACGTTCGACATGCTAACATGATTCCTAATCTTTTTATTTTTCAACATATTTTCCAAAGATGTTAACACATTTGGCATAACGGTGGTAAAGCAGAAAAAAAATATCGTCCCGAAAGTCAGTCCCGCGAAGGTATTGTTTGAGTTTAAGGGACAAGTAATAGTCACTGGTAGCTAAATCTGGGGAATAGGGCGGTTGCTGAGAAGTTCGAAGATTGGATTATGAATTGGGGGATTCGCTCCATCGGCCGGTTGGGAGCGCCGTCACTGCCGTGTGTGCACGTGAAGATCGAGGAAGCCTGATCAAGGTGAAAATGTACGACGGTAAAAACCTCGAGGTTAGCGCATTTTATTTCTCCCGAGGATATATCGATATTTACGATAAGCCATTGTCGTTTCCTACACAGCACTTTTTCGCCTCGACATTTCCAATAGAAAAATGCAGATAACGGGGCCACGAAAACTAGCGCTCAGTCGATTACATAACTCTGTTATGTACGGGAGTAATTGTTTGTTTTTAATTTACCGTTAGGTGTCCTTTAGAACGCGCAACCTTCGCTGCCGTTTCTTTGCATTCGATTGTTAAAAAGTCTCTGATCACTGCCCCAAAACGCGCTTTTCTCGGATCGCATCGCGGCATGAGCGTACAGGTGAAGCTCCTCAATTCTACCTGAACCTGAATGGTTCCATGAACCGGCCTGGGTTACGTCACCACGTTCATTTGTTTAATTTTAGTCACAGCCAACGGCCGCTGGTTGCAGATTTCGATTGGGTTTCGAAAAAAGAGCCAAAGCACTGTAATCGAGGACGTGGTATATTACTTAGGGATTGCAAGACCTCGATTGGCAAGGTTGCGTTACGCACAGAGCAATAAGGAACTAAATACACTGTGAAAAGTACGTCCACACTCGACCATGATTGCCTGAGTTACAAATCCTATCATGCACCTGCCGTAAACGGCAAAAATGCGTCGAAAATTAATCACGCTTTTGTACCTAAATCAAAAAGACAGAAATTTTTTATAAAAATGAAAGAGAAATCGGTTAGTTACTGCAGGAATCAACCAGAACCGTCTGATAAGAGCTACACCTCTACTGCTACTGCAAGGTACAGCGGGATCACGTACCAGAGTGCGTTATTTCGATTCGAATATTCCAAGAAAGCATCAGATATTAGTAATACCCAATAGTAACAWCTCTCAGAACATATAAAAGCGACAGAAAAAGTACCACATGAATACACWGGCAAAAGAAGAGGAACTCACTCAGTTASGTTGAAGAAAACTGTAGAAATTAATAAAATCGATTTGAGGGATTGTAAGAAAACAGCAAGTCAAGCAATTAATATTCCCCAAAAACCAGTACAGTATCAAAATCAGCAGAACCAATAGTTTATCCCGGGAACTCTAAGGCCGATATTCATTTTGTGACATGGATCTTGAAATGGAGTCATGGGTTCAATAAAATTGATCTGCACACAAAGATCAAATAAGCGTTCGTTTTGTTTTTGTTTAATTTTCGATGCAAATGGCATTGGCTTTAGTTCCCTTGTATTAGAAGAATTTGAGATTTGATTTAGATATAAATAACATCAGGGGATAGGGCTACGATAACGGCTCCAATACGCGGATAAAAACACAATTTTACAGAAAATTCTTTCAGAACGCATTGAATTGGTACCTGTTAACATGGCTGTTCTAAATCTTCTAAATAAATCAAAAGGGTAGGAAACCAAAGTAATATAAGTTTCCAACTTGTAATTTTCAGCGAAATCATCTCGTTGCATCTGAAATTGGTTCTTGTCTTTCCATTTAATAAGCTGGGAAGGTACTGTTGCATGTTTTAATGTTCTAAAAATAAATAATTTTATGTTTCCAGCACAGATTACTTAGACATCTGTGAGCCTGTTCACGAAATTTTAATTTTATGTCTTTTGTACTCATACTGGTTGTAGAAACCTACTGACACCCACGAAAGTGAAAAATTGCAGGTAGATTTATATTAGTCTGTGTATTATAAAGTTTGCGTGCCAAGCAGAGGCTAGAAAACGCCCCCTCGCGACGAGGCTAGGCGTGTGACGTAGAAGTATATAATCCGTGCTGGAAACATAAAAGTATTTATTTTTGAAATATTAAAACATGCAACGGTCCCAGCTTATTAAACAAGTGTTAATTTCATCTGATTTCGTTGAAAATTACAAGTTTTATACTTTTTATCACTTTGGTATTCTACGCCACCCACTAGCCTCATCGCAGCGTATCGTTTTCTAGTCTCTCTCTTTAGAACGAACTTTGTATTTGATTTATTTAAAAGTTACTCAAAATTTTGGGGCTTTGTGAGCAACAATGGGTATGTAGGCATAATTTATCTAATAAACTGTTAAAACCAACAGCCCTATTAAAATAATATGACGGCGACGAGTTTTTCTTGTTTTTCATTACGGGTAAAAATAAATAAATAAAATTGAAGAAGACAAAAGTCGGCATCCAATTATTATTATAGTACACTGGGGAGCATAACTATAGTCCCATCCTGAATTTTAAGTTTTTCTTCGTCAAATGCAAATCTAAAAACAAAGATAAAATAAACGAAAATAATAAGAAGTGGACTGTTCACAGTCATTTATTAACAGTTCCCGTATTTTAATAACATTTTTTTAAATTGAACTGGTGCACAACTATAGTCCCGTCTAGATTTCACACAATTGAACAAATTTTAACAAAATATTCGTAAACTAATGGCCTCCATTCTTCTTCTTCTTCTTCTTCTAGAATTCATGCTTGCTACCAAATTATTTAATATTCTTGCTTCCAAATTGGCCCAAACCTCTTCTAGTGAATTTCTGAGTTTATTTATAGTGGTTGGGTTCATGTCAGGTGAACAAGAGGGCCACTCTAACAATTCGACATTTTGGTTGGTAAACCAAGCCATTGACTCCTCTACTGACATGAATCCTTGCATTATCTTGTCGGAAAATGAAATCTCGTTCGTAATTTTATTTAAAAAAGGCATTAAATATGTCTCACGAACGTGAATGTTTTCTCGACTGTTCATTCGTGTTGATGGGTAAGTCAACGTTAAAAAAGTTTCGTTTTGGAAGATACTCAGGTTCTCTCCTAAAATCTCGCCAATAACAATTGAAACCATCTGGACCATAAAGATTAATTTTTTTCGTCAGAAAAGATAACATATTTTTTTTTTAAATTACGTGGTTTCTTTCGAGGTTTAATTGTAATGTTTTGGTTTACATTTTCCCAATTTCGATTCATATTCTCAAAAGCAAATTCCACACGAGATATTTTATGGTGAGGAACAAGTCTCGGACATTTTCTTAGTTTTCGGCTACAATGTATTCACTTTCTTCACTTTGAAACATCAAGTTCGCTTCTTGGGCAATTCTTTTTCGACTTTTTAAAGTGTTACTCACTGTAGTAATAATTCTTCTTGCAGCTCTGGGCAAAATTTTTTTCTTAGGACCACCTTTCTTGTTTGTGCCATACTATTCAGGGTTTCGCAAATAATTGGCGAGACCGGTTTTAAAGAGTTTAAAAAGACTTTCAATTTGGCATGGCATGGCCCGAGGAGTTTTAGGTAGCGGACTCTGTAGTTAATTTTCATGGGCACATGAGTTTAGAAGCATATTTTTGAAAAACGCATCGATACCTTTATATAATTTTCATTATATTTTAATTTTGTATGGGTTGTATCTTCGATACACCCGTAGTATTAACGTGGACATGTCTGATGAAAAGTGTTATGGCGTTCGTTAATGCTAGCATATTATTGGTTGAATACTCTCAGATTCGGTTGATTCGTTGAAACGTCTTTGACAAATATTAAGAGTCTTACCTGATGCTTAGTTAGGATATGCATCACAAACTGCTTTTATTCGCCATTAACGAGTCCTTTCATTCCGTGGCAGTTGAAAGGCAATATAGGTCGTTTCCTTAGTGCAATCTGGAACTTTGCACTTGTTTGGCATAATTATTATTTATGCGTTTCTCAAATGTAATCATCTGCGCATGAGAATTGAGGATATTCGTTCGATGCGTTCTCCGTGTCCTTATCGAGGTACTTCCGTACCTAAGGCCCTCTGTATACACAGTTCTGTTACTACCACTAAAACTTATTGGACATAATACCTATGACATTGCTAGGTGGCACTTTTTAGGGAAGTACGGCACAGAATAACCCACAAAACTCGTGAACAGCAGATAAAAGCAGTTTGTGATGCATATCCTGGTATTAATCGTGTTTTTGCTGTCATTGTGACGTAAAAGTTTCAATTTTATTGGAAGCGTTCTGGATTTCCTGATGGCCGACGTCAGCTCTGTAAACAGAGCCCATCCGAGATATTGTACAACTGAATTCTCCAATGGACGTCACTTAGAAGACCGTACTCAGCCTACAGGCTGCTCCCGGTCCATTAATATTGACCACAGTCACCGAATTCTACAGTTAAATATAGAAGGTATGTCAAAGTATAAATCCGACTACCTTGCAAGAGTTGCTCAAGACAATAAAGTAGACGTGATACTTCTTCAAGAGACTCCTGCGATCGATGTTCAAGATCTCCGCAGACGAGGGACGATCGTGGGATATACCCTAATCGATTCTCTAAATAGCAGTATTCATGGGTCTGCAACTTATGTGAAATCTGATTTAACCAACTTCCTGTCAGTTAATAAAGAAATTGTAAATGGTGTTGAAATGATCAAAACTAAAGTAGGAGACCTCACCAGTTACAACATTTATAAATCGCCGAATACTGTCTGGCCAGACAACTTCCTTAGACACCACGAACATCCTTGTGGGTATATTGGAGACTTTAACAGCCATCATAATTTATGGGGCTACAGTGATAACAACATGAGCGGACTTGCTCTAATGAACTGGATAGAAGAGCACAACCTGCATCTTGTTTCCTCTGAAAAAGAGAAGAAGAGCTTCCATTCGGCAAGATGAAGGCATGACTACAATCCGGACCTCTGCATCTCCTCCTGTGATGCTAATTTAATGCCTTTTCCTGTGATACGGCAAGTGTTGAATGACTTTCCACGAAGCCAACATCGCCCACAATTAGTGGTAGCTGGGACACAGATTAAAAATGTGCCATCACTTGAAAACCCACGACGGAACTTTCAAAAAGCGGACTGGTTAGGATTTAGGACTCAAATTGACGTGAATCTTCGATGGGTCCCAGCAACTCCTGAAAACTACGARAGATTTGTTGGTGTAATAAACGCTGCTGCAAAGAGAACAATTCCAAGAGGTTTTCAAAAATGCTACGTTCCTTGTTGGAATAAAGAAACTGATGCCTTGTATAGACAGTATCAAGCTCATCCCAGTTATGAAATGGCTGACAGGATTCTTAAATCCTTGAATCAATCTGGGAAGAAAAAATTGAATACTCTAATGCAGAGTATGAACTTCACCCACTACAGTCGCGGCTGTTGGAACCATTTCGCCTAATGTTTTACCTTCTCGACTGGTTAATATCTCAAATTCTGTTCAAATATCTACGGAGGAATTAAAAAAGATGAAGAAAAAAACCTTCGTCAGTTAAGAAAAAGATGCGAACCTTCAGTAGAGTTGTCACAATTATTCTCAATGGAAGAACTTCGGCAAGCTATTTGTGCTCTGAGAACCCGCAAAGCTGCTGGTTTTGATAGTATTTACCCAGAATTCTTGAAAAACTTGGGACCGAATGCTTTAAAATGGTTGTTATTGTTCTATAATAATATTTTAGATACCTGTAGTCTTCCAAGTTTGTTTCAGAAAACAAAGGTGATTGCTGTCTTAAAACCTGGGAAACCTCCAAATGAAGCAGGAAGTTACCGACCCATTGCCCTCCTGAATGTCTGCTACAAGTTACTAGAGAAACTACTCTACCAGAGAATAGGACCTATTTATTATTGAAGACTCACTTCCGAAGGAACAAGTAGGTTTTAGGAAGAACAGAAGTTGCTGTGACCAAGTTTTGGCTCTAACAACATATGCTGAAGTTGGTTTCCACAAACGATTGAAAACTGGAGTAGTGTTCATAGACTTATCGGCGGCCTACGATACTGTGTGGAAAGATGGATTGATCCTCAAACTATTTAATACTCTGAAATGTGAAAAGACTGTGAAGCTCATCGAACGAATGCTATCCCAACGTCAATTCAGTGTTTTTGGGAGGGAAAAGTAGCAAATTCAGGATTTTGAATAATGGTCTTCCACAAGGATCGGTTCTGTCGCCTATACTTTTCAACCTTTATATAAGTGACCTTCCAGTAACTCAATCGAGAAAATTTGTGTATACAGACGACATGGCATTGGCTTTGCAAAGTAAAGACTTTTCTGTACTTGAACAAAACCTTTCAAGTGACATCGAGATTATGAATTGCTATTTTAAAACCTGGCGCTTGTGCCTTAATCCATTAAAGACAGAAGTAACTTGCTTTCATCTCAACAATCATCAAAAGAGGAAACAGCTTCAAGTTATGTCAAATAACATAATTCTTAAACATAACTTCTCGTCAAAATACCTTGGAGTGACCCTAGATACGTCTCTAACGTACAAGAAACATCTAGAAAACGTCAGTAAAAAATTATAGACTAGAAATAACATTCTGCATAAGCTTGCTGGTACAAGTTGGGATGCAAATGTAAATGTACTCCGTACTTCTGCAACTGCCTTGCTTTATAGCACTGCTGAGTACTGCTGTCCTGTTTGAAAAAACAGTCATCACACAGAAAAAATTGACACTCAGTTAAATACTGCAATGCGACTAATCACTGGAACAATTAAGTCACCTCCATTACCTTGGCTTCCCATTCTATTAAACATTGTTCCTCCGGAGATTCGCAGACAGTTTGCTACATATAAAGCTTGGCAAAATATCAATCAGCTCCTAATGAGTTTCTGATTTCCCGAGATCTGCAAGAGCTACCTACAACTCGGCTAACTTCTAGAATACCTCTGTGGACAGAAGATTTCCTTCGTGCTCCTTATACGATTGAAGATGGATGGTGTTCTGATTGGCAATTTAAGAAACATTATATGTTCAATCAGCAGCTTATAGACGATCCTACGGAAGAGGTAGCAAGAACTGACCTCCCAAGACGGTCTTGAGTCACTCTGAATCGCCTTCGCACTGGTCATGGGAAATGCAAGTTTTTTCTTAATAAATGGGATTCATCTATCAACCCTTCTTATGAATGCGGAGATCCCCTCCAAACAATTGGACATATGGTCAACAGATGCCCCCGTACAGAATGGTTTGGTGGTTTTGCGTCTATCCATCGTGTTGATGAAGGTGTTAAAGACTGGCTTAAGACAATAGAGATCTGATTGGAGTTTTCTGCGGTTTTCTTCAATACTCTATCCAGAATAAATACATACATGTATGCATCTATTATGGATAAAGCGCAAATGCGAGATCTCTTATCGTTGAATGAAAATATGTTTTTTCTTTCAACGCTTTTATAAAAGTCGACCGTAGTCGCATGAAATTAACAGTACTGTGGAATGTATTAATGATTTTCATAAAAATATATATACATATAAGCAAAACTTCTACTATTTGTGAGTACCACCAATTTCTGCACTTAATAATGACCTTTTTTATTAGCTTCAGAAAACAATAAAATGTTTTAATGGCAAAACAATCACTCCACTACGTGAGACACAACAGGATGATGTCCTTTATTTTTTATGCAGACTTCAGTACCACGAATTAGCAGGAGCAGGCAGGAATTGGCAGTACCTGATAAGTGAAACTAAGAAAGAACGAACAGCAGGAAAAGTGTAGACAAGTACGAAGATATCCAAAGATTCGATTACACCTCAACTTCAGGAGAGCACCAACAAAAAAGTAGAGCTAGAGGCGTTACTGCAGAGTTGGTACCAAATGCGTTGTATCCATTTCGAAAAAAAAGGAGAAGAAACACGCGAGCTAGCTTTCGTGGCCGATAATTGAGGCCAGTTATTTTTGTGAGACAAAAACGGCTGTTTCATTGTTCATTAACCAAATAGCAGGAATTGTCGGTCGTACGGAGTGACTCATCCCGCGAACAAAGGAATTACCTAACAATGCGCGTTAATCACTGTGTTATCGGACCAACCAGCGTTCGCAGGTAAGATTTGGCACCTGCTGGTCGCGAATTTTCCCCGTTTCCGGAGTTCGTAACGAGCAAGGATCGCGTTATTAATCTGATCTGTCACGTACACCTCCTGACCTTATGATATATCGAGAGAATATTATAATACCTATTAATTTAGGTCAGTGTCGGATGCAGTTTTTTCGAACAACGCTTTTTTTGCGAAATTATTAACTTGCTGAGGTCGTTTCCAGTAAACGGCGGACTAATTCGATTAAAAAATAATTAGTTTCTTTCGCGGCAATATTAAACGTCGGATTAGGGACTTTTATATCAGGTGTCTCCTTGTCCTATATGTCTGGTGTATTTCGGGATGCAGCGGCAGCGTCAAGACCCACATCTATGTAGGTTGCGCAATCACTGGTAAACAAGCAGATAACCCAAATGCGAACGGCGGATCTCGGGTGGCGGCGGTTCTTCTTCCCCCCCGAAAAAAGACGGTAACGGTCAAGTGCCCGACCTAGACCTTCAAGATTATGGGACGAACTAGCAACACTGCAGCGAGGGAAAGGCACCCGGGGCAAAGTGAAATCTCACTGTTTAGCAAATTGTCCCAATGGCCTAGAAACCTTCGGGTCACGCCGAGTGAAACTACAACTAATATCGCAACGGATTTTTGCGCCGGATACGATTTTGAGCAACGCGATTTTCCGTAACGGCTGACCCCCTATTAGGTAATCGACAGAAACACCGGAAAAGACGTAAAAATCTTTTGGCTGCTCAAAAATTGCCAGCCGGATTCCACTGCGAAATATCTCTGTTTGACGAAGATTAATCTTGTAAGCAGTAGCGAATGAAAATATACTCGAATGGTACAAAAATACTACTTATTTTGCTTTGACATTTTTTTAACTCCGTAACTGTTTAATACGATATTTCAATATTTCATTTTAAGTACCTGTGTTAAATCGTTATGCTATTTTTTAACGAGCCTCAGGAGCCTTTGTTTTATTTCAAGTATCGTCTTCGTAACAAATTATTTTATGAAAAATATATATTAGGACATTTTTAATATCTTCAACGATTTAATTCAAGACGGTGTTGGATCAGTGTATAACAAGAAAATAATTACAAATATATTAGAAACGATTTTATTCAACTAACGCTACCGAACGATTTAGTTCGTATTTGTATAAAAAAAAACTCAATTTCAAATATGTTACCGACATATTTTTTGTTCCGAATGTTTATTTTAAGACAATTTCAAAATGATCTGTCTTTTTGTATCATTTTATCGGTTATATATCGAGAAAATGGATATTTATCTAGCACATTTTTAATTCGAAATTAGAACGTTATAATATGTCGAGTTAGTTCTTCGGACAAGGAAGCAACATGGCAACACTGTGTTGTGCGTATATTGAAATGTTTGTTTTAATTGGTCGTTCTTGGTAATCACAGTGCTGTATGTCCAATCATATAGGTAACCAAGAATTACCAACAATACACTGCAATGTTGCCATGTTTTTACATAATAAAACAGAGAATAATGAGGTCCGTTGACGTATTTAAAACGTTTAAGTATTGAAATATCATAACAAAATATTGTGTAATAAATGTTGAACTAAACAGCATACTTAGTTTGCCTTTTTAGTGTTTTTAGTTATGTCTTGTTCTTACAATTCTTGTTCTTAATATTGTAAACGATGAGACTTGAAGTTGTGATAGGAGGAATTTTTCAGCCCTAACTTCAGTGGCATTGCAGTAATTTCTTCTACATTCTCCAAGAATTTTTCTTCATTTCTACTTGGGAATCAAGCTCATTCATTTTTGAAAATTAAAATCTCAACTGACAGTTAGTTTAACAGTAATTGTAACAATGACCAATAATTGTGTTTAATCTTTTCTGCTTGTCTTTTGCAATAATAAATGACATTATGTAACTATGGAAGTAATACTAAATAGGAAGCAATAACATCATTGACATGAGGCAAAGCATTAGGCGTGCAGTTTAGCCAATCACCCCAGAATGCTGTTAAGGGATTAATTCCAGAACAGGATTTTTGAACGTTCGGGGCATACAGCCTTCATTTTGAACACATAAGCATTATAATAAAAAAAACTATTTTACTTTTTTTAATTTAATTTCTTGCATTTGAACATAATGACACTGACATTCACATTAAATTATGGTTTGTCTATTAGTCTAACTTCAAAACACATTTGCATATAACATTTAAAGAATACCCACACGCTTAAAAATGGGGAAATGCTACTTGTCATGTCAAATAGTGTCGCTAAAGTCTTGCATCACCCAAAATTTCGTGTTCTTATCAAGTGTTTCTAAATATTGCCTTGTGACATTTTAAAAGGACCTCCCTGTTCGTAGAATTAAGAGTTGGTTTGAACTTGAATTGTGCAATAAGGCAAAAGGTTCAAAATTAAAAGTTCGCAACCTCAAAATAATCATTTTGTAGCTTAAAATACAGGCTAATATATTTTCAGTATCTCATTCGCTTAGCCTTGAAATCTGTAAATTTTTAATGAATTTTTACGTTTTACAGCAGCAAATGCATACAAATTTATAACACATGTATCATTTTTTCTGTGTGGCACTGTATTTTTTGCATATGGTGTGTTTATACTTAGTTTCAACTTGTCAGATTAATAAATTAATTAAACAAATAACTCGAATTGGATTTTTTCAATTATTTCCTGGAAAAAACGACGAATTAAAAATTAAATGAAAGATTTATAACGGGGCAAGTGAAATGAAAAATCATTTGTCCATTAATAATGTTACTTTCCAAATAATTTAATTTTGACGATTTATTACAAAAGTATAATGAATTTAAGTTGTCGAGGTGCAGGCAAGCCAACTTGTCAGATTACAGGTCACTTCCTTTAGAAAATAGTACCAGTTAAGGCAGCTAGGTGGCTATGTCATCGTGTTAGTTCATTGCTGACAGATGGCATTGCCTTCTATTCTTCTACTAATTTCTATATGGTATCTCGTCAACTTACACAAGTAATATATCGCCTAGTGGTAATACCACATTATAATTATATATAATTATTTTTTGTGTAATTCCAATTTAAATGTTTTTGTGTTTGATATATAATCAACTTGTCCACTACATACCTTAATATTTTTTTAATTTCTAGTTTTTAAATAACATTTCTCTATTTAGTGCGTTTTTCACTTATAAAAGTATACATAAAGTTCCATAAATTGGTTATATCTTATGCTAATTAAAGTTTACGAGTATTTAACATTTTGTCAGATATTTGAAGGCTACGTAAATAATTTAGAATTAACAGGTGCTGCAAATATTAAGGCACGTAAACAAAAAAGTTTGATGTTATTTTAAAGTGTCGTTGAATAATTAGTGCAAAATCCCAAAATTAATATGATATAATGAGCTTCCTCAACCACAAGTAACACAGAAACACATTAAATTAAATCAGATAACGTGTCTATTCCCAAAAAATAAATAAAATTATGTACGTGTGACACAAAACTACGCTAAAATTCATTCCAAGCGTAAAAAATACATTCGACGGTTCGGATCAGCAAAAACTGAAAAAATGCGGCAAAAGAAAGATGGTTATCTCGAGGGCCAATGAGCCAAGACAATTAGAGATTGTTTCATCAGATGCACAGTTATCCATTCCATCGCGGGGTTTGCTGCTCCATTTCGCATTTGTCGATTTAAAAAAGTTGCCGAATTCGGGTCAACATACGCCAGCGCTCTGTAACAGAGGCAGTCTGTTGTATAATATTACGAAAGTTAACGGCCAAAAGTCATGGCCGCGGTTTAGCGGTCAATCCGCAGGAAGTTATGACAATGGGGCGGAATTGCGAAACTTGCGGWTCCGTTSGAAATTAGCGCCGCGACGGATCCGGCGGGCTTTTKGAAAACACCCAAATCGAACTCATTAGCACACACCGACGGTGCCGGCCAATAAAKTGTGAAACTCCGATAAGAAAGCGGTGCATTCGTAACGACAAAAATCCGCCTCTATATCTGACCCAGATTCGGTAACAGCAGTAATACGTAAAGTTATTACTGCTGTGTTATTCTTAACGTTAGCCAAAAGTGTTATGGCCGTTGGCAAGGGGGAGGGGGCGAGAAAGTCGACCCCGATAACTGACACACATTTCTCCGTTCGCAATGGCTCCGTCTCTCTCCCGGGGCTCTTTCTTTGGCCCCGTTTGCGGAGAAATTGAACAATGTAGAATCGCTGTTTGTTTTGTGATTTGCCGCCAGTGAAAATAGGCACGTCCAACCTGTCAGAGGGTGGGGGGAGGCTTTGTTTACCCGAAACGAAATTAGTCCAGATAATGTGTTATTATTTGCCGTGAGTCACACGAAAAATGTCGAACGCTTCAAAACAAGACAACAATTAAAGATTTATACGTAGGCCTCGAAAAAGGTTCTCAAAAAACGCGGTCTACTTGTTTTTCGATCTTTGCGAGGCTATATAATTAATCAAACGCTTCGATAGGATTTGAAGATTTTAGATGTGTTTTCGCGCATTCTTCTAATCTAATTATTTACGTTATAACTTTGGGAAGCATCATATATTGCGGTTCGATGGATCTTAAAGTCGGAATTAGGATTTTCAATGCGTAATTGGGGCATAGTTGTCATAATCAAGGCAATTGTGATAATAATCAAGGCAGCGCTGGCAATAAAGGCAGACATTGTTCTTTTCGTCATAAATGAGTCACATTGCTGGGATTACGCGTAAGATGTAGAAGAGAAGAACTCTATAATCTAACTGTAGATGACTGTGACTGATAGAAGCAAGGTGCAATACTGAAAAAGCAATTCGATACGCTATAGGCAAAAAAAGCTAAGAAAACTTCTTCCTTACCATAAAACATCCCGTTTGGAATTTGCTCGTGAGGATATGAATCGAAATTGGGAAAATGTAAATCAAAACCTTACAATTAAACATCCAATTAAACCAAGTTATTTAAAAAATAATAATTTGATGGGCCAGATAGTTTCAGTTGTTATTGGCGAGGTTTGAGGAGAGAACCTGAGTATCTTTCAAAACGAAACTTTGGAGGTGGTACGTTAATGCTATGGGGTGCCTTTACAAAAGCAGGCATTTTAGCGTTGGCTTACCCATCAATACGAAAGAACAGTCGAAAGTACATTCAAGTCCCTGAGACAAATTTAACGCCTTTTTAAAATAAAAATTACGAACGAGATTATATTTTCCAACAAGATAATACGAGGATTCATGGCTTGGTTTGCCAACCAAAATGTCGAATTGTTAGAGTGGCCCTCTCGTTCACCTAGCATGGATCCAATTGAAAACCTTTAGGGTATCTTAGTTCGGCGAGTATGCTACCATAAATGAACTCAAAAATTCGTTAGAAGAGGTTTGGGCCAATTTGGAACCAAGAATATTAAATAGGTTGGGTTGAAGCATGAATTCTAGAATTTTTGAGCTAACTAGGAAGCCAAACCCAAAAATTAATATATTTACGAATGTTTTGTTAAAATTTATTCAATTCTGTGTGAAATTTAGATGGGGCTATAGTTGTGCACCAATCCAATTTAAAAAATTATTTTATTACAATATAGGAACTGTTAATAAATGATTCTGAATAGTCAACTTCTTATTATTTTCGTTTCTTTTATCCCTTTTGTTAGTTACATTAATTTACGTTTACATTTGACTAAGAAAAACTTTAAATTCAGGATAGGGTTATAATTATATGCTCCCCATTGTATTAAAGACCGCTGGAAAACCTCTACAGATACTGAAAAACATGTTGAAGAATCAATTGAAACCAAGACAAATATTTCTAGGATGATACATTAGTTTATGGTTTACAAGATGATGAAAAAGTCATTGCAAACATTAGAAAAAGTCCCGAAACTTTAAAATCACAATGGAGATGTCAAAAGAGTCTGTAACATGGAATAATATCAAGTTTTATTGAAATAGATATTTACATAACCATAAATAAGGACTCTGTGGAAGAAAGGAGCGTACAAAAACAAATGTCCGACGAAAAACAAACAAAAATCTAACTAATCCAATCAACAAATTTAGAGTATCTCTTTATAACGTAATATAATGACTGTGTATGAAGTTCAAACTTAGCAGCAACAAATCGCACAATACTAGTCGTAATACCATGAAAAAAAAATGTAACGGAATTTTGTATTTAGTTATCAACAAAAACAAACAAAGTTATAGCCAAATTTGGCCAATGCCAACAACGAACAGTCGGAAAATAAATTGGGGAACCTTAGGGTTCAGCTTAAGGGCCTACAATCGCTGTACATGCGCATTACCGGGTTGTTCTGGTCGAGGCGGTCGTTTGATGTGGGCAGTGCGTCGGCGCGTGCTGGTTGCCAGAAGAAAGGTCTGAAATTAGCGCGCTAATGCATAAATAAAAGTAACAGACCGATTACCCGGGGAAAGTTTAATAATATTCCTCGTAACCTTGTTACGCTAGCAAAAGAGAAACTCGGTTGCGCGAAAAAAACACCGATGATGTGGGAACTGTTGGTATTGACATTGTCAGCGCTAACAGCATCCATAATTCAGATGTTTAATTGCTGCGCCGGTGAAAATCGAGAATAATAGCTAGTGCGTTAGAGCCTCTCTAATGGAAACGCTTCTTGTTCGGCGAATGGCAATTACGAAACGAAATAACGTTTTACAACTGTTTTTCCACCCAGCGGACGGATAACACTTATATAAAATCGTAATAGATTCAATTATTCAGCGGCCTTCTCGGCGATTTTTTTAAAAGCGACCTCTGTCGCGCCCAATTCAATTACCGTCCGGACTAACTGTAACTCTTATATAAATTTATTCGTCACCTCACGGGCCGTTTTTTCATCCGCGGCCATGTTGTTTCGCAACGCATCGCTTGCCCGCTATTACGTATTGCTCAAAATTAGCAAAATACGTTGTTAAGTTTTCTGGGACAAATCACTCTAGCTGAACGCGCCAGCGAATAGAGTGACCTGGATAGCGAAGAAGTGGGTCACAGTCAACGACGGAGATAGAGCCGCATTTCACCAGGCTCGGCTCACGTTCAATGCCGACGCTCTTCCAATACTGACCTTAGATACTGCGCTCCCAAAAAAGGGCGCACGTTCGAAATTCCCGCCCAAGGGCGAACACGATGACGCACCACCCCCACCAACTTACGTCAGCCACGCATCGCCGATAAGGAATGTTAAAAATTATCCCGGGCACCATCAAGGTTCGGTGAAACATTATAAGTCTTCATAAATCCACTTGGAGAGCCCCAAGACTCGAGCTTAGGTCATCAAGGGTTTACAACGCGAAAGAAGACTCTAGATTTAATTTTAGCTGCTCTAGAATGGTCCTAAAAGTGAAGCCTCATGAAAAAACTTAACGCATCAAGTTTTCAGCTTCTAAGGATCAGTACCAAGAAGGAATAAGAGTCAGCTATCCAGAGACGTGTTTCAGATTGTCTCAGGCTTCAGCACGTCGATATCAATACCTAGTAGCAAAGAAATGGTTTGTAGAATCTCAAGGTTTGGTTCTAGCGGTATATTTAGTAGTACATTTGACTTTGAGGCTTCGAAAAGTTGAAATAGGTTTTATGAACGTTTTAAGGAAAGATCAAAACGGGTTTGATAAATACAGTGTTTGAAATATAATTCTATATATGTAGATGTTTTTTTTAAGATGGCTATTCCTTTATAACCACTTTTTTATTCTTCCTTTCGCTATTCAGTCTTTTCTCTTTTGTGTACATTACTATACGAAAAATTAAATTAATTGAATAACATTAATTTGATAGCTCCAGAAATATTACAAACTAAGCACGGAATCAACAAGAAACGCTTAGAAAATAATATCAAGATTTGCTTTGTAAAATTGCTATAAGTTCGACTTATATAGCTAAAGCGTCCTATTAAAGTGCAAGATACAGTCACAATGTGACGGCGATAAATGGGGCTCAAAAGTTTAGTAACATGACGGGGGTTGGTTACTAAAAGACCTCACTATTCAATCATTTTAAGCTCAATATTCGCTACTATAAAGCATTACTATAAATTAATTTGTTAAAGTTTAAATACGAATAAAACAATTTGACAAGATTCAAATAGAGAAGGAAATTTAGGCCAAAAAAAGAAACTATTTCTAAGTCGAGAAGTCACACATATATGCGGACAATAAAGGAACATATAAATTTTAGAAAGGCTTCAAAATTAGCAAAAACTGTTAATTCCTTTGGATAAATTAAATGGCAAGAAACGGTCGACAATACAATATTTTTCTTAAATCTGACGTGAAACTTCTTGTTTAAATGTTGACGTAATGGGAGAACAGATAACTATAAGCTATAATTCGCCAAACACACACACAATAAGCTAATATAATGTTTATGGAAACATTTACAACAAAAATTATTAACATACGTTTCAGGTTTCGTTTACTTCGCATTCATAGCTATACACAGCTAAAAATAGATCGACTTACAACAGCGAAATGTTATTCAGGGATGCCTATGGAAATCAACGTAGAAGAGAAAGACAAAGAATAAATCATTTTTAAAGATGAAAATAAAATACAGATACTTGTTAAAAGGTCTGTGCAAAACAATTTATTGCCGCCCTTCAAATATTGTTAAGTGGCTCTACATTTTGTGATTTATGATTATTGGTGTTTACACACTTACTTTTTTTATTAACAGTTCCAATAAACCGAACATACTATTTTGAAATCACAAAACGTTAATGATAAATAATTTCACACGTGTGAAATAAATAAGAGGAGTAATCGAATAGAAAAATCTTAATTCGCAAAAAAGCCCCCCTCTGCTTTAGTTAAATCTAATTTATTGCTAATGGGGTTTAACTGTTACTTAGCTAAGCTCTTGAGGCCAGTTTGAGTAGAACATGATTTTAAAATTTTTTAGATGATTTGAACTTCTAGAAACCTCGTTTTTCAGTAACTTGAAGTCGTTAATAAAATACAATGCAACTCATAAGTTTAGTGCATAACTTCGTAATAAAATTTAAAATATTAATTGTAATACTGTTGCATTTAATATACATCAGACGCTCAGATGAATCTCAAATTGCTGCAATATATGGTATTAAATTTTTAATTCAGGTTATTCAGAGGTATAATGTGAGTTAGGGAGATACTTCTAATGTTACTGAAAGGTATAAAAGAAAATACAGCGACTTCCGCCACCCCAGGGCAAGGCATATTTTTTATTCTTGCGTTTCGCGACCAGCAGGTAAATAATACTGCGTAATGTTCACCACCATCGAAATTGCCGTCCAGCTTCCCACCCCTAATACGCGCCATTGTAGGGGTGGTAAATTGAGTGTGGACTCTCAGGATTCGGTTTAAGGCGTATACTCGTCCAACCGAAATAGTGAATTTTGACTTTACGCAAAAATGCGGGACAGGGACAGTTTCGTTTTCTTCAAAACAGATGTTGCTAAACGGGTTTAGGGTGTACGATCCAGCAGATAGAAATACAAATTTGCACTTATTGCCGACTAATCGTCGTCTGTTCCACCCCGCATCGTTGTCAAGATTTAAAACTAAAGTCAAAATTCACTATTTAGGTTGGATGACTATAAGATGCTCAGTATCGATAGAAAATCGTTTTCTAGGGAGCTTGGATGGATTTTTTGGTGAACTTTGAGTTAGTAATGGCCAGTGCGCCGTATTTGTAGGTTTTACCAATGACTTGGCGATTGTTTACGAAAGGAAACTTCTGAGAATTCGTTTTCGGCGTGAGAAATTACGACTTAAGTGGCGCTATATATTTATACATCCGATCGAGTGAACTTTGGCGATTGAAATAATTCCAAATACGCATTACAGTAGTTAGCGAAATATTATTATGTTTGTGTTTATGTCTCCTGGAGCTAATTGGTTAGCGGCGTATGCGTGTGTGTATACACATAATAAAAAAGGTGGCTGCATCGGTGGGTTCGTTAAACCAAGACAAAGAAACGCGCAGGTATTTTTAGAGTATCGAAAAGCGTTGCAATAAGGGCCGCGATCGAACATGTACAAACAACGTCGGGCGAACAACAATAACAGGGTCAATGCCTGATTGACAAATAAGTTATTTCGTCAAGGTCGCGCATGACGTCAGCCCGCTCGTACTTATATCTTCATTCTGTGCCCAACAAAAGTGGCCTCCTCCTTTGTACTGGCTTAACGGTCCGAAATAGTCACGTAACATCAAAAACCAGTCGTTATTACAGGGAAAAACAAATGGATTTTATCAGTTATGTTACGCACCGATTAGATAAAGATGACACAAAGGAAGGTTTCACAACGCACGTGGAATTCGGAATCGGTTGGCAAGCGAGGTCTTTTCCAAATCGGCCGCTGAAAAAAAATGGCGATAGCCGCTAAGCGTAGGGCCTCTAGCAAGGCTATTGCACCCATCACTATCACACACCCAACCAAGGTCAAACTGGTGCAGTCTCGGCCGTCTGGGGCAACGTGGTAATATCTTACCACATGATTACCTAATAAAGTGGCTCGACCACAAACAACGGACGGCGCCATTTTGGCGAAAACTCAAAAACGCCTCATATTCACGGGGAATGCAAAAAACAGTCGAATTTATCGTCAACCAAAAAAACACTGCCGATTTTCCATACAGCTGCGTGAAAAACGAAAAAGTACAAAAATTTGTTTTCAGGGAAATTCTCGTTTGTTTCCATGCGAGCTCGCGTTATAATGCTGTTTGCGCACAAAGAATACACCCAGACAACGACATATATTTACTCGTTTGGATATGGCGACCTTCAACAAGGTGCATCGTACGCATCCAGGGTCTCCATCTCGTTTTAGTGGCCGTTTTACTTTCTCTCTCTACAAAACGGCCGAGGCGAAAACGCCGGGAAAACGCGAAGATTTTTCCAAAAAGAACTCTACATTGTTTGGACGAAATTTACGGCGCCCGTCTTGGGGGCGCACATTATGTGCTGCAGTCCGTCTGAAAATAGCATTTCAAGGTGACTCGAACAAAACACTGGACTAAATGACATCGCGATGCGTAATTTTGAGTTTCGTCAGTTTTCTTCACGGGACAATGGCTGCAGTTTATGGTGTTTTATTTTGCGTCGGGCCCGTGCAGGTGCCGCACAAAAAAATATAACCAGGCGAACCCGTCGACTTTTAGCGGGGCAAACACCCGAATTTGGGGTCATAGACATTAGAGGCCGATGCAGACAAAGTGCATATGTGCACGCAGTGCAAAATGTAGGGCCAATGGACTATTCAAGGCAGTCAGTCGGCCAGTCGGGCTTTTAAAGCGAAAATAAACCAACAGGAATTTTCGAGTCGCTCGGCGGCCGGGGCGTTTTTTCCACTTCTCGAAGGTTCCTCGGCGCAGATGTCATTGTCACGCAGTTTTTCGGATTAATACATAAACACGGCACAGATACCACGCGAATTGGAAAGTTCCACTTTCTCCGCGCACMGGCATTAGAAAATGACACGCATCTCTCCCGGCGCAGGACCGTTGCGTAATTTTCTGACCATTTCCTCGACCTTCGCCCACAAACCACAGAAATCCACCCACCTACCCCCCACATTCGGGTTGACCAAGTAGCTGATGCTACTACTACTACTTTTTTTAACTGTCTTCGATTTTTTCAGATTTTCAAACTGACGTCTGCAGAAAGCCTTACAGTTTGGAACATCTTGTACACGAAACTAAATGACATTTTATTATCTCTTTGCCGGATACATCGAGCTCGTTAAGTAGGGCATAAATCCCCTAAGTCATTTTAGAAAATCCTCGAATACACTTTTTCCCGATTTGACATTATTTGTCAGTTTTTTCTTTTTAATAATAAATAATAATAATACATTTATTTATAAAAATATATAATATATAAAAACATAATATACAACGACGGCGCCAGAACTTTTGATATGGGTGGGTACTACTAATAACTAATAATAATAAAAATAAATTATAATTTACATGCAAAATGAAGATTTGCTGCATTTAACATTTTTTGTAGATACATATACAGGGTCGCTACAAAGTATAAAACCAGCAGGATATTTCAGGTTCTGTTCGCCTATGGCTAATTAAAATGCATTTTCTGGAATTTTTTCAACTCCGTATCAGCTCTCGTTTCCGAGATATGGGCGCAAGTTACTTTTTCTAATGGGAAGGGGGGTCAAAAGGCACATCATCGGAAAGGACATTTTCCCGATTTCAAAAATTTATCACACTTGTACAATTTATTGCTCCTGCGGTGAGAAAAGTGTGATAACAAACTTGGGTCTTGCAAAAATCTTCGGGATAAAAACCATATTCGTTATCGCTAAATAAGCACAAAAACGCCAGGTGCCTCCATTTTCCTCATGACTGGTGATAATTTTCATGTACTTTATTATTTGTAATCGCAATGCCTCAGTTAACTGAACATGATCGCATCGAAATTTTGATGATCATTGGTTATGAAGATAGAACGCGAAGTTATTCGGAAGTAGTTGCACTCTACAATGCAATTCATGGAGATCGTGAACCAGGACATCCAAAGGTTGCTAGGAATGAAGAAAGTGGCTTGAATGTCCAGTGAGATGTGCAAGAGAATCCCAAGTGTTGCGTACAATAGCGTGCTCTCACTCACCCTATTAGCAGCAGATCTGTTCAGAAAATTTTGAAAAAAGGAGAAGTTTCATCCATACAAAATTCACTTATTACACGAACTGAGTGAAGATGATTTCGATCGTAGGATAGAATTTTGCGAAACTGCTATGAACATGATAGATGAAGACAGAAACATTTTAAATTGGATTACGTTTTCTGGTGAAGCGACTTTTTGTCTCAATAATAATGTGAATAGACATAATTACAGATATTGGTCGGACACAAATCCACATTGGATTGAATAAGTCCACACACAACACACTCAGAAAGTGAATGTTAGATGTGGTATTATCGGTAAGCACATTATTGGACCTTTTTTCATCGATGGAAATTTGAATGCGGTCAAGTATTTACAGCACTTGTGTTAACACATTATACCAGAACTTATTCGTGAAAATGCTGCGCGTGTTTTTGAACAGATATGGTATCAACAAGATGGTGGAGTCAACGTTCGTGAATATTTGAATGCGATATTTCCAGACAGATGGATTGGTAGGCGCGGAGCGGTAGAATGCCCGGCACGTTCTCCTGATCTGACGCCGCTTGATTTTTTTCCTGTGGGGGTATCTGAAAAATCTTATTTATGCTGATCGGAACATTTTGAGCATCTTCTGTAATGTAAATTTGAAAAAATACAGCATTTTTCACGAAATCCTGTTTTTCTATTTTACTTGTAGGGTACCCGCTTCGCAATAAATTGATCAAACTGGACGAAAATTATTACCAGTCAAGAAAAAAATGGTAATACCTGGTTTTTTTGTCCATTTTAGCGATAAAGAAAATTTTGTTAAAAGAGTACACTTACTTTTATATTTATGTAAAATTTACTGTTGTTGTTACAATAATAATATTTTTTTTAATTTTTCCGATATTCAAACTTATGTGTATAGTCAATTGCAAATCCATATTACATAATCTTGATTTCAACATATTTAATGTAATAGGTGCAGTTGTTTTCATAAATGCAGCAAACGATAGTATTGTCTCGGGTTTAATCAACTTTATACTTTGTTATCCATTCAAGGAATTCGACATTATTTCGATTTAAAAAATTGTGAAAAAGATGAAATATTATGTAAGATCTGTAAGATGTAAGGTAATCGCTCTGTTTTATAGCTTTAACGAATTATCAACTTCAGCTGATTTTAAGTAACAGGCGCAAGTTTACAATCCAAATCAAAGTTTTCCATTTTTTGCAATAAAATGCAGTGACACGCACTCTCTCTCTCTCTCTCTCTCTCTCTCAACTCTTTGTTATGTCGATATAAATGGCATCTACTTGCAACCGATTGCGCAAACAAGTAGATACAAGCTATGTAAATAGATAAAAATTAGTAATGATGGTTCAACAGTTACAATGTTGCAAGTGACAATACCATTACATCTAATAAATCTTAATATTCTCCCGATTCAAACAATATATGAGGAAACAATTTCCAATTTTTGTGTAATATTACATCATTACTCATAAATTACGTGCTAGACAATTACTCATCAGTATTTTTTCAATTTTTCTCTGTGCGCTGTCTAAATTTGTACCTCCAGGTTGTGTTCGTAATAATTAACACATAATTTGTGCAACCCATTAGTTCTTTCTTGTCCTTCCGACTGTTAAGGCGGCGCGAGATTATTCTCGTCGGGATCATCGAATCGATGAAAATATTTTCGCCGTAGGAAAACAGGTGCATTGCCCTGGATGCAAGTGCATGGGGCCCCGCTTGGGGGTGCCCGCCACAAAATTCCAGCACAATGAGTCGATAGATAACGAAACTAGGTGGATTTTTTCACAGTCCCCCGGACTTTCTCCCGATATTTTCCGTTTGCATCAGGTCAGTACTGTTGGCACGCCACTGCCCCGGGGGCCCAAAATGACCTTGCACACGCAGACAATGTGCATCGCCGCGAGTTTTTCGATCCCCCATCGGTGGTACAGCAACTTTTATCTGTAAATATTTATGTACTGACCTTGTAGCTGTTTACTGGATTGAGCAAATAACTATAAACTAATTGCGGCTCATGGTTTACGCGCTGTCACTGCCCGGTTAATCGCTCTCGATGGCAAAGGGAACAACCGATTAGGAGAGGCTGTTTTCCTCGAGCTCCTGGGGGCAAAGTCGGGACGACGCGTCGGGTCAGATGCCCAGCGAAGATTTTGCTGTTTTGCGCCATTAGCTGAAGAATATCACATAGTAGTCAATGTAGCTTGCAGATTGCCTTCTCACCAGATCTGACAAACAATTGTCTTATTAGTAAACTATGTTGTCGGTATAAGAGGAATTCCATTGCAGCTAATAAAGTTCTAATACTTAATGAAATGTACAACTGGATGAGCCCATAGGAAAGCTGCTGTTGAGATAGGGGTTCCTGAGAGATCTATTCTGGGACCCATTTTATTCCTCATTTACATGAGCTGCTGAATATTATTGCAAAATACATTACTACTCTTTTTGCGGATGACATGTCAGAGGTAATAAAAGTACCTAAAGATATTGGAAGCCTGTGAGGAAGTTAATATGTACCTGGGCGCTTTTGAGAAGTGGTTTAACAGTTGAATGTGTCTAATTTGGTGCTTTAGCGGCAGTTGGAAAGAGTTTTACTTACACAGAAAACACTGTGAAGTTCCCTAGTCTCGCAATGGATGGCCAACTAAAGTGGAGAGCCCATGTAGACTAACTGGCCGGAAAGATCTACAGGTTCCAGTTTGCCTTGGGAACGCTGGTGTGCTCTATTGGAGCACATAGGGCTCTTACTGCCTATCATGTCTACATTCAGTTATCCATGTTTTGGGGATTTCAGTGAATGTTAATCAAATCTTTATTCTTGTATTCCTTCACTCTTTTCTGTTTGTTTCGCGACCACAGTATACTAAAAAGAAAAGGAAATTTTACAGACTGAAAAGTATAAGAACAAAGAAAAAGCAGTTACCTAAAGAAAGGACTGGAATGCGGTACAAAAAACCAGATTAGACAGAACAACAGATTGTGGGATGCAGGTATATAWGTTTAGGAATTAAGAAGTAGTYMTGGTTTTTAATATCCGTATTTTGTTTCTATTAGATTAACGTAAATGTTTAACAGCATTTTCTGATTCGAAAATGGCATGCWTATTGCAAAATTTCAATCATACTGGAGATCGTCAGCTTAAAATGTTTACTTGCAAGGGCTTATTATAAAGTGGTTTTAGTGAACAGTATTGGTGATCAGGTTTTATTCGTTTGTCGCTAAGAAAAACAGAAATAGTTAAGAGAAACACGATAAAGGATCCTCTTTAAAAAAACCGTTTCCTACAAATAACCTGAAGTGAAATATAAATATTTTGAGTTCAAAAGTAATTAAAAATATTCCATGTTTGTCAAGACTTGAATACATCTTGCCTTCTTAAACATGGAGTCCAGTTTATGTCCATACCTCAAGATCTGGCTTACAAAACATCAAAATTATGTAAATTTTTAAAGGGTGAGGAAGCTAGTACGTTCTATATGAATCTCTAACATGATGAAGATAAAGATGGTAGTTACAAAAATGTTAATTGATAAACATTTTTAGTGGGTATTTAAATTTTGTTATTTCTTATTATTATTGATTTTTAGATTAAAACTTAAGAGCACGAGACTCATTAAAAATGTCTATTTTTGAATTGATGTGAATGTGAACTATTATTTACTGCAGAGTAGCAAGAGACGAATTGCCTCTGTCGCTTTAGATGTAACAAAATGATATGAATTTAGAGTCCATAGCTATTTTAGGACAGTGCTCGAGCAAATACTGAAGAAGATCGCAAGTTTTCGTGGAAGAATCAACGGAAATTCGCTTCTTCGCCGTTTTTTCGCGGGAAGCGAAATCTCTTTCATTTTTACGAGAATCTGGGGCGAGTGGTTATGATAACTCACGTAACTATGTATTACCCCGGCGCTGTTCGAAAATTGTCCCTTTCTCCGCTTTCCTCGGAGCCACTTCGCGGACCAAGTCCCAACTAGGTCACTATCGCATACTTTTACATCCTCAACGGGCGATTGCCATGCACTTGCAGTATACCGGAGTCGGCATCTGATCCGGTAAGACGTGGTCGGACTGCAAGCACAGTGGCGTGCGTGGTTCAGTGTTTTTGTTAGTGATAGGACGGCTACAAGATTGCGTCACTACACACCCTCGGCAGGCCCACCATGCCTGCCATGCACCCCGACAGTGGATTATTGTTTCCTGCACCACCAGGTTAGTCACGAGGGGTTGGCCACGAGAACTTAGAATTTGAGACAATTGGGAAAGTTCTCAAGTGCCACAACAAATCGAAAATTCGCTTTCGGGCGGCCAAGTCGGATTTATTTTTGTGCGTTCGCCTTCCCCAATATTTTAGACGTTAGAGGCCGTAACTGCATAAAGGCGGGTGTATTTTTAAAAACTGCAGCGACGCCCGAAAAAAGCGTCAGGGTTAACGGCATGCAAATTATTTTTAAATGTGTTCGCGATGTTGTTTTKTTTTCGGCTGCAACCACCATGGACGTCGAGAAGTAACGGGCAAGGGGGTAGCGTAACTCGCGTTTCGTAACGCAACGCAACCGCAAGGCCGGTTAACTGCGCGGTTTCTTGCGGACGAAAAGTAATTTATGTTTTTAATTAAAGATAACGCGAATTAACAAAATTTTCTCAGTTATGCAACGCGATAAACAAGAACACACGAGTCGTTGCACTTGTTTACAAAAAAATGTTTAAACGCGGATTACAAAGATTAGATTTCAATTTTTACCGCGATAAGGACGTGTGGCGTGTTCCTTTGTCTCGCTGCGAGGTCGAAAATTTTGTAAAATCTCGCCGTAATAGGAAAGGTGCGTTACCGGAAATAAAGCGAAACTGGTATAATAAGAGGTCACCACTTTACCGGCCTTGTCTACCATGAGGCCGACCGCTTACATTTTCTGTCTCGGGACAAGAAAATTTAGGCGTTACGCAACGTAAAACGCGACAAAGGGCCCCACTTCTAGAAAATCCACCGATAACTGCATTCGTTTGTGTACTTCCTTTTCGATAAGATTATTGGTTTATGGATTGTTTTGAAATCGTAATCGTGGTATTACGCAATTGAAACTTCATGACAAAGGCGAAAAATGCCATTGTCTCTAGTTTTCGGGGAAAATCAGACAGGTACGATCCCGCAGGTGAGGGCTAGTCCTAACCTACGTCAATGATCTGGCGCGCCACGTATCCTTTTCGTGACATTGGCCCAAGAGCTTTGTTTGCAAGATAAGTACGCAAAAAATAAGATGGTCAGTAACCTACTGCGAACGAACTCCGCATCGGGCGGATCAATACGTCTGGACTGTTTTTCTGACGGGCGATTTGGGTGTTTGTCGTTCAGAAATCCGGGAATACCAATGCGCTATTGTGTCGTCCCAAATTTTTGGGAAAAGCGCTGATTCGGCTCTAATTATACGGGAGTGAGTCACGTACGAAATTTTTCGAAAAACGCTTCGCAGAAACGGAGCAGGTGAGGCACGGGCCGCCAGATTACGCGTCTTGATTACGTGTTGCATAAACATGTTTACAGCGTGTTTGTTTGCGGCGCAAAACTGATAAATGCGTCCATGTTATTAGGTAATCCGTCGAAATTCTTCGTTACGGGCCCAAATCAAATGTGAGATGACCGTACGACTGGGCACGAGTGCGATTACATAATACACGAAGGTGACCTGTCACTACTCTGATTGGTGACTCACTGAGGGTGTTGTCCTCGTCCCCCCCACTCACCGGCAACCCCCTCTCCGGGAATAACCAGAACACGCGGACGAAAGCGCAGCAAGTTTAGTCGTTTGGCAGATTTCATGGAGAAAGTGCGCGTTATCCGAGATCCAAATTTTTGGTGGGAAAACGATTTTCAACGAAGAAAAATCAAACACGCTCGGCAGAAAGGCAGTTGGTGAGTGATTTTCTTATATTTTCGGTCGGCCTCAATGTTCCGGGAGCGTGAAGGTCTGTCAGATACGCTCTGATTAATTAGTTCGCGAAAACATTTTTTTGTCACAGTTCGATTTTCCCCGACGTTCTTTGTTCGAAATTCTGTCCGATAGCGGCTATTATCTTAGATATGCATTTCCATTGTCGCGGCACAATTTAAATTTGACGTTGTTTTCGTAATACGTATAATGTAATACCCAGTGTTTATGAGTAATATCCCTGATACGCGGATTGCGCCACGTCTCTTTGTGTTTTCCAGTATTCATCGTCGGCAGTTATTCTCGTTAAACGTATTATGCAATTTCTGCGCGGATGTTTACCGAACTTATTTTTGTACACGGTCGACCCAGATTTGGAACTAGCGTATCGAGATATACTGTGATTTTTGGTCTCGATACAGTTCCCGAGCTCTGGGATTTTGCAACGGACACAACTGTTACGTAACCAGTCTCGACGCCGGTTCAACCGGGTTCCACTAGCCTACTTCTAACTCTTCCACCAAAGTCATTGCCGCGCAATACGATTTAATTACCTACGCACCTGAGACCGCGCCAAAAAATCAAATCGGGAAACCCCCGGAGCGGACGCGTGCGCACGGCGCACCCCCATGCGCCTATAAGTTATGGGGACCCGCTGACGATCCCGACAGTCACCCCGAAGCGACCTGACATCTCGGGAAGTCCCGGAGTAAGTCGCCTTTGTTTTTACGTCCTTGTGTGAATGACTCTTTCGGGAAAGATGATGTTAGTCACCTCAATGACTGGCCGATTACATTATTCAGTCCGACTCCGTCACACGTGAACTTGATCACGTTGCAATGCTCACCTCTCACTGGTAACTCACGTTTTCTGGATTAGCACGTGGACAAGCGAACCTCTTCGGGGCCACGTGTCAATTTTCGTGAATCACATCCGTTTCTCGAATTGCTGGCGCCGCACATTAGCCAATGACCTCTCCAAGGCCCTTGCGGTTAAAACAACAAAATAACAAGCGCCTCTTCTGTTTCAGATGTGCTAAAGCAGCATATAATGGTTGCCGAATTCGTCGGTCGCGGCCAAAGTGGTTCCCCCGTAAATGGTGAAATACCCCAACTGAATTCAAACATGCCGGCAAGCCACGGAAGAGAAATGCTGGCCACATCCACGACGCCGGGGTCAGACAGCTACCCCCCAAACTACAACATGAGTTCCGCCAAGCACAAGGAGCTCTTTTCGCAGCGTAAGCAGCGAGAATTTACCCCAGAGAACAAGAAGGACGACAGCTACTGGGACAGGCGTCGTCGCAACAACGAAGCAGCGAAGAGGTCAAGAGAAAAGCGAAGATTCAACGACATGGTGCTAGAACAGAGGGTCGTAGAACTAACTAAAGAGAACGCTATACTCAAAGCCCAACTGGAAGCCATCAGGGAGGAGTTCGGCATAACCGGAGAGAACATAGTCTGCGTGGAAAAAGTACTGGCGAGCCTGCCGACAAACGAGCAGGTTCTCAGCCTCACGAAACGACAAAAGCTCGCACATCCTAATCCGCTACTCTTCAGTTCCCCAAGCCCGATCCCCACATCTGTGATCCACCAGCCCGTCTTAGGTTCCCCGCCCCCTCAGCCGCTCCCTCACCCCCACAATATGCTGCATCCTCCGGCTTCACACCACGAGCCACCCTACAGAGAACACGTCGACTACCACAACTACCCATTCCAAACGTTCCATCCATCAACGATGCACTACGATTCTAACAACGCCCTCAATTTGTCCAGGTCCCGATCGAGGGGCCAATCGCCGTTTGAAGTGTCTAGCAACTCCGGGGACGAGAGCATGCCGGTCGCTCTGACAACGACGGAACCGAACAACAGCCTGCCCCTGAAGCTGAGGCACAAGTCGCACCTGGGGGACAAAGATGCGGCTAGCGCCCTGCTGTCGCTCCAGAACATCAAACAAGAACCGGGCCCTAGGGCCAGCCCTCCGTGGGACGCGGAGGGATCAAGCGACGAGAGGGACTCCGGGATATCCCTTGGAGGGCCGGAATGGTCGGCTTCAGCCGCCGCCGCGACGCTGCAGACGCTCCACAAGCAGTCGCAGCTGCAGACCGTCATCCAGGAGGTGCACGAGGAGGATCCGGACTCAAAGAAGAGGCTGCGTTCAGAGATAGTCCGCCTATCGTCGGAGGTCGAGCATTTGAAGTCGATGATACGCAAGGATAACTGAAGTGWTTGKGATAAGAGTCAAAGGACATATCAGAAGATTATTCCATTTTTCTGGCCGCGCGCGGCCACTACCACGGATGAGTTTATTTATTTCTGTAGGTTTTAAGTATTTATTTCTTGACGAGGACTGGATGGCTTTTTATAGATATGATTTAACCGTGCTCCTTATCAAAATTTACCATCACAATATGAATCATCGTAGGAATTAACGTACCTATTTATTTTTAGCTGCAAAACGTGTGATTTTATGACTATTTATCCTAAGATATCGGTTATTTATGTATAGATGTATCTAATACTTTTTTAGCTGGCGCACCTGGCCCAGCGAACTAGATCTATGTTTCATATTTGTATATCGTGCTGGACTCCTTTACCTCAAAATAGAAAAAATAACCGCAAACTTTTCCCTCTGTACGTTCAGCCCAACTTATTTTAAGGAAAATATCGATATATTTTCATATTACCGTTACATGTATCCTAACCATTATTGTATTGAATAAAATATTTGCATCGTTTCTAAAGCTCACGTTTCATTTCACGTCTGCTTTTCCCTTTATGATCTGGTGTAACCATGACCACGCGCAACAGTCCGACTGCGCATCGGGTAACTCCAGCCATAAGCGGCGGGGTCAAAAAATTAGTGAAGGCAGCTCTGAACAGAGCTCAAAACAAATTTTTATTATTCATTATTGTTTAGTTAATCTCTGTTTTGTCATTTTTCATTGTTTAAACCGCGTATATATTATGTGAAGATATAAACGTCAAAAAGCATTCATACAAAACTTTGTCAATGTATAGACAGAAGTAGGTATTACCATTTTATTAAATTCCTATCTAGTCATGTTCGATATTGTTACTTTTCAATTTAATTATATCATTTTCTCGATTTTTAGTAGTTTAGTTGTGGCACGTAGGAATATACATCAACAAGGAGGTATAATCTGATGACACGTTGCCTTAAATCTTGTAAAAAAATGGGTTACGAGGCGTAAACTATTCTATAAATGATCTCACGATTCCTAAGGAGCTAGGTCTGGGGATCTTGCGGGCCATTTTGTAGCCTCTCCTTCCAATCCAGGAGCCTCTTATTTAAAAACTGCTTCACCATGTTGAAACCTTAACTCAGTTATTACTGGATCAACATTAGATAAATAAATAAAAAAAATATTTCTGCTAATTTCTCATTCGAAAGCTCGACCAGTACCAGTACATCTGATTGAGGAATATTTGCCACCATCTTTAGAAAACTCACTTCATCTAAAAAAAAACAACGCGAATTAAATTGCTCAATTTATCAAAATCTTAGGAAGAAATATTGGGACAAAGATTGGAAAGATGGAACCTATACCTATATAGAATGACTTTGTTTCACGGATGCTCCAAAATTGAGTTTACGTATAGGAAACGTCTACTTCCGTTGGTTATTCAGTTCGTATGAAAATGTTTCTGTCTGCTTGATAGAATAAATTACTTACTTAAGCTATTAAATTATTGTAAAGAGGTTTTAATATATTTTTACGATAAAATCCTATTTTATCCATGTTCCCATTAAAAAAAGGTAGGTATATGCATACAGGCAAAGAAGACACTTTGGCAGTCGAAAAGTCAGCGCCTCTGCCTCCAGCATCGACAGGATGCGATGCGTCACGACGCCTATCGAAAACGGTCGTGGAAAAATTGACGCGACTCAATTGTTTGCGTTAACATTTAATGTCATTACGTAAGTCCAGGTTAACGCTCCGCCGCCTGATTTCAATATTCTAAATATCTAAACGGGCACGACCTCGCCGGCGCTTTAGCTCTTTCAAAAACGAACGCAATACTCCATTTGAAAAAAAAACATTCCGCGAATTCAGCCCGGCTATCGGTATCAATAACCCCAAATTTTCAAAATTAGAAACGACGACACCAATGATACAATCGGTAGCGTCATGTGTAAAAATCCGCGGAGGCGTACGAAAAAGCCAGAAATATTTCTGAGTTGGCAGGTAGCAAACTGTGATATAAGCATTACTTGGGTGGTTACAAAACTAGCCAAACGAGAGCCGTTGAACTTGCTGTTTTATTTACACAGAAAAAAAATCGCCTAGCTCGTATCCAGGAATCTGCTGCGCACTTTGAAGGCGCGTTTCGCAATCGAAATATGCCCCGGTTTGACTAGTAATGAAAATGCAGTAAAATTAACACGATTATTTATTTGACGATTACATACACACCTCGAATAATATTTTTAAACGCTTAATTACAGTTTAATTATTAAATGCCGCAAAATCTATTCAAAATTCGACAGACTATCAGGGCCACCTAGCGGAGTACTAGTAAAGTACGTCCTGGCTGTTGTCACTGTTTATTCCGCTAGGTGCACGCTAACTGTCAGTGTCAAAGTCAGCCTAACCTAAGATTCTGCATATAACAGCTGTTTCCTTTTTGTATTCGTTTAAAATGGCAGATAGAAATAAACCGGTGAATAACCAGTTGTTTAACGCGTCGATTACTGGAAGCACTTATGAGGAATTCGCCCAGAGAGCCACGCTATTTCCTGCAGCACCATCACCACCAGGTAAAAACGCCTTAGTATCTTCTTGAGCTAGGGCCTCGATAAGTAGGCAAGTCAACTGAATCTTTCTGTTTACAACATTTCGTCTTGCATAACACAACTATACCCACTATTATCAAAATTAACAACACAGCAGCCAAAACGATTGCCGCTATAGACCCAGCGCTGAGATACGAATCTAAAAATAACGAATTAGAGGGGATTCTACAACATAAATGAGCAGCGTACAGTAAGCGTCAGCGGTGTACGATTTTCTATTCCCTGCTCTGTCTGTAGCCGATATCTGGAGCTTCGATTGACAACAAGAACCACTATAATATCCCGTAACTTGCTCCGTGGTTCCAGCGACGTATCCGTTAGGAAAATAAAGCCCAACAGGTGCTGATGTGACTTGCAACAAACCTACAGAGGCTTCAGACTTCATTGTAATGTTATTTGTTTACCTGATCCTGAATCCTGAGCCGTTACGGATATTGCCCAAGTCCCATCCTGACAGTTACCTAAAAGGACGTTCAAGCAATCGCTTGTGTATTTGTGTGTTAAGTAAGGCTCATCATAGTCTGTTGGATACTCGTTGCTTACAGACATCACCACACTCTTTTCGATGACATCAACTCCTGTCACCGTGAATGTAATTAGATCTTTAAAGCCTGCACTTGTCGTGTATGGTGTTCTAGCTGTGACCGTCACTATGACAGTCTGTTTCGGGGTTAACCAAGTGCTGAAAAGGGTTTTGAATGAATATGCACCTAAAAATCAATGGTCTGTAGCTTCCTTAATGAGAGATTATCAATTCATTTAGTGCTGTTCCATTAAGCATTCAACCCTGTAGAGTTGCAATTAAAAATTATACGAAATATATCACATTAAAAACCGTCAGATATTCTTTGAGTATATCTGACGTTTTTTAGGATTGGAGGTTTATTCAGAAAATCTTCAAAAGGATACACTATAAGATAAGTTATGTAATAATTCAATTTTTTCCACTTTATTAAAAATAAAATATAATTTTTCAAATTTCAATGATAATAAGTTGGTGACTTTTTGCAACTGAACAAGCTACACACAAATTTAAAGTCTTAGATAGTTATTTTCGGTTTCCCATTTAAGGCCGAAAACACATTTTTTAGTGGAGAAAACATTGTACTATTGCATAATTTATCTTATATTAAAACACACACTTGACAATTTTAGGATACAGTATTTCAAAATTAATTGAGTTGGAACMCCMCAAAAAATATGTAATATTAAGACCAGTTCTGTTACCATAATTGTGATCTAACTGAAAAACTGGGAGGACACCAGAGAAAGAGTTAATTGTAAAGCAAACATAGATATACCGTTTTATTTTTATATCCTATGGCTAAAATTGTCAAAACCGAGATGTATATATTTAATGACAGTATGCATTTATTTTTCTAATTTTGAATTGCAACTGACATGCACATCTGAGATGTAATTTTATGTCCAAAACGTTGCAAATGTCAAAACTTTCAGACAACGTTAAATAACGCCGGAATTGAGCAACTAGAAATCCAAACATAAAAATGTTCCATTACAAATTGAAACGTTTGAAATTTATATAGTTTTTTTCATTAAGGTAGCTAGAGCCCTGCAGGTGCTTCTTATAACTCAACCTTATGGGTAACATGCTGACGAGCAAGCTTTTATCATCGTGACACCTAAACCTGGCGAAAACTGTCTGATCTCTGTTGTTAGTAACTTCGAAATACAATTTTACGTATTGGTTTGGCATCGCTAGGAGCTGAGAGCCAATCCCTACTTCCACTGTTATGGCAGGTAGCGTGTACGTCCTAGTTCTAGTATCTACATAAGATAACCTGGAAAATTCGTTCCCTACAATTGAAAATCGTCAGGTTGGTGTTGATAAACATGATTTCTTATGTACCCTCCCCGTCTGTGCCGTCTATTTTAACGTAAAAAGCGTCCGGTACGTTATCTGTCTCAATATTTACTCCATTATCAGCGGTAGTAGGCGCACCTTCTACTAAATCTTCCTTTTTTCTCGTAAATCGAACGTTTTCTTTTAAAACGCGCCCATGCTCGTCTACGAGAGCGACTTTCTCTACCCCCTTTATCGGAAGAGATGATTCCAATGTGACGGATCCTGTAACTTTGTCGTCATAGTTATTTGGCCGCGATTCAAAAAATCTCATACAGATTTTGCGCAACGCTATGACGCATCTACGATACAAAGTCCGAAAAGGTCACAAATGTAAACATGCAATGGCACTACCGCATCGATCAGTTTAACATAAAACGTTCCGAGTATTCAACACACTCAGTGCATACCTGAAGTCGTCTCCGTAGGGCTGAAGGTAAGTTCCGTAAGCATCGAAACAGTTACATTATACAACGTGCCGTCGGCGTAAAGTTGCCAGACACCGACATCGGCTGTAACCAACTCGATCTCGTAAGATTGGACGTCCTTGGCGAGGAACGAGCCTTCGGAGAAGGCCTCCACGTCCGTCGAGTTGAGCAAATCGATTACATCACCTAGAAAACTCTTATATTCCGTATATTGTCTCGCTCATTTAAAACGTACCGTTAGGCGATGTCAGTACAGCCGAAGAAATAGGTGTACTGAGACTGACGTGGACCTTAGACACCCCAGCATTCAAGGGGAAACTGAATTTCTGTTTTCCGGAGGCGTGTTTTCGAAACAGAACAACGGGTTGTACGACCGCGGCGGTTTTTATCTTCGCTCCTCTTCCGCTGTTGAAAAACCCACCACCTGACAGAGTAGCCGCTTCCATTAGTATCTTCGCCGCGTCATTTTTCATTCCACCCCAAAGGACGTAAATTCTCGCCCTCTTCTTCAGGACTTCCCTGAGAGCCAGATTGGCCAGATCCTCATCCCTCACGTTGCGATCTGTGAATATCAGAATGGCTCCACTCAAAGGAACCACTTGTGAAGCCCTGAGCACCCCGTAAAACAACGCGGTGCCGTTGTCATCTTCGCCGACGTAAGAAGAAGTCTCGTGGCTACCGGGCCACTTCAGCAATTCCTCGAACAAAGCCGCGTTCTGGTGGTTCGTCATAAGCACAGGGGTTGCGTCTGCAATACACGTGCCATAAGTTTATCTATATAAACAGCTTGTTTTTAACACCTCCTTGACCCCTGCACGTCATAACCATCTTGATTTACGCCTCACCTGATGTGCTGAACTTCATCAACACTAATTCCACCTGCCCTGTGGACTTTAACGCGAATCTGGACGCGTCTTCGTGCGCCTCCTCGGTTGAATCTACCAGCATCACAATCGTGCGGTAGTTGTTGAAGAACGCTTTGATTAGATCGTTTTGAATGGCGCCGCAGACGCCGAACATCAGCAACGTCAAGTACAGCATCGCGCCCTTTACGAAACTGGCCCGCTTGGGTATCATTTGGGTTCTTTTGTAGGTCGTAACATGACGAATCTTGGGCTTGGTAGGATATTGTTCAACTGTTTATCGGCTCTTTGTACATACGTGCTTGTGTAATTACTGGAAATGCGTGTTGTTATTAATAACCGTCTTTTGTATGCGAAGTATACTCATCAGTTATGCTTGTGCTCCTGCATTTAGGATGGGCAGTGTTAAAAAACTTGGAAGACGTAAATCATTCGTGAACGTGGCTCTTAAATACAGTAGCTGGACTAAACACGGGGCAGTACCGAATAGTTTTAATATTTACCTGTCTGGTAAAAAAAATTATGAAGTCAATCGTCCGATTGGATTCGTTATAGTATTCGTCCACTACCTAGAACAGATACGATACCATTCTAATCGGATCTTCAATAATTCAAAGAAGATCTCTGACTTCAGTGTCTGGTTACACCAAACCATGACACTTAGCTTTCTTCAATGTTCTCTATTCTCATTTAGTGATGGACTGCGAATGCTATTCGATGGAACCTTATCAAGCATTTTTTGTAAATATTTACGAATGTCGATTGGATGACGGCTGCTTAGAGGAAAAAATAGATAATGTTCCGTTGGGTTATACCATTTGATTAATATTTTTCGTTTTTCTCATTCAGCAGGTGTAAATTTGACCACGCCGCCCCACCAGATACCCCCTACGCCACCCATCGTACCTCCGCAAGGAACTTCTGTCAACACTTACCGTCGTGGTATTGGCAAAAGGCCTCAGTACGCCCAGCCCCCCGGACTTAGCAGCGCCACACAGCCCCTTACCCCTCACATTCCGAGCAATATTCCGCCTCAGCCACCCCTTCATACAGAAAGCCAAAGTTCTGCATTCTTAAATCCTGTGACTACTGTCCCCGAATTGTCTTCTTGGAATTACAGCCATCATCCACAGGAACAAATGGCAGCGGTACCGGCAGTTGAGACCCCTCAGTTTGGGCAATATGCTTATGGACCTGTTGATGGAAATGTCTTATCCAACACAGCTGTAAGTACTTTATCACATGCAAAAAAAAGGAATCATTCATGTATTATTTCAGAGCAGCTCAGTGTACCGACCCGTGTACCATCATTGGTTCTACAAGCAAGAACTTGAAGGCAAGACCTTCTGGCACCCCTTTTCCATGGTGGACTCCTTAGCCTTAGAGGCAGCGTTTACGTCAAGTATGATCCTCATCCAAATTCAAAACCAACACCATGAAAATTAAACGAATTACAGCAAACCTCACTCCAGAAACCACAGTCGCAACCGATGGAGGTAGATGTGATGTGAACATACTACGCAGACAAAGAAGCACTGTTTACTGGAAAAGTGAAGTGACCGAAGTCCGCAGGTGTTCATGGTTCCACAAGAGGCAGATCGACGGACGTTATGTTCCCTATGAAGAGAACATAGCTACACACCTGGAGGAAGAGTTTAAAATAGCAACCGAAACCAACCAGTGGCACAGAAAAGTCGAACTAGCCAATGGAGAGACAGTAGAATTCCATGCTCCTGATGTTCTCGTGCTTTTCCCAAAGCCCCAATCACCAGATCCTTTTGGAACAACTCCGGTAACTATTCACTGTTCAGTATATTCAGTAAAAGCTCTAGTACATAAATTCAGTACATGTATTAAATACTTGTAAATAACAGTATGGACATACATTGAATGACTCAAAAATCGTTTACAATTCATTTGATGCAGAGTCCCGCAAAACCACGTCTTGTGAAGCGTGGAATGGATGAGTTTGACATAGATGAGGGCGAAAGTGAAACTGTTGATCACTTGCTGTTTATGGTTCATGGAATTGGTTCGGTTTGCGMTCTGAAATTCCGCTCCGTGGAAGAAGTTGGTAATTATCCTTTAAAACACCTCATTTTATAAAATCTCAACACGTCTATTTTTAGTTAATGAATTCAGGAGCATTGCATTGCAGCTGGTGCGTTCCCATTACAAATCTTCCCATGAAAAAGGCCTAGTGAACAGAGTCGAAGTCTTGCCAATCAGTTGGCACGACGAATTGCACTCTGAAGGCACAGGAATTGACCGCAAATTAAAAAGCATTACTTTAGAGAGCATCCCGAGGCTCAGAGACTTCACCAATGATACACTACTCGACATATTATTCTACACGAGTCCTTGTTACTGTCAGACGATAATCTCAACTGTCGGCAATGAGATGAACAAGGTGTACAGTCTGTTCAAGCAACGCAATCCCACTTTTAATGGGGGAGTTTCTTTGGGTGGTCATAGTTTGGGTTCATTGATTCTTTTTGATATTTTGTGCCATCAGCATCCTGAATCAGAGAAGGAACCTGAAGAACCAGATGGTAAGCCATGAAGCTTGACATTGTAGCAATTTATGTCTGTTTTTCTTTAGATGGTGATGTTATAACACCATTAAAGGACGAAAAGCCACATCCTCTGAAGAGGCGCATGAGTAGGCGCATAAGTTATATGATGACCACAAGTGGAACAGGACAACCTCAGCTAAACTACCCGCATATCAATTTCCAACCATGTGCCTTCTTTGCCTTAGGTTCTCCTATCGGTAAATCCCTTTGTTTTAATTTTACATGATTTCTAATTTATCGCTTTAGGTATGTTTGTCACTGTCCGAGGATTAGACACTCTTGGGGAGCAGTTTGCTCTACCTACTTGTCCAGCATTCTTCAACATATTTCACCCATATGACCCCGTTGCTTATCGCATAGAGTCTCTCATAAATCCCCAACTTTCCAGCTTAAAGCCAGTCTTGATACCCCACCACAAAGGTCGCAAACGAATGCATTTAGGTTGGTTTAATTATATGAAATGCTTCCTCAACTTACTTTAGTTCCTTACAGAGCTGAAAGAGACTGTTTTCCGTGTGGGAGCAGATTTAAAGCAACGTGTTATGGAATCAGTTAAAAGTACTTTCAATTCCTTCTACCAGTTCTACAGATTCAACCAGAGCGTTCCCCAAAAAGCCCTAGAAGAAGAGGTTGACAAAGCACTGGAAGAAGAACTGACGAGAACAGCAGCAGAGGAAGAGGAAGAAATGACACAGCAGACCTCTTTGTCATGTGGAATCCTAAACAAAGGTCGGAGAATCGACTATGTCCTGCAAGAAGCCCCATTTGAGATATTCAATGAATATATCTTCGCCTTAACCAGTCATGTGTGCTACTGGGAATCCGAAGACACCATGCTGATGATTCTGAAAGAGATATACAGCAACTTGGGTGTGCAGAGTGACAATCAAATACCCCAGCAGACTATGACCATTGAAAGACCCCCGTCGTCACCCAAATCAACACGAGCAAATGAAGTGGCTCAAGACTTAAATCCACAAGCTATAGGAATGGATCCTACTGTCCCCATAGCAAGTAATGTCAACTTAGGACCACCACCAACTTCGGGATTTGTTAAGAATACGTAACAATCGCTTTGGAGGCATTAGGTCCTCATTTGTTAGTACTTCAACTAGAACGGCTGTGAGGTGAGGTCGGGGTTGATGTATGTTTTTGTTATTGAGCATAGTTGGTTTATTACATTTTTAAAGAGAATAAAGTACATTAAAAGAGGTTGTTTGTTATTCAACTGTTCTGATGTTCTGAAGTATTCTCAATCTGATAAAAATTAAGGTAGTAATCAAAGTTAAGTAAGGTTCTATATATAGGTATGGCAACCCCACAGTGTTTTAATGTGTGATACTAATGATACATAACAACATAAATATACACTGTAGGTACCTAAGTACGATATCGAAACTTAACTTTAGTGTATAAATCATGATTTAGCTCAACAAGCTCAAATGTAGAACTATAAAGAAATACTTACCAAGAAACGAAGTATCTGACATTAGTGCTCCTCTTACTACTGCTCCATTCAAGTACAGCAAAAACACCACCATATTGTCTACTAATAAACATAAGTCATAACACTATTTTAACTACACTCTTAAAAAGTTAATTTTATTAACTATTATTATGGAAAGAAAATTTAGGACGTGTTACCCAAGCAACGAGCGCGCGTAGCAAATTTGAATTTCCCGCCCCATATCAAACACTTCTCAACAAAATATAGGCCGCGTAAATTTGAGCGTCACTTCAATTTAGACCGATGTTATCCATGAAAACTATATTGATTATCTAAATCAATTAATGTATTAAATATTACGACAAGATTCACTGTGATTTTAAGGCAAAAGTTCAAGTTATCCGTGAAGCGTCGGTACGGCCGTACGGGTTAGAAATAGTCACAATTGTTCAAGCTAACATTCGGATTTAATGCACTGTCCCGTTATTTCACTAGTTTTTAACTCCAACTCGGGTGTTTGACAGTCTTATTATGATATTTTTACAAATCGGATCCGTATTTTTGAATTTTGAACTGCCGAACGCGCAGGCTTTCGAAGTACGGAGTTGCGACTGAGACAGAAATGAAGATGAAAGGCGCATGCGTTCGTATCATGCGAGAAGACTTGAAATTGGTTTTCTCGAGTTTTTTATTCAAATCGTATAATATGCATAAACTAAATACATATAGCTTCACTATGATGAATTATACTTAAGTATTTTATGCCGCATTTCCACCAAACGAACAAAATAAACGCGGTATACTGCTACAAAATTCTCCTGTATGAGTAGCATGTATATTTTGCAAATGTAATGTTATGGCGATCAATGTAAAAAAATTAGAATTTTCAGGAACAAGTGTTCCACCAAATGAATAAGAGGTTTTCCGGCATACGTCCTTATCCATTCCAGTGGTTCAAAGAAAGTTTGCAAAATGTTACAAAAACACGTGTTCGTGTTTTGTTTGAAACGTAAACAATCAGCATCAAGATGCATATGACGTATTATACTCATAACCTTCAACAGTCAACAGTTCTCAGATAGTTCTTTAAGGTCTTTTGTATTTATTCTAAGCATTGCATAGATTAGACCCGCTGTAATAACTAATTACAATGCTTGTTTTAAGTCCAAGTGATACAAGTATACATATAAGGTCATTTTCAAGATATAAGATCCCATTTTTATCATTGCCTTGTAACATATGTAATGATATTAATGGGATAACGTTTTAATGACAAGAAAAATCAAAGATTTCCAAAATATTTATTGATAAACATCAGCGCATAACACTACTTCTTGGGCTTCTTTTCCTTTGCCACTTTAGTGACATCATCAGGATTATCAGCAGCTTCTTTGATGCGTTTTGCTCTGATTCCAACCAATCGTACGTCAGCCCTCGCCTAAAAACCAAGACAAACAATATTTCCATTTACACTCATTTACAATGCCTACCTTTCTCAACGTGTTGTAGGGACTGAATGCCTTCTCGTCTTCCTTAGGTATCCTAGCATTTGCCTTTACTGATGCCTGACGAATAGGCAAGATCTCACCCTTAAGCTGTGAAGCTACATTTCGTTCTTCCTCTGTTGCCTCACCAGGTCTAAGCTTTTTCTTGTTGTGTATTGGGAACAGGATCAGTTTCGACTGGTATTCCTTCAGACGCTGTGCATTAATCTGCACTGATTCTACCGATTTATTTCTCCTGCGGTAGTCCACCGATATTCCAACAGTACGTGCATATGTGGGGTTGATTCCGGCAGCCTTCAGTTCAGCTAGGGAGAATCCCCTGCCCGCACGCACTTTTGTGTGGTATCTGATGGTTGGACAACGAACTATCGGCCTCAACAATCCAGCTGCAGGTCTGGGAGCGATCGCTCTTGCTTTCTTGATGCGGTTCTGCTTCCTACGAAACTTCCTTGCTGGCTGGTTGAACCAGGTCTTCACGAACCTCTGCCAGTCCTTGTGGAAGTGCCCGTTAGGGATCATATTGTTACCCTTCGGAGCCATGGTTCAAACTAAACACAGAAAGCGAGATGTAACCTCAAATTTTAAATTCGGAATTCGAATAATCCAAGTATAATATGGTAATTATAGGCTCACATCTCTGTTTTTGTGGCAAATTTATACTTACTGTTGTAGCTGTGATATTTATAACAATCAGATGACTTAGATAATCAACGAATTCAACCTAAACTTTCATCGGAACGTACGCTGCACGAAACAGTGCACATAGAAGGAAGGTGGATGTAGGGATGCCAACTGCCAACGGCGAGTGAATAGATTCGATCTTCAAAAGTGATTCGTTCACTTACATATGTTGGCAAACATTCGTTCAATTTATAATGATATTGTATTTCATAAATTTAAGCTTAAACTCAAGAACATGATGGGATGTTATTTTATTGAACTTCAATATACATTTTTCAACAATCAAAAAGAAGACATCGCTAAACTCAAAACATTTAAGGTACGAGCATATTATATAGATGTTAAAGCATCTTCACAGGATCTATAGCATATTTATATAATAGAATATGGTATTCCGTTATTTGCTAACTCCAACTAAACAGTGAAGAGGAAGCTATCTGTAATAACAGAAAAATATTCGGTTCTTAGGTATACGAATTTCAACGTGCATAAGTCATCTATAAAAGTCTTCAAATAACAAATAACACTCGAATCGCAGTCAGAGTGCAGGAATTAATAATATTCTTAATCAGAATAAGTAACAACAAATAAATCATCTTATCACTAACTCTCAAACTCCATTCCAGGCAAAGAAAATTACCAGAAATACTTAGAATAGAACAAAGATACATACAGCTTTTTATTTACACTACTTATATAATCTACATTTTATTGCAATCTTACAACATCGGAGTTAAATACCAAGGTTGTCAACAATCAATATGGTAGAAAAAGAATCATTTGGATATATTTGAGTTTTTATATTGAACGAATTTGAACCATCTCTAAGTTTTAACAATTTGGCAACCTGTGAATGTGTGAATGTGCTAATTTGACATTTGACAGTTATGTCAGGAGCGGTGTATTGTTAAAAAGGGATGTATATTTATATTTTTAGGGCTTTTGCATCCTAATCACGTAATATGGGGTGTACGTTTGTTTAAAAATAATAAAACTATGTACCTTGCTTACTTGGTCGTCTACTACGCAATTATATATTCAGTTTCAAGTGAACAACAAGGTTATTGTGCACCGTACAATGGACAAGTCTGCAAGAAATATGTTAACACCACAAAATTGGTGTGGTTTAACAGCACTGGGGGTTACGAAAACGAGAAAATCACAAAGGGACTATGGCAAGAAATGATAGAGGGTCTTACAGGAATATGCAAAACGCCGGCTGAGGTAAAATAGCTTGATTGCAGATTCGGAAAAATTAATGTTATCTTTCAGAAACTGTTATGTGTATACGCTTTTCCTGATTGCCACATGGATAATCCCTTACCCTTGTGTTATGAAGAGTGTGTCGCTGTTAAAGAACTGTTCTGTTACAAAGAATGGGCGTTAATTGAAGACAAGAAGAGCAATGGCATTTACTTCCAATCAAGGGGGCATTTTGAATTGCCCAACTGTGATAAGTTGCCCAAATATAAAATAGAAAACAACACGGCATCATGTAGCTATGCCGGACTCTTAGAGATAGATTCCAATGAAATTACTTGTAAGAATGCTTACATTCTTTGTTGCCGGTGGTCCATTGTTCATTTCTAGATGATTGCATCAAGGGGCGAGGCCGTTTCTACTTGGGGAAGAAGAATGTGACCAAAGATGGCTTGGCATGTCAACGGTGGGATTCACAAACACCCCATACACACAATTCTCCTCCGGCAGTCTTCCCTGAGTTGAAGAATGCCGAGAATTTCTGCAGGAATGCAGGTGGTGAAGAAATCTTACCGTGGTGCTTCACAAGTAACTCAAGCGTACGGTGGCAACACTGTGACATCCCGAAATGCGTGAATTCAAGCAGTGACAGTGAAGTGGAGAAGAGCATCACAATGGACACACAGTTCACACCGATGTTCCTGATTGGCCTGTCTGTTCTTGGGCTATTTACGGTTGTCGTTCTGCTGTTATTGGTTTTGCTGTGCCATCGTCTGCACAAGCACAGGCTTGGCTATAATCCTGCTGAAGTGGCGGAAGTTAACATTGATTTGGACAAGCTTCCTAGCAACATGGCATACCACAGGTTATTTTTTTATTTACCTAAAACCATGTTACTTCTTTCATTAAACAAAAATAATGGTTGTCTCTGATATTGTAAATTATTTCCCTTTGCTATAAGCTTTTTTTGATATGATTTATTCAGGACGGGAGTTACGCTGAACCCGAAGCTGGAGCAATTGGAATTCCCACGCAACGACATAATTTACATCAGAGATTTGGGGCAGGGTGCATTCGGAAGGGTTTTCCAGGCTAAAGCCCCTGGATTGGTTGCCGGGGAAGAATTTACTTTAGTGGCCGTTAAGATGCTTAAGGATGAAGCTTCGGAGGATATGCAAAGTGATTTCGAGAAAGAAGCTTGTTTATTAGCTGAATTTGATCATCCGAACATTGTGAAGCTTTTAGGAGTTTGCGCAATAGGGCGACCAATGTGTTTGCTGTTCGAGTATATGGGAAAAGGCGACCTCAATGAATTCTTAAGGTAATTACTTCATTTATAGCTGAATATATGCAATATTTTTTGTTTTACAGGCAATGTTCTCCAGTTGCTCGAGATGATCGTGAGATATTTCGTGAAAACCAGCTCTCGCATTCTGAACTCCTGAGCATCGCACTTCAAATAGCATCAGGAATGGTTTACCTGTCAGATCGCAAGTTCGTCCACCGAGACCTGGCCACTAGGAACTGTCTGATAAATGACAACATGATAGTCAAGATAGCCGACTTCGGGTTGTCCCAGAAGATCTACCTGCAAGACTACTACAAGGGCAGCGAGAGGGATGCCATTCCCGTGAGGTGGATGCCCCTTGAGAGCATCCTGTACAACAAGTACACTCCCGAGTCGGATGTGTGGGCCTTTGGGGTGTGCCTATGGGAAATTTTTTCGTTCGCGCTACAGCCGTACTTCGGGATGACCCACGAAGAAGTTGTCCGGTATTTGAAGGCCGGAAACGTACTTTCCAGTCCTGAAAACACCCCTGTTGCTGTTTATGAAGTCATGCGCAGCTGTTGGGCCCAGAAACCATCGGAAAGGCCTGGTTTCCGTATCATACACCAAACTCTCATCGCCATCCATTCCAACATGAGTCAGGCTTAAGTATTTTTGTAAATCTCAACACTGTCAAGACTGATAGGTATAGAAGTTGACTGTCTTATATTTTGTAAATGGAGTGCTTGTCGTGTTATAATTCGATGTAGTGTGAATAAAAGTTTTTCATACGCAGACTGAGTGTGTTCTGTTCCTCTATCCTTTACCATTTATGGAACAAAAAGGTTTTCAGAGCACGTTTAACCATTTTGAGAAGTGTGGGCCAGTTGTATTCTTGTTCAGGAATACGTAAGATAAAATGTCTTCATAAATAGTATTTGAGTATTTCAAAGTACATACTTTCGATTTGAAAAATGGCGCCCCGCGTCGCTGTCAAAGCGTGCCATCTGTCGGTTCTCGTTGGTACGAGCTTATAGTTTTCCAAAGTTATTAGAAAGACGCGAATGAGAAATTAAAATTTAATACAAACATCAACTAAATCAGATGTAAAGTTCAATACAAATTCACCCCATTCAAATTACATTTTGGCTCATGACGAACAGGGAATTGTCATGTAAGTATACAATTATGTTAACCAGAGCTTTTGCATGAACTATTATTGTGTACAAGAATGTTATTGTATTTTAACATAATCGTTGGTTATTTTAGTGCCCAGGGTGAAAATGGAAAAGCAGAAGCGTGAAAATAAGCCAGAAACGGACGATCCCACTGAAGCAAAAGTGAAAACTAAGGTTAGGTTTGTTAGCATTTTGTTTGGTATCAATATGTTGTTGTTACTGGCCTCCATCTTACTAGTTAAACTCGTTTCCCTTTTCTTTAAACAACTAACGTTCTTTACAGCCAAGTGAAGATACTGCCAACACACAAAACGGTTTCAAACGTAAGCGGACCAGCGAGGACTTCTACCTGTTCTGTACTTACGTTCTAGCCTATGAAAACTACGATACTGAGTTGAAAGACGAGCTACGCAGTGAGCTGAACCCCAGTCCACCATTGGATAGCTCTGCTAGTAGCGTTAACTCAGAATCTAGCCAAGAGGATAAGCCGTGCAATAATGAGGCAAACGAGGGAGATTCATATGATTTAGTCACTTGTTTTTGTGGCAAGCCATTCGCCGGACGCCCTATGATAGAGTGCTCTCTGTGTCTGACATGGATTCATCTATCATGTGCCCGAATACGGAAATCTCATATACCAGAAGTGAGTATCAAAACAAGGTCTTCATGTGGATTTGATTAATTGCAACCTTTTATTTAATAACGAAAACAAATTTTAACGAAATTTGCACGCCTCTGCATGCAGCACAGCCAATTTTGTCTTTATTATGGTTATTTTTTTATTATTTTGTTCTATAAATAAACCTCTAGGACATCACTACAGATACCACATTTTTGTGAATTTTTTTAAGAGTCTGTTATAATAATTAGCTGTAATGTGCTGGATGAAGCATGAGTCTTTTAAAATAACCTGTAGGAACTAGATCCATAAAATAAACATACAGTGAAAAATGAATAATTTTGTGATAATTATATTATTGTAAACAATAAATAGGGTTGAAACCGATTTTGTTTTTTAGGTGTTCCACTGTTCTGTATGCAAGTCTGTGGAAAAGGAGCCATTGCTCTCTCCTTCATTGAACTCGGCCAAACGCTCAAAAAGGTCGACGTAAAGGAACACTAACGGATAATGTAAAAATGTATATAGCCCAAAACGAAGTATGCCGTGTGTTTTTTGAAGATATATTTCTATTAAGATTAGTAGATTTAGTGTTTATATTTGTTGACTGTTATGTAGTAAAATGCCATCATCATGTGATAGGTTTCCTTTTTTTGTTTTTGCCAAAAAAATGACGCTCCCGTCGGGAGATGTTTTACTGCACTGCCATCTCCTGAAGGATCTTCATGTCTTTCGTTACACCCAAGTATTTGATGATTTTGTATAATGTGAGGAAATGCCCTTGGCAATTTAAGTTTTAGTTGAAAATCTAAGTACCATCGGACTCGGCAGATGTTACGTTATATTTTTTATATGATGCGATTGATTTTGTCTTTACCCTTTTTAGTTAGCTAAATATACACCAACCCTTTTTGACTGACCGTTGCTGTTTTTCAAAACAGAGCAAACGAATCTACTTTTTATAAGAAAACGTATTTGCAATAAAAATGTGAACATAACAATTTCGTGTTATTTTTTGTCTTTTCATTCTGCAGGTATAAGTATTTGTTAGCAAAATTAAGGGAACGAACAGAAATTTTGATGCCATCTCTCAGCCATAAACTGATATGATAACAAAGTCACCTAGCAGCTTTATCGGGAACTATTTCTTAAAAGAAATGACTTGTAAGTCGGCATGAATAATTACTTAATCTACCTTTTTTTCAAAAATAATAATATGGATAATAAACGTAAACTAAATGATGGCTTTTGTTAACTAATGTCAAGATACAATATTTAGGAATTAAAATATTTACCATCCCTGCTTTTTTAATTGGAAATTTTACTGATTTCTGAGATACCTACTTAAATTTTCATGTATGTCTCTATCTCGCTATAGCCGACAAAGCAGGGCTTGTTAACCTTTCCTGAGACAGTGAGGACCTAAGATAATTTTAATTAATTTTAGCTCCAGCTTTTCGGGCGCCACTTAAGAGTAATGTTAAAAAAAGCATGCCTGCAGTTTACGAGAAACAGTGAACTGTTTGTAGTGTCTCTGTGCAAAGGTAAAAACCAGAATTTGTTCATTCTCATAATCCTTCTAAAGAGTTACCTCCAAATATTTCCATTTTCTAAGTAACGGGCGTTCATAAAAAACGGTTTAAGTAAGGTTCGTGCCTATAATTTGATGCATATTCGACGTTTGATCCATTTGACGTATTCGTCTTTGATTGCACTCATGGAAATAACACACTGTTACTGTTATCAAAAAAAATTGAGACTAATACGGGCACTGTTAATTCTATGCAATGTTTAAAAATCGCGGAATCCTCGTGGATAGCCGCAACGTCAGTAAAATGAAAATGAAACTTTTAACAATCGACGCAAGCGACATTTCACTTTGTTGTACTAGCACTTGGACGTACGTTCACGACGACAAAAAGCATGGCTTACTTGACCCGTTTTTTTATGAACGCCCGTGACATTTCCAGGAACCGTGACTATTTAGGTAAGTAATTTTTTATAATAATTTATGTATTGTACCTAGTCCCAGTTGCTTTCAAATCGTACCATAAATCTTTATTAGGTACGTTAATTCCAAATATGATGTATGTAAAAGTTTTGTAAGAAAATATCGACTGACCGACCCACCAACATAATAGGTAATAATTGACATGTCACCAATTTAGGAGTAAAGTGCAATATAATATGCTTTTGAAGTCGCTATTTTATTATCAATTTCCGCTTCTGTAAATATATCGTATGCTGCTGCTGCTCCTAGAAGACTACCTGAGTTGCGGTACTGCGGTCCTGATCGTAATTCATAAACACGCACTTTATCCTGAAGGTATGCGCTTGCGACCACCCTGCACCCTCTGCATCCCCGACAGGACGATCCTGTTATGTCGTTGGTTTGCTACCAGAGATGAATATGACCAAAAAGGATTATTTCTGAAATTTGCCCTCTTTTKTTTAAMAAAAAACATCAGCCCAAATTATCTTTGCAAGAAACAAAATATTTGTTGTTTGGCTTGCACGTTTAATCGGTAATAAGTGCTTAAAATATCAGGTGAATTACTTATGCATCTAAGCATATTATTTACATACAGACGTCCATTTTGTAATGATAGTTTGAACGCTAACAAAAAATTTTGATTCGTATCTTATCGATTTGCTCCATAAGGACAGATCTTGGCAAGAATAAACAAGCTAGTGTCATCTGTGAGTAGACATTAATAGGTACCTACCTAACACATGGAATCTTCATCGTTTATTACAATTATTATTGATTTACCGACTGCTGGAAGTGTATTATAATATCCATATAAATATAAACATTGCAAATTAATGATTTTAACGCAAAAAAAATATTTGATTCCTAACAGTCAATTAAAAATGCGCATGTCCTAGATGTTTTGGCCGCTCAATACTGCCACGTGTACAGAACTATATTCAACATGAAGAATTTTAACATCAATGCTAACAACGATAGCGAAAGGAAATCTAAATTTCCATTGTGAAATAAAGAAGGACCGGCAAGTTTTTATACAATTACAGTCTGTTGATAAACAGTAAAGTCCTTAAATAAAATTTACGCACATTTTGAAGAATATTTTCAAAGAACTGTAGTGGGGAGTTTGTGGCAACAGCGTTTTGCTAGTCCCCAGACGTACCGTGACTGTGGTTTGGGGCGCACGTACTAAGTGACTGTAATGTCTGCGGTGACGAAATTGGTGTACCGTTGGCTGTAAAGTTAAAGGGATCGAAATAACCGTTCGCAAACATCACTTTTCTTTAACGTTTGGTGGGAAAACTACACGCTTCGCACGACATTCACACCTAATGTTCGGGACAATATGACCGGTTACTGATCAGATAGGGGCTTCAAACTTACTAATTAATAAACTAGTTCACGAATATCTCGATCTGGCCTAACATGAAACAATAAATGATAGTGTAAAAATCTCTTTTAGTAGAATTTTAACCATGATGGCTGGAGAATACCCACTTCTTTCAAAGTATAAAACACAGCCATGGTCCGAATGGATAAAAATCGTAGAGCATATGGACTTACGTGAGTTGCCTGTCGATGTTGGTTGACCTATGTGTGTTACATTCCTTTCAGTTAAGGGTAACGGCAGCCAGGAGGACTACGGGAATGTCACGCTTTTACCCCGCCAAGATGTAACTCTCTGCGGTCTTTACCCCAAACTGGATGCACGAGTCTTCGTCACCTGTTCTGACTGCTCAAAGCTGGTACCGCCCACGAGTTTCAAGGGCCACTTCTCTTACTGTCACACAAACAAGAAACCCGAAGAAATGGAGGTGCCCCACACATCCGGCAGCACGGTCAAGAAGAAAAGCCCCTTATCGAAGAGCAAGAAGAAAAGCATCCTGCCGAAGAACACCACTCCTTCGCCGTTATTTCGGGTAAGTCAGTCCAAGGGGCCCCCACAGCGTTCCTAATTAAAGATTAATATGCAGTATTTTTATAGAAGAGTGCGAGCCCACAAAGGGCTGCACCGATTCCTGTTATCGACGAAATACCACCTCCGGTCCTGCAACCGGTACAGGTGGAACCTACGCCCCCGCCAGCCCCAGCCGCAGCCGCCATCGCCGTCGACACGCCTAAGAAAACGTACCGAAAGCACAAGAAGCAAAGCAGCAAGGCGCTGAGGGACAAGGTCACCATGGGCGATCCGGTAAATACCCTCACAATTGTTGGTCGCACTTTGTTTCTTTTTCTGTTTGTTTAGGTTCTATCCTACACCAAAGAAGTTGAAGAGCGATACCTCCTGGTGGGAGAGGGCAGAGGCCCAATACCAGAGGAAGAGCAATACCTCGTGGTGGGAGAGGGTAGAGGCCCAATGCCAGAGGAAGAGCAATACCTCCTGGTGGGAGGCAGGGTCCCGATACCAGAGATCAGTCCTCCTCTGTTTATGCAGACTGATGTTCTCCTGCCTACCTCACATTTAAACAATATAGTAAGCATGGCTGTCTATATTTGTAAATCTAAATTTGTGGACTTTGAAAATGAAACAACCTAGGTGGATTGTATAGGTGAGATAATTAATTTCTAGTAGAGCTTGCTCAAAGTCCTTTAGCGGGACTCTCCTTTGGCATTTGGAAGATGCAAAAGGTATTATGCAACCTGAAAACATCAGTTCTTGTTGTCATACCGACCACAGGCATAAATGCTTTCATCAAGAGTGATGTGTAGCATTGCTTGATTTCAACGATTACTACAGTGTAGATCATTAATAGTAATGGTTCAATTCTGTTTAATTTTTTATTTATTCAAATGTTTTTATGCGCTACTTTTTTTAATCTAATTTGATCAAAACGATTTACATCCTTGTGTGTAAGAGTATAAAATATACTTTCAATTTTAGCATATGACTGCTAAATTATTGATATCGAGCATTAAAAAGATAAAACCAAGCAAATAACAGAAAAAATAATAAATATTTAACTACAATGATGACAAGAGTGAACAATTAATCTACCAAACCGCTAGCAATTACGTTAATGTTATCAGGATGCCTTACCGATTCGAGCAGTCCAACCCTGTCTACTGTACATTCCAATAGGGAGGGAACTCTAACATAACCAGTAGCTGAACAAATATTGCTGCCTTGATTATTATCGTAAAAGCTTGTGGCGAGTGGTGGGCAGAGTTTTATTAATCGTTCGCTTTGACAAGTATGCAGCCATTCTAAAAATGTTGCCTAAGAATTAAGGAAGGTTAATTCATGTTATCATGACTTCATTTTGTATAAATAGACACATCTCATGTTTCAAACCTTTACACTGACTGAACACAAGATATCATATCCAGTTTAGGTTATTTTTAAATTGTATAATAAGGTTTATTGACCAACTAGTACAAAGGTTTAATGACCTAATTTTTTCTTTCACAGGAATACAATATTGTAAAAAAACAATCATTTCACAGTATTACATTGAGTCTTATGGAAAATATTTAATTATTAGTTGTATTCACTTTTTCATTTGGACATGGGGTAGATGCAGTACCATAAGTTTCTCAGATGCGATTCTTTATTTATAGTTTTAATTTATTTCAAACTGATACTGATATAATTGTAAGTAAATTATGCTTGAGGCAAAAATGCATTGACTAAACTAAATAGTAAAACAGTAACACTATGTTAGATGTGGCAGTTTTGCACTTAGTCTAAAGGCAGATGTTTTTAGATCTGTCTAATCATACTTTAAATGTGCAATAGACAAATTTTGGTATTCCTTTGAGGACATTTCTAAAAACATTTGCCCTGCACAGTTGTCAGTTGCAACAATTTATAGCCGGACTATACAACTTCATTACAAAGCCACTTTTGCAGTAAGTAATACTTAGTTATTACTTGGCCATTGCTATCCATGATTTCAGTTAGAAAGCTAGAATATGCTAATAAATCGACTCTAACTGCATACACTGACAGAAATATGAATAACGCTCAAATAGCTTGGACAACATGGCATAACTAGCTGCCACGCTTCTTGCATGCATGGGCGTGCTCTGTTGTAGTTCGTTCAGATGAGTGACAATGACATCTAAACATTACGATTGAACAAATTGTTTCAAGCCTAGATTTTAATTGTTTGCTTTCTTCAAAAAGTTATCAAGACAAGCTGAGTGCAATCTTTGCTGAGACTCTTGCCTGTTCATGTTTTTATTGGATTATTAGTAAACATTTTGGGAAAAGTATGGTTATGAAATGAAGTAACTGACAGTATTTGGGAAAAAATGTCTAGTTTTACAAGTTTTTCTTCTAGGTTGTTTTATTTTCAAAGTTCATGTATTAATATTTTCAGTGCTTTTCGATATTGTTGATGGTGTTAATATTTTTAATCTTAGCCATATTGTTTGATATTTCAAATATCGATAATTTAATATTATCACACAGCTATCAAGCATCATAACCTTTTTGTGTCTCTGTATGTATTAAGAAAAACTAAAAGGAAACAAAGTACTAACAATCGCAACAAAAATGGTTATTATAGACCTCAAATTAACACAAAAAGTTTGGTCCTTAGATTTATACATTATATTAAAAATCTAAATATTGTAAACACTACATACAACATTATTTATTATTACTATCCCCGCAGGTTTTAGATCTCAAGATTTCGCAAGTGGACAAGCCAGAGCCAAAGCCCGCTCAACATTTTGAGCAGCCGTTGAGTCCTGTGACTTTGTTCCGTTCTGTGCAGGTAAGAGCAATTTCGTACCCTTTACTCCTCATCAGCATAGGTGAGGTTTTCAGCTCATCCAGCTGGCCGATGACGTGCCCAATTTGATTTTACCCGCGCAGCCAATCGCGGTGGCGATTCCAGAGCATTTCGTTGGCATAACCAAGTATACTGGGCTGCCGAAGCCACTGTTCATGCCATCGCTCACAACGAGACGCTTGGACAGGCAGCGGAAACGCCCTGCTACAGATAGACCTGCTTTTGATGATAAACGGGCGATGGTCGACTTGAACGGGTTCACTCGCTGATCTTATTTTATTTATACCAAGGGAGGCACTGATTTTATGTTGTATTTTCTGTTTTATTTATATTTCCTGCCACGTATATCGATGTATGTGTTTCATTTATAAAAAAAATGTCATGAGTGTATTTTCGTTCAGTATTACTTGTTTGTTGTGGCGCAAGTGTTGCTTAATTTCTGTTTTACCGCCTCTCTATTGTGATGACGATTGTTGGAAGACCATTTAGTTTTTAATCCCAACTGCAGCTTTACGAGCCTGTGTTTTCGGTCGTCAAGCTGCCCCTGACTATGCATTGTATTCCCTGTGATTGTTTCACATAAGCAATGCTCTAATGACTGTGAATATTGCCAATTCCAGGCTGGCAACCTTACTGCCATTATGTAAAATATCATTATATCGCAATCATGATAGCTTGCGATCTAATAATATTTATTTTTTTGTTCAATAAAGCTATATATACTACTGCAACTTCTTTGTATCTTGTGGAAGGTGGGCTCAGTGGTGTATTAAAAAAATGCTTCTGGGAGGGGCAAAGCAGTGTTACGTTTTGAGTTGTCGTTTCTTACAAAATAATGCAAAAAGTTATCAGGGTACATGTGAAAGTTTAAAAGAGGTGTGACATGACCGCTTGGAGGTACCCGAAAAGTTTTGAAATTTTTTATAGTACAACTTAAGTTGAATTGAATTGAGGTACTCTCATTGCTTGCTAGCTGGATACACTAATGTGTGCTACTGAAAACAAGTGTTGAGTTTGCAAATTTATAGAAAATATGGAGGAATCTTAAAAAATCACCAAATAAGTAAACTATGTTCCTGCTAATACTTTTAATCCACCTAAAAGAATTCAAAACTAACCTATCTAAAACAAATTTCATGAAGCAAGATAAAAATAGGGGGTTTGTAAGAACTCGAAAAATTACAATAGATAGCTGACTGACGCCAGTATGAGTTTGCTAAGATAAGTTGCTTGTGTCACAAAAAAAATAACATCTGAAAAATAAATACTGGCAATGAGACAAAAAGAGCTTGAAAAATTCATGCTGTTACAGCAAAAAAGTTTTGCGAGGTAAATGCTATAATGCATCAAGATAAGTTCCAAAAAAATGCCTTAGATAGATACAGTATGCATTTACTGCAACAAAAAAAAGGTAAGAGAATTGGATCTTAAAAAAAATATTTAAATTCGCCTCTGTGAATTAAACAGTAGGCAGCAGGATAAAAAATTAATAGACCATTGTTCAAGATGATAAGAGCACAATCTATGAGCGTCGAAACTGTGTTCTGTCTACAGAACAACGTTCATCCCTAAAGTGTTCACTATGACAGCCAAAGACTACATCAAAAACCATTTATTTCATATGTATCTGTCTAGCAAATTGGATCAATACTTCCACATCCAATTGTCAAAATGACATTTACGCTTTTATTTCTTATATTATATGATCAATAATGAGCTTTTGATCATTTTTTGTCTGTACATATTTTTTGGAACAACAAACAAAAAAATCCATAAATTTTTAAAATGTTTTTTTTGTAAATGTCGCGAAAATTTATTAACTTAATAAAAAATTGCAAGAATGCTTTTCGATCAGAAATGTGATTTTCTATATAATAGCAAATTAAAAAAAAATCGTGTGAATAGGGTCCAAAATCCAGTTACATTTCGAAAATGTAAATTTTTTTGGAGTATTTTTTAAAACACTTTGAAATTTTATTTCCTATCTTATGGTATTTTCACTTTTTGAATATATTAAGTATTTTCGGAGATATTTAGGAAAAACAGTTTTTTTTTTAAGTGACGGTTTTTTGCTAATATATTCTAAACCGTTTGCTGCACCGAAAACGAAAAATTCTCGCAATTAAATTACTAAATACATACTTTTGCTCAAATCTTGTTTTTGGACGATTTTGACCATTTTAAAGCGATTGGGCAAATAAAAATTTTTGAAATTTTTTTTCGTTGGATGTGGAAGTTACCTATTTACCCTAGTAAGTTCCTTCTTTATTTATGGAAGTGATGGTAATCGCTAAGTTTGGCGTTCTGCTAATACCTAAACAACAAATTCTGATATCACCAGTTAAACATGGAGGATATCAGATGGACTTTGGAAATGATTGGAAGTTCCAAAAGAATAACGATTCGAAACATTATAATAAATATAAAATAGCTGGATGACCCACCACGGTCGCCGGACTTAAAACCCGCGTATGCGGCTAGATATCTAATTTTTATCAATAGGCTTAAATCATTTTGGAGACTCGTACCTACACGAAAATGAAATTTTTGAGTAGCTGTATCGTTATTTTTCGCATAGTTTGTTAGCGGAGGGATCTAAATCATTGATGGTAGTGGTGCTGACAGATATCTTATAACTTGTGGCAATAGTAACAGTTTCTTTATGATAATGATATTGATAATATCGAAAGCATCCGTATAACCCTTGAGTATACATATTATATGTATAACTATAGCGTCGATATTCGACTGCGGACGAGTACAAATTGCAAGTTATGCAAGCAGTTATATACATTTCGAAAGAGTGTCTTTGAGATCATCCCTTCGCGAAAAGGGGCGCGCTACTCGTCGGTTTTGATATATTCGACGGCAAAGCTGCGAAATGCTTTTTATTTCAGATATGTGGTACGTAAGTGGCGCCGAAAATGAACAGACGCCAGTGAACCAGTCGGGGGTGTACCGACGGACGTCTGAATCCGAAGGACCTCTTTGGCGTCGTTCTGAAGGTGAATCGCGAGCGGAAACGGCCGCGACCGGTACATTTGTATTTGCAGGAGGCCCTTCCTGTTTGCGAACGCGTGCGATAGGACGGCGCGTGTAAGTCACCCCCATGGAATACGTGACAGCTGCGTTCGCGCGGTCATGGGACGCAGCACGAGGGTCGCGCGCATAACCACCTGGCGTCGCGCAATCCCCATTCAATCCAGTATCGACCGGGTGCGAGTTACAATTTCACCGTGCGACACTGATCGAAACCGGGAGCCATGGCGACAAAATAAAAGAGACACCATCATGACGATCGAAACGGGACATCGTGTGGGCGACACCGCGTGAATTCGCCCTGTGGTGATGATGATGTGCGTCCCCGTGCCGGAGCGGAAGAACGGCAGTGATAACGGCGGACTTCCGACGCCGTCATAAACAAAAGTGCGCGAGGTGTTATGGCTGGGGGTGGCCGGCCTGCGGCGGAGTCCTAACCGTCGAGGTATCCCCAGTGTAAATGTCTGACAGCCATGTGAATGCCTGTGGCGTTGGTTTTCTTGCATAATGATGGATAATATCGGTAAGATGATGGAACAGCAGGCACTGGGTGAACAGGCGGTCGATTCTCAAGACGGCGGTGCGCATGCGGTGGCCGTCGGTGGCATGGAGACGCAGGCCGTCCGCATGAGGCTCGTGTCGCGCGCCGTTGTCGAGCGTCGTCGCGTCAAACAAGAAGAAGCGGATGGCCCCTTGTCGGTCATCGTCCAGCCCCAGGAGGACTCGAGGGATTCCGAGCTTCTCAGTCCCGGTAAGCTGTCGCCGACGTCGGTCAGCGTCGCCAACATGATAGACGCCGGCGACTTCCGCACCCTCCAGCCGGAGCCGACCTACCAAACGCTGACGTCGGTCAACGGGCGGATGTCCCCGCCTGGGTACAGCCCCAGCTCGTCGTACGCGACGCTGACGCCGCTGCAGCCGCTGCCCCCGATCTCCACCATGTCCGACAAGTTCGCCTACGGGCACGCCAGTAACGTCACCGGCTCCTTCACGGTCATGCAGAACAACTGCATCCCGATGGGCCTGGGGGTGAACGTTAACACGGCGTACACGATGCCGAACATGGGGATGACGCCGCCGCACAACTACTCATCGCCCGGCATGGGCATKCAGCAGCAGCCGAGTCCTATCAGCCCCCAGAGCGCCTACAGCCAGAATGGGCTGCCGTCGCCGCAGAAGAGTATGTCGCCCCCGAGCTACGACTCTCCCTACGGAGCCCAGAGGGAGTTGGTCGGCCGGTCCCTCCAGAGTCCCCAGCTCAGTCCTCCTTCGGCGTCCCTGAACTCCCCGGACGGGACGCTGGTGACGAGTTTCAGCGGCGCCACCCTCAACGGACTCACCCTTCAGCACCACCAGTCGACTCTGGTCCAGATAGCACCGACGAGGGAGTGTTCACCCTCTCCGCCGGTGCTAAGCCTGCAGCAACCGCCTCCTCAACAACCCCAGCAGCAGCCGCMGCAGCAGCAGCCTCAACCCCAGCAGCAACAGACCGTCCCCATGCAGCAGATAGCGAAGTCGGCGACGCCGAGCGCCTTGAACGTCACCGCCATCACGGCGGACGTGGAGGAGATCAACACCAAGGAGCTGGCGCAGAGGATCAGCGCCGAACTGAAGAGATACAGCATACCGCAGGCGATATTCGCCCAGAGGGTGCTGTGCAGGTCGCAGGGCACCCTCTCCGACCTACTTAGGAACCCCAAGCCGTGGTCGAAGCTGAAATCCGGAAGGGAGACGTKCAGGAGGATGTGGAAGTGGCTGCAGGAGCCGGAGTTCCAGAGGATGTCTGCGCTCCGGCTGGCAGGTCAGTATATCCTTTGCGAGCAACCCGTTTAGCACCCCTCACGATCGGCAGGGCGAGGATTCCTTTGAAAATCCCTCGCCACTGCGTTCCAACAAAATCCCATTCGACGCGTGTTAGTATGTAGGTAAAGTATTGATTTTTCAGTTGAGGCTGATCATTTCCCTTTCAGTTCCCCTCTGCCTACCCCAGTTTAGTGGATTTAGCCAAGTTACTCACTGAACGGCCACGTGTACAACGATCCCTTTTTTGAAAATCGAGACAGACCGGTTATCCATGTGAACTGTTTGTTTTGTTGACAATTGTTGACTACTCTCTTGTTTTCATTGCAGACTGCCAGATGCGCAATGTAAACGTGAGGGCAGTCAACCCCAAGCGAAGAAAACAGCCCTCATCTTCGTGCTTGTGAGTTTTTCTGTCTGTCTGTCTCGATGTTCGAAACAAACTGCATGAAAACATGAATGTGGCGTAAATTCGATGTGCATGAGACGCTTATAGGCAGCCCTAAAAAAATCTCGAACTTTACTGGCGTATAAATTATGCATGGTACGTCAGTCATCCCCTACAAGAACTAAAGTAGTCTCGATACTCACGTATCTTCTTTTATTTTTTACAGCTGCACAGATACCCCAGCGAGGCAGTAAGTTGACGAAAATTCACAGAAAATGCAACAAAATTAATTCTTTTGCGTTTTGTGCAGATTGCAAGAGGAAAGAGGACACTTCCAACCAATCGGACCAGTTGCCTACGCCCAAGAAACCCAGATTGGTTTTCACAGACCTTCAGCGCCGTACGCTTCAAGCTATTTTTAAGGTAAGTTCTGATTATAGGCTCCCAATGAAAACAAGAAATGTTATTGATGCTGGAACCTTTATTATTCGCTTATTTAAGTTTTCCATTTTCTGAATCGTCAATCAAAACTTCTCTGTTCAAATTTCAGTCAGTTCAGTTAGTAATTCCATATAGGGACAAAAATTTAACATATACAAGATGTAGTATGAATGATTACATAAAAATCACTAGAACTTGAATGCAAAATAAAACGTTATGTGGTGCTATCACAAAAGAAAAAGAACTTTTTTTCACGTCAATAAAACACAAAAGATATCAAGAATTAACTTTTTAACAAAAATAAACTCAGTGAAGCTAGTGTTGTTAAGTAATCAATTACAATTACTTGAAAAAGTAATCGAATTACTTCCGCTGTAATTGAAGCAGTAATTAATTAATTTGTAATTGAATTATAACCATTTTGTTACAATTACAATTACATTTTCACAATTACATTCGACAAAACTATTTTAATAACATCTCTGGAAAGGTAAAATCCGATTGTAAACCAGTAGCCAGGTAGATATTGAAAAGACCGTTTTCCACAACTAAAACTATTTTACACAAAATTCATTACAGTGCTTCAGCAAAATTGGATTATTGTCAGTAGATCGACTACAGCTTTCGATGAAGTAGAACGAGTTTGCGCTAAGAAATTGAATATACCAATACCTACAAGATGGAATTCACATTTTGGCTCTTAGAGTTTATCCTCACTTAAAAAAACGATTCGATTTGCGGTACAAAGCAACTAAACTTAAATCGCCTAAATTAGATTTTTTGCAAGAATATTTTATAGTTATGAAACCACAGGCTACTGCTATCGCTACTCTTCAGGAAAAAGCCATTTATATCTAGGATATGCTTTGCAAACTATACATTTAGGCAACTTGTTCCTTGCCACAGCTTAAACTTAATTCATTGATTCATTCTAACACAGATAAAGTAATTATGTCGCATTTAGAAAACTCGTTGAATGAAGTCCAAGAAGACATTTTGCCTTCAAGTGATAAAAACCAAAGTCTTTGCGATGCATCTCTAAAATATATACTGTCAAAATTTTTATTTTATGGATATTTTAGAGCCGGATGATGTCAGCGAAAATGCGAGCCAATGTTTAGATCCGGTGGTCAAATTTTGAAACGAAAGAATTGATTAAGTGAACAATTAAAAAAACTATGGTTTTTGAGACATAACGGTAATCTACATTAGTGAACTTGATAAGTAATATAATTTAGATTATTAATTACTAGCTAGAGTTGTATGTTTGCATATAAAAATAATCAGGATTAGTCCTAACTCGATTAGATGTAAGTTTTTGAGCTATTTTTTGTAATAAAAATTATAATGTTTTATTGTTAACACAACTAGGTATGAACGAGTGTACATACGAGTAAAATATTATTGTTTTAAAACTTTTTTCATCTATCTATACCAGATCCTATCAAAAGAATAGATGAATTAATTATTTGAAATTATATCGAAGCGTGTGATTGTAATTAATTACATTAACATATTTTAATTTCATTGAAATTAAGTAAAATTTACCCAAAGTAATTGTAATTGTAGTTAATTACACATTGTGAAGTAATTTTAAATCACTGAGTGAAGCCTTCTAATAGACAGAATATGAATATGAGATTTCGCAAACACGTTCTAGGTAATTAATTAATGTAAGTACCATATCCATGACTGACGTACGAACCCACAACGAAACGATATTCGAGTTTTTCATGCACAAGTGTGAAATGCAATAACTTCAATACGGTGGGATCAGTATGTGCAGTACTGTCAAAAATTTGTCGAAGCTTAAGCAAAAATCTAAATTTATTTGACGACGGATCATAAAATATAAATACGCATTCACCGGTAACTTATKTATGAGGCACCAATTTTCATTTAGCTTCAGTCGATGTTTTATTCCGTTTTTCAAATATTGGGCAGTCTTGTTGTGTGCCAGATTCTGGAAAAGGAGCTAGTATGCAAGTAGAAATTATACAGAATACACAGACGAAGCGTTTTGGTTTGAAGGCTTCCGTGGTTGTTGTCGATGACATGTTGTTTTCCGGGCTGGTTCCCACGTTGGTTATTTGACCTTGACATTTCGACGCTCATGAAACTAGTTTCAGAGTTACTTCTGAGGAAGACGCCGACATGAGTGTCGAAACGTCAAGGTCTAATAACCAACGTGGGAACCGGCCCGGAAAACAACATGTCACAGACGAAGCGTCATTGATGTCGCAACTTTGATTGAAAGTATGATGCGAAGAAGCCTGTTTTTTATATCAATTTGAATATGCGAAATGTAATTCGCATATTTTTTAACTTCGACCTGATACCAGCATGACTGAATTTCTGATATTCTTTCTAAACAAGTTGTTTATGCCTAGGATCGCGTATTATATATATTATTTAATCATATGTTTGTATGTATTTACATAGGATGCTTTCTTCTTCGAACCGCAGATGTTTTTGCAATGTATTAAATATGTCGGCGTCATAAAGTTCTTGACAAGCAATTTCGACATCAAGATACTGTATACTGTTGTAGTTCTGTAGAAATCTATGTGGCAATTTTTGTCTTCAGGAGACGAAAAGGCCATCCAAGGAGATGCAAGTAACGATCGCGAGGCAACTGGGGCTCGAGCCGACGACGGTGGGCAACTTCTTCATGAACGCGAGGAGGCGGTCGATGGACAAATGGAAAGACGAGGACCCGAAGTCGGCGTCGACAACGATCATCCACCAGCAGATGTCCCCGGGGATGGACCAGGACGATCCGGACCAGGAGGGGGACTTGGACAATGACGTGGACGATCAGGATGATGTGTTGTGACATGGTTTGAGAGACAGGCAGTTGTTGATGCTGTGACACTTATGGAGGAGTGCCGGCGTACTAGAATTTATATTATTCTGTAGTGTAAAAGGAGCCACCGACTTGCGACGTGTATTTGACCTGCACCGGGCATCGCGCCACCTACTCAGTTTTACGAAACGTTCCTTCGAACATTCCATTTTCAATTCTAGTCGTTTATTTCGCTTTTGCATTCCAAGTTTTTAATTTATATTGTTTAATTGTTTAGAGTAATATATATCGTTTTTATCTTTCTTTTGAATCGTTTTTTTTCTTTTTGTTGTTTTTTTGATCTGTGATCGGGGCTAACTCAGGTCAAATGCATTGGATGAAACCTCCTACACAAAACAAAACGATTGTATATTTTGGTAAGGAGTTCTAAATTTTCTATTTTAGCACAAAAGAGGACCTCTTTGTAGTCGATACTTGTACAAAATTTTTGACGACCCTTCGAGTTTCTGCTGTATATATTTTTGTGTGAACAATCCAAAAAGTCGGCGTCGGCATAGAGTGCCCAAAAAGAGCACCTAGTTTACGTACCAAAAATATTTTTTACTTGTATCATACATGTAGTGTGTTATGAAGCGTTGATTTTTTCTGTTGAACAAAACAAACATGACTTTCTAGAGTTAGTAGTACAAATTTTTGTTCCACATTCTGCTGTCGTTTTTAAACAGTAGCTATTCACCACCGAGTGTGTTGTGTTTCTTTGTAAGCATTCCAATGAAGGCGCAGAACACACCAAAAAAGATAAATTCAAAGTGATCGTGTTCTGCGACTTTATCCCATTCCACTTTTTCTAAAAGTGAGCTGTCTTAGTTATAAACTCTTAAGACAGATCTATTTATATTTAACCACAACAAGTCGTAGATTAAAACCTGTGACGATTTTGAACGTCACAAAAAATGCCTTAAAAAGATTACCATTGTAGAGCATTACGTAATAATTCTAGTCAGCACTTGATCGTGTTTCTGTTTATCGCTGGCATTTATTTTTTAGTCTTTAGTTAGAGCAGACACGAAATACTCTAAATGTTTCGCAGAACGGGCTGAATCCACCACCCCCCAAAGATTTAGATATGAAGAAATTGTGTGTACTAAGTGAAATAAAAAAAGTGTTCTTGCACCACGTCGGTAGGGTTGCCCGTTTTACCAAGGATATCGGCAATCAAGTCTTTTAGTGCAATAGAGATGAAAACGTGTAAAAAAAATGGCAATATCATATCCCATCAGCGGTGCATTCGTGGTTCATGTCACGGAGGTACACAATTCTGTAGAAAATAGCATTGATTAAAGAAATATTTAAAATAAACGATGTGTTTCATTCCTACGACGGTGATGGAGCTAAAATATCAACCTTCGAAAGTTGAAATTTCTAATTTGTAAAACTTTATGATTACGGGTCGTTTTCTTAAATGTCTTTATGTATGTATGTTTTTAAGTCAAAGTTACCTATACTTATTAGTCATTAAGTTTTTTATTTCATTATTCTGCTAAATTTTTACGCTCCACGTAGTTATAACTACGGGTAAATAACCAATGTGTTTTGCTACCAAATATGACAGATGATTAACGTTAGATTTGATTTTTTTGTTTTATATTTATCCATTTGCCACTAATGAAAGACACTTAATTTAAGAGAAATGAAACAAACTTTTCTTGTGATTCTGAAAAGTTAAAGTCATAGAAAATGTTCTAAAACTGCAATAAATTCAGGAAAATCACAATCTCGCGAACAGTCTTTAAAATAGAAAAATTAGAAAACATATTTCTATTCTTTTGTACTGGGAAAAATAGCCGTCACTTTTGACATACCCCTATAAGTAAACGTCTAGGGGAGTTAAGGCAGGCGATCGTGGAGGGCACCTGCAAGATCTTTGGGTCTAAACGAACAATTTTCTAAAATTCGAGATAATCCGGTGCCTCATCTATTGATACCATAATTTGAACGCTCACCATTAATAATAGTAGTTCTTTGTTCCCACATTATAGTTGTCATTATTTAAATTTTTCTCATAAAGCGAACTAAACATGAAAACGTGGATTTTCTATTGCCAAGCATTGCTGATTTCTTCTGTCCTCAGTAAATTCGTAAAGTCTTTAATCTAATCTGAAGACGTCTGCACATATTTGTAAGATTAAGGGCGTATAAGGTGTTCTTTCAATATTCTTTGAGCCGAGAATGAGTGGAAATAAGCCAGCTATATTTATTACATTCTCTTAAATTTTGCCTTCAAAGTGTGATGTTAAATTATACGACAGGTTCTCTGCGAAAGCTTGTAATAAATGGGGAAAATCCACGGCGGCGCGAGATCGTAAAAGCCGAAATTTCAAGTTTGAAAGTTGAAATCGTATGCTCCCACCCTCGAAGTCGGCCTTTCGAAGGTAGTACGCGGGGCGGGGGAGGCGACCGCCGTCGATCGATGAAGCGCAGCGCACCGTCGCGGCGCGTGCGTCGCGGCCGCGCCGGCGTCGTCGCCATCCGCCAACTCCGTCCGCCAGCAGCAGCATCCGCAGTGCCGACACGGATCGACGGCGTCGTTCGCGATGATGTGATACCGCACGTCCCCACGGCGAACACCTGGTGATGCTATAAGAGGGTGAACATTCCACCGCACAGTATGGCCTCGGTGGCCGCCTGGTTGCCGTTCGCCCGTGCGGCGGCCATCGGCTGGGTGCCCATCGCTACCCACCCGCTACCGCCGCCCCCGGTGCCCAAAGACAGACGCAAGACCGACGACGAGAAACTACTCATCAACGTCTCCGGGAGGAGGTTCGAGACCTGGAGGAACACCCTCGAGAAGTACCCCGACACGCTGCTCGGCTCGAACGAACGCGAGTTCTTCTACGACGAGGAGTGTAAGGAGTACTTCTTCGACAGGGATCCCGACATATTCAGGTAAACTGCTAGGTGGTCTCTTATTGTCAAATCCGTAAAAATTGCTGTTGACGTATTTTCAGGCACATCCTGAACTACTACAGGACGGGGAAGCTGCACTACCCGAAGCATGAATGCCTGACGAGCTACGACGAAGAGCTCGCGTTCTTCGGCATCCTCCCGGACGTGATAGGCGACTGCTGTTACGAGGACTACAGGGACAGAAAGAGGGAGAACGCGGAGCGTTTGATGGACGACAAGCTGTCGGAGAACGGCGACCAGAACCTGCAACAGCTGACCAACATACGCCAGAAGATGTGGAGGGCCTTCGAGAACCCCCATACGTCGACGGCAGCGCTGGTCTTCTACTACGTAACTGGCTTCTTCATTGCTGTATCTGTGATGGCGAACGTGGTGGAGACGGTGTCCTGCGGGAAGAGACCGGGACGGGCCGGGCCCCTTCCGTGCGGGGAACGATATAAAATAGTGTTCTTCTGTCTCGATACCGCTTGCGTGATGATCTTCACCGCCGAGTACCTGCTGAGGCTGTTCGCGGCACCGAACCGTTACAAGTTTGTTAGGAGTGTCATGAGCATCATAGACGTCGTGGCCATATTGCCTTACTACATCGGTCTGGGTATCACGGATAACGACGACGTTTCCGGCGCGTTCGTCACCTTGAGGGTGTTCCGCGTCTTTCGCATCTTCAAGTTCTCGCGTCATTCCCAGGGTCTCCGCATCTTAGGGTACACCCTCAAGTCGTGCGCCTCCGAGCTCGGATTCCTGGTCTTCTCCCTGGCGATGGCCATCATCATCTTCGCCACCGTCATGTTCTACGCCGAAAAGAACGTCGAGGAGACCACCTTTACATCCATCCCCGCAGCCTTTTGGTACACCATCGTCACCATGACTACTCTAGGGTAAGAAGGCTTCGATGGAGGCGAMACCCGATGTTTATTATGTGCTCTTATAGGTACGGAGACATGGTACCCGCCACAATAGCCGGAAAAATCGTAGGTGGCATCTGCTCTCTTAGCGGAGTGCTCGTAATCGCCCTTCCTGTACCCGTCATCGTCTCGAACTTCAGTCGGATCTACCACCAGAACCAGAGAGCCGACAAGAGGAAGGCGCAAAGGGTAAGCTCGTTGTTATGGCCATTTTTTTAGAATGCCACGAACTATAAGGTTAACTCTGTTCCCCAAAGGTTTTGGGACATATTAGTCCTGTCACAGTACATGTTTTTCACGTTAAGTGTCGAGCTCATGTAGCCTTTCACTAATTGATTCCATTATTGAAAAAATAGTTCTTTTAGGTCCTGTAACTATAACACCAGTATGCATCGAAGGATCTTATTTGGGCCACTCTGAATGTAATGTTGAATAGCTCTTCCAACGTAACTCTATCAAGAATTTTGCTAGTTTACTCGCTTTTTCTTAGCATAGAGCTCTCTAGCATTATCATTATTATTATCGTGACAGTATGCTTGTGCTTGGATTGGGTATTGATTATTTTCGGAGCAGCTTTAGCTTCGTTTTGAGATTTTTGATTGAGGTCTTTCGGAATAATTTTGTAATATTAAGTACGAGACGTGTTTTAATCAATCAGTATCAGAATTTCCTTTTCTTTAACTATGAAAACTGGAGCAGTTGGATGTCTAACACGCAATTGTTTCAATTCTTCCACCGTTTCGGTTGCTCAACATTACCATATAGGTACAGTGTGATGCAAACAAAAACAAATTTCGTAATTTAATTGTCATTTTCTCACGAATTCTTTTGTCTAAATCTTGCAACTATTAATTGTATTAAATCGGAAATCTAAGAAATCGTTCATCAAGATATTGACGAATTTGTATGGTGAGCTGAAGAGGGGCTAAAACCAAATATTTCTGATGAGGTACCTGCTTTGCCATCTTGATTATTATAAAAAAACTACAAACGTAGGAAATCTAATTAACGGGCAGTAATCAGGTTCCTTAAAAAATAGGGCCATTAAAGGCGCCGCCCTATAATACCCATCCACACATTTAATTTGTCCTGGCGTCGACTGTGATAGTTTTATGTCCAATGAGAACCAATATCTACAATTGTGGCTACGTACCGATCCATCAGTAAATATAATGATACTAAAAGAATTTGGATTTTGGTTTTTACAAAACTGCAATCGACGGCCTGGATTCTAGATTAACTCTTATGACAGCTGTAATTTGTGTGGATGATACCTTTCCTTTTTATTTAGGTTGTGATTTAGAGCTAGCTGGCGAGTGGAAATTGGTGATTATTTAATTTGCCTTCTTCATCTCTTCTCGACAAATCTATAATAGTTTCGAATTCTTTTAATTTGGCAATATGTTTACTACTGCAGATCTTGTAATATCGCCATATCCAATCATCATTAGAATTTCTGTTCCTTCTAATTCCAACAAATGAGCCATTTTAACTTAACTTTGACAGCCGGTAGATTTATCTCTTTTTGATTTCTGTAAATACAAATACCTGTACAGCTTGCATCAGTCCATCATTACATTCCCACGTATGTTTTCTTTTCATTTGGAGAACAGCCTGTAATAACTGGGGGTGAGATCTGGCGAATATGATGGTTGAATCACTAAGTCAAAACCATAAAAGATGTATGGCTAGGCAGTCTACCCTTTCTTAACTTTCCGCGCGATTCTCTTTAACAGCGTCTCACAATAGGGAAATAAATTGTGCCCCTGTAATGTTCTGTCCCTTTTGCAAATAGTCAGTCAGGATGATTCCTTGAGGATACTAGAACAGACAGTAAAACCTTTCCAGCAGGCGGCACGACTTTGATTTCTTTTTTATCAATGGCTTATATTCACTCATGCCTAATTCTTTGGTCAGTATGATATAATAAGCTGCATCTTATATATGTGTAGTGCGTTATCGTGTACGTTTTTAATGCTTTTGTCTGTTGTTACCATCATGGTTTTACATGACGTTCTTCCGCATTTAAAATCTCGGCACCCACCTTGGGCTATATGACCTAAGGAACTGCAGACTTCCCAATAGTCACGTCTTAATGAATTTGAGTTGGCGTCATGCCCTTTTTCTGGAGGTATTTTATTAAGGTTCTTTATTCTACAGGATCCATTTTTATGAACAACCACTACACCCAATTGAAGAATTAGCCACAAGACTGCAACACTTTGAGATACAAAGTTGATATTTTGTAGATATCACCTACAAGTGTCAGTGTCAGTTAACTAATTGTCAAAATTAATCAAGCAACCCAAAAAAAAAGTATATTTGCTTCAATTTATAAAATATGTGCAAATCTAATGTTTTTTTTTCAATAAAATGAGTTATGTGAGGTACAAAATTAAATAAACATGAGGTTGCGTTAAAAATGATGATAACATTGTATCGCAGATTAAAAGACAAACCAACCAAAAAAGCATCAATGAAAGCAGTTACGAATTTTGTTTCGAACTTTTGCATCACGTTGTATTTATGGTTTTAATAGTGGAAGTATCTAAAATGCCCATATATTTGTCACAACTAGCTATTTCGTAATCTTCTCCGTTCTGTAAACGGGTATAAACCATCTCTCGTTTCCTTTTCGTGCAGAAAGCGAGGCTGGCCCGCATCCGCATCGCGAAGGCCTCTTCTGGGGCAGCCTTCGTGAGCAAGAAGAAGGCGGCGGAGGCCCGTCTGGCGGCGCAGGAATCGGGTATCGAGCTCGACGACAGCTACCGCGAAGAAGACATCTTCGAGCTGCAGCACCACCACCTCCTGCGCTGCTTGGAGAAGACGACGGACCGCGAGTTCGTCGAGCTGGAGGTGCCGTACAACGGGCACCCGAAGAGGCCGGGCTCGCCGTCGCCGCTCGCCAGTCCCGCCCACTCCGCCGTCTCCATAGGGCTGCTGCAGTCCTGCTGCGGCCGGTGCTGCCCCAGGAGGTACCAGCAGGCCTGCGGGAAGTACATGCCGGCGGCGTCGGCGGCGCAGAGCAACCAGACGAGCGGGGGGATGGACGGCACGTACCTGGTGGAGGCCTCGTTTTGAACAACATATCCGAGGCGAGTTTCTTTTTCAAAACTGAAACACCTCCTGGTTTATTTTGCAAAGTCGCGCTTCTTAAACAGATCGGCATTTAGAGCACGCGTTCATCTGTCGTACGCCGCACGGAAGCGGTCCGTCGGACTTTTCGTTCTGTTTTCGTTTTTTTTTCCATCGGGGGTAGTACAGAGCTGAGTAGTTTCGTTGCGCCTTATAACTGACCAAATTATGCCACTAGGTCGATCGATATAGCCCACAAATCTGCCGCAACGCAACACCCACCCCCGTACTTTATTGTCTTCAAATTGTCTAGTGTAATATTGTGATATAGCTAATAATTCTTTCGCGTGAGATGCCACCGGGGGACGGGACGACGGTGACGGCTTCTTGAATCGGTCGCTCCCTCGGAATAACACTTATATTCTAATTAGCAAGTAGGTACTATCTCTATTCTAAATTTTTCAGTTTTTAGATCGCGTAATTATAGTGTTTGTATGTGTAGGGATGCATATTGGTGGCTATTGCCGCCATTTTGCTGTATAGAAATCTGAAAACTGAAAGACAAAGTTTAATTACATTAAAAGTTTACGATCTTTAATTAGGTATAAAATGACGCACGACCTGTGTAGCTTCATTTTATGATTAAAAAGGTAGATTACGACTGTACAATAGTTAGAGATGCTGTAAAGATTCAAAGATTATATATAAATGATTATACTTAATATCTGTTTAAAGAAKCTAGAGTACCTATTTTAACAAATGTTGTCGGATAAKACTAAAAAAGAGCCTRTAATTACTGATAAGTTTGTTGATTCTTTTCTATCGATTAATTCAGTATTTTGTGTACTTTGTTTTTCAATTACAAAACTAAAACAAATAAATTTTCCATAGTCTATTTTTAATCCCGGMAGATTATTTCTACAAACCCGAAAAAATGCGCCCGATAAATTAACATTTGAAAACATCGAACCATGTATGCGCCCGCGTGCTATTCATAGACAATGTTTGGTTTGAACTGGTACGGTGGGTGTTATATTTATATACTTTACACTAGTACGTCGAATGAAAAATTTACGCATCGTCTTAATTGCCCCATAATCCTGTTTGTCGAGATCACATCTTTGTTACCACGACCTTTTGTCATACGTCGGAAAACAACGCTTCGAAAAACGATCTTCGACACCGATTTAGCAAATGACTATTAATACAACGACCTTGCCCACCTATACGAGGCCTTTCAAAAAATCACCGACGCCCAAACACAACCGCTATAGTAGACTGCTTGGATAACTTCATTGTCACAGATCATATTATAACAGAGAAAGATGCGTAAAGGACGGATAAATGGAAACGCGGTAATAACAAATACCTTATAATATAAATAATATATATAAATAATAATATAAAAATATTATAAGGTATTTGGGTAATAGCATCGCTCTAGTGTCTGATACGGTATACGGTAGCGGTTTATTTAAAAAGATAGGTCAACCGGGAAATTCAAAATAAAAATTATATTTATTTTAAAATATATTGTTTTAGACTAAACACGGAACATTTTAGATAAAAATTTTATTAAAAATTGAAAATAAAAAAATAAACATTTATTTATATAAAAATGAAACAAAAACATTCTTCATAATTAAAAATAAAAAAAAATATCTATACAAAAAAATTCTTCTAACGAGAATTAATAACAAAATAAAGATTTACGAAACAAAAAATAAAATAAAAGAGTAAACTCATCTTGTATTTTGTAATATTGCAATTTTTTTTGTTCGATTCTTTCATCAAATTTTCTTTGAATGTCCTGAAGTCTTTTATAAATTATTAGTTTTACTGTTGAATCTAATAATTGTCTTTTTACCTATGAAAAATTATCAACACATTAAAACCAAGTGAGATCAACTTACCTATCTCTTAAAAAAAAAAGATTTTTACTCATGAGACTGGGAAACTATAATGTCATTTCAAATATAGGTATTATTTCTAATTGTAAAACTTTCCTCTTTGACTGCACATCTTTGTTAGATCAGTAAAACGTCAATTGATAATAATAATTAGGTTGTAACTAACTTGTTTATTTTAATATGATTATCCTAGATCAGCCTTCCTAAATGGAAGGAAATGTTGTTTGTACGAACATTTAAACAAAATTTTACCATCGGGTTGAAACAGAACTGTTGTTATAAATTTTGTTTATTTAGCTTAGGGCACATAGAAATCTGCAAATAGTGAATCTCCAAATCTGATGCACAACGAGCTGCGATGAACACACACAACATAGTGTTTTGCTCCAGCTGCGAAAGCAGAGCTGCGTCGCTCATTTTCCTACTTTTTAAAGGAAAATTCCAGATATGTGTCTAAAAGCTTCAGACAGGCTATCACCCATGTTTTTTTGTTAAAAATGATATTACAAGTACCAGCATATTAAAAATCAGTATTTTTACACTTTTGACAATGGTAAGTATAAATGTATGGATAATCGTGAAATGCGCAATTTCTAAACACTAGTGACTGATAGAACGATCAAATACCTGTAAGGTATATGGTGTCCAAAAGCCTCTAGTTAGAAAGAGCCCTGGATTTGGGGAACTCTTGACTATTTATCTGTTATTTTCATCTTGAGAGAATGTTACGAATTATAGGGTATTCAAAAATCACTTTGATATTAGGGTTCAGTTTATGTTCAAACTTTTCTTAAACAGAAATTATACTATGTAATCGCCTGAACCTTTTTTGTTCTCCTGTGTCCTGGAAGTCATGGATTCAAAGTTAGTAACCCTAGTCGCTACCAATGCTAATATTTTACTTAATACCTAGTTATGGGTAAATAAACAACGTAATTTGTGATTGTATATGTTCTATGCTACAGAACAAGACATGAAAGAACAAAACAGTTTTGGATATAAAATATTACCAACTTTTTTCCAAATATAATGTTACTAGTTAGGGAATTCTCTATCACTTTAATCTACATACACGAACACGAAATTCAGGTAAGTTATGCACTAACATTAAATGATATTACCACTTTTAGTAGCTGTCTAATAAAAAACAGAAAACAAACGATGAAAGATGCTATACATACATAAATCATGTGAACGAAAATGGTATGACATCACAGAACAGTATAACATGTAATTTAATTAAATTCGAAAAACAACGAGCGCCATCCATGGTAAATTGTGTGCACTCCGTCCATGCTAAATGACATTTTGTCAGCCTGACAAATAATTTTCTCTTATTGTCATTTGTCAAGATTTTGAGGTTAAAATTGTCAAAACAATTGAATCTGTTTATTCGAGTTTAGATGTAATGTTGCAGCCAAAAGATGTATCGGACGAGAGATTCAACGCGGAAATACACAGTCAGTATAGCGATACAACTCGTTGATACGTTAATTACATTTATGTTGTTCGCAGGGATCATCGGAGAGGTGCAGCTACATCAGTACGGAACATTTTTGGATGCATATTACTCGAAAATCGACAGTTTCAGGCAGCAGTTGCCCAATAACTTGAACGTCCGGACAAATCCTGTGTTGATAGAGGTTTAGAAGTTACTTGTTTGGAGTTCACGCTAAACTTTTAATTTTCAGAACAGGGTGGATGAGAATTTGTCGTTGTTGGAACTTGTGCGTTCCGACAATAAACTCCTGAGCAGGCTACTAGTCAGTCTCGCATCCGTGTGTGATGAGATACACTTGCTTGTCACCGAAGCACGTAATAAATTCTACTTAGCCCTCGTAGGATATGAAGAAGGTACAGGTAGCTGCAAGTGTTAATGCATTGTTTAATGGATCCGTTTTTAGAATCTAGAAATGTGGGTGACAATTTAAAATCAGTAAGCGGTTTGTTGATGACGCTGCAGCAGATCCATTGCTTTATTAATCGGTCACAGCAGGTCATAACATTGCTACTGGGACAGCTATGTGCTATATTAAGCAAAAAATGGGCGTTCAATAAATGTGACGTCGTTTCCAGAGCCTCTAGTATGTCTGGCAGAACTGTTAGTGTGTCTTTTGACCCTGGACACTTTACTGTTGTCTACGAGCGTGAAGGATCATTATTTGTTATATCGAAGGACGGTACACGCTATGGCACACGTCAGCTCCAAGATAAATGTGGATAATGCACGTGTCAGGTCATTAGATCAACATTTATTGGAAATGGGGAACACGCTCTTTACTGGAAACATCCTGAAGGTAGATTTATTTCTAGATGAGGGGTTGCCTGCTAGTGGTGGTCACTTTATTGGCAGTATCTAGCAGTTGTAGTATGATTCTTTTCATTATCTATAATATTTTACAACTCTCTTTGAAAACAGAGTTTCTTATATAGCTGACTGTATTGGTGTTTGTGCCACCGCATCAGAATGTGAATTTCTTCACATAATAGGCCTATTCACTAAATTTCGATTTAAGAAGAAATAAGTAGTATAGATGTCGCTAGTAAACACCTTGTAAACCAAATTTCATTTGCGTCGGCCATAAAGTAAATGGCAATACCTGGCAGCGAGCGTGTATGTGACGTATGTTAGCCTCTACACAGGGATAGCGCGGTAAAACTTTAGATGGCCAGTTTGAAAACTACGAATGCAAATGAAGTTCTGTTTACTAGAAGCTTATCAGCAACTTAAATACTATAGAATGATGCACAATTTGCATTAAATTAAATTTTAGTGAACAGGCCTATTCAATAAAAAGGACTGCTCACTTTGATTTAAACATGGATATACGAGGTATGACATTAATTACTTTGACAAATTTCATTTACAAAGCAAAAGATAATCATCAGCAATTTCAAATTTCTTTCCTTGAAAACATTACTCCCTAGCTTGTATACAGTTCACCGTATGATGTTTCCTTTGCTGGAAGTAGCCTGGAAGCTCTTCTGTAGAAATCACTTTCAAGGCATCGGTCGAATTTTTCTTAATGTCCTCTATACTGAAAATTGATGTACCTTAAAGATACTTTTCAGTCAAAGGAACAAAAAAAAATTACACAGAGCGAGATTGGMAAAGAAATCATGAATTTTGAATGCTGTGTACATCAGTGTGTTGTCTTGATGAAACTGTCAAGAATTGTCTGCCCTCTTCGAATTTGTTCTCGCACACGCCAGAGGATTTCAGGATACCAATCTGCATTTACTGTGGTCCCCTGAGGCSTTTAGAGCCCAAAAAAAAAGGGACATAGTCATTCACATTTTCTCTACTGCATTTAAAACGCACTATCCACTCATACACGGCTGATTTTTTCATGGTTTGCTGTTTGTAAACGTTCTCCGATATCAACAAAATTTCCATACCCTTTTTTTCTGGATTTAACCAGAAATTTAATGATGATTCATTATTCTTTTAACCAATCCTGCAATATTTTTCAACTGACGGCACTTGCACTATCAGGTTATTAAATGTCATACCTCGTATATTCAGGCAGGTAAGCTAAATGGTATTTTTTAACTCAACACATCACATAGTAGAGATAGATACTGCCAGTGCTTATTTTGTACTAGTGGATAGCCTTTTATTTCTTGATTATTGACAATAGTGAAGGTCTCTTTTATAGAACGTTTTTGAGAACTGCTTAAATGAACAGTTACTGTTCAGTTTGAAAAGCTGCAGTTTACAGACTGAATTAATGGCATACTTGGACCAGCTTTTAAATGAACTTGAGGTGGATCAGGACAATATTTCGTATACACAGATTTGGTTGGAGGCAAATGTAATGTTTGTTTTCCACTACTACTTATATGGGAACTTCGACAAAAAATTTAGCAAACGCCTACTTGAAGTCAATAGAAATGCGTCTGCATGCACATTAGCTGGGAATGTCCTATGGCATCCGGAAACTTTTTTGTTTAAACATGTTCCTGATTTACTGAAGCAGCCGGATATCAAGGTAATACATGGTCATCGTACTGCTTTAATAGGGACAAAAAGCCAGAATTTACCCAAGGATTCACAGATGCTTTGTGCACAAGTAAGTATGACATAATTTTATTTTTTATTAATGCACTGATAAATATGTCTTAGCTGTCTCCTCTAATATTACAGGCTTCATTTTGTTGAAAGGCTCGTCTCTGTAGTATTTGTGCTTTATTTTTTGCTGATTTTTTTACCTCCTTAGTTATCTGTAAGACGTAAAAAAACTGACATAGTTTATTACAGTCTTCAGTACACATATTTAAATCATCTTTTATTTTACTTAAATGGATATTCTTACTATTTTTGTTTGTGGTAGGCTTATATGTGGATGCTCGAACTGGAAAAGCTCAGCTTCCAAAGTCTAAACAACCTAGACAGCAGGAGTTTACAAGACAAGGGGAACATGTTGATAAGAGGGATTAAACTGGTTAAGCAGATGGGAGAACTTGTGAAATGGATTACGAACTTACACGCAGATGAGGAGATACCCATGACAATGTCAGTCCTACTGTCTCTGTGTCGTTTAATAGAATGCCTCAAGGGACTTCAGTTCATCTTCCACAAGAATCTGCTGCCTTTAATCTACGTTAGTTTGCTTGTATGCCAGCATTTAACCCACAGGGGGCTAGTTTTAATACACAGTTTGAAGGTTTTATACTAATTAAGGTTGCTTTCATATGTCACTTACTTTAGGTGTTTTAGAAAAGCGTCACACAGGAGAAGTCATACAAGGACCAACAACTAGATATTCTCTCATCTCTTGCTCTTGCTGAACAAGCTCTTAGAGGTCCAAATACTAAAAGAAGGCTTCTGGTTGCAAAGCTCTCGATTTCAGCGAGTGGTATGTCCGAAGAAGTCCTGTTTGAGCTCAGAGGCGTCATATCTCGGTTAGAACTGATTTGTTTTCTAAATGAAGTATTAAACAGGCTGTGTGATTGTTCGTTTCTTTATTGGCACCAAGTGCTTTTGCCTGCTTATTTCTCTAAGCTCGTTGATTCGAAAGTGGATTTGTCACGTTTTTATGTAAGTAGTAAGGTGTTTTTGAGATGTAAGTAGTAATATAATGTTTTCAGATGTTTCTGGCTGCCTTGACTGATTGTGCTAAGGTTTCGAGTGATAAAATCGAGGCCTCCACAAGCTTCTACCTGAAAAACAATCTGTTGAATCCCCTGAATCAAATGATCGAAACGAATCTGCGCTTTCAGACTCATTTGCATTTACAGCTGCCCAGCAATGATCCGTTCAAGAGCTTACCCCCTCTAGCATTCAGTAAGCTTTTGCCAGCCAGATTGAGTGACAATTACATCAGTATAAAGCATGAAGTTGAACATTACTTGAGCACGATGTTTTATAATTTGATAACTGTGATTCTGCACGACTGGAAGACGTACGGTGAAATGAGAAAACTCGCATTATTACAGTACAACTTGAGCACAGTAGATGACTGTCTTCCAATGCAGACACTCGAGCAAGGCTTAGATATTCTGGAAATCATGCGGAACATCCATGTTTTCGTCGAGAAATACTTGTACAACATGAATAATCAAGTGTTTGTTGAGGAGTGGAGCAACAACAAACACCTCAACACAATCAACATTTCTCACGTCGCCAACTCAATTCGGACACATGGAATAGGGATTATGAACACTACAGTGAACTTTGCTTACCAGTTCCTCCAAAAAAAATTTTTCATTTTCTCGCAATTTCTCTATGATGAACATATTAAATCACGTCTTTTAAAAGATATCCGATACTTCAATGAGCACAAGTTTGAACTCAACCAGATGTATCCGTTTGATAGGGCAGAGAAGTTCAATGTTGGGATTAAAAAATTGGGCCTTAACTCTGACGGACTGAGCTACCTCGACTTGTTCCGAAAATTAATAACGCAGATAGGGAATGTGATGGGTTATGTTCGTTTGATTCGATCCGGTGGCCGCAGATGTCTTGCAGATGCAACATGTTTCATCCCAGACTTGGATCAGGTGGATGAACTGAGTAAATTGTTGGAAGAAGAGGAACTGCAAGGACTTACAAAAAGCGCCGCAACTTGCCTTCAGCGTGACTTGAACAACCTCGTTGAAAATTTCGAAGACGCGACGGAATATTTCAAGCTTTTAAAGGGAGTTTTCGCTCCTGTATTCCGTAACCCACAGAATATCCACTTGAGAAATTTCTTCGTCATCGTTCCACCTTTAACCATTAACTTTGTTGAACATTCACTAATGTGCAAGGAGAAATTAAACAAGAAAAACAGAGTTGGGGCAGCATTTACCGATGATGGATTTGCCATGGGTAAATGCCAAAACTTTCAGCTTCTGCATTTCTTCATGACATTTTTTGTAGGACTCGCTTACATCATCGAACTGCTGGAACAGGACAGCAGTTTGAACTCAATACACTGGTTTCAATCAGTGAGACAGAAGTACAATCAGGATATAAGAAATTTAGATGCCCAGAAGGCAGTCGCTAGCAAGGAAGATTCCAAACTTCAGCAAACCTTGACTTTGACTGAGAAACGGATCGAAACATTTACTAGGGTAAGCTGATTTTTAACTCATTTGGTCGGTTTTTATTGTTTTTGTTTTGCAGGAATTCCAGTTGTTGTATTATTGCTATAGCAGCGCCAGGATATTCTTCAAAACGTGATATTGATTATTAAACATTCCTATATTTATTACTCATGTTGTATTTGCTGTAATGTTTAAAATAAATTGTTTATTTGGTTTTATTTACTGGCTGTAAAGTGACTGTTTCTTACGTTTATCTCTTAACTTTACTACACTAAAAAGTTGTGTTTGCTTGATTTAGGAGTTTCAGTGGAGTGAATAAAACTATGTTTCCAAAAATTATTCGATCGGTATAAATGGTTGACTATATTCCAGGCGATGTTATTTAAACCTTCAAAGTTATTTGGAAATAACATCTAACCTATTAACTTTAACAAGTATACATATAAAATGTGTTTATTTAATTTAGGATAATTCGTTCATCAAACCATCTATAAGACCTAAGTTTTGCATGCTATTAAATGAATAGGAGACTGTGTCATTTATGGTTATACATATAGGACGCTGCCCCCAACTTAATTTACATGTTTTTACAAATACCTGTTTTATCGTTGATCTAACTTGAGGTTAGACAACCCGCCTAAACTATTTTCTTTTTAAATGTAATCAGGAATGTGTTTATGCTTTGCAGGTTGCATATGCGCGAACCACTAGTTCACTGTCGATAAGTTAGATCTCGTATGTAGTGCTCGCTAAATACTGCGGCCATTTTGACAATTCTCTTCATTGTGCGGCCGTGCCAGCACCAAAATGAGGTAAGGTTCTTAAAATTGATGTATTTCTGTTGCTTTTTCAAACTTATATCCAGTTTTAAATAACGTAGTTTGATAATTCGCAGTTTTCAAACCGTAATTTCGTTTAATGTGTGTCGTACTGCGATAGTAGCCGTCAACCACATGGCACTTGGTAGTTTTAGCCGTAGTTTATTCTTATAAGTGCCCAAAAGGCCAAACTGGAAGTTGTAATGGTATTTATCGCTGAAAAGTCCCACAATTTTCAAGGTTTAGCGGCATGTCGACAAGTTGCACAATGTTGTTTGCATCCTCTAATTTTTGGTTATGTTTTCCAATGTACTTTTTCTTTCAGTTCGTTAAAACTGCAAAAGAGGCTGGCAGCCTCTGTGATGCGATGTGGCAAGAAGAAGGTTTGGTTGGACCCCAACGAAATCAATGAGATCGCCAATACAAATTCAAGTAAGTTCAAACAAAATCTTTTATCATTCCGTAACACATTTACCTTCTTCAGGACAAAACATTAGGAAGCTGATCAAAGATGGTTTGATAATAAAGAAGCCGGTAGCAGTCCATTCTCGTGCCCGCGTAAGGAAAAATACAATCGCCCGCAGAAAAGGTAGGCACTGTGGCTTCGGTAAGCGCAAGGGTACTGCCAATGCGCGTATGCCACAGAAGGAGTTGTGGATAGAGCGCATGCGAGTACTCCGACGGTTTTTGAAGAAGCAGCGTGAGGCCAAGAAGATTGACCGTCACCTGTACCATTCCCTTTACATGAAGGCGAAGGGTAATGTCTTTAAGAACAAGAGAGTGTTGAAGGAGTACATTCACAAGAAGAAGGCAGAGAAGACGCGGTCTAAGATGCTGAAGGACCAGGCAGAGGCCAGGAGGATGAAGGTACGCGAGGCTAGGAAACGTCGTATTGACCGTATCGCTTCTAAGAAGCAGGAAGTGCTTCAAAACTACCAGAAGGAAGACGAGGCGGCTGCAGCTGCTACTGCTAAGAAATAAGATGTTTTTTTGTATGATAGATCGCGTTGAGAAAATAAAAACATTATAAAATCAGTTGCACTGTTTCAATTTATTAATTTCAACTCACAACAAATAGTAACAAAGTACGACAAACCTTACAAGAAACTGAAAAAAAACTTATTTTATTCTGCTCAGTCTTTCTTAACAACTTCTTGTTTACTTATGGAAAAGTCTAATCTTACGTAAAGTATAACGGCCAAGAAAATCAAATACAAAGCCACTGAAAGTAACAGAGGTTCATGCAACAACAACATCGGCCGCCAATCGTAAGTAATCTCAAGATCTTGAATATGCTGCTCCACGAGGTTAGTTTTCCTAAGCCTGATTACCAGTCGACCTCTCGTATCCAAATATTTATAGGTCAATGAGTCCGGCAACCGCTCCACATCGTATGGTGCATTAACTTGGACATTAGTCACACCGACTGGTAAAACAACTGAAGTTTCCAGCTCTTCCACATGCATATCATCGAAAACATGATCTAGCAGCCTCATACGCAGCACATAATGGCTGTTGGATTGCTTGAACAAGTATTGGTAACTAGGAACACTGTAGCCAAGGGTGTAAGAACTACGCCAGCCCCCAAACAACGGAAAACGAGGCCSCAACTCCAGCTCTATCCAATCCTTCCGCACACGAACCTGCGACGTCGAAATATTCCCATTACTGTCCCTGTAATAAATGCTATGTGCGGCAGCTGGAAGAATCGTCTTGTACGCCTTGATGCTATGGTGACTAGTGCTGCTGTCCCTCTGATAATCGTATCTTGAAAACGACCCTTGCAATTTAGCCCCAGTATGGACAATTTCGACATTTTCTTCCACAGCAATGTTCCCCCAGTGTGAGATTTCAATTAATCGCTCAAGACGTGTCACTGTAAGGAATGGAGAGTTGTTTTCATAATGGATGACCATCTGATCTAATGTAAACGCAGGGACATCATTGTAGGGGCCATAAACTATAGTAGAATCACTCTGGCTGACCGGTTTTAGTTTCGTATAGCTCTCAATTACCTTCGAAGCAGCTAAAACCGTTGTTGATTGTCTACTCGTCTTGTACGGAGAATACAAATAATGATTGCCAAAGTATCTTACTAGCTGGCGGTCCTTCTGAGTGATTTTGCTAGGGTAGGGCACCAGAAATTGCGTAAAAACTGTCTCCACCACCAAGACTGTCGTTTTGCCTGCCGACAATGGTTGTGTCAAGTCTACGTTATACAAAATCTTTTCCGGGTGAGCCTCGACTTTTACCGACTTTGCGGGCAGTTCTGCTTTCTCAGCATTTCGCACTGATATGTACGATAAATTTGAAGCGGCGTTCGGCTCCAGAACTAGCAAATAATTACGTACACTGTCTTTGCCAGCATTTTCTAAGGTTATGGTAGCTGTGATTTTCACTAGTTGGGACGTTAGGTCTATTGCTCTGTCCACATTCTTATTTATTACGTTTGAATTAATCTCTAGCGACCTTACACAAGTCGCCAAACCGATTATTAGTGCTAATTTCAACATTTTTCATTAATGAATTACCGCAAGAACATGCCAACAACTCACCGGYCGGTTGACAAGTGTCAAACTTTGCTGCGGTGCTGCCACTTGGTGGTTTTTTATGGTTACTCTTTATGAGACACAGAATATTTTTCCATTACCTCAATTAAAATGACAAATTGATCATACACAACTGTTAATTAATTAGGAGAGTAATCATACAAGTAACAGCCTAAACACAAATACAATACTTCATTTGTGACCAAACAGTAAACACAATCATTTACTCCTGTATGTATGAGTTGTTACTTACTACTTAGGAGATCAATCGATAAGTTAACAATAAAAATATCTATAAGCATTGCATAAATTTAAATATTGCTTCTGTGCAAATAAATTTACGTAAGATTATTATATTGTACAAAAATTCCGTCTAAGTAGATATAGTGTTACTTGAAGTCTGGCAACGCTGCGTATGTATGCCACGTAATCTTCTCTAGCCAATACAATTAAGGCGCATAATTCCCCTAAATTTTGAATAAATGAAACTTTTCAATTGATATTTTAAACTTTACTGGATTATCTTGGAATACACTTTACTTTCAATACTAATAAAGCAGCATTACCTACTTCTAATGTGCATATACGAAATTAAAAAATAAGGTTCCAATAAAAAGAACTGACTGTGAAATCGATAGATTTAAGTTCACTCCTTCAGAACATTCAAAGACCACTTTTTAGTCTCCATTAGTGCCAAAAAAACATCACAAATAGGTATGGTAATGCATATTTCGTAATGGGCACAGAAATAACCGCGTGTGCACTTCCAAGCCCCATCACAGTAGAATGTTTATTTGAACGCTTCCTATTCAAAACACATATTTGTGTGTTACGTATATGGTTTAAATATATTTTAATACTTGGGTGTAAGTAACAAAAATAAATACAGCACGAAAAGCTCTTCATTTTATAGACGTGTTTCTGGTTTGGGAGCCAGTTCGGGATATTTGCCTCAAAATTTTGTTGCTCCTGTTTCTTCTAGCGGCTGATTCTGATAGGAAACACAAAGCGGAGACGCAGTTCTCTCTAAAACTCTTCGACATGAATCCGTAGATTATGGGATTGATGCAACTGCAATAAAAAGTTCAAATGTTAAGTCACCAAGCGCATCTTCCTACCTGTTGAAGTATGCCATGAGGTGGAAGATCGTCCCCATGTATTTCAAGCTGCCGTGGCGTTGTTTCGGGAGCAATCCATAAGCAGTTAGCACATTATCGATCAAGACTGGAGACCAGCAGACTAAGAACAAGATTACGACCGCCACCAGCATGCAGATGACCTGCTTTACCATCTTGGTGTCATCCCTTTCGCTCCTCAATCGGATTTTTCCGTTCTCCGTTAGTTGGAAGCCGTCACGGGAGAGTCTGTCGAAAAGTGAAGAAAATTGGGTATTTGCTATGTATTTATATTTTATTAAATTGCATATTAATAGGTAGTATCTAATCCACAAAACAGCTGTGACAGCTTATAAATTCGAAAAAATTGATTGTAAGGTGTATTTTTAATATTAAAATGTGAATATTTAAAGGGACCGCCAAAACGCGAACATATTGGCCGTGACGTCAGGTGTCTTGTAAATGGCCGCTTGTTTACATCTGGGGTCAGCGCGTCACGCGTCAGCCTCAGCCCGTCAATTTATCAGTTTGTTGTTTGCGTTCATTTAGTGACAAGCGAATTGAAATAGACCAAGAAAAAGTGAAATACTTATGAGTTACGACTTCTCAAGGCATGTTCATTGTTATGGAATTTGTGCACTTGTTTTGTTTTCCGTACATAATATATGCTTGTAAAATTACACAAATCACTTTTTGGTGCAACCTCTTACACCGTCCTTTCAATAAACACCACACAAAAGCTTCTCCAATACAAGACTGATACTACACCATTAAACAGCACGCTCCTCGGTAATGTTTACATGACACTTGACGTCACAAGTTGAATAACCTTGGATAGAAGCGTTTTGGCGGTGACTCCTAAGATTCGAATTTCAGACCTGAAATTCTCTATCTACAAATATTTATTTTGTTTTTTCTAACATGGCGTACAATATATATGCACTTCAAGATTCATTTTACGTAATTTTCAAAAAAAAGTGATAATACCCAATTCTCGGTTTGTTAAAGGTGCCGTAACACGAGGTGCGTAGCAACTGACTGGAAAGACTTTGAAAATTTTTCATTTCGTTACCGACTATGGGAGATTTTGTTCTAAGGCTTTAGTAATCTCGTGGGGTGAATCACACAAAACGTGTATCGGTCATGGACTAATGGAGGACCTCGAGGCACTCGGCATAATCGAACGCCTTCAGCATAGCTTGATGCACAGTTTTCAAGATTGGGTGGAAACTTTTATCACAAATTTGGCCAAAACCACAAAACTGTTGTTATTCACCCAGTTTTACGCTAATCAACTTACGCCTCTTTGCTGGTCATCAGAGAGCGCTTCTCCATTACTCTCCACWCCTCCCAACAGATCAGGGTGTAAGCGACCATCATTATCAAGGCTGGGACCACGAGCACCAAGACCAGCATGTATATTTCATGGTAGTGCCATAATGCGCGGCTTTCCCAGTTGCGGACGCACCAGAACGCTTTGAACCGCTCACCTACCGGCAGCAAGATCTGGACCAGGAGAGTTGGGCATGCCATCAAAGCGGAGAGCAGCCAGATCGAGATGATGATCTTTCTCGCCTGGCTGAGAGTGCAGATGTACTTGGCCCTCATCGGGTGGACTATTGCGTAATATCTGGAGCAAGAAAAAAGGTTACAAGGAGAAGAAAAGATTTGCGCTTCGATTACCGTTCAATGCTGATCGACGTCAGAGTAAGGACGGAGCATATCGCCGAAAGATTCTGGAAGTAATGGACCGCCTTGCAGAGGAACGCCCCCATAGCCCAAGTGTAGGAGAACAGCTTGGCCACCTAGAGGAATCAAGTTCTTCATGTTGAACCAATTAATTTCATTTAATTGTGTAAATACAAAATGCGATAATCAAATAAATGAGGCCGAAAAACCTTACATTGCAAATAACTACATTTATAATAGAGACTAAATAATAATATTTGCGTCACCCAGTTAGTACTTTGCAAAAGTAATTTTGAATTTGCATAACATTACCACATTTTGCCCAACAATCCTAAAACGTCATCAATATTTTACTATTAAGGGAAAATAACTGAAGGGAACTCCTATTTATAAGAAGAAGATTGCATACGTTGTACACGCAATTTTATACAAGTATCTAATTCTGATTTTTACACAGAACTCTTAACGGAATGGAATATGCTATCCTTCCACCGATGTCTTGTTACTATGTGTGATACTGTCTGGGCTCGATGTTATCAACTTTGAATCAAAATCATATAACTTTAGATTTATGCCCCGGTCATTATTTTCGCCAAATTACAGCAAGAAGTGTTCTTCTGTTAAGTGTAAATAAACTGATCGCTTAATAACTAATATAAAAATAACAATAGAAACTGTTGCAGTGAAAGAACTCAAATGTGATTTATTTAAAATATTTGTCTAATGGGATCACGGTTTCTGATCCAAAATTCCATAATGTCTAAATTTAGTGAAATTATCTATGAGTTCATATTTTAGTAGCGGGTGCCGATATTGCTTGCTTTAGAAATCTAAGCTATGCATATCTCATTAAACCTAAAAACAGAAAATATTTTTATGCCACAGAAAAGAATGTCGTACAAGTCGACTTACTGACGTTGCCAGAATTAGATTCACCCGATCATGAAATAATACCCGCATAACAATTTATATTGTGTGTATAATTAAATTGTCGGTCTACATCTTATTTAATAACGCTGCAAAATTTACTGCTAATGCCTGCAGATTTCAGTAGTCAAAGATGTTTCGTAAAGTTTTATAACAAATGCTTTTGGTGATATTGAGCGATATTTTATTTTTAGATTGCAACCAGCATGGTGAATAAAATGCATAAAAGGACTTTAGAGCTTGAGGTCACTAATAACAAATGGTTGGTTTAAAATTATGCAGAAATCTGATTAAAATTAGGCATTAAAAACCTTTAGAGTTAAAACGACCATAAATTTAATGTCGATTTAGGGGTGAGAGAGTTCGTTTTAAAAATAAGTTTAACTAAATCAGCAGCTATTTATTCACAAATCCTCTAATTCTTAACTCACTATCTATTATGACACCTATATTTTTTTTCATTCCAGTCCATTACATGATTTTTTTAGTTTTCCACACATCACGCAATATGATTCGATTTGCTGCAGCTACAAGCATGGTGAAATCTTGATTGACATTCGTAAGGTCTTTCGATACGGATTACGGAGATAAATTGTGAAGTAACTGCGTATTATCGACATATTCCAATCTGGTGCAATGTTGTAAGCATTCAACTCCCCTAGAGTTATACATACATTATGAATAGCAGCGACCCAAGCATAGAACTCTAAGAGACGCCTCTATTTAAGACAACAATGCCCAAAATAGTAGTATTATACGCCATACAACAGTCGGGATTATAAAGGGACAACGATATTGCAACGCAGAGTCAGTGGTATCACGGCCCGCTCAACGCCTGTGGGCAGGCAACCCGACGTGCTAGAGTGTTCGAGATTAATCTATTCGAAAGGCTCTAGTAAAGTCTAGGAAGGTTCGAAATCGAGAGCCTTCGCGAATGTGCCAGACACGCCAAGTAAGTGGGGAGTCTGCGGATATATAAGCGGCCAGAGACGGAAGTGTGGGGGAGTTAGACAGTCTATGAACGAGCGCGAGTTTTGAAAGTGACGGAAAGTGAGATTTAAGTATTGTAAAGTGATATAAGTACAACTGTAGTGTTTTTAAAAGTAGTGTATAGTTGAGTAAAGTTTGTTAATTGTTAAAGTAATTGTGAATAGTGCTTGTTAGTGTTTTAGAACTGTTAAATAAAGTGTTTTAAATCAGAAATCCAGAATTTTCGAACCCGAATTCCGTAACAATTGGTGTCAGAAGTGGGATTTTGGATTTCTGGAGTGTTCTACGGACCGGATAGACAGTGTTTGGAGAAGTTTTAGAAAATTCTAGTTTATGCCAGTAACAAGAAGACAATCGGCCAATATGGAAGCACAACTAGAACAGTTAATGCAAATGATGCAGAAAATGCAAGAAAACATGACAGAGCAGATAAAAGCCTGTCAAGAGGACATGAAAACCGGACAAGAAGAAATGAAGACAGAATTCAAAATCGGACAGGAAGAAATTAAGAAGAAAATAATAATGGCTGTGCAAGAACAACTTAAAACCGAAATAGAGGAAATCAGAACAAGCCAAAATAAAATTGAAGAACGGATCGACAGTGTAACAGAAGAGCTTAAAGTTACACAGAATGCAGTCGAAGAGAAAGTGGAGCTTGTCGAAGAAAAGGTCAACAAAGTAGAGGAAAAACTTTGCAATAAATTCGAAGAAAAAGTTCTACACATGAAAGGAGAATTTGGAAAGGAAATTTTGACAGTAAAAAGAGACCTGGAAAGAATGAAAACCCACGGTATGACGTCTTCGCCAGTTATTGGAAATAACAAGATAAAACCACCAACTTATGATGGTCACACATCATTTGAGACTTACAAGCTGCAGTTTGAAATGGCAGGAAAGGCAAATAACTGGAGTAATGAAGAAAAGGTTATGGCTTTGGTGGTAGCTCTACGTGGACCGGCTCTTGATTTACTTCGTACGCTGCCCGAAGCAGAGAAGGGTGATTACCAGAAGCTTACTGCAGCACTGGAATTGCATTTTGGAGAACAGCACCTACAACAGCTGTTTCGTACCCAGCTGAAGACCCGTAAACAAAAAGTCGGTGAGACCCTGCAAGACTTCGAAGCGGACGTAAGGAAACTTATGCATCTGGCATATCCGACAGCCCCAACTGAGCTTGTGGAGGAGCTGGCAACGCGGAGTTTTATCGAAGGTGTAAGAGATGACACTGTGAGGAACGCTTTGCTGCTAGCCACTTACACCACTACGAGAGAAGCCCTAGGGAAAGCTTTGGAGATCGAGGCGGCTTACAAGGCTTCAGCTGCCAACTGGGGCCAGTGTAAGGTACGTGGAACACAGGTCGAAGAGGAGACCGATTCACTGAAAGCAATCATGCGGGAGTTGAAAGAATTCCTAGCTGCGAATAAATCCGCCGGATGTCAGACCTGCTACCGCTGCGGAAAGACCGGGCACTTCAAGAGAGACTGCAGGGTGTCACTTCCTGCAGCGTCAAGAGGAAGCCAGCAGCAGGAAAACTAAAAACAGTCGGTGTTACGGGGCGCACACCGACTGCCCGAGAAGACAAAGCCCCCAAGATTGTTTCCGTCAACCTGCTACGACACAACAACGTGGATAGCCTCACAATGATGACAACCGTGAATGGAAAGAAGACGCAAGTGACCGTGGATACTGGAGCTATGGTTTCCATCATAAAGAAGAACATCGCACCGACAGTGAGACCCCTGATGGAGAAGGTTCTTCTGCGAACAGTGACAGGTGAAACGTCGCCGGCGATAGGTGAAGCTGAGGTTGAAGTGGAACTAGGGCAGCTTCGTATACGTCACAGGGTATTGGTGGCGGACATTGACGACGATTTCATCATGGGGATGGACCTGATAGGGAAGTACGGACTTGCATATGATCCAGAAGAGCGGATTCTGAAAATCGGAAACGAGAGCTTCGTGCTAGAAACACCTGGAGGCGAAGCAAGGTGCGTGAGGCTATATGCTAGTGAAACCGTCCGAATAAGAGGAAGCAGCGAGCAGATCATCAACGCTGCGATGGGGAACGATCTTGGGAGCTGCGTTGGATTAGTAGAACCGACTGAAGACTCACACAAACACTTGTTGGTTGCAAGAACGCTTATCAAGACCTCCAAGACGGTGCCGGTGAGGATTGCAAACATCGCTCCTGTGGGAACGACAATAAGAAAAGGAGATCTTTTGGCAACATGTACTCCCGTAACGAGGATAAACACCYGTGAGGATATGGAAGACACGCAGAAGACGCCAAGAACGCCGGCACAGCTCAACATCGATTTGAAACATCTTACCAAGGAGGAAGTACGAAGAGCCCGAGAATTTCTACGATGCTATCAACATGTGTTTGCCGAACCGGACACACCAATGGGGAAAACAGACAACGACCTGGATGGGAAGAGGTGTCTCCAGAAAGTCCGACCCTAAAAGCGATGTGGGTTCAGTGGGAATCCCTGCGAGTAGAAAATGGCCTGTTGAAGAGAGCGTGGGAGAGCGCCGATGGGAGGAATGTTACCATGCAGTTGGTAGTACCCAAGGAGTATGTACCTAAGGTTTTGGAAGAGGTACATGGAGGATCATCGGGCGCCCACCTGGGAGTGAACAAAACCTTGGGCAAAGTTCGTGAGCGTTTCTACTGGGTACACTGCCGAGAAGATGTGGAAAAGTGGTGCAGGAAATGCTCAACCTGCGCTGCTACCAAAGGACCGACAACACGCCTGAAGGGAAGGATGAAGCAGTACAATGTTGGAGCACCATTCGAAAGGATTAACGATGTAGTTTATAGAATCCAGCGCAGCCCAAGATCGAAGATGAAGGTGGTACAMKTGAATCGTTTAAGTGAGTACCACGGAAAKGTTGAAGACTGGAACTGATCGGGACGATCAGTCTTTAAGGAGGGGGTAGTGCAACGCAGAGTCAGTGGTATCACGGCCCGCTCAACGCCTGTGGGCAGGCAACCCGACGTGCTAGAGTGTTCGAGATTAATCTATTCGAAAGGCTCTAGTAAAGTCTAGGAAGGTTCGAAATCGAGAGCCTTCGCGAATGTGCCAGACACGCCAAGTAAGTGGGGAGTCTGCGGATATATAAGCGGCCAGAGACGGAAGTGTGGGGGAGTTAGACAGTCTATGAACGAGCGCGAGTTTTGAAAGTGACGGAAAGTGAGATTTAAGTATTGTAAAGTGATATAAGTACAACTGTAGTGTTTTTAAAAGTAGTGTATAGTTGAGTAAAGTTTGTTAATTGTTAAAGTAATTGTGAATAGTGCTTGTTAGTGTTTTAGAACTGTTAAATAAAGTGTTTTAAATCAGAAATCCAGAATTTTCGAACCCGAATTCCGTAACAATATATAATTAAATCAGCAGACTGTATTTCACGAATGGATCGAGTAAGACTTTTCTCAGAAAAAAAAACTTAAAAGACAGTGGTTCATGCACATAATCATGTATACTCTTACTAGAGAAATCAATATAGAACAAACCTAATATCAGATGAACTCAAAAATGGWCGTTTACAGCATCAGGATCAAAGTTGATGTCATATATCACATGTACGATTATCTGTAGTTCTCACTTTTTTTTTAATTTGCTATACATTATAACATATTAATCGTTTATGAGATGTCATGGGATTTACGAACTATGTCTGTAATACTGAGTATCATATACATTAGGAATACGGTATATTTGTTCCCACTGCAATGCAATAAGTCAAGCTGAAAGTTTTTTAAATCTTTGTAGTTATGTACTGTTGTATATTAGTTATTTTCTGGTTTATACAAAGAAAAGAGCCAAGTAACTAACGATCTGTAATATTGTACATTTGAAGATAAAATAAGATCAGTTACTTATAAAGGGATAGCTGTAGCTAGTTGGTCAACAATACACCAACATGTTTTGAAAGCATACTTCTCCGAAAATCACCAAAGCGACCGCATAATAACCGAATAACAACATGTGCTGCATCTAATCTATATAAGTATCTAAAAATACACTATCCGACAAAAGTAAAGCAACCCTTACAACAATATAAAACAACTCATTATCTAAAACCCACTTGGTAACCAGGGAAAATAAAATGTTTTCACATTAAAATTCATAGTAGGCTATTGTTACAGCTAAAGCGAAACTGTTTTCAAATGTCATATAAAATTAGTAATAAATGATTTATGCCAAAGCACATTTTTTTGACAGCCACAAAAGTAAAGCAACTTTTAGAAAAACAGAGTTTATTTAATTTACAACAACAGAAAACAAAATTTTATGATTGGAAAACAGAAAAACAAAGTTATGATTAGAAGACACACAAATGGCATTTAAAAAATATTAATTAATGCTGATGGGCAATCTCGCCCAAACCTCGTTAATTTTGTCAATTAGAGATTGCTTGTTTGATAATGCCGTAGTGCGAATCCGACGTTCAACCTTTCCCACGAATATTCTATGGGGTTGAGGTCCGGTGACTGTGCCGGGCATTGCATAACCTGAACATTATTGTTGTGAAACCACTCCTGAACAAGACGAGATGTATGTTTCGGATCATTGTCTTGTTGAAATACGAAACGCAAAGGCATTTCCCACTTAGCGTAGGGCAATATAACATTTTGCATTATGTCCCTGTATACTAACCGATCCATATTCTTCTCCATAAAGTGCAGTGGACCTACTCCACTCCACGAAAAATACCCCATAATAACACACTGCCTTATCCGTGCTTAATTGTTGGTGTAATAACATAATACTTTGGGTTGAATTTCATATTAACTGGACGCCTAACACGTCTCATCCCATCAGAATAAGGAGTTTCATCGCTAAACAATATTTTTCTCCAATCTTGAACGTTCTATTTCAAATGTTGACGAGCAAATTCAAGCCTGGCATGTCTATTTCTTTCGGAAACGAATGGTTTCTTAGCTTGAAGTCTGCTATAGAGTTTTGCCTCAACTAATCTGGGTTGAACAGTCCATGCACTAACTGTCAGTTCAGGAATTTCAGCAATTATTCCAAGGATCTCTTTGACTAACCCTTTTCTATGTCTTCTTGATTTTGGCAAATTTTCTACATGTCTTCTATCATTATAATGCGAAATTATTTTGGATACACTATATTTGGTTAAAAGAAACTGTCTGGAAATGATAGTTACAGTCATTTTTTTCCAAAAAGGCGTCCATCACCATTTGTTTTAACTCTATACAAATTGGTTTACCTTTTCGCATGTTTCTTTCTGTTAAATATTAATTATTCACGTAATAATCTCACAATAAGTTTTTTTCAAAATTACCTTGTTCTTAACCGCCTTTTTTCGCGCAAAATCAAAAAGTTGCTTTACTTTTGTCGCTGTCAGAAAGTGCACTTCTCATAAATCGATAACCACTAATGTCATTTGACACTTGCAAACAATTTCATTTCTCCTGAAACAGTAGCCTACTATGACCTTTTAATCTGAGAGTTTTTAATTTCCCTGGTTACCAAGGAAATTTTAGAAAATGGTTTATTTGATTATTTTGCAAGGGTTGCTTCACTTTTGTTCATAAATGAAAAAGCAGAGCTAATAAATCAATATTGAAAGGAAATAGCTAGAAGGACGAATATAGTCCTATTTAACAACATTAATAGTAAGAATTCTGGTTAAAAGATTAAACCAGGTAGATTTCCAGCTAATTGAGTTTGATGTAGGTACATTTTCGATACATAATGATAAAAACACGTAAAGGGTTCCAAAAGAAAACATAACGAAAAAAAACTGTAAAACAGTGATAATAAAATTTGTTTTCTTGTGAACTGTGAAGCAGTCTTCTACTCGAAGAGGTAAAAATTTGAAATGAAAAACGATATAAATTACGGTGTTACCAGAAGTGGTACTTACTATAAATGCATAGACTATAAATTGGGAAAATGTAAAAATACAGTTGGAGAGCAAGCAAAAATATTAACTAGCTATAATGCATTTCTCTCTCGATTTCTGTAAGAAGTGGTTCCTGACCCTACCCGGGCAGTGCTAAATATAAATTTCGAAGTGCCTCAGATGCTTGCTTTCATGCACGATAATAATTAATGGTTTACGAGCATTAAGTGCTCGTGGAGTAATGTCAAAATATTTGCGTTTCGTACGGAGTGGAGCTGGGACGACCCGGAAATTAACATTGTTTGCAGACTTTGAGTGGGAAATGCATGTCCCTTATCACCAAATGTTCACCCCATCCTCTAAATGTCGTTGCCCGTGTGAGGGCAATCGAGTAAATAGGAAACATTAGATAATATCGCGCAATACAGTAGTAAATAAGCTGTCACGGAGTCCAGCAGCGTAACTATCTGGAGATAAAGAGAATTGGCGAATAAAACTAATTTTGTTTGCACGATAAAATGTATTAATTTAAGCCCGCTAATCTTGAGCGGCACCACTCGTGCGTGTGCCGATTTCCTATGAATGCTATTGCGTCTTCTTTAGCAAAAAAAAGTACAAGCCATACACATTTTGCACAACATCTAAAGCGTTTTATTTAGTTCTTGCAAACATCCATCATACCTTAACAGGTATGCAAAACATAATAAGTAGCAAGTCCGCAGACGCCAAGCTAGACAGCAATACATTAGTGGCGGTCTGCATCCTCCTGTATCTGTAGGTCGTGAAGACGATGAGGCAGTTCCCCGTCAGACCCAAGACGAAGGTGACACTGTACACGACCAACGTGGGAATGAGTTCTTCCCAGTGGAAGGTCGTGTGCGACTCCATCACTTCGTATTCATAATCTCCTTCCTCATAATCGGCCATGGTGAGGCCATGCAGAGTTTACTCTGGGGATTACTCGACCGTACTGGATCTGCCGCGGTGGCAAAGCGAACATATACCTAACACGCTTAAAATAGTAGCCGCACTGATAGACGGCAGGGGGCTACATTACCGTTTAATCAGATAATGAAATTGAAGACACGGGTAACAAGACGGAGCCAAGTTGTGAGGGTGGCTGAACAATTCGCTGCCGGCCGTCAGTTTATTATTTTCGATAGATAACGGGTTAATTGGTCAAATAATCTTGAATTACAGCTGTTTGTAATTAAAAACAATTAATAACGGCAAACAGAGAGCATATTAATATTAAATTGAATTCGAATCGTAGCTGAATCTTCTTACGTAAAGCTTAATCGACACGATAGCAGAAATGCCAAATTCAGCAATTTAGCGTACGCTTTATCATAGCTGATTCCGTACAAATTTCATTCGTACTTTGCATGGAAACTACTAATATGCTGAACAAACTAAACATTTTCAACTATATAAACCGGATGCAGCTCACAAATCGTTACTTTCATCCAAGATGTGGTCTCCAGTGGTACTAGCCCTAATCGGTAAGTCTTCTTTACATTTCTTTTCTGCTTATTTCTTAACGATGCTTTTGTAGTTGGGATCGCTTCTTGCAATGCCTTTCAACAAGGCAACGAATACGTCTATCGTGTATACGGAAGGACACTGACCGGCCTGGAAGACTTATCCAACAAATACTCTGGTATCTTGTACAAGTCAACCCTCTCTTTGATACGGACTTCAGAAAACGAATTCGCCGCCCAAATAACCGACGCCCAATATTCACCGTTCCAAGCAGCGCTACCAGGAGGATGGGAGAGCGACATTCCGGAGTCTCAGCTCCAGTACAAGCCGTTCCCGTCCATCCAGAAGCCGTTCAAGATCGTCATGCAAGACGGTGTCTTCCAGGACTTGATCGTAGAAAGCGAAATGACCAACGTCGAGGCTAACGTGATCAGATCGATCGTGAGCAACATCCAGCTCGACACCCAGGGCAAGAACATCATAAACAGCAGAATAAACCAGAAACCTCAGGAGGGATCGAACAGCGCCGTTTACAAGACGATGGAACAATCCGTTACCGGCCGCTACGAGACTCTATACGAAATCAACCCTCTGCCATCGGCTGCTCTCAGTTACCAACCCTGGTTGGCTCCTTGGGCTGCTAAGGAAGGCCAGGAAGTCATCGAAATCACCAAGCACAAGAACTACAGTAACGCGCAAGATCTAGTCGAGCTGCACTTCGGTCTATCCGATCTGAAAGGATCTGAACCAGCCACCAACTCCATGGGCGACTTCTTCTCGAGATCCGCAGTCAGCCGCGCCATCGTAACCGGAAATCTTAAGGAGTACATCAACCAGTCCTCCGTGACTGTTAACCAAGTCATCCTGAGCCCCACTCTCACAAATGCAGACAAAGGATCGGTGGTGAGTTACATGAATCTGACTTTGGCCCACGTACAACCGAGCCAAGGAGCACCCAGCATCAGCAACCCCAAGTCTTTGGGGACACTGATCTATCGTTACGACAACCCGTTCTCCAAGAGTAAACACGCTAGGACCATGTCGAAGGACAGCCAAGACGATTATGTATACGGAGATATCAACGAGAATTCTTACAACAGAAAACTGAGGAGCTCCAGTTTAAAAAGTGACAAGGACAGCAGCGCTCAGTGGGAATCTTCTGAAGAACGATTCGAAGAAGGCAATCAGGATGAATTCTGGGTTCAAGAACGCATACCTGTCAACAAACAACCCAACATTCCACTGCTGCCGTACTTCGTAGGCTACGAGGGTAAGTCTGTGAAATTCGCCAAAGATACAGTCAACCGCGTCCAGTCTCTAGCTAAAGAGATCGCACAAGAACTGCAGCAGAGAGAGACCATTTCCAAGCACCAGACTCTCTCCAAGTACGTCATTTTAGTCAATCTTATTCGCCTGATGGAAGCTAACGAAATTGAACGAGTTAAAACTAATTTGTATGCCGCCAACGCTGAGCAGGGAGCTAATTACGACGCCTGGACGATCTCCAGGGACGCAGTGTCAGAAGCTGGAACGGGACCCGCGTTCTTAGCAGTGAGGAACTGGATTATAACTAAAGCTGTCCGAGGAAATGACGCCGCCACCTTGGTTTCTTCCGTGGTGCACACTACGACAATCCCCAGCGATGAATATATGAAACTGTTCTATGATTTCGTCTTCAACAAGGAAGTGCAAGATGAACCTGTCTTGAATGCATCAGCAATCCTGTCATATTCCGAATTAGTGAACAGAGTCTACGTCAGCAAGGAAGACTCCCACAACGAATACCCAGTGCACGCTTTCGGAAGTTTCAGAACCAAGCAAGGAAAAGAATTCGTTCAGAATACTTACTTGCCAAGATTGGGTAAACGCTTAGACGAAGCTGTCGCACAAGGAGACGCCACCAGGATACACATTTACATCAAAGCGCTAACTTTAGTAGGACATCCGGAAATTCTGTCGTACTTCCAGCCTTATCTAGAAGGAGAGAAACCCATGTCTACCTACCAGAGGTACCTAATCGTCAGTAATTTGAATGAATTAGGCAACAACCACCCTAAGACGGCTCTGTCGGTCCTTTACAAGATCTACCAGAATCCCGGAGAAGCTAGTGATGTAAGAATAGCTGCTGTGTACCAACTGATGAGGGTGAATCCCCCGGCAAGCATGCTGCAACGTATGGCCGAATACACGAATATGGAAACCAACGAACAACTCAACGCAGCCGTTAAGTCTTCGATAATGTCTGCTGCTAGTCTGCACGGAAAAAGACACAGTTCATTGTAAGTTAGTTTAGAAAAAATGTAAGTCTCTCTCACTAATATTTTTACAGGAAATACAACGCTCGCGCTGCTGTGCCACTCTTAACCACGAAGAACTACGAAACCAGATACCCCTTCAACGGCATGTTCGCGGAAGGCGACAGGAGCAGCGCATACCTCCAAACTTTATCTGCCTTCGACGGATACATACCGAGAGACGTGAGGTTCAGCTTACACCACCGATACGGCGAATTGAACCACAAGTCCTTCAGCTTAAGGCACTCGATTTCAAGCTTAAGCCGCCTGTTTAGTATGTTCGAAAAGAAGAAGCCTATTCTGTCTGACTTGCTGACGCTTTACCTTTCCCTCGGCCTTAAAATCGAAGAACCCGAACAGGTAGAAGGAAACTTCGACATGAGATTCGGCACCTACCACCGATTCTTCTCATATGACAACCACACCATCGAGCAACTGCCACAGCGTAAGTTTTAAACGAAAACGAAATTAGCAGCAATCACACGTTTTCGCTTTTTAGTGTTACAGCAGCTCCAGGAGCAACTGAAACAAGGCCATCCCCTCCACTACACCAAGTTCATCAACAGGGCTGAACAGGTAATCAGCTTCCCTACAGAAACTGGATTACCTTTCGTTTACACCGTCAACCGACCCACGGTAATGACCGCCACGGTAAAAGAGTCTAGCATTTCCATGGACGCGGATAACTGGAGACAATCTAAGGTCGAAGGCCAAGCCCAAGTGGAAATCCTCTTCGCTACAAAGATTGAAGGCCAGCTAAGCTTCATTACTCCGTTCGACCACCAGCAGTACAGCTCAGGGTACGAAAGAACCGTCCAGGTGTACTTACCTCTTCAGCTGAAAGCTTCTGCCAACCCGCGCATGGGCAACGTTAAATTCGAAATCCAATTCCAACAGCCGCAAAAGAACACTGGAATTTTCAAGTACAAATCAGTGCCGTACACTTCGAAATCCGACATCTTGGACCTGCAGCCCATAATGAACAGTCCACAAACTCAGGTTATTCGTAAACACCCGAGCAATCCCACGAGGATGGTTGTAGGCAAAGAACTTGCCTTCCGCGTCTCTTACGACAATGAAGACAAATATATGGATTACGGAAGATTGTATCAGCTCTTCAAGACCAAGGGAATATCCGAGGCTGCCGTAACTGCATTCACCGGAGAAGGTGCCCGTTACAGTTCTATTTCTATTGATTATGCAGGTGATGTCTCCAGGTCTACAAAGGTTGTCATTCGCGCTGGAAAGCTGCTCTTGGCCGATTACAATAAAGACGACACCCCCTACCAGCAACACCACAGCATACCTGAGATGAGCAGCGAACTTCAACCCATCTCCGTAGCTCAAAGAATCTCTGAAGGCATCTCCAGCGCAGTTTCAAGAGTTTACTACGCTAGCGCATCATTCGACTCTCAAGAATCCAACAAATATGTCGCTCTTCTTGGTATCTCCAGCAGCCCCATCAGTGAGCAATCCAGGATATGGCTCGAGCTCTACAAAAGTTCCAGGGTGGCGCCAGCTTACGTACGAGTTTCCGTAAGGAGCTTCACCCCGATCCCAGGCGAGATGGAAGTTTTATACAACTTGAAGCACGATTTATCTGGAAACTCGACGGTCGAAATGGAAGTGTCCAGCGAAGGTGGCCAACCAGCTAAAATCAGGGCAGACATTGACATGTTGACGACGCAAGAAAACAAGGAGCAACTCAAACAGCAGCCCCAATACCAGCAATGTCAGGCCCAGATCCAACAGGGCAACTATCAGTTGCCTGCTTGCGCTAATGTCAGCGCCATGGCCAGTGAATACGACAAATACAGGGTCGGAGTGCAATACGAGAACTTGTCGCCTGAGTTGTACAACGGATTCCTGCAAGTCTACAATTTGTTACGTCATTATTACTACATAAATTCCAACGAGTCCTACCTGCCATCCTCAGGTGCAAGATCTAACCAAGTCGAATTTGAAGTGGACTACGATGCACAAAAACAAGAAGTTGATGTTAACGTAACTTCTCAGACTTACAGAGCCGATTTCCAAGACATCTTAATCGACGGCGCTGTCAGGAAGGCCGATATCATGAATTATCTGATGGGTAACGCAGATTTACGTAAGTGTTGTAATTTTTGCGACATTTACATTATGTAGACCAATGTTTTTTTTTCTGCAGGCACTTGCAGCTACGACAAAAACGCGCTTAATACCTTCGACAATAGGACCTTCGACATGACTGTCAACGACAAATACATCCTGATGATGTTCTACGCCGTACACATCAAAGACATCAACCACTGGAAGGGACAGAACGACTACTACAAAGTCGAAGTGAAGGCCGACGCCAACGGTGATAAGCAAGTCAAGATTTCAGTTGGACTCTACGAAGCCATCGCGAACGTAGTGATGAAACGCAGCTCTCTTCCGGGATCTTCCGCTATGGCTAGAGTATCCATCAACGGCAAGGACGAATCCATCTACGCCGACAAAGTCAACTACTTCTTCAAAGGCTTCATCAATATCTACCCACTGCCACGCGGAGAGCTGAAGGTTTCCATCAAGAACGCCTTCGACGTCGTCTACGATGGTCACCGTGTCCAAGTTGTGCTAACCAACCCCAAATTCTACGAATCTTTGAGGGGAGTTTGCGGAAACTACAACGAAGAACCAGCAGACGACTTCATCGTGCCGAATAACTGCATCGTCAGCGACAGCCAGGTCTTCGTTGACAGCTACACTCTCTCATACCCACCGTCAGGCTACCCTCCGAAGACTTCGTACAAGAACTGCGCTCCGCACAAGAAAGTGCAATTCGCCAGGGTCATCTCAGACATGGACACGAGGAGAAACCGCCCGTGGAGGCAGCCCAGGGAACAGGGACAGTATCGCATGCAGACCAGGTACGAAGAAATCGACGGAAGCATCTGTTTCACCGTGCAGAAGCAGCCGTCTTGCTGGCAAGGCAAAACCACCGGATACACCACGAAGAAGGCCGCCGTGCACTGCCTGAGCCCCAGCAGGGTCACCGAAATGTGGAAGAGCAGGATAGACGAAGGACACAGCCCGGACTTCAGCCCCAAGAGTATCTCTAAGTACTTGGACATCAAGGTCCCAGTTGACTGCCGTCGGGAATGAAAATGATATTATATTTAGATTAGACAGAGCAATGAATGCGTTGGCATTCCAAAAATGTATAAAAAAAATTAAGAATAAATTATTGATTGAAGCATATATATCTTTGTGTTTCTTAAGGCAGGCGGTGCTAATAATAGAAAGTGTTGTTAAGATTATGTAAGTTGCTAGATCTTTCTTTCGATAACAGCGACTTTGGTACGCAAAAAGATAGTGGAAAGTTTGACAAAGTCTAATTTAACATCGGACTTTGGCTTTATTCAGTTCCAGAAAGATTATCTCACGCGGCACATTAAATTTTGGTGGATGGCATTCGGCTTTAAATCGCCGTTGTCAATATCTACCAAAATATATTGAAAACGCTCTGGACTTCAAGCGATAAAACACTCAAACTAACACGCATAACAACAGGAGAAATGGGAAAGTTGAATTAAGAATGTAATTATTCGTTATTTATAGTTTTATATACCTACTTCTAACATTTTAGTAATGATCTTCCCACAAAAAGGTTACTTCAATTAAACCTCGTAACTAAACCAATTTTCAGTTAATTATGAAACTTAACAGTGCAGCTCTAAGGTTCAGCGAATGCATAACGAATGACTCAAATGTATTATACATTTTCGGCGATAGTTCTTTCCTGCTATTTAAAGGCATAAATCTGGGTTGTGGATAAACTATAACATCGGAATTTCCATCAGATAAAATATACGAATATAGGTTTAGCGTAAATTTTATGTCATTTGTATATCTAAGCAGTCAGCTGCAGGAAATCTAATTTCAACTAATCATTCAAATTCTAAGATAGTTCTTATAGACCTAGAAGGTAATTTTCTATAATTTCCCATCAAACAGTAGATCCTTTAAAGATTCACGATGAAAATTTGTTGAGTGGCCATAAAATTATTAAGTTGTATGTAATCTAGCTTAATTCTAGTATTGCAACAAGTTTATGTAAAATTCAAATAAAACAACTAAAGACAGTTTATTTGAGATTTATCTTTTACTATTTTAACAATATTTGTGATTTAAAGCAATTACTTAAAAAATCAAAGCGAAACGTCTCGAAACTGTACAAAATAGTTACTTCCTCAAAGTATATCTTTTTCTGCAAAAAGAGTAGGAAAACAAGAATTCTTGGCCTTAAATATAAGCTTTTTAAGCATGGGGAATGTAGCTTAGCTATATATATAATTTTTCAGCAAATACTTAATATTTTAAATCGTATTCAAGTCGAAAAACTACCTCCCAGAGAACAGAATGCATTTTGGACAGAAACCAATTTAGAAAGACTATGATACATACTGCCTTTTTGTTAATATGTTCCTGTAAACCAGTGTATACGATTTTACAAGAAAACGAATCCACATTCGACCTACTTTATTTATAGTATAAATAGCCACTTTATATAAAAATATTAAATTAGTAAAAAGAAATAAATTAAGTCCAGCACACAATACAACGAATACACAGGTACACATCGACACTCAGTTCGTTTTGAGCACTAGTTTAAGTTCTGCAGCATCCGAAAATATCACTAGACGTTTAAAATACTGTTTATTTAACAGTCCACCCACACAGGCTTCACATGCACCCGCAAGAATCTGCTATCATGTTCGACAGTATTTTTGTCGTTATCGTTTTATTGTTTTCGACCAGCAGCAGCTGAAGAGGTTGGTACTGCGTAGGAGCGCAGCACGGGGTATATTCGAGCCTCGCTTCTTTGGGCCTGTCCGTTTTGAAGAATTTCTGTTGGAAAAAATGAAGTTAGCAACTATCGGCGGTGAACGGGGGTAAAGAACGAACCTGGAGGATGTTGTTGTGCTGGCTGGCGCTTAGCGTCAAAGAAGCGGCGGCGGTACAAGATCCCTTGCAGAAATACGCATTGTAGCCCGCAGGTTCCAATATCCAATCGTCCCAGCCGATTTCAGCGAAGGAGATGTAGATGCTTTCCCTGCAGCACTCTTTGACACCCGGGGAACAGTCAACTGCTCGCTGCTGGCGACGATTTGTCGACCGCCTTCCTTGGGAATGAGTGTAAATCACAAGGAATGGCTTATAGGCGTTCTTGAACGATATCGGGGAGGCGTTTGGGTCCATCCCGCAGGTTTTACAAGCCACGTTGATGGCGTGAGTCAGAGTGTCTTGATACTCCAGCCAGTTCTTGATGACGTAGGCCACGTCGACTTTCAACCAACCTTCTGTAGGAAGGTGTTAGAAACTCTCGTATACATTTTTAGAAGAGGAACTTACCAGATAAGTCGGTCTCTTGGATGGCGATCGGTTTGATCTTTTTAAAGCTCTTGTTCGAATCCCAATGGGCGACTTCCGAAATCACGAACGTTTGATTGTGGTCATCCAGTGGATCCGCGCCTTTGTGGAACCACAGCTCCGCAGTGCTCACGTCGGCTGCGTGGATGTCGTTGGGTAGTTGAAAAGGCAGACAAGCGGAAGGAAAACTTCTCTTTTTGTCGCATCTCGCGTCGTCTACACAAAGAAATCGGTCAGTTCGAGTAGTTTCTTCAAGAACTCCACCTTACCTTCGTAGGGGAAGACTATGGCTTGCGTCGTCCTTCCGTAGAAGTCGTCCACGTATCTGGTTTCGACGAAATCCTCGTAGGGTTTAGGCAGAAGCGCTTCGTTCTCGGACACCGCCTTTGGAATGTGAGCCATCGATATTTTCGGCTTCTTCTTCAGCCTCAACTTCCTGAGTATCTGGTTCTTGATGTACTCGATTCTCAGTGCGGTGAATTCCTCTTCCGTGATCGTGTAGCCGGAACTTCCGGGCACGTAGTTCCTCTCTTCGTCGACGACGGTGATCTTCTTCGAACAGCCAGTGCAGACGGCGGCCCCAGTGACCGTCTCCGCCGACTGCGCGGCCCCGGGAGGCCTGCTGTCGAAGACGGCGCCCAAAACGGATCTCAGGTGGCGGTAGCCCGGCTTGGCCGTAGTCGTCGTCGCCATGGCAGCCAGCAGCAGCAGCATCTTCATCGTGTAAAAATCCATGAGCGCGTTCCTTCGTGCGTTGTTTATAAATGCCAAAGATGGTCGCGGACTAAACTGTAACGTGTCGTTCGGTACCCCACTCCATAGCATTTCTGTAACGGATGATAGAAATGGACCTTGAACCTGTATCTGGGTATCAGAAACCGAGCTGAGAGATTGGTTTTTTTCGTATAGCTTGAGCCCTGGTGCACGTGGGGATGGTGCGACGGCGTCACCTGTCCGTACGAGATTTTTCCGCCTCAGATGGCTCCAATTCGACGAATTCTTTGACCTAATTTTCAGTCCCCGACCACATTCCCGGGTGCTGTTTTTTCCCGGTCTAATTAGTTCCGCGTCGAGTGATAACGCCGTGAATTTCGAAAAAAAAAACGCAGATTGTGGAGGTTCAGATTCGAGAAAGACTGCCTTGGTCAGGCAGATCAAGCGTATCGTTGATAACGCGACATGTACCTAAATTTACGATTAGCTAATTCTGCTTTGTAATTAGTGGTAAATCGGCCGGCGCGTCTTTATGGCGGTTTAGCAACCAGAACGTTAACCGCGCTTGCAAAACTTTGCTAAAAAAGCGTGTGAGACGCAAAAGCGCACGGTCATGTGCCGAACGTGTGTTTGTTTCGTCGAAATTATCACGCTGGCCGACATATTTGGTCCTTTTTGCGCGATAATCTAGTGCGGGTGGCGAGCAATCTGAATCATAGGTTTCGATCCCGGACCTATGCTCCGCCCTTATCAACGGCCAGGAAAAAGTCAAGGGTAAACATTTAGGACTTTACGTGCAACCGGTCGAAAATTCACTTCAAAGCCCCCGCTCACCCAACGATTACCACTTATCTGCTATTTACAGATTTACAAGTTGTAAACAGGAATATTTATTAAATCGRGCGCGTGTATTTACTAAGTAGCGTTAGTTTACTATACGCCGAAGAATCTGTGCTATTTACACTTTGGCCCGTCCTTTTTTGCCTTGTAAATAATTCTCGATATTGTTTATGCCGCATTTCGACGAGTCGGTAATGCAGGGAATCTCCCTCGAGATGTACTTCGCCCGTGGTATCAGAATATACAAAACTTTATTTATAATAACACCATCCATTACAGCTATAAACAACTGATAATCCCATTTGCTTATGAAACATCGCTGCAGGTATTGCCATTGTTCGAAACGGCATTGAAAAAAAATTTGACCTGAAAWTAATTTCATGTCAAACTCCACTAAGCAATAAATATGATGGTATAAACCAGAAATGCCTGATATAATCAGAAGCGTTACTTGAATGTAGCTTACGAAACGCGAAGAAAAGATTATGCAATTTCCAGTTCCAAACTCACAAATTTGCGCGCTGCTGTAAAATTTTTCGTTGGTAAATATGGTACACAGCAATATATACTTATCACACGATTAGGAACAACGACTTTGAAAATACGTTGAACCGTTATAAAGCTGCTATCGAAGAATTGCAAAAACATATTAAATAATAAATACGATGGAATGCATCAGAACTGTTACATACAAAATCTAAGATTTCCTTAATTAGGTACAAGGAGCAATATGAATATGTATTGCTCAAGATTTGGCAGTGTCGCTTTTCACACTTGTTTCTAAAACCAAAATCCAAAACGACATTCCATATCTCGTAATTAAACGAAGAGAAAAAACAACTTCCGATAACTAGTTGAATGTCTATAAAATCGCTATCACGGAAATACTTTGTATATATCAAACAGTCGTAGACAGACAGCAAATAACACCATAGGATAGACCAGAAGTGTATTATGTAATCAGTTTAATTCAGGAATTTATCGAAGAATTTAGTTCATGTCTGACGATAAAAAAATCATGTAATCGTATTAGATGATTACTAATTACTATTTGCGCTGTTTGAAATGTGTTGTTTCGTTTGATATGTTTGAAAAAGCGCGCCAAAAGCAGTGTTGTCAATTTTATCAATGGTAAATATTTTGCACGACAATAATTATTATCACGCGATTAAAAACGGACTTTTAAATACGTTGAACTGCCATAAAACTGCTATCAAACAATTACCGAAACACAGTAAACAATAACTTCATGGTATTCGCATGTTAGCAGAGAAATTTGTCACCGAATTAAATTTCATCGAACCGCAAACGTCTTACAAAAGATATTGTTTTCAAAATATGAGAAGACATATGACTTTCGAAAATTCGTTGAACCATTATAAAGTTGATATGAAAACAACTGCAGTAAACAATAAATACAACGAGATATCTCAGAAATGCATTATATAGTCAGTGGCGTTACTTTACTTTAACCAGTGCTTATACAATTATGTATTGATTCAGAATGATTGTTTCATACAGTTTTCGAAAATCCATCGAACCATTATAAAGTTGCCATCAAACAACTACAGTAAACAATAAATATAATGAAATCTATCAGAAATAAATTATATACAGCATACAGCGTAATTTTAACCTAATCGCTATATACGACATTACAAATTTGTGAAACACGAATTGATCATGCAAGCACGTTTAATTTTTTGAAAAGTACAAGTAGAAATGAGTCAAATGAGCAGAAAGAAACAAATGTGACAATTTGTCCAGTTAAAATAATTAAATACTGCTGGATATACAATACTTAGTTTTAGACTCCGGGTACTTTTCTGTAGGTTGATAGCAATGGCACTAACATTCTGTCAGGATTGTCAAGTAAGTGAATTAATTTCGTTGTAATTGAAGTAATAATTAATTAATTGCTCTACAATTGTAATTCATTTGTAATTGATTTACCCATTTTGTTACAATTACAATTACATTTTCGCAATAATTACATTCGATAAAACTATTTTTAATGTTTTCAATCCGATTGCAAACCAGTAGGCAAGTAGATATTGAAAAGACCGTTTCCACAAGCAAAAGTATATTACATAAAATTGGATTAGTGTCAGTAGATCGACTAAAGCTTCCGATGAAGTAGAACGAGTTTGTGCTAAGAAATTGAATGTATCCGTACCCTACAAGGTGGAATTCACATTTTGACTGTTTCGACTATCCTCCCTCAAAAAGGAACACTTGGATTCGATTTGGAGTGCATTCAAAGCAACTAAACTTAAATCGGCTAAATTAGATTTTTTCCAAGAATATTTAATAGTTATGAAACAAACCATAGGCTACTGCTATGGACACTCTTCAGGAAAAAGGCAGTTATATGTGGGATATGCTTTGCCAACTAATTTTAATTAAACATCTGGGATTCAATTATAACAAATATTAAAAATTTAAAAATTTAGGCAACTTATTCCTTACCGCAGTTTTAACTTAACTGCATTCATTCTGACAAAGATAAAGAAAATTATATTGCAGTTACAGAACTCGTCATGGGTGAAGTCCAAGAACACTTGCATTTTGCCTTCAAGAGATAATACGAATATATACTGTCAAATTTTTGATTATGTGGATATACCAGAGCAAGACGATATCAGCAAAAATACTTCACATACAGGATTTTTAGTTTATCAGAAAGCAAAAAATTACTATCTGTTAGACTATCCTGCAATATTTAAGATKTTCAAAAATATAATGTAATATTACCCTCAGCAAATTTTTAAACCTAGATGAAACTATTGTTTTTTAAGACATAACTGTGGTTAGTAATCTACATCAATAAACTTAATATGTAATGTCAGTTAGATTATTAGTTACTAGAGTTGGAAGTTTGTACATAATTAAAATGCATGTCTATGCTGATAATTCATTTGACTCAATTAGATGTAAGTTTTTGAATTTTGTCAAATTTAATAAAAAATAAAAACTAGGTATGAATGGGGGTACGAGTAACATTATTGTTTTAAAACTTTTCCAACATTCTATCTGACCCTATCCAAAGAGTAGATGTAATTGATTATTTGAAATTATTACATCGAAGCCTGTAATTGTAATTAATTACAATAACATAATTACATATTGTGAAGTAATTTTAACATCACTGCATTCTGTATTCAAATGTGATTGGTTGATTTTGAGCCTAACCTACCTTGGTACCTATGTCAAAAAGTGTGATGTGGCAAACAGAATAATGTTTATGTTTACCAAAAGCGGTTTAATCATGTTTAATTAATAACCTGTTTTTGGATATTGTTTATCTGTTAAAGTGAGGGCAGCTGTTTAAAATTCCAAAGTGACGTTACCTTTAATGGAAGAAATATTTTTGGAACAGGAAGGATTAGATGTGGCTCAGTTTAAGCTTTGATATTTCAAGGCACCAAATGGAAGAGCATTCCTTGTTTTGCGAAATACTATCTTGTTCTAATAATAAATGTTAAAAAAAAGCAGTTAAATGACCTAGGTGTGATTAAATTGTTTGGTAAACGATCCGTAGAATCACTGACTCTCTTTTGTGTGCGAAAACAATTACATAACAACGCAGATTTGCTATTTCAAATCATTTATTATTCATAAAATATTCTTCAAAGGAAATACTAAGTGTATACAACATTTAAATGACTGAAATAATGCCTAACATGATGGGACAGTTAAAAAAAAGACGGTCCAAAACTGACCTACGAAGCAAGGCATCTATAATGTGTTTTATTGTAGGGGCGCGTATAAGCGGACTCGCTAAAGTAACACATGCGGATATGCGGACGTACCCCACGAAAAAGGAATGTTACACCCCATCCAACTGACTAAAGGCTCCCTATCTACCGATCACAGCCACACGCCATGCACGCCCATTTTTTTTTTTATAAAGACAGTTCAGATCACAGTGTTTCACTAATTTTAAGGCACTAGCCGTCAGTTGGTTTCGTAGCTGGTTAAGAGCGCTGCGTCAACTGGCTCCAGGCAGCTGGGGCACGTAAGACTGCGCATCAACCAGTCGTCAATGCAGGCCATGTGGTACGTGTGCATGCACGGCAGGTAACGTACCGAATCACCTACGACGAACTCGATCATGCAGATGACACACTCGCGTGCCTTCTTGCAGCCGTCATACGTGCCAGACGGAAGATGCTGTATCAAGCCAATGCGTTTGGCTATCTTAACTTGTTCTTCCTCCGTCAGCTGGGCAACGGAGCGGGTCACACTGGGAGAAGGGTGGTACACGGGGGATGTGGCTTGAATGGGTAACGTTTCCTGCAAGACGAACATTAGTGGTGTGTCGGTTTTTGGCTGTGAGGTAACTTACCTGGTAAGAAGCGATACCCAGCTGATCTGAGGACGATTCCCTGACGCTGTCGCTGCCCCTGAGCAACGAGATGTCATCTGTTGTTGACCTTTTCAAGCAATTACCCATGGTTAAAACTGTCACGCGTTTATATCATAATTGCATCTTGAGCAACGTCCACAGTCTCTGCCTCCTGGCGATGTAATCAGCATGTGTCCGGTTCGTCTCAGCACGTAACCATGTAAATAATTGTAAATAGGTAACAATGGAGAATGCAATTTGTCTTTTATTTTCACTGAATTTGGCAATCTGTCAAAATAATTGGCGAACAGTGTTGCCAACAACTCGTAAGTTAACTACACTGTACAAAACCTACAGGACCTCCGAATACAGCTAGTACTTAACATTTTAAGTTTGTAGGTAAAGTAACCCCAATTTTACCTTTAATGAGGATAATCCATCGTTTATCAGTGGCATAATAAAGCGTTGATGAACTTTTCATGAAACAAGTAGGTACCAATCATCTTGTACGCGTAGTTTCAGCTTAATAAGTTTAAACAACGGGTGGTTCATATTATTCCTTTTATTAATATGAATTTTGGTAATAACCATCAATTGAACCGATTTCCAGATAATCAATTGACTAAAAAAATAGAAACAATTTTTTAATAATAGAATAATACATACTGTCACTCGATTTTGGGATTCATCAAAGTAATCGATTATTTTTTATTTTGATATTTAAGACGATAATAACCGATTAAATAACCTAGTTGAAGCAAATCTAGAAATCCACTGCTACATATTAAACTATTCTGTCCTCCATAAAACTGCAAAATCCTCTTCAAAACCGCAGCGGTTAACTTCCAAAAAGGGATGATTTCGTTTACTGCACGAAGTACAATTTGGAGGCTTTATGGCCTACAACAGACCATTGCGCTTTTGAAGAGGATTTTATGTTTTTATAGCGGACAGAGCAGTTTATGCGCCGATGTTTTATTATTATAGGTAAAAACAGCAAACCTGCAACACCGTTGGCGAACAGCGCCACCAATACATCTGTCATATGGTGCGCGCCACCTGACGACCAACAGTGGAGATGCCGTCGCTTTTTTTAGTTGCATACATTTTTAATAGGCAGCGCCAGTGCAAAAACGACGTCGCCCGGCGTCAAAGAAAGAAGCGACGCCGGCGGAGACATCGACAAATGAGCTCTTCCCCCAGCAGCAGGCCATTCTCAAAAATACAGGCCGATAACATCCTATTGATTTTTGCGAAACGTTCGTTGAACCAATCACAGAGTGGGGACTATTTTTAAAGGGTGAGGTTGTTGTTGGGTTTTTATGGTGTAACAAACGGGCCTACATGTAATTGTGCGTGCCGATTCACGTTATCCGAGCATCTCGAGGCCCGCCAGGGCCGACGAAGGCCACAGCTCCGATGCAGGTGGCAACGCTATTCCGGGAATCGTCCACACTGCTCGGTGCCAGTATGGAGGCGGGCGGTGGCGGCACGACAGACTCAGGTGTCGCCGGTATGCCACCCGGGCCCATCTCCTACGAGAATTACAACCACCCCGTGAACTTTTCGAATAAATACAAACTGTAAGTACCGCCCAGCGTGACCGTCAGTGTAAACAAATTTATCTCGTCGTCGGTTTACACTTGATTTTGTGCTTGTAGCAACATGAAATTAGAACCTCAGGATGATGGGTACGAAACGGCAGCCGATATGCTGCTGTCCAACACTGCCACCGCCAACCACGAAGTCAAATGCGAGAAAATGGAGGATCCGTACAGTTTCATTGACGATGATCCCCTGCCGATGATGCCATCGGCCCAGCAACATCATGGTCTCATGAATCCAGTGCCAAGTTTAAACCAAATGCTGCCGGGGCCTAAGAAACGTGGCCGTAAGAAGAAAATCAAATCCGACCAGTAAGCACAGTTTTAAAACCTATACGGTACGGCATTTTTATATTCTCTTGGTTTCCAGGCCGGAGTTCGGACAGGAGATGAATGGTGGCATACCCAGGCCTATAAAAGAGCGAAAGAAACATGATAGGTTTAATGGAATGCCTGAAGAAGAAGTCTCAAAACGCACCCTACCCGATCACCTCACTACAAACCTAGACATAATTATAGTAAGTGTTTAGGGAATTTGTTGTGTATATATAGGGTTGCTTTAGCAGGACACATTCAGAATTTGCAGGAAATTCACGTATGTTAGTTTTTCTAATACAAAACAAAAATAGATAAAAAAAGTTGGTAACTAGGCACACAAAAAACACGGCCTAAACGCCTCAATTACGCGTAGAAAAAAAAACCCCCAAATCTGCTTGAAAACGCATTCGCGTAGGACGACCGGACTTTAACGAGCATGTGACACTCTGTGGCATAAGGAAAAGCACTCCGTGTCATAAAGTAGTTCCAAATTGAAACAGAAATAAAAGAACACATCATTCAAATATAAAGCAAAAAAAATGAAATAATCATTTCATTCAAGATATATAAAGCGAAAAAACAACGCAGAAATACGGAACATTAATTTCGTATACTATCAAATGACATAACCTGATGCACTTACACGGATACGTTTCCGACATAAGGATTGTGGTTTTGAAAGGATACAAATCGCGGAATAAGGCAATATCCATCATGTAGCCAGATGTAGCCAACCTCGCTGTCTGGTGTACACATGCGGGCCACAATAATCATACAAGGTTTTAAATGACACAAGGAATTCTAATATATTTTTCCGCATTTCATGTAATCAGGGCTCGAAATGGACGGAAACGCTATTCCGGTTCGTGTAATATTTTTAAGATTGGCAACTGTGCAACAGACATTTAAAACAAATCCATAATATATGGTTTTATAGTTATTTCATAGGCAGCTTATTATATAATGTTTCAGCTTGAGTTTTAAAGTTCAGGTCCAAATAGGTGTTCCATGCAAACTGAAACAAGAAACAACTGCATACATTAATCTATTTTTATGCAAATATTTGAAAACCATATGACAGACCTTAACGAGGTTGATAATTATTTACGAAATACCCAACTCTGATTCGTAGATAGTCAAAAGAACTCAATATCCATAAATATAGTTACATACATTAAACATAAACAACCTCCAATGTTTGACTGCTTGTTTGAAAAGTTTTCTTCATTTTATTGCCTTTAACACATAAAAAATAATCATGCGATTATTTTTTATAGGTAGGCAATTACAAAAACTGGTGATTACAATAAACCTGTATTTTATTTTTCCCCTTCAAATCTAGTAATCAGTCGAAGTTCGGAAACGACAATTTAAGATGTTCGATAGAGCTTAAAACCAGACTAGTGTAATACACAATCGAGCCATATAGTATCCTACATTTTATTATATTTATATAAGTGGTGATTTTTAGCATTACAAGACTGACGACTGAAATAGGAAGTATAATAAAACCAGATACTGGATTGGTAGGTACACGTTTTTTTCTATTTTGTGCAGTCCTGGTGAACAGAAAGACCGTTATCTAGGTTAATAAAACATATTTTCTGTATTTTGTCTTTTCCGCAGTGTTTGACTTCTAAACAAACCAAATTATATAATATAAATATATGATGAGTACATGAAAAGTCCCATTTGGATTAATTATGAGGGTAAAACTTGCTCTTAGGCTGTTTTTTTAATGTTAACTTTCACTGTGCATAAAATAGACATTATAGAATAATACACATTTATTTAATACTCACTGTTATTTTCTACAACAAACAAAATGGTGTTGCTTCACACAGTATAATGAGCCCGACGAGATTGAAAGTACAACCCAAAATATATTTACAGAACGTAGCTGTATAAATTTATAAATTGTGAGATAAAATTCAATATATTGCTGTAATTAATTTGAAATTGTAAAAATATTATTCAATACCAAAGGATTAAGATCCATGCTTCTCAGTGGCCAAGGATTAATTGAACATCTTCCTATCCATCAGTGAGGTAAAACCAAATCAAGATGATTTTCGCACTATGTTATAGTACTACGCCGATGCCCTATCTTTTTGGAACCATGGATCTTATCTAGGGACAAAAACGATACTTGAGACTAGTACTTTCTACTTTTTCTATTTTACAGCTTTTATTAAAAATTATATTTAAATATCTTAACTACGTCTGAAATTTAATTATTATATTTTTTTCACGAAAAACAAGCTACAATGTTTTGTACAAGGCTATTTTGGGTGCAACATTACCATTCCAACACTTTTTAACTATGATGTCGATTGCTGATTAAGAGTGGTTATTAATACTGTTGTTTTTAGACAAAAATAGCTGTTTTCATGTACTGTGTATTTCAACAGTTTTGTTTAGAGGTTTTTAAAAGATGCTAAAGAAATAGGTAAACTAGAACATTTTAACTTCCCAAAGAAAAATACTGATTAATTTGGAATGTTGCCACAAGCCCTAGATACCAGTAATGACTTGGGAGGATGCTGACAAAACAAGAGCCTCTGATAAGAAATCAGACTTTGGAGTGGCACTTTGGTATACTAGTTTAATATAGTGTAAATGCTGCATAAACATTAATAATTAATTGCTAAATATACAGTAAAAGTATAACAGTGATTAATGGTGCTAAGGCCAGCAGGAGATTTAATTTCTACTCTTATTCTAAGTCAATAAGCTGTTAAAACCCTGGTAAAAGTGGGTAAACCATTTGTAGAACTTAAATAACCAATTGCCACTATGACACTTATAAAATGAATTGTGCCATCAAACTATATCAACTTCATTAACTTCTCAATTTAATTTAATTCAAATTACATTACCTATCACAATTTTTTTTCCAGATTGGAATAAACCCCGGCCTGTTCGCCGCTTACAAAGGGCACCATTATGCAGGTCCTGGTAACCACTTCTGGAAGTGTCTGTATCTTTCAGGACTCACGCAGCAGCAGATGTCTGCTGATGAGGATTATAAACTGCTCCAAGTCGGCATAGGGTTCACGAACATGGTGCAAAGGGCCACCAAGGGCAGTGCGGATCTCACACGCAAGGAAATAAAAGAGGGGAGCCTCATACTGCTGGAGAAGTTGCGGAAGTTTCGGCCTAAAATTGCCGTGTTCAACGGTAAGCTCATCTACGAGGTCTTCTCCGGGAAGAAGGACTTCAAGTTCGGCAGGCAGCCTGATCTCGTCGACGGCACTAATACGGTAGGTTTGAATTTTTTTGGGTATGATTTTGCACTATTTATTTGACAATTCTTATATTTTCTACAAATTCAGTTTTTGTGTATAGGTAGGAGTGTGGCAGTGACACCATTATATAAACATCCTTTGAAATTAATTTCAAGCATTTTATGCAATCAGTGATATTCAAGGTTGTCAATTTTTTGTGAGAAATACATTAGTGAATTAACCTACCACTGTTATCATGGCCAAATGTCCCTGACATCGATAGATATGATGTGATTAATGAATTTTTAAAAACATATTCACAAGGGGACCTTTACTAGTTTGTCAATAAACCTACATGATTTAGAGATGTCAACTTTACAAGATTTAATTTTCTCCAATGAAGATCTAATGACACAAGGGGATATATCATACAGTCTTGACAGCCACCTTTTAGCTGGATACTCATATACTAGTGTTAGCAGTAAACGAAAATGCTAACTATGATGTTGTTAATGAAGATTTACTTAATTATTCAGTTTTACCTTATTCTTTATGAGGGGGATAGTAATAATAAATGGATCTTGTTAACAACTGCTTGTATGAAAGTGTTAAATGACAGCTCACCTGTAGTAATAAAAAGTAAAAATTGTTGGTCAAGTAACCATAGATTAGTCTGATGAAGAAAGAAGCTTGAATGTATATAGGCATCAAGCCAATACAAGCAATTACAGTAAGTAGAAGATGCTAGGAAAGTACTGAATTTAAAAATTTTTATTGTAAGAAAAGTAGTGGACAGCTACCTGGTATGCCTAGATATGAAAACTCCCCTGTTTATGGTGATTTCTCACCTGACAATGTGGAAAGGGTGCTGGCAAACTTGGACCCTAACACTTCACCTGGAGTTGATGGATAACCTCCCAGATTATATAAAAGGCGTGCCAGTGCAGTTGCACATCTTTTAAGTAGCATAATGAACAACTCATTTAACTGCAGACATGTTTCTCGTCGATGGAAAGAGGCTATAGTTACAAGAACTGCTAATTATTGACCTATAAGTTTGACATGAGTATGGAAAGAATTGTTGATAAAATAATGCCGTTTTTAATGTCTAATAACATTCTTCAAAACAATCAATGTGGATTTGTTCCTGGTACATCTAGTGTGACCAACATGTTATGTGGACTGAGCAGTTGGACTTGCAATATTGATAATGGTACTCCTGTAGGTATTATATACCTTGAAAAGGCTTTCGATCAGGTTCCATACAACACACTTTTCAAAGTACTTGAGCATTGTAGTGTAAGGGGCAAGCTCTTATTGTGGATAGAAAGCTTAATGAATGAAAGAAAATTTAGTTTTCAATAAATGTGGACCATGCCTCTCCCAGAAGTACCATGTATTAGGTGGTGTTTCTCAAAACTTATTGCTTGGGCCACTTATTTTAAATATATAAGTAGCATTATTGAGTAAGTGTGTGTCCAGCAGCTTATGCAACGATGATATAAAGCTTCCAACAATACTTTATCATGTAATGATATCCTCCAAGCAGATCTGCACCAAACTCTTAAGTGGTGCAGAAAAACAACCATAGAATTCAAATAGGCAGTGGGTGTTACCAGAACCATTGTGATTTGAGAAGATCTGAAATGGAAATAATGTATCCTCTACATAATAAGGAAAGCCAACATAACTAAATATCTTGTTTAGAGAGCCTTCTATAGATCATTTCTGTTACTTCACAAAAATTTTATTACATATATTTGTTGAGTTTTAGAGTATGGTTTTCAAATGTGGTCATCCTATTTTGTCAAGATATTGAAGCAATAGGAAGAGTCCAACATCATGTAATCAAGATTCCAGTGACATTACAAGATTTTAGCTACACTGAAAGTGCGTGATAATGCTGCTCAAAATTATCACCAGTATACTTGGTTGTGATGAACTCCAAAAATTTTTTAAGCACAGTGCTACTGACAAGGTGACGAAGTATACATTTCTTTTCTGTGTGTGTTGTTGATTCTTGGAAGAGTGAGAGGTGCAGTGTCGGTGAATGTATTCAAGAGGAATTTGGATAATATAATTCTTCTTAACTATTTTTTTTCGGTACTCATTCTAAAAATTCTATTGTTACTCTTTCATATTGTGTTCTTGTGTGAGCATGTAAAACTGTAATATGCAGTTCCAACAGCTATGCTGCCTGCTGCATTGTATATAATAATAATAAATTGTTTTTTTTTTATCAGTACATGTGGGTGATGCCCTCGTCGAGTGCCCGATGCGCCCAATTGCCCAGAGCTGCGGACAAAGTTCCATTTTACGCAGCCCTGAAGAAATTCCGTGACTACCTAAACGGCATAGTCACTACCATAGATGAATCAGAAATGGTGTTTAGTGAGCCTCGAGTCAAATCTTGTTACGAGGCTGAACCGAAGCCAGAACCATTTACCGGCGACATAACCGATATTAGCAATGCCGTTGTCAAGCAGGAAGACGGCACGATCGTACCATGCAAGAAGAAACGGGGTAGGCCGAAAAAGATCAAGGTGGAGGGGGAAACTCCGCCGCCAAAGCCTGTGGTGCGGAAGCCACCAGCCCAAAACAACAACAACTGTGATTTCCCGAAAAAGAAGCGCGGACGGCCTAAGAAAGTCAAGGTAGAGGACATGGAGATGCAAGCCCAGGACCCCATGTCGAAGTGCTACAATATTCCGTCTCCGATACAATCCCCAAATTATTACCACATGGGCTCCGAAATGACATCGCCCAATAACATGTACCAGCAGCAGGCCCCCGTGAACTACACCCAGTCCCCAAGACCCCACTCTCAGCCGTTCACCCACTCCGATCTGAGTTCGGAGATAAGTGCGGCCATCAGTTCCGAACAGCTCGGTTCCCCGGCCTCGCCAAGTCTGGGGCCCCCGGATTTTGAACCCCCAACAAGCATGGCAGACGAACCGGACAGCCCCACGCCCTCTACTCCTAGCGAGCAGCCCCAGTATCCATATCACACGTACGGGATGGAGCCCCCGCAGGAGAACCACTACCCATCGCCACGACAGTCTCAAGACATCGCATCCAAGAGCCTGTCGGGGCTAGAGTCGCTCGTCGACCAGATACCGAGCATCACGGACGGGGAGTCGACGATGACGGAGCACCAGGAGTACCCAGGTCAGTTCAGCAACTACAACATGCCGACACGCGCCAGCCCCGTCCCGTACAACTACCCATCGTCGTCGAGCTACCCGCTATATCCGACGCCCACATGGAGCGGGTACGAGCCGGTGCCGCTGAGCTACCCGCAGTTACCGTATGGGCAGGGGTATGCGCCTGGCCTGCACGTGCCCGGACCTAACTACCCGTACTACAGTTACCCGCAGCCGACGGCTACGCACCCGCCTGGCTACCCGCCGTACCTCGGCGGCTTCTGATTGGTTTCTGTGTTTACATGTTGTGTACCTGTACCATAAGTTCAGCTAGTACCTAGCAAGTCTGTCTGCTTGAGTACAGTTGGGTCACTTGCATTTCGACAACAAGACTTGCACAGGGTAAATGGTGATATTTTTTTGTCATAAGTATTTTTCTCTAAAATTTTTGAATGTTTAGGTAGGCCAAAGGGTTTCGTGCATTAATTCTATGTTCAGATCTCAATCGGACGTGTGTGTGTTCAATTATGGAATGGTAAACTTAAACGGATGTTTCGTTCCTCGTTCATAGCTGTAGAACCGCCGGGGCACCCTCAAGGTTCACGCTCTATCCATCACGATGGTTCATCTAATGAAATGCTCCATCTCAAACAACAGATATGCAATAATCGCTTTTTTCAGTTTAAAATATGTATTATTAGCAAATCACTGTTACATTATATAAATTATGATGTACTGTCAACTGTTAAAATCATGCACCTCACATCACAAAATCTACATTTTATAGTTCCTATACATTTTTACAATTACAGTAGTGTCTTGATAATCCGGACCAATACGGATTACTGAGATTGGAATAAATACAACTTTTTACTGAACTAAACTTAGAGTTCTTTATTATAATGCTAACTGATATTACAAACGCAAAAGCAAAACACCTTAAGGACTGAAAAAACTAGTAATAAGTGTCTGTTTAACAGTTTGCTGGCATTTTTCAAATGCACCTTTTTTTAAATTATTCTGCATAATGAGAGTAGACAGCTCTATGTCGTTCTTCTTTGTCCACTGTATAGTTGTAGCCAAACACCTAATAGCCTCTTGATGTTCAATTTTCGGAACATTTATTTCCACGTCCTCCCCAGAATTTCCATCACCATCTTCATTTTCAGCAGATAAAAGATTTGCGTCACCATTAATTCAACTTCATTGTTTTAACATTGCCTGTAACGGTTGATTTTTATGTACGTAAAATGACAATAGGTGTGTACCAACCTTTCGATTCTGTCTGCATTTTCTTTTTGTCCGGCTCCATACTTTTGGGCCAGGATCTTGCCAGAAATGCCAGGATTTCTTTCWTCAATAATTTCTGCCTTGTCGTGGATACTTAAAATAGTGTGCTTATGTTTTATGGGCATTTTTCACTTAAACGTGCACAAAATACACCAACCGCAAGGGATTCAGATTACAAAGTACACATGCAGAAGTTGTCAAATCCAGATTACAGAAGAAGTCGGATTAGCGAGACACTACTGTATTAGCAAATAACTTGAAAAGTGAATATTTTATATGATGTACGGTCAACTGCAAATGTCATGCACCCCTACAAGGTAATTTGGTAATTATTTACTATAGCGTCCCATTACCTATCGAGCTCAAATTGTGCGTACCCCTAGAAAGTGGCCTCCTGAACACGAATATGAAATCAAGAAATAAATATTTTAATTTGGAACTACTTTACGACGCGGAGTGTTCTCTCTTAAGCCGCGCAGTGTCACATGCTCCTTAACGTCCGGTTGTCCTACACGAGTGCGTTTTCAAGCAGATTTAGAAGTTGTTTTTTAATGRGCGATTTTTGAGGMATTTAGGCCGTGTTTTTAGCGACACTCTGTGTTCTTTGTATGCTGTGATGAGGTGGCGCAAAAAAAAACGGCCTAAACGCCTCAAAAATCGCACGGTAAAAGAACAACCCCCAAATCTGCTTGAAAACGCTACGCGTAGGAAGACCAAACTTGAAGGAGCATGCGACACTGGGCGGCATACGGGACAACACTCCGCATCGTAAAGTAGTTCCAAATTGAAATATTAATTTCTTGAAAACTAGCCACGACTGCATGAAACGGATTTGATATTCGTGTTCAGGAGGCCACTTTCTAGGGGTACGCACAATTTGAACTCGATAGGTGATGGGACGCTATAGTAAATAATTACCGGTCATTTTTTTTTGCAAATAGCAGTACATTGTTCCTATTTATTTGGTGCAAATGTTGACATAAATCATTCTTGGAAACCTTTATAGGGAATATGTTCACCTCAAAGATAGCTTCAGCTGTTGTCACTTAACAAGGATATATCATGCTCTTAAACTGAAAAGATGGCATCCCATTTGTTGAAAATATATTTTTTTGCATGTTGCCTATCCTGTTTTAACCATCTTGTAATAAATCGCATGAACTATGACCTTTATCTTAACTGTCATGGGAGGTGCATGAATTCTACAGGCGATTGTACAATTGTACACGATTGTTTCATCGATTAGTCTTGTAAACTCACCTACAAACCACAAATTACAGCCTACCAAGTATTCATAAACAATACCTGAACAATTGAATCTGACACAACCACAAACATTTGCTTTTCTTTGCTGATAATAGCAATTGTAGCATTTAATATAATAATAATTATAAAAACATAGTAATAAAATACTTAGTTCTAATCAGTTGAATCCACTATTTAATTTAGCGGAATGTGGCTTTGCTCAAATAAATAGTGGAAGAATAGAAGAAAATAGGGTCTTTTATGTAAGACAGTCTGCCCAGTGTCCCTGCTGTGATACAACTGTACACAAACCGGCTGTTAACTAATTTTATCTCAAATCATGATCAGTAATTTATTGTACAATGAAATTTGATTCGCCAAACTTCGAAAGGGCTTAAGGTCCCCGAGTGATAGAAACGTTCTAGTCATGATTGCCGTACTAAACCTTGACGGTGCCCGGTATCCAGCCGCCGGACAGCTTCCGGTTTTGCATGTATACCCCCGTCGCCATGGATCTGTGCCATCAGTTGTTCGGCGGCCGATTCTATGTTCAGTTGCGCATTTGTTATTGTCTGTCTCTATCTTTCTGTCCTTTTCACGACATATCACCCCTTCCCATGACCATCAAGCACTTTTTTTCTCGCCCAGTGGATTTCCGTTTCCATTATACTTACCGTTAATTGTTGTTTGTATACTCGAAGCTATATTCGCAAAAAAATTGATTGTTGAAAGAAAAAAATCTGTCTTCAATTTTTGTACTTCAAGCAGTATTAGCAATTAACAATAGTTGAATTAGGTATGAGGAATAAACTTTGTTTTAGTTCGAAGGCGAGTCTTATTTAATCCTGTGTCCTGAGAAACAGCATGAGGAGAAATAAGAATAATCAAAAACGGTGTAAATAAAAATAAGTGCAAGTGATTCCAAGGGCAAAAATAAGGTAGGTCTTTCGTATAAAAAAATGCATTTGAACCATTTCCTATGGACACAACCCCTTAGAAAGAGTGACATAAAAGTAGTTTTTAATTTCTTTCTAAAATATCAAAAAGTTAATGAAGTTATATAGACATTTTCTGCTATTAAGAAAGCACKTTGTAAACAATTTAATGATTTTCCTCTATTGTTTTGAGGAGTAGAAAAAGCCACTCCCAAACTTAATGTAACTTCTTATTGCTACTCACTTCAGACAACCTGATTCATTCTAAACAAAAAAAACTTTTTTGGCTTCCATAAAATTAAAAAACGATTTCCAAGCAAACAATTTAAAATTAATTATGTGAAACGACTGGCAAAGAGTAGAGATTTAATGGAACTGTAATTTATCTAGTAGTAGGCTGTCACGTTAACATAAAAATATACCCATTAAACACCGTGTAACAACTGTTTTGCTGAAGCCGGTGCCTCTACTGTTTATTATTGTTGCATGTAATTTTTCTTTAAAAATTGACCGCTAGAGGGCACTGTGGCACCTCCAAATTACAAAATTAATGTTTGTGTCATTTTTAGCCTAGTAAATGTCGGTGGTATTAAACATATTAAGATTGTTTGGACTAAAATCTACCATTTCTGTTCAGGACATTTTTTTCTTAAATGTCAAATAAAGGGGTGGGGGCGTGTGAATATTAATCTAGAAAATCGCTAATATTTCAGGTTTGGCTTGACCGATTTCAACCGACGAGGTGTCATTTTCAAGAGCTTATACGCCTTTATAAAAAGCAATTTTAAGTGTCAAAACATAGTTTGTGTGTTGACCGCAAGAGCGTGTTTTCTGAAGTTAATACCTAAATATCGATTTTTCTCGAAATTTTTAAATGCAAAGAGCTGTCTACTTCATTAAAAGAACAATTGAATATAGACTAAAATGGTGAAAACTGCACCATTTCGATATCGATATTTAGGTAGTAACTTCAGAAAACGCCCTCCTGCGGTCAACATGCAAACTATGTTCTGACATTTAAAATTGCTTTTTATAAAGGCACATAAGCTCTTGAAAATTGCACCTAGTCGGTTGAAATCGGTCAAGCTAAATCTAAAAGCGATTTTATGTATTGATTATCACATGCCCTCCACTCCTTCATTTGACATTTAACAAAAGAATGTTCTAAACAAAAATGGTAGATTTTAGTCCAAAAAAATCTTAATATGTTTAATACCACAGACATTTATTAGGCTAAAAAGGACACAAACATTAATTTTGTAATTTGGAGGTGCCACAAGCTGTCACTTTACAAACTCGAAAATATTTTCCAGCAATTTCTCTTGGCCACTTTACTTAAGAAATTTTTTACCTCAAAGCCCTAGGGCTACTGGTTTATGAGATGTGACCGGCCACCCCTCTTATTTGCTCACCCTGTACAATAGTAGTCGAAGAAAGTTTAATGTATGTAATATGAAATATCTACATACTGTCCTATTCAGTGGCAAATAACTGCCTCTGTCAAGTGGCGAAATCCCTCTCTGGCTCATTTGAAATGGTGTTATGGCTATTAATAAATTAACATATGAATTACGTTATGGAATAAAAAAATTTGTATTTTTAATAAAAACTCTGGCTACACTATGATTGTTCATGGTCTTCTGTGGAGGAATAAATAAGAACAAGGCGAAGGATATAAAATATGCATTTGTCAAACTGTACAGTTATGTACACTAGTGCCTAAAATTATTTATTCTAGGTAGAAATATTCACTTACAAAATACTAGTGGCGTAAAAAGTACAAAAAAAGGTGTGGAGGCAAACAAATTGGACCGCTATTGCACT
>QCXZ01000086.1:20815461-21006653 GCA_025024175.1 Rhyzopertha dominica | reverse complement strand
AAACCGTGTCAAACTTGCCTAAAAATTAACACCTCCATTTCATGTGAATCCTGTCTCAACTTAAATAGAAGCCAGGATTAATTCTCCAAAAAACAGAATCACTAGTTCCTACTATATATTCTCTGCACACTCGTATTCAAATTATGCTTTATCCGTGCTAGAATTTCTTCTTCTTCTGCTGTTGGTCTTCCAGATTATAGTATTGTTTGTTCACTGGAGCAGCTTTACACAATCTTTGGTGAATTTTTTCAAACAAGGGATGGGAGGGAATCTAGCTATTTGTATGTTTATTAAGACTATTTTGTTTATTTTAGTCCATTCTATTACCTCTTTAAAATTTTACATTTCTCTTTCAATTCTCGATATATGTATATCGAAAGCAAATCTCGATATTGCCGTGAGATTCTCAATTTTTAGAATAACTACAACAAGGGTGTCGTTTATGGATCGAAAACAGTTTTAATTTCTGTTAAATGTAGGGTAAACTACCAGGTGCAACACTACTCATAGCTTGCTTAATGGAAAAGAGTAAAACTGAGGAGGCTAACTTTCCCAGGTCACGCATTTTTAAAGAGAACCGTGTCATTGTATAGTGTTGCCCTTGCTGGTTATATGATGTGGCAAACTGAATAGCTTTTGAGAGAACCGATGAAAGGCTGCACTCACATTCGCAATAAAAAGTGCTGTATGCAAACAAAAGGGAGGCGCATTTTACTGCTCTGTGTGCAAAATATTACCGTCTGACACAGGGATTCCAACGGTAGAGCGCATCCGGATAGCAAATTCACACACGCACGGGAGTATTTAATATAGTAACAATTAGCTAGCATCAGTTTTAAACTTCAAATAAAGGGGACTCTTACCTATTAGAAGCGAGTAAGACAGACAGAGACACAACGTTGCGGCGGATGTATTGCATCCTTTAGTGAAACCCATTACTGCAGAATCTCAATCCACTCCAACTCTCCACCATTTGCTTTCCATGGTCCTGAAAGAGAATTGCAATTAGGTCCTGGGATATTACAATGCAGTGCAATTCTACAAAGTTATTCGTGCCGGTTAGCAAATATGAATACCATATTTCAACAGCAAATGTAAAATTCTTTCAGAGTCGAACTAGTCATAAATGTGTTCTCCAGCATTATCTGTAATTCAAATAACAACAAAGTTTATATTCTACGCAGTGCCGGGTTTAAGGATCTTTCAACAGCTAAGAGAAACTTATTTTGTCAAACTGTTAGTTTCCTTTCATAAATAATTTTTGTACTGACGATGGCTAACATGTAGTTCACTTTAAGAATTATTTTCTTTAGAAGAATTTATTATAATGCATTTGCAGTTTTTGAAATCTTTGTAAAACATTGATGTTACACTAAGAACTGAACACTACTTCTATTCGTATTTGCTGTTTTCACAATAATTACATCACCTGGCTACGCGAGTATTTAGTGATACATCGCCATATAGTTAAAATCTACTGAGTGAAAACAAACCTTTTATGTAGCTAAAAGGAGTATACACTAAATTTACAAAACAAGCATACATTATTTTGTGCAGTACGTTATCTTAGGTAACGTCCAAGAAGGGTCATCTGATAACGAATATTAGTAAACAGACGATAACGAGAACTTGGTCCTGTACACAAGAAATAATCGTTATTGCTCTTACAAAAACAGTGATTTAAGAGAATAGTAAACAAACTTAAAAATAAACACTGTGCGGTCAAAACCGAGAAGTTATCGGAAATGTGATACATTTTATGCGACGGGAAGGAGAGTCCAACCAACCCTTAAAGGGACCTCAAAAATGTTCAGGAGCGTACTGGCCTGGTGACTGATATCAGTCTGAGGAGAGTGTAGGATGTCGCTAAGGAAATAAAAGCAATTGAAGATGGTGAACAAGGAAGTTTTTCGACGTCAGACAAAAACACGAAGAAAGACTACAACCAAAACGAGCCTAAAATTTTTTAGTCTATTCTATTTGTAGGGTAAGAGCGATTTCGCAAGAAACTTTAATATTATAAATACCGTACATAAACAAGAGAAGAACTGAGGATATCATTACATAGGCTACTGGGAACTCAAAAATACGTGGACTATTTGGGCTCTAAATTTTTCAACTTGCTACCTAAAGACTGGCAAGTGTTTGGTAGCGCTGCTTTTAAAAACAAGCAAAGAATAAATTAACTGAAAAAGGATACTCAATACAGCATACAAAATTTCTTAGACAATAGTATATAAGTCATAAAAATAGTCGTGATAGAGTCATGCTTGTTTTTAACATGTGTAATTTGATTTGATTTGGATATCTATAATTGTAACTATGTATTTTCTTTGTACATTTACATTATATTATATTCTTTTGACATTGAATCACAGGAGCTGCACAGGACTCTCATCAGGTATAACAAACTGTATTTTCCTTATAAGGACTTCTTCTTTTATACGCACAGCTTTGCTCTGGTTACCCTGAACGTATTGGATTGTTCTTTCTATATCTCGCCTAAGTTTGTCTATTTTATTTTCTAGTGTGCTTTGCCATGTTAGTTCTTTGATATTGGAAACGTTATTATATTTATTTGTTCATTTTTTATTCAGAATAATGGTAGCACTTTCTTAACGTATGGTCATGTGGACATGGGCGTACCGAAGGGGGAGGGGCAACTGCCCCCCCCTGGATCTCGACTCCCAACTCTGGGTCCTTCCTACCTTCCATAAATTTAGCTAGTGAATTAATTATGTATTTATGAAATTGTTAATGAAGTAAAATTTATAGGTAAGCGTATTTCATAATTTTCATCCACAACTCATATTTGACCTATGCAAATGACATTCAATAAGTCGTTGTCAAACGGTTTCCAAGCTTATTTTGGTCAGGAGTCATAATACGATTTCTACTTTATTCAGCTCTTCTAATATGTTTTCTTATAGGGATTGTTCAACTATGCATGATTCTGTTATGTGGAATACACAGAATCGGTCACATATTTGTACTTGGCGGTAACTCCAACCTTCTTAGTTTCAAATTTCAAAATTAATACAGAGAAACAAGAACTTTCAAAAATATCAGTTATTTGGAGCAAAAATCCATCCGAACTAAGGGTTATGAAAGTGTATTTAACGTAAGTTTTAGGAATCCAGTAGTATTATAAGCACGAATTAAAACCCGGTGTGCTGTTAAAATGCCAGTATACAAAAGACTTTTTGGAAAACGGATTAAATATATCTCAGTTTAATTAAATGAGACTTAATTTGGTTAAACTATTAAGTGCTGGGTTAATTTTTTGGAAGCAGTGCACTGGCGGACTACGGAGGTTGGTTTAACTTAAAAAAATAATAGCTAAACGAAAAATTTGATAATCAAATAAACCCAAAGGCTCAGTCTAAATAAAAGATGGCATATTCTGTACTGTGATCGTAACAAAGCATGTCCTGCATAATTTTATGCAACTATCTAATTCTGATTTTACACAGTACCTACTCATAATGAGTACAAAATCGTCGTCGAACATTAAGATGTAATATGTTATCATTTTAGTGATGTGTTGCGGTGTCTGGTTATTATCTAGCATTTATATAATCGACTCAGAAGCACTATTTTCGATTTATGTCCTGGTCATTATTTTAGCCAAAGAGCAAAAAGAAGTACTGAAATTTGATCTATTCAAAATATCAGATCAATGCAATCACGGTTTTTAATCCAAAATTTGCTAATGTCCAAGTTTAATGGAGTATTAGCGATGTAACAGTAACAATCAAAGTATAAATTACATTGCCATAATAAGATTAATTGATCATAAAGGAATACCTATAATTGTAATAATTTATACTGTGCGGTTAATTGCTAATCCCTGCAGATTTCAGTATAGTCAAGTAAATTCCGTAAAAATTTTTAACATACGTTTTTGGCGATATTGGGCAGTATTTTGCAAATCAATGACAGCCAGCAAGATGAATATAATACATGAAAGGATTTTTGCAGCTTGAGAACAATAATAAATGGTGGTTTTAAAATTATGCAGAAATTTGATTAAAATTAGATGTACGAGTAAACATTGTTAGAGATAATAGGACCATCAATTTAATGCTGATTGGTGGTGTTTGGCCAGCTGACGCATAATGCTAGGGCTTATAACTTATATTTTTAAGTTTAATTAAGATAACTAAGACAGCAGCTTAAATCATTACAGTCTTAGGTACTGTTTCACGACCAGGTTGTTTCCTCATTCTCAGTTTTGATAATTTTTTATCTATACTATTCACTCCTAACTTAAATTTCTAAAGCTTCTAATGCGAAAAATTACAAACTAAAAAGCGCATAAAACTGGTTCTATTAGTAAATGCTTAAGGCGAAATTTATATTTCTTTAGTACTTTGTTTGACACTACTATACATTATGTGGATCACAGATCTTTATTCTTCTAAATAAAATGTATCTACTCATCTTTTGTTAAACGTGATAGACATGCAACTGAATGCGCTAGATATCGCCTAACTGACATCATCAATAATTGAATTAGGAAAAAGCGGGCTTTGTATGATCAGTGTATATAAAAAACATAAAAAACTTGGGTCTTAACTGAAGATGTTTTAAGTCACCCTTCAGAAAATCAACGAAGATTGTTCATGAAATAAATACTTCGTTAATTACTTAGGTACATAATCCGATAAAGGCACATTTTTATTTCTGTTGAATTATCCAGTAAGGGAAATTCCTGCTTTGCCTCCCCCTTAGACCAAAAGCTGGGTACGCCCATGCATGTTCTATATTTCAGTCATCTGTTATTAAATAAGTGTAAATCATGTAAATGCTTTGTATTATTAGGTCTGAAGTTCTGTTCTAGTAGCTAAAGAATTGGAACCCTTGCGTTGCGTTCAATTTCCGCCATTATATCTTTGTTCAAACATATTGTAGTCATTTCTTCCCATTCCCTATTGATCTGTTCTTGATAATTAGATGTTTGGTGTATGTCATCTTCTGAGTTGACTGTTTGCTCTTCATTTTCAGTTTGACCAGTTCTATAAATATCATTATCAGTGTAATGACCTCTGAATAATTAGATCACTTTTTTAAGAAAAATAGGTGTAGATATGGCAGAAATTTATAATAATCAAATAACAAGGCTACAGGACTCCTAAGCTGCAACATGATTGATCTTGAGACCCCGTATGACTCTGAGTGGGGTCAAAAATAGCCTGCACGAGCCCGCATCTTACTACATAAATAACCTGGGGCACGTTCCATTTCGTCTAATTTCGGCCCATTATAATCCACATTCGACGCTCTTGGGAGGGCGTTGCATTCAAGAGTAGCGCACTTTCCAAAGCCCGATGTGTCCGCTGTGCGGAGTCACCCTCTTATAAACGACCTCAAACAGAATACAGAATTCCGGCCAGGCTTTCAGTGTGTTATACGTATTAGCATGTGAACTCGGAGAGATAGCGGTAGCCATAAAACGGGGCCCCGTTTTTAAAAATATGTGCGATAATAAATCAAATGCATGCGGTACGGCCACTTGTGCTCTTCTGGGGTGTCGAAACCGAACAACACCCGCCAATCAGCGGTAGAACCTCCTCAATGGAGGACTTTTAGCGTGTCTTTCTACATTTTCAAACACACCTTTAGGGTTACGTTTGACGGTGCTTTTCATAAGCTTTTGCTGCAGAACTGAATTTAATAGAAAATTAATTTTGTTTATGGGCAACATTGAATTATAGTTGTTTTGAAATATAAGTAATTAAAAACGATACGAAGAAGTCGAGAAAAATTGTAAAACAATGTAAGTTGTGGAGGAGAGTATGAAGACAGCAATGAAGTCAATAAAAAGGCGATTCTAATGTCAGCAATAATTGGGTATTTCAGCGTTTTTTTTATTATACATTCCGAACGATCCAATTGACATAAGACTGCGTGTTTTTTTAATTTCTTTCAATATTGCCTAGAATTTGAGATATTGATTAATATAAATGAAGGTATTCCGTTGTGACGTCATAAATGAACAATCAGGTTGTACAGTGTTGAAAAGAGAGGGATAAACAACAATCGGAGTAAGTAGCAACATCGTATACAGCTGACCACCGACAGTACATTGACAGCTGAGCTGAATTATCTGTAAACGCGTTTTTTATGTGTTGTGTTTTTTTTGTTTATTGTTCGTTGTTCTTGCGTTAATTAAGCATCATCAAACACAAACACAACAAATCCAACACCGGCACAAGATGATAACGTTTAGAAAACCACGCGTGTTTACAATCAGCTTGTCTGACGCCCGACATCAGACCGTGATTTGACAGACACAAAGGAATGCAAAGTAACACTGTTGCCAAGTTGTGTATTTCATTTTTCAGTTAAGTCGTCACATCCATAGGAGGGCGTTTTAAAATAGTTTAACTTTGACTTGCATATTCACGTACTTAAATACATTTTTATACTAACCAAAATATAGAATTATTTGCATATGTTACAATTAGTAAGGAAACTATATTGAATTCCATAATTTTTACTTTACTGAAATACCCAATTGAAGAACCGTTAGTCCTACAATTTTGAGAGCACATCCTGACACCCCACCTGTGCACATGCGAAACCCTTTCTTAACAAAATGCCATAATATCTAAGTAATTTTTTTAGCTTAGCAACATATTCATTCCAGTGTTTTTAGTACCATTTAACTTGCTCCATACATGCAAAGGTAATGTTATGTAGTGTAACATTATTTTTAGGTTAACCATTATTTAAGAGGGGCATTGACTTGGAGCGATCGGGCAAAATGTAAACTATGCAACCCATGTTACCAGCGGGACATGGGACGTAAGAGGGTAGCCGACAGGTTGAAATCACGCAAAGATCAGACGGGCTAAACTAATATTCGGAAAATTGCTGACTGTAGCGTGTGCATAAAAAGGTAAGCATTATATTAGTAACTTACTATGATATTATACCAGGTTATTCAAAATATGGAATAACCCATTTATTTCTGTAAATATGAACTATATAACATTTCATTCTAACTACATGTCGACTATGATTTCTGGAGGAACTTTTATAATAATTTGCCCTCCGCCTCCCCATTGCTTCGGCAGACAGTAAATTAATGTGAAAGAGCTTTTAAGATTAAACTTGTCACGTGTATTTAGACATACAATCTTAGAAATCCAGTCATATCGGAATAGATCGTATACCGCTCGATCATTCCCGACAGGTTTGTATCTTAGCCTCACTGTTCTCTGGATACCACGCGACGGACCTGGTGGGGATGGGCATCCGCATTCCGCTCTCTTGACGGACTCGTGCGAAAGGGTTTGCGGTTTTAGATTTTTTGAATGTTTTTACTTATTTATCGTGCTCATGTTTTTGGTAGTGTACAAAGAAATATGTAGCTACAACGTGGAGTTCGAATTTTTCGTTTATGTGCCTTAGTTTTCGAGAAATAACTCGCCAAAAATACGTATTTTTAAGCAAAATATAACAACAAATATTTACATTATCGTACCAAATTCAGAAAAAACTCGAACTCTACGTTGTAGCTACATCTTTTGTCATTGCCATGTCGAAATTTCACTTCGAAAAAGTTGCGAATAACTCGGTAAAATGTAAAACGGTAGGTGCTTAAAATGACCCGCTTCGCTCTAGGTAAACGCCCCTCTTAAGAGAATTGGTAAATAACTACTTGTTCAGATTTTTATTCCAGTTTGGTAGATTTCAATTAACATAATTTCATTTAGGTGCAAATTCGCGTGTTCTTCTATTTCCTTCCGATAGGTGTTGTTCCTATAATGCGATATGAAACTCCAGTAGAGGCTTGAGGCCAGCATTTGAATTGCTTCGCTATTGTATTGCAGTGTGCAAAAGCATTTGCTAATTGTGTATTTTGAATATTGATTGGAATTTGGCACACTTCAGCCACTTGTGGGATCTTGAGCTAGCAATTCTAGTTTATTAAGGATTGGTTTTTATCCATACCTCGATTCGACTGGGTCGGATTTTATCTTGTTGCCCTCACTCCACTATACACAGCTGCCCTCTTTCTAAAGGCTCTCTCTCTTTACTTCTTTTACGAGATTATGCCATATTTGCTGGTTGTCATCGAGGACGTGTACGCAGCCTTATATTTCGGGTCGTCTGCATTGCAATGGGACTTACACATATTACCTCATCTAGAACGTTGGAAACGACCTCGTATTTAGAATTCGTACCACTGACGTCACGGAAGCATCAGTTCTACCAACAGGCCTACCCTCACGTTTACTTATATGCTTAACTTATTTTTACTTGTGCTTTCTTATTATTACGCTAAGCTGCGATTTCGGTATATTTTCTTTTAAATTGACGCAATTCACTCGCTTTCATTAGACTTAATAAGTGCTGATACATATATGATGGTAATTTTACTAGTAACTTAGACTTACGAATTCAGTTTGAATTCTACTGGCATAATGTAGCCATAGGAGACAAGTACGTACTTCGTTAGGAGTAGTTATTAGCCTATCTGTAAAGCTACATTAAATTACCGGACGTATTCCCAATTTTTTTGTGTTTTCTTTTCCTATTTTAACATTTTAAAGCACAATCTGTCCGAGATAAATCATCACTCAGTAGGTGATGTAGAAAATCAAACTAGCCTCATCGCAAGGTATTGTTTTCTAGCCTCTCTCTCTTTAGAACGAACTTCGTACTTGATTTATTTAAAAGTTACTCTAAATTTTAAGGTTTTGTGTGCAGCGATGGGTATGTAGGCACAATTGGTACCATACCGAACTGTTAAACTAACACTTAAAAAATTGTGAACAGCCCTATCAACAGAATATGGCGGCGACGAGTTTCTCTTGTTTTTCATTAAGAAGGAGTAAAAATTACGCTTACGTTGTAATGACACAAATTGAAGAAGACAAAAGTAGGCATCCAACTTAAAAACACTTAAAAAATTGTGAACAGCCCTATCAACAGAATATGGCGGCGACGAGTTTTTGATTAGGAAGGAGTAAAAATTACGCATACGTTGTAATGATACAAATTGAAGAAGACAAAAGTCGGCATCCAACTATGAAGCAAATTTATTATACGGGGTAAGGTAAAAAATATTTATAAAAATTAATATTATTTACAAAAAAATATCATAATCGGCATAACATTTTTTGGCCACTCACTACGCCATTTTTAGAGTTTAAAAAGGTTTAAAGTTGTACCTAAAAAATAATGATAATACGAGCCTGGGGAGTTTTAGGTGGCGAACCCTGTAGATTTTTTTGTTTAAAAAAGGTGGAGCTCCATCATTTTGGTATACGATATTAATTTTTCTTTGGAATGGTAAATCTTCGAGAAGTTCCGGTAACTTTTCCCGTAAAAATTCAATGTAGGTACCTGTCCCTTCATGTAAGTGTGGGCCTGGCATGCCACAGGGTTCTAACCTAGGGCCCCTTCTGTTTCTGCTATTTATGAATGATATTAACGACATATCAACGTGTCCCAGATTATATTTGCTAACAATGTAAAGGCTGCAACCGTATTATCTCTACGATGATTGTAATCTATTGCAGTTAATTATCATGACATGTTTCCAAATGTAACATCATTAGTTTTACCAAACGGAGATATCCAATTGTGCATTCCTATACTATATCAAGCACGATCTAGTTAGTAGAACTTATGAATTCAATGACTTGGGAGTTTCTTTTGATGCACTGCCGCGACTTTTCTAGCATACCCTATCTAAAACTGCTGTTTAATGGACTTGTACGATCCAAGCTCGAGTACTGTTCTTTAATTTGGTACCCGAGGTATAATATTTATAAATATTATGTATTTTGTTGCGAACATTATAATCACTATATTTTAATATTATTACAGAAAAGGCAGCATCAGATTTTTTACTTAACTAAAGTATGAAAGAGACCACAACTGAAAAAGGAGTATCCAAGCAGTTAATAAGTTATGAAACGCGTGCTTTTACAGAGTAGTTTTAATTTCCGCAAATTGTGCGCAATAAAACAGTTTTTCACGACATATCCGCTATCTCCGTATAATTTTCGCCTTTGACCGTGTGCCGGTCCCCGTTGTAGTAAATCAGCTGGTGTCATGGGAATCGGTGTCGGTGTCGACGGAAATATTGTCACTGTACTTTATTATTCCACATGAAATGGTGCGTTAGTGAAATGCATCGGCGAAATTTCAATTCGCAATAAACGAGAACGTTTATCCTGTTTTTGTTCCGACAGCGAGTAAGTAGCGATGGCATAGTCGGAATTGTTGCGATAGTTCAAGCTGGCATCTAATATAAATTCATTAGCTTACGTAATTTTATAGTACAAGTTTCCCTGCATCGTTTCTTATACTATTATTGTTAGTTCTAAGAATTTACATTAACACGAATAAAATGTAAACGCGCAAAACTGAAACTGAAGATTACTGTTCTTATGTTTTGTTCATAACTACGAGGGCTGTTATAACATCCGAATGGTTATAAGAATATAATCCCTTAACAAAAAAATTATTTTATTATAAAACCCTTCCTTGGTGACGAAACGTTGTCTGTCTAAAAATGCCTTTAAATTTCAAAAGATATAAAAATTACTGGTGGCAAGTCCGGACCGTACGATAACTGGACCACATCAGCATATTTGTTAGAGTCTACAACAGCTTACTTTTTATAGTTGTAGAATATAAATTGGAAAGCTCCTTAAATTTTTGAGATGAATCTAAATGAGAATAGTAAAAAAACAATTGAGCATCAACTGACTGAGACTACTACAACTTTGTTATTTTCAATTGAACAACCTCATTCTGAATAACGCATTTGATAGAGCACATCAAATTAAACAAAAAAAAATACTGAGGTACCACTACCCTACAGTCATTTGTTTTTGAGATATATTATGAAAGCTAATAAGCAAAATATCCTCATATGCAGCATAGAAAATCCCCGGAAAATTGTACAGGTCAATCCAGCAGAGCCAAGTTTCTGTAATAGTGTAATGTGGAATTGCAATAAAATGATTGGCCCACACCAGCGTTGCCATATCATGAATGTTACAATTAAAATTGACGTTTGGCTAGAAAATATTTTCTTCGACACTTTTGTTACTTAAGTATTGTTTCATGCCTCATAAACAAAACCAAATGTACAATATCTTTGAACAAAATCCAACGGCATTAGTTGTACTTACCGATCTGCTTTTACTCAGCTAACTCCAAACATTTATAATGTTTTATATATTCTGCCACCATTAGGGCATCAATTGTTGCCAAATAGTCCAAATGTGCTCGGCTAAAATCCATCTCGGTCATATTATTTGTTAAATAATTCATTCTGCTTGAAAACACAGAGGCGGGCGCTTAGCAGACGGGTAGTTTCTCGAGTGGACACAAACACAACCAGTAGAAATGTGTCCTCTTGCACGTGACAAATTGAAAATTCTACAGTAACTTTAATCGTTAGTAATTAATTTATAACGCAAAAGAAAAGTGTTTTTTTGCCTCTAGAGTACTTTGGTTATAAACTTCAGATTTTACTAGTTTAAAAATATATTAAATTTTCATGCAAGTTCCATATTCTTTGCAATACAGTGGCGTAGCCAAGGGGGGGGGTAGAGGGGCAATTGTCCCCCCCCCCCCTCCGCCGAACTAAATTATTTTGATAATGGAATAGCAGCTTTTGTACATTTAACTGTACAAATTTGTTGCAAAATATTGGTTTGTTGTACAATAAACATTTTAGCAAATTAAAACATTAAAATTTAAGTCATACCTCTTCTGGTTTTTTCTTGTGTGCGTACTTAAAATTTTTTTTTGGAGCTTTGCCCCCCCAAGTCAATTTTCTGACTACGCCACTGTTGTAGTATATCAATGTACTGTTGGTCTTCCTAAGAATCAATATGCATGATTTTCTGTGGCTGTGTTATGATTAGCTATCAGGTATAAAACCGCAATATATGTGGTTAGACAGCCCATTTGCGACAAGTTGCTAATCTGCATGAAACATTATTTTAGTACCCTTTCCAGCGTTACGCTTGTTATTAGTCTGTTTATCAGTTTTTTTCTTACTTTTATTGATCATCGTGAAATCCTTTATAATTACTATGTAATCGTATTAATCCCAAAATCAGTTATGTAATCCGTGTAATTTGTAGTAGGATTCACGAATCTTTAATGATTACATGAATCTTTTTGTAATCTACTGAAATCTTATATAATCGGTAATCAGTGGGACAGATTTTCTCTCAGAGTTTACCCCCTCGATCTTAATAGGTGTATGGCACGCCATATCGCCGGCAAGAATCACACCTCACTCAGTGCAGAATCATCTAAACTTATTAGTTAGTACTAGCGAAAGTTGAAGCTTAATCGAGCACCGAAAACTATTTGGAGAACAGCCGCGGGTTCGTTTCCATTAGGACTCAGTCCAGCTGGTCGTTGCCAAGCCATATCGCTTCAGAACACGTCAGTAAGGCAGCGAAAAGATGAATTTATACAGACTTTATCCAGTCTCCGTTGAAAGATAACAGAAAAGGCGCCATTACATATTCCAAACACGGTCGAACTTGCACTTAATTACAGCAGCTTCTGTCTGTACAGTTTTTTTGCAGTAAGGAACGGCTCATTCGTAATTGCAAACGCGTAAGTCATCGATTTCGGCGGCGGCCGTACGGGGGAGGCTGCATTTGTGCAAATAAAATATGCAAATGTGTGGCAGTATTAAAAAAATATCGTGGGTCGTCCCGCCCCGGGTCTGGATAGCTGGCGTCCTCGTCCCAAGGATGGGGTTATTTAAAAGCGAGGCAGCGCTTTGTTAATTTACTTTAAGGTGACATCGTGATGGAATGTCACATCACTCCCGCGGAAATTGAGAAAGTATTGTAATAGGAGAGGGTGAGTGACAGTCGCGCTTCTTTATCAGCTGCAGTATATCCTGGCCGTCTTGGCACCTACGGCGCGCATACTAAAGCTTCTTTATGTTACGGACAGTTATGATCCACGGCGAGCTGTCACGCCATGTCTTCCTAGCCTATGTAACGTTCATCGATGCCTGCCGGCTTCCGATAGCCAAGGATGGGCATGTGTCCTTGCATAATGCGGTGATGCTTTGTCGCCTCCTGCCCATATGAACCTCCAAATCTGCTATCCTTATGTTTTACCAGCTTCTGGTTATACTTACGGCCGCAAATGGTCGCAAGACAAACATGGAGGCGTTCTCTGCATTCGAAAAGCCGATCTCGCAGGAAGGAGAGTATTCACTACGAATTTAATGGTGTATCGATACTTAGCTTGTCTGGAAAATAATAAACCTAATCGAGGGGTAACCACTGAGAGAAAATCTATCCCACTGATTGCAGATTACAGAAGATTAAAGTAGATTACACTGACAGTGAGAAAAATAGTAGTGTTGATATTACTATACGTTACTGTTAAAAATATACAGGGTCGCTACAAAGTATGGAGCCAGCAGGATATTTCAGGTTCTGTTCGACCGAGTTTTGCATTGGTCTATGGTTAATTAATTTTCTGGAATCTTTTCAACCCCATGTCAGCTCTCGCTTCCCAGATATAGGCGCAAGTTGCATTTCTTTTAATGGGAAGGGGGGGGTCAAAAGGCACATCACTGAAAAGGATATTTTCTCAGTTGAGAAAAGTATGATAACAAACTTGGGTCTTCCAAAAAATTCGGGATAAAAACTATATTCATTATCGCTAAGTAAGCACAAAAACTCCAGGTTTCTTCATTTTCCTCGTGATTGGTGATAATTTTCATTCACTTTGTTACTTGCAATCGCAATGCCTCGGTTAACTGAACATGATCGCATCGACATTTTGATGATGATTGATTATGAAGATAGAAGGCAAAGTTATTCGGAAGTAGTTGCACTCTACAATGCAATTCATGAAGATCGTGAACCCATTGCCGGATCAACAGTTATTACGAGGCATGTTTTTTAGGTAAGTACCGTTTTGGAATTAAAAAAAGACGTGCAAAGATATCGCAATAATTTTATCTTACATGAAAGCCTGTACCTTAATCTACKTTTCTACATAATTTCCGTGAATATTGAGGCACTTGTCATAACGTGGCACCAGTTTTTGAATACCCTCCTCATAAAATTCTGCCGCCTGACTTGTTAACCACTGTATCACAAATGTTTCGACTTCGTTATCGTCTTGAAGACGCTGACCACCCAGGTGTTTCTTCAAGTGCAGGAACAAATGGTAGTCGCTGGGCGCCAGATCAGGGCTGTATGGAGGATGATCTAGAGTTTCCTATTTAAAAGATTTGATGAGATCTTTGGTCCGATTAGCCACATGTGGACGGGCATTGTCATGCAGCAAAACGATACCCTCAGACTCAGATTGTTCAATGTCTTACAATAAGACGCTGCATTGATTGTCTCATTACGAGGCAGAAACTCCACTAGCAATACTCCTTTTCTGTCCCAAAAAACTGTGCACATGATTTTCCGGGCAGAAATTGTTTGCTTAAACTTCACTTTTTTGGGTGATGATGAATGTCGCCATTCCATGGATTGTTGTTTCGATTCTGGTGTGACGTAGGCCACCCATGTTTCGTCACCAGTAACAATTTGGTCTAAAAAATTTTCACCTTCATTGTGGTACCGCTCAAGGAAAGTCAATGCACTGCCTAAACGTTGGGTTTTGTGCAAATTCGTCAACATTTTCGGAACCCAACGTGAACTCAATTTCCGGTAATTCAAGTTCTCGGTCACAATGCGATACAAACACTACGAGAATATTGAGGAAAGCAGTCGCACAATGATGAAATTGTAAAGCGTCTGTTTTCTCTCACCTTTTCGTTCACTTTCTGCACCAAATCTTCATTAACGACGGAAGGACGCCCACTCCGTTCTTCATCATGCACATTTGTGCGGCCATCTTTAAATGCTCTCACCCATTTCCTTACCATTCCATCACTCATAATGTTTTGTCCGTAAACTTTACAGATCTCACGATGAATATCGATCGGTTTTATGCCTTTAGCACTAAGAAATCGTATAAGAGGCCGTACTTCACAATCGGCGGGACTCACGATTGTCGGAGGCATCTTAAACACTCAGTAAACAACGTATACAATGAAGAATCAAACGGTAATGGCGTCAGTGCGTAGACAAGAGATGTAGGTAACCAGCGCGCATGCACAGAACGCCGACCGTAGCGCTTCGGCGGCGGAATCGCAAAACGGTACTTACTTAAAAAACATGCCTCCTAAAACACTGTAACGTTTTGAGGAAACTGTCGGTGTTAAAAATCGTCAAAAACCAGGACGTCCAAAACTTCCTGCAAGTGAGGAAAGTAGCTAGAATGTCCTTTTAAATGTGCAAGAGAATCCCAAGTGCTTCGTACAACAGAGTGCTCTCACTCACCATATTAGCAGAGATGTGTTCAGAAAATTTTTTAAAAAAGAGAAGTTTCATCCATACAAAATTCACTTATTACAAGAACTGAGCGAAGATGATTTCGATCGTAGAATAGAATTTTGCGAAACTGCTATGAATACTTTAGATGAATAGAAATATTTTAATTTTAATTATGTTTTCTGATGAAGCGACTTTTTGCCTCAACGGTAGTGTGAATAGACATAATTGTAGATATTGGTCGGACACAAAACCACATTGGATGGAACAAGTCCACACACAACACCCTCAGAAAGTGAATGTCTGGTGTGGTATTATCGGTGAGCACATTATTGGGCCTTTTTTCATCGATGTAAATTTGAATGCGGTCAAGTATTAACAGCTCTTGCGCGAAAACATACCAGAACTTATTCGCCTGTTCCCTAATCGTGAAAATGCTGCGCGTCCTCCTGAACAGATATGGTTTCAGCAAGATGGTGCACCGCCCCATTTTACAGTTAATGTTCGTGGATATTTGAATGGGATATTTCCAGACGGATTGGTAGGCGCGGAGCGATAGAATATCCATCACGTTCCCCTGATCTGACGCCGCTTGATTTTTTTACTGTAGGGGTATCTGAAAAAAGGACATTAGAAAACCTTTCTTAAGGTTGCATTACTGCCAGGAAGTAAATGGGGAACATTTTGAGCATCTTCTGTAACGTACTCGTGTTTTTCTGTTTTACTTTTTTACTGGATACTCGATTCGCAATAAATTGATCAAACTAGACGAAAATTATCATCAGTCAAAGAAAAAAATACCTGGCGTTTTTGTCCATTTTAGCGATAAAGAAAATTGTTTTCATTCTTTTCGTTGCCAGGCTCAGTTATTGTATTTACAGTTTTCTCAACTCAGAAGCAATAAATTGTACAAGTGTGATACATTTTTGAAATCAGGATAAAATATCGTTTTCAATGATGTGCCTTTTGACCCCCTTCCCATTAAAAATGCAACTATATCTCGGAAACGAGAGCTGACAAGGAGTTAAAAAAAACACAGAAAATGCATTTTAATTACCCATAAAATGCACAATTTCAGAATAATTGGTCGAACAGAACCTGAAATATCTTGATGGTTACATACTTTGTAGCGAACCTGTATGCTGCGAACAAATGTGAAAATCAGAATTCTGTTTGGTCCCCCACCAGTAAATTAAAAAATTCTAGTCACCAGATTTAGCACCAGACAAAAAGTAATTATTTATCAGTTATTTATATGGCAACTTAGTGAAAAGTAATGAAACAACTATTTGTTTACTTTATCAGCAAACAAAAACAATGCACCTTAAAGTTAACCCCTGCTCTCATATCGACTACCTTCAGCACGTAAACGCAATTTGTGTTCGTACGCAAAGTACCGTATATAGTTTCCCAGATGAGCGTTAGCGTAAGATGAAGTTACTGCAAACGTACAGGGTCTGTTAACAGGTACCTATGCTGCAGGCATGCACCGGACAGCTCTCATTAGTCTGTATCAAAATCAAAGCCTTAGAACTTCACTAAGTACGTATATGTGTAAAGTTCGAAAGCGTGGATAAAGATTAAGTGGCCGCAGTCGGTATATTCGCCGTATCCTATGCAGCTCTAGCTAGCTCAGAATCATCGAGCATTCGATCTTGTTGGCTCTGTTTAGACAAAAAATTAGTATTCTATACTTGCCTTTATAACTTGCAACTTTCCTATGCAGCAACAAAGGTTCTGGTTTGCTTCCAACAGCCACGTTAGCTGCCACTGCTTTATGGCGTCTTGCTTGGGTGTAGTAACATTTTTTAACAAGTAAATTTTTAATTTTATTGACAAAAATCGAAAATATTCCTGCGACTATTTCTTATGTGGATATCTGAAGGCAGAGAAGAACGCAAGTAGGCGGTTTAAACTAAAATAGTAAGAATTCATTGAGATATGCTGGTGAGAGTTGCAGAGAACTTTAACGAACTTTATATCTCAAAAGAAGATGGAAGGTATACTTTGTTGAACTTGTGAAAGCAAATGAATAGGAAGACAATGGTACAACACTTACAATATAAGAAGTGCAAGAAGATATAACAATGAAAGAAGTTGTAGACGCTGTGCAGTTATTAAAAAATGGAAAAGCGGTAGTGATATGTGTGTGGCAAACCAAACAATTACCTATTGATTGGAAAATGTCCGTTATAATACCCGTATACAGAAAAAGGTGATTCTCAAATGTATGAAAATTATCGAGGTATATCTCTGTTGAGTGTCCTAGCAAAAATATACGAAAGAATTCTGGAAAAACGATTGAGACAGCATGTTGAAGATAAAATTAGTGACAAATATCTGGTTTGACAAAGTTCCAAGAGAAAAGGTGCGGAAGGCTTTAAAAGATCTAAATGTTCCCGACAGCTTGTGGACAGTCGTAAAATGTATCTACTACAACATTCAAAACGTTATAAGATTTCTAAATGAAGAATCAAAAGCATTCAGGGGTGTCCTGAGTCCACTATTGTCCACTAAGAAGAACATTTATCAATAAAAAGAACATAAGTATTAACACCAAATTAAGCATTTATAAGAGTATATATCTACCAACATTACTGTATGGAAGCGAAACGTGGGTACTAAATGAAAGTCCAGAATACAAGCGTGCGAAATGAAATACCTAAGAAGAGTTACTGGAAACACTATTCTTGACAAAATAAGAAATGATACCATAAGAGAAACACTAGATCAGAAGGACGTGGGACACCACATAGAAGTGGCCCGACTCGATGGTTTGGACACATCTGTAGAATTGACCAAAGTAGATCTATGACACTCATTATACGAACAGCCTATTACCGCTCACAATGGTTTACAAGTATTACCTGAAGCGGAGTGGACCGTATCCAAAAATTGTGTTTAGGCTTTTTTTAGAATTTTTTTTCCGTACACATAAATCAATGAGCATTATTTGGTATTATTATTTGAACTACAAATATTTCTCATCTAGTAGCTTTTAATGTATGACTAAATCGTATTCTTTCCTAATTTAATGAGTAATATGAGTAATATAATAATGAGTAAATATTCCAATTTCAATGCGGTTGCCCATACTTTCTAATTTTTGATCGCGGTGTGCAATCGTCCTCTGCCCTGTTTCATCACAGGTTAAATTTTTCTTTTAGTCCGGAGGGTCATAAACGTAGTTTCTACCTGTATATTTTTTGGAAATAAGAAGAAATCGGAACTATTCTACTCTTACTATAAACCACTTTGAAAGCATATGTGTTTACTTATATTTTCAAGTTTTACAGCATATAAGCGTACCAAGTGCAATATGTTTTACTTATTCAGTCATACCTACATATATGCTTACATTTAGCCACTTATTAAGAGGCGTTTGTGATAAATACATTTCGTTGGGCAACTGGTCAAACAGATTATAATTTTAAGCGTGGAGCAACTGAGTATTGCCCAAATTGCCACCAAACAGTGTCTTAGTAATGGACAACGCTAAGTTACCATTCGGAGCAACTGGATAAAATTCCAAATACAACAACTAATAAGGCAACCATTCAAGAGTTTTTAAGAAAAGAAGATTTATATTTCGAAGAGGACTACACAAAGAAACAATTGTTGGAAGTGCTTGGCACACAAAAATTTTCGAAGAAATTTAAAATTGACATTCTCGCTTCTGAATGTGGACACACCATTCTACGATTACTCCCATATCATTGCATTTTCAATTCCATTGGAATGATATGGGGGCAGTTGAAACAAAGAATTCGACGAGGGAACACCGGTGGAAAATTTAGCAATGAAATGCTGCTAAAAATTAGACACGAAGCTGAAATAACAAGTGTCGATGCATGGAGAAATTCAGTGCGGCTTGTACTGGACATTGAAAATCGGTACAGAGCGAATCATTTACAAGAATATAATAGAAGTTAATCGTAATTTTAGTAGTGAAAGTGAGAGTGAGTAATTTTTTTTAGTTTGCAACTCTTGTAATGTGCTTATTAACAAGCTGTAATGAATATAATCGATACCGTGTATAAATTTTATTGTGCACCATTGTAAATTTTTTCTAACAAATGTAAATAATTTCCTACTTACTAATTTGTACTTTTTTTATATTAAATTTGTATAAATTCGTTACGACATGCAAAGGCGTTTATTTTATACATCGGAAAATTTAAACCCAATAAAGTATCACATAAAAATAGATCGCGGGTCGCGCCAGTTAGCATCAGGTCTGCATTAAATAAAATTTGTTATAAAAGCTTATATGTTTTATTGATTGCTAAATTATCACAACTAACAAATTTCTTAAATTTATAGTGGAAAAGTTAAAATTTTAGCCAACAAGATTTTTTTGAATACGGCCCATTTAGGAACTTTGAAGCGCGCCACTAATCCCGATAGTTTAGGACGACCGACCATAAGATTGTAAAAACCCTCATTTACAATACAATAGTTTACGACGGCCGACCATCAACCTGTAAAAGTAAAACCCTCTGCATAAGTCAGTTTCAAAGATCGTTGCTTGATACTATATACACAAATATGCAGTCATAGTTCATAGGAATAAAATAGTATAGCCGCCTGTCGATGGCGAATGATTTTTTTCACGTCACAGCTAATTTGTCCGGAAGTGCAATTGGTAAGTATTAGATTATTTTGCAGGAAACGCCCCGGGGTCGTAAAACCCGAAGGGTGCTGAATCAGCGATCAGAGAGGCACGTGCGATGGTCTTATCGCATTTGCACCTATCGACACCTGATGTTCTAAAGGACGGCGCAGACATCCACGTTTGTATCATTTACAGAAAGCGCCAGGGATCGAATGCGATATCCGAAAATCGAAAAGCGTAATCTTTTAATGGAAATACGTAAATGTAGAAACATTAAAATTCCTTGTCTGTGCATTTTGAAGTGGAGGCTCATTTAGAATTCCGTAAGTAAGGGGCGGAATAAAACACGGACCTTTTGATGTTGCAAATGTATACAATATATTACAGCTCACTTTAATTATCGGAATAAGTGACATTCTTCGGCGAAGAACGAGGCGACGAGAGGGTTGGCTGAGTGATGTCGGGGAGCTGCCGGCTGGCTTTTCCTCGCAAATCCATACGCTTAAAAATATACGAACGGCGAGGCTCTCGAAATATTGAAAGACGTCGTTCCCGCTTGTTTCGAAATTCTGTCGSTAATCGTTATAGAGATCAGTTTACAACGTACATGTCTGGTTATTCAAGTCGAAACTGAAAATGAAAGCATGTTTAAATTAACAGTGCTTTCGACTTTGTATACAATGACAATAATAATAATAATAATAATAATAATAATAATAATAATAATAATAATAATAATAATAATAATAATAATAATAATAATAATAATAATAATAATAATAATAAAGATTACGTAGAAAACTGTACCACGCACACATACACGTTACACATATTGATAATTCACACATTAAAATCATTTGAATTGTTTATTTTGTGGAACTCTCTTAGTATGTGGTTTTGTAGGTTTTTGCGGAACTCGGTTCCAAATGATAACTCATGTTTGTTTATCTACTACGTTTCGGCCCTTCTTGTTGGGCCTTCCTAAGGCGTGTTGTTTTTATTTTTGTCTTAACCGTTCATGTGGCCTGCACACTCTGTCATCTTGGCTTCATTTTGAATGAATATGAGTTATCTTTTGGAATCGAGTCCCGCAAAAACCTACAAAGCCATTAAAATCATTTATGGCGTAATACACCATAGAATGTACCTATTTTTTTGTAAAAAAGTTTCTCATGTAGTTTTTAAAAAGTATAGGGGAATTACTTTAGTAGGTGTATCAGCAAAAATTTATAAAAGGGTGTTGGAGGGAAGGCTTAGAAATTATGTTGAAGGGAATATGACAGACTCACGAAACGGTTTCAGGAAATGGCGCAGCATACAGGACAACATCTTTACACTGAAACAGTTAATCTACAAGAAAAGGTCTGGACATCCCTTCAAAATAGGAAAATTGATTGCCGTCTGATTGCTGCAATAAAAAGCCTTTACCGAAGTACTAAGAGCTACATTAGATATAAAAATTTGCTATCCAGGGAAATTGAAACTAAAAATGGTCTGAGGCAAGGGGCAGTGTTAAGTCCCCTGCTACTCATAATAACAATGGATGATATAATAAAACCTGTAAATGAGAGAAAAGATACGGTTGGTTATCATCAGCTACAACCTGTAACAACTGAAAAAGACTTTAAGAACAATTTACATAAATGGTCAAAAGTTTTAAAAGAGTACAGGATGGTAATAAATATATCGAAAACAAAAGTGATGGTAATTTCTAGGAAGGACAAGAAAATTAACATGAGATGTGAAGAACAGGAAATTGAGCCGGTAAAAACTTTTAAATATCTGTTTTAAATATCTGTTAGTCCATCTAGATGATAAAAAGAACGGCTGAGTTAGAAATCAATGAAAGGCTTTAAAACTGTATCACGCACTAAGTACGACATTCATAGGAAGAAAATAAATTTCAAGAGACACAAAAGGAAATGTATATAAGACCATATTGCGACCAATAATAACTTTTGGAAGCGAGTCATGGGTACTATCAAGAAGCCAAAAATGTCGAATCAAGGCTATGGAAATGAAATTCCACAGAAGAGCAATGGGATTAACATGAATGGACCGTATAAAGAACCACGAGATCCGAAGAGAACTGAACATAGAGTCGATCGCAGTAACAGTAGAGCATAGCCAACTAAAATGGTTTGGTCATATGCTATAGATGAATGAAAGACACCAAGTCAAAAGAATCTGGCAAGCAACAATTTATGCTAGAAGAGCGAGGGAACGACCAATGGRGACATGGGATGGAGCCATAAGATATTAGAAAAAAGAGGAGTCATGGAGGGAAGCTTCAGAATTGGCAGTCAACAGTGGGCGAAATTTGTATACAACAAAACTGAAGTATAGTTAAAGTTCTGTGCTGTAAATGTAGAAACCCCGACACCTGACCGGTATAAGAGGAACAGGATTATATATATGTAGTTTTTTATCTAATAGTTGTCAAAGACATCGAACAAAAAGGTAAATGATTATGTTAGAGCCAAAACAAAAATTAAGTAAAAACCCGAATTTACAAGTCAAAACCAGACGCATAAAATGCCATAATAAATATTAGTTTTCACTAGACAAAACTAAAATTATCTCCATCACTTTCGATACTACTGGTTGCAACAAAAGAGAAGTAAAATTGCCTACGTATTGACTGGAAGAAAGCAAGCGAAGGGCATCTATAAATGATGTTGATTTCTGAATTATTTGTGCCGCAACCTTATAACCTTAAAGTTAATTATGCCACAAAACCCTACAGAGAGAGGTTGGAGGAATGTAGGTACCGCCAATGATGCAGTTGTAACTTCCTGAAGAAACTAGCACGAAGATGTCTTCGCATGATGACAGCGGAGTTCTGACTTGGGTTGAGGAGAATTTAGAGTTTATTGCAATAAGCGTTCCTCCGCCATTGGACTTCTTACTATGTCTTTCCTAAAAGACACGATAATTAGAACCGAACAATTAATTATCACCAATTTCAGGAATTAAGTTAGTTTCATCTAGTTATTGCTTAAATGTTCTTAGCATTTAGCAACCTCCATTTTTAAATGAAAATCATCAGTATAAAAGAAAAGTAATAGAGTTAATGTCTTTTACAGAATCATCACGAATAACAAATACATCATCGTCCGCATGTATCGACAATATATTTACAATTCTGGCACAAAATTCGTTTACAAAAACTACTCAAGAAACTTATCATATCATTTAACCCAATTAAACCTAGTCAGTTAGAAACCAGATGAAAGTTTTGCATTCTGAAAAGTTAGCAGTGAGATTTTTGACTAATTTACACATTGCACAAAAATTTTGAATGTATCTATTACTAAATTCTCTTTTCACTGGTAGTATAGCTTTCCTTGCAATTGGGTATTTGCCATGTATTTATATTTTATTAAATTGCATATTAATAGGTAGCATCTAATCCACAAAACAGCTGTGACAGCTTATAAATGCGAAAAAATGGTTCGTAAGGCGTATTTTTAATATTAAAAATGKGAATATTTAAAGGGACCGCCAAAACGCGAACATATTGGCCGTGACGTCAGGTGTCTTGCAAATGGCCGCTTGTTTACATCTGKGGTCAGCGCGTCACGCTTCAGCCTCAGCCCATCAATTTATCAGTTTGTTGTTTGCGTTCATTTTGTGACAAGCGAATTAAAATACGCCAAGAAAAAGTGAAATACTTATGAGTTATGACTTCTGAAGGCATGTTCATTGTTATGGAATTTGTGTACAGCGACGAGCGGTTCAGCGCGGCGGTGATTAGGAACGTGAAAGCAACACCATAAGTGAATTATTTATTAAATTAACGTAGCATTGATAATTTGATCACAGTGGGTTGTTGGACACATACCATTTGTAAACATAAAAATGTAAGAATCAAAAGTGTACCCTAATTTTGACATTTATTTTAGAGGTCAGAATAAATATAAATTGCCATTTATTTTCGGGGCTGTTACGGCTCGTTTCCGGTCTGGCTAAAGGTCGAATATATGGAAAACAAACGTATTTTTTATTATAACATTTCCCTCTATCAACTTAAAACGCATATAATTTTCCGTATCCTCTTTAAGCTATAACAAAATTGAAACTGAATGGTAAACACCTATAACCCCAAAAAGGATAATAAAACTTACATTAAGAMTTAAGATGATCTTCAAAACAGAAAAACAAACTTTGCGATTTCGGCATATCMCGTCTAGGGGCCTTMAACAACTTTTTCATACGTTGATAATCTCGAGGACCGATTACAAAAATATTTTGTGAGCTGTACTGACTGAAGTACTTTTATAACCATGAACAAAACAACACTTGTTTTGTTTTCCATACATAATAGATGCTTGTGAAACTACACATATCACTTTTTGGTGCGACCTCTTACACCGTCCTTTCAATAAACACCATACAAAAGCTTTTCCAATACAAGAATGATACTACATCATTAAACAGCACGCTCCTCGGTAGTGTTTACATGACACTTGACGTCACGAGTTGAATAACCTTGGATAGAAGCGTTTTGGTGGTGACTCCTAAGATTCGAATTTCAGACCTCAAATTCTCTACCTACAAATATTTTATTTGTGTTGTTTAACATGGCGTACGATATATATGCAGTTCAAGATTCATTTTACGTAATTTAAAAAAAAAGTGATAATACCCAATTCTCGAGTAATATATGCATCTATTGTACCCTCACATACATAGCTATCGTTTCAGCTTGCACTTGTTTTTTATATGCTCGTTTATCCAACCAAGTCTCTTATTATTTGATTTTTAATTATTTTTAGGTGCTGCAGAATTTATTACTGAGCTTAAACTGCGTAACACGAACTCCCCACTGGCATACATCTCCGTCCATTTTTTGTTAGCCTTCTCTTAGCTTCCAAGAGTTTGTCTTAACCAAGAGACTAGACTTCCAGGTGAGTGTTTGCTCATTTGATTACCATGCTTTTCGTGAATATGTCAATAACTGTTTTCATTTCGATATTAAGTTTTTGAATTCGCAAAATTAGATTCGTATTTGGCTCTTCTAATTTTGGGTATATGTTGAATGGTTCTGCACACCAGGCTTGAAACCGTTGCAACCATGATGGAAGCTCCTGTAGCACTCTGTTCTTCAGTTTTTGAGCATTTTTGGCATTGATGTTTATATGACTTCTTTACGCCACCTTTGTTGGTTTAGCCATTATGATAAAGTTTTTGCGAGCGTGCAAAGGTACGGCGCGGCGTTCCGAAAGTACGTGCTGGCTGCAGCAGATTTTCCCCGTGATTCGCTGGCCATTTAACACGTTACACAGTAGAGGCAATCAAGCGAATGCCTTCGAAACTAAATATTCGGGGAAACATTTCTGGGGCCATAACACTCGAACGTCGTGCAAACCGCCGTGGTATTTCTTGGGGTCCTGGGCGTTCGGCTTTTATTAAATTTTCTTCCAATTTTAACAACCGTTCAGTACAGTTTGCAAAGCGCTTGTTCTGTTTTTGCTATCGTTCGGGGGAAATTGATGATTCAGGCTGCGGACGGTGTTCTCTGTTATTTGAGCGGGTGTAATCATCAAGTGTTTAACACGAACAGGAAACGCCAGGAAGCGAGAGTGGTGCTGCCACGCTGCCAATTGTCGGAACCCGCAGGACACGCCAATAAATTCCTTACGTTTTAGATCTGCCGTCGATCCTACAACGTAAAGGTGTAATGGTTTATCTTTTTAAAATCTACCAAGAGCACTGTTTCAGTTACCATCACTGGGGCTCGCTGGCTCAAAAATAAACAATTAAAGAAAATGCCTCGCCAAATAAATGTGACCTACACTATTGGACAAAATAATCATATAAGTCATTTTCTAAAATCTCCTTGGTAACCAGGGAAATTAAAAACCTTTTAGATTAAAAAGTCATAGTAGGCTATTGTTTAGGGAAAAATGAAATTGCAAGTGTCAAATAAAATTAGTGGTTAACGGTTGATAAGAAATGCACTTTCTAACAGCGACAAAAGTAAAGTAACTTTTTGATTTTTCCCGAAAAGAGGCGGTTAAGAACAAGGTAATTTTGAAAAAACTGATTGTGAGATTATTTATTTATTTTTTATTATTATACAATCAACAGGCTTGTAGGCCCAACTACAGATTGTAGACACGAGACAGTAATACATAAAAAAACATGAATGTACATTCTCTCAACAGCGAGGTTGATACATAGGAACATTGGAAAAAAGTAATAACACAAATGGGTCAAAAACTAAAGACAAAAATACAAATTAAGAAATACGAGTCACAAAATAAGTATAGGTACGCTAAAATCCTCTACATTGCAGATATTCCAAGACGCATCTCTTATAAGCTTTAAATTTCAAACAAAACAGATATAACTTTTTAATGCTATTAACAAAACTACACATAATGTTTACTGGTGATCATTTCCCGATATTTTTATGGGACTTTTTAACATAAAACGTGTCACGAAGCCGTCCAGAATACTGTGGTACTAGAAATTGTAATTTGTTTAATATAATTGGATAATTAACATTATTATTTAAGAGTCTATAGATAAATAAAGCACCAGACATAAGCTTTCTACTCTCAGGTTTTAGTAAATCAAACTCCTTTAACAAGACTGTATATGTTATATATAGAGGGTATTATTAAACGAATAATTAATGTTTTTAACAGAAAGAAACATGCTAAAAGGTAAACCAATTTGTATAGTTAAAACAAATGGTGGTGAACGCCTTTTTGGAAGGAATGACTGTAACTACCATTTCCATACAGTTTCTGTTACAAGGCAGTGTGTTATTATGAGGTTGTTTTTCTTGGAATGGAGTAGGTCCACTGCACTTTATAGAGGGGAATATGGATCGGGTAGTATACAGGGACATAACGCAAAATGTTATGTTGCCCTACGCTGAGTGGGAAATGCCTTTGCGTTTCGTGTTTCAACAAGACAATGATCCGAAACATACATCTCGTCTTGTTCAGGAGTGGTTTCACAACAATAATGTTCAGGTTATGCAATGCCCGGCACAGTCATCGGACCTAAACCCCATAGAAAATTTGTGGGAAGAGGTTGAACGTCGGATTCACACTACAACATTCCCAAACAAGCAATCTCTAATTGTCAAAATTAACGACGTTTGGGGGAGTTTGCCCATCAGCACTATCCAAAATTTAATTTTATCAATGCCACGTCGTTGTCAAAAACTTATAGTCAACAATGGGTATCCCATTAATTACTAAGTTAATATTTTTTTAAATGCTCTAATCATAACTTTGTTTTTCTGTTTTCCAATCATAAAATGTTGTTTTCTGTTGTTGTAAATTAAATAAACTTTGTTTTTCTAAAAGTTGATTTACTTTGGTCGCTGTCAAAAAATGTGCTTTTGCAAAAATTCATTTATTACTAATTTTATATGACAGTTTCGTAACAATAGCCTGCTATGTTTTTTAATGTAAMAACATTTTAGTTTCCCTGGCTACCAAWTGGTTTTTAGATAATGAGTTGTTTCATATTGTTGTAAGGGTTGCTTTACTTTTGTCCGATAGTGTATTTTACTAGGATGAGTGTACATGCATTTACAGTAACGTAGGTCCCTTGGATTCGATATTTTATTGTACTCGCCGTAAATCCGAAATTTCTACACATTCTGATTTATTGCTAGGCCAGCAACCCCTTTTTTACAAGCGTTGAACCACTCAGTGATCAGTGTCGCTGCCAATGGTTTTTGAATACCGTGAAAATTAAGATTTTTTGATTTATAATGAGTGCAATGGAAAAAAGTGTTATGAGTGGTGCTCAAAACCGCAAAATTTGAGTAAATTACAAGTTATTTATGATTATTATATTGAAAACCATAAAATTCACTTTAAAACTAGCCATTTTGTTTAGTTAAACCATACTTGAGTTTATAATGAGTTTATTTAGACCGACACTGTATTGCAACTTTTTGGGAGAATCCTTTGATATGTCATATTAAAAGCACCACCTAGCGGCAAAGTTACGTAGTTCATAATATGTGTGTGTGGCCATGCTAGGATAATATCATTATTTAATAAGAGTGCAATATACATTATTTTCTAAACTGTCTATTTAAAACACAAAGCTTCCAGTGGCTTTAATGTAAATATTAGGTGGGAGTAGTAGAGATTGTGATGAAACAGTCCTTTGAAATAATATAAGACGCAGTATATCTGCAGATGTAAACAATGCAGATGGCATAATTGACAAAGAGATATAAAATGGTTCATATTAAAAAGAATGCCTGTAAACAGAGTCAATAAAGAGCCTGCAAGAAATCAGTGGGACTATTAAAGAAAATGTTTTATGAATCATTTCATAAATTACGGCTGAGAACAAAAAAAATAGTAACCATAACTGTATAAATATTATAAATAAAAGGTTCGGGTATCAAAAATAGGTATTTGGATAATTCTGAAAAATAGACATAAATGTACTTTATACAAGACAAAAATTATACACGGTGTTTCAAAAAGGTGCTGGTCGTAGTTTACAATTGCTACGAGCGTTTCATGAATGACCTTTCGTGCAATGTTATGGCGCCTTCAAAATATGTTTTTTTAAATATATATCCATCAGTTTCTCGAAAGAACAGTCCCTCTTCGACCTATTTATATGAGAGCTTGTCATATCCTGAGTTTTTTTCAGTATCTTGGCAGGTTGAATGTTTTCGCTGGAATGTTGTTTAAGAGATAATTTTTATCTTGAGGGTAGGTATGAGATATATTTTCTCAATCCAGTGATTTGCTAGAACGGTTATTGGTTCAAGTAACTCTTTGTTTCACCCATCAAATAGTACTGTATTAGATTTTGCACACATGTTTGAAGAAATATTGGCATGTTGGATTTCGAGAGTATTTCAATAATGGTGTAAAGTAGTTAAATCTACAAACAATTAATTAATTAATTTGACACCTGGCTGACTGATAAATAAATGATGAAATTGCACGAGCTATGGCGTCAAATGCGTTTGAGAGAAGTAGGTTCAGAATATTGGAAACAAAATAAACAAATAAGAAATATGGTCAATATAGCAGTACGTAGATAAAAGGTAGGTTACCTAGAATTTTGTGTGCTATAGGCAGCTAAACACTGTAAAAAAGGGACGTGTAATAACAAAAATGTGCCTTTACCTTTGAACAAACCTCATGACATCAATAGGAAATCGCGTTCTATCCAATTCTATAAATCTTACTAATTTTGACTTAAATCAGGATTTGCTAACTTTCTATACTAACAATTATTCATTCATTTAGCTTTTCCGTTTTAACGGAGCAGGTGTCCGAAAATATATAATTGGTGTGAAATCTAAGTCTGTGGTAGATAATGAACCTAATATCGACAAATTAATGCTATGTTGTCCGTACATTTAGCTCTATCTAACAATTATTGTAAACTAGCGACCCACTTTGCACAGGTAGTAGAGCGTATTAAACCTACAACAAAGACCTTCCCGTTGTCATCTCCATTCGCTCCAAAAGTCTGTATCCGTTTAAATAGCTTTCCAATTACCGCATTTTTTTAGAAGATATAGTGGGTATAGTAAGCTATTCTTAAAGGATAGATATATGCCATCTGTTGGTGAAAACCGCATCGTTTTATAATATGTAGTGATTCTTGTTGGATGGCCTACTTCTTTTAATTAATTTCATCCAATAAGTACGTATACTTTCAGTTCTTTCCAAGGTAGTAGAAAAAGTTTATTGTCAAATACGTGAACATGTTAACAAATATTTTACCAACTTGTCAGTCTGGTTTTCGTCCAAGTTACAGTTGCTGGATTGCGTTTTTGAAGGTAACTGATGATGTCATTCTATCACTGATGACGGTAAGACTAGTGCTTTAGTTAGCTTATATAATATTGAAGCTTTTCCTTATTTGAAAAATTTTGTTTGTTTTTTGATTGAAGTTCTCGATATTTTGTCAATTAACTTATAAACATCACACTGAACTGTCGAGTAACAACAATGCATTCTTCAGTTGTTTTTAAGGCTTAAATACTCTATGATTTAAAAACAGTGTTATAACTCGTTTGTTTAAAAAATGATCAATGAAATATCATTTTAAAGAGAAATAACGGCTTTTCAATAGTCATAGCAAACTATGATTTCTATTGAAAAAAAACACAAGTTTGTGGCATAAYTCGAAAACGACAGTTTGTATTAAAAAGACACAAATGACACCGTTTTATTCAGATCATTATTATCCACAATTTTTGCTTAGCACTTTTTTATACGACTAATAACAAAATTATGAGCAGCTTTTCGGCAATATCTAGTTATTCGTGAAAGCAAATCTTAAAACAAAAGGTGCATAAAAGTGTAATTTTTAGTAAAAGTTTACTCTAGCCCTGCTAGTTACTCACCCTGTATAATATAACGCAAGTTTTTGGAATAAATTCATTGGATGGATTGAGTGACAAAAATGCATGTAACGAAGCAGATCATGGAAATAAAATGTCATCCTTCATGTCATATAAATAAACAGCGCAAAAGTTTTTGATATCTGCTTTGCATAGTGCCTTATAAAATTGATCCTCGTCGAGGTATTTATAGAGGCTCAATTAGAGAGAAGTCCGGGACGTTGCCGCAAGTTCAAACGAGTGCATTTCGTCAACAAGTTGATTGCGATGGACGACGAAAAATGTTTCACATTATCTAACAATGAGATGAAGGGAAATGATGGTTTTTACACAGACGATTGCGAGAATATCCCTAATGATGTTAAATTTAAACGCAAAAAGGTTTGAGGTCGAAATTTTTTCCCAAAACTTTCGAATCATACGCCTTTATACTTCTTTTTGAACCCAGCTGTCGTTGTTTTGACCACACGTTACCCGAGGAGTTCGTGAGTTTTTGTTTCGTGGGTATTTCTTCAATGCGGTCGTCTTTGTGAGATGTTATTTTTTGATAGAAACATTTCTTTTGTTATCATAATTATTATTATAGTAATTGTTGTTGCTTCCTAGCCCAAACAGTTTCAAAAAATAAATTTAAACACTTTTCTTCGTGAAATAATGAAACTTTCCGGTTTTACCCCGGAATTGGTAAACGTGGCAGCGCTAGGTGGGGGCGTGCTGCGGGTGAGAGATGCCGCGTGACGCGTCGGGACTACTCAAACGGCGGGCGAATTGAAAGGATACGGACTGAAGATAATGCACTGTGGAGACCCTGTACGAATGCTGCATTTGTTATGGCCGGCCAGTGTGTTAAGGGTTGGCCGAAATCGGCACGGGCCGGCGAGTTGCCGTTCGCACATCCATCAATCAGGTGTAGTTATTAGGGCCCCGGCTCGTTATGGGTCGAGATCCAGCCAGATCAGCGCGCGCCCAGCTGTCGATATTGGGAGCTTCCGGACGCTCATTACTTCTAACAAAGTGACTAGACCAAAATTACTGAAGGAAACCTTCACTTTACAAGTTTCATTTTTACGGTTCAAGTTTGGCTGAACTCTAATTATTAACGGCTCCCTTCGACCCGACCTCAACACAAATCCTATACATATTTTGCTAGAGCGAGGGGGTAACTGATTACGGATTACATAATATTACACGGAGATTCATGTAATCATTAAAGATTTGTGAATCCCACTAGAGATTACACCGATTACATAACTGATTTTGGGGTTAATACGATTATATAGTGATTAAAAAGAAGTTCACGATGATCAGTAAATTAAATAGATAAACAGACTAATAGCAAGCGGAACGCCGGAAAGAGCACTAAAATTACGTKTCATTGAGGGTGCAGATTCAGCAACTTGTCGCAAATGGGCTGCCTAACCACATATATTGCGGTTCTGTACCTGATGACTGTTGATAACACAGCCACAGAAAATCATAGCGTACTGATTCTTAGGGAGACCAACAGTACGGGTGCCCCATTTTCGTTGTAATTGTGAGGTATCTCGGTAACTATTAATGCTAAAGGGTTGCGGTTTCGACATTACTGTATTACGTTTTTGTTCTGAGTTCAGCTGTACCGGCGCCATTTTTGTATCGTCTTTTGTTTTAATGCCATAGCCCACTTTTTGAAAATGTAACATTTCTCCAGCTCTCAATTAGTATGTAGATACAAAAAAACTGTAAAGACATTTTTTATAGATATTTTTATTTTGCATCCAGTGGCGTACCCCGTAATTTTCTAGGAGGTCACATTTTAGAGATATAACACAAACTTGCATTTTTTAAAAAATTGAAACCATAGTTGGCTTTGCTATGGTTGAAAAGTACAATTTTTTCTGATTAAAAAATGTATAGGTTTATTTTTACTAATTTTGGAATTATTCAAATTTTTTAAAATAATTTAATCACATTTTACGTTCACATCCAGGAGGCAATGGAATAAGCAAACACGATATAATTTATATTATTAAGTAAAAATTGTAATCCTTTAAAAATAATACATGCATATTTGAATACATAGGTACATACGACTCCTAAGAGCGCTCAAGCATTTCTTTATCGAAATTTAGGAGGCCATGTAACTAATGAAAATGATTGTTTATTTGTAGATATGTACCTATGCATTGTTCATCATAAAGTATTTACATCCCTTTTAATGAAAAACGTAAAATCTCATTAAATTGTTACAAAAATGGAATAATACCAAAATTAGTAAAGATAAACCTAACAATGTATACATTTTCTTAATCAGAAAAAATTGTTCTTTTCAACCATAGCAAAGCCAACTATGGTTTGTGTTATATCTCTAAAATGTGACCCCCTAAAAAAATCTGAGTACGCCACTGGATTCAGAATAAAAATATCTATAAAAATGTCTCAATAGTTTTTTTGTGTCTACATAGCCAATCGCGATATTGAGAACTGAAGAAATGTTACATTTTTCAAAAGTTGGCTATGGTTTTAAAACAAAAGACGATACAAATATGGCGATGGTGCAGTTCAACTGACAACAAAAAAGTAATGTCGAAACCGCAACGCTCTTGCATTAATAGCTACCGAGATACCTACAATTACAACGAAAATGAGACACCCTGTACAACATTGATATACTGCAAACGATTGCTTCTTAATAAGAACTAGCCGTGACATATTGCTCACTGTAATGTCTTGGAATTAAAACATAAGCGAATTTGGCTTGCACACGACCGTAACCGTCTTCTCCTCCATCAGTCTATCTTGCACCTTGCCCTTGTCGTGCCCGATGMTAAACTTATCACGTAGTACCATTTCTAATTGATTTTCTGAAAAATCGCAATGAAGTGCGAGATTTGTAAGCCTAGCAGCCCATTCTTTCGGCGATTCGTTTGAAGACTTCCTAGCATGATAAAATTTGTATCTGCTACCAAATACGGACTGAGCTGATTTAAAATAGTCCGTTATCAACTCTATCAGCTCTTCATACGTTTTCTTTTCTGGTTACGATGGCAAACATAAACTGTGGACTAGTTGATAAGCATCTTCACTTAACAAATTAAGTATGATTGCCTTTTTCCGTGATGTGTCAGTGATATTATTTGCGACGAAATAATTTTCAATTCTCTCCTTTTATAAATTGTCCAGTCGGAGTTTAACGGGTCGAACTCGCGAAGTTGGCCAACGTTTTCGGTGGTCGCTATTGTTTATACGATTTGTAGGTCTCACTGTTTCGGTTTAATATGAACACTATCATCAACACTTGACTGCGCCACTTTGTAATGTCTTGGAATTAAAACACAGGCGAATTTGGCTTGCACACATTTATTCCCAAAATCAAACGCTATACTGGTACAGAGTTAAACGTTCTCCCGCTGAAGATAAGATCACCCGCACAAAAAGGTGTCAGAAAGAGTACAATAGAAAATTCCGCTACCGGATACACTACACTCACGTTTGTTATATTTGACAAAGAAAATTTTAGGATAAAATGTATCTTATGTATGTATGTGTGTTATATTTTTGACTAGTGGTAGACATTTATCTATAACATGTTGTTTTTCGGGCTGCTTCCCACGTTGCTTGTTGGGTCTTGACGTTTCGACACTCATACCGGTGTCTTCCTCAGAAGTAGCTCTGAAACTGTCTTTGCTAAAATAGTTTTTGAGAGATAATTTTTATCTTGAGGACAGGTATGAGGTATGATATGTTATTTTCTCCATCCGGTGATTTGCTGGAACAGTTATTGGTTCAAGTAATCCTTTGGTTTAGCCACCAAATAGTAATGTATTAGACTTTGTTCAGAACTTCTTCTGAGGAAGACACCGACGTGAATGTCGAAACATCAAGACCAAACATGCAACGTAAGAAGCAGCCCGGAAAACAACAAGTTATTGACAACAACCACGGAAGCTTTCAAACCAGTTATTTATCTACTACTAATGCATAAGGGTTTTTTATTTCTTTTTTGATAGTTCTTTAATTTTGGAAGATCTATATCATCCAGCCTTAGAGATAACTTTACAAATGGAAAATACAACTAACAATGCTGTAAGTGAGAAAAAAATATGTATACATATGATTTTTCTATTTATCTATTAGATTATGACTGATCGCATGTGCTAACATGCAGTGATGTMAATATGAGCATTCAAAAATTTTACAAAAGTATATTTAGATGCATTGATGCTTCTATTCCAGTTTTCAAAGAACAAACATAATTTAAAAAACCTAAAAAAACTTGATTGACAAAATAAAAAGAAAAAATAGTCGTCACATTAGAAATTCCAACAGGGGAAATTCTGACGGGAGATTAAATTTTCATGATTTGCGAAAGAAAATTAAGTAACAGATTAATTTGGAGATTAATATAAATAATGACTCCACAACCTTCAGGTCATTGATCTGTAGCAAGTCCAGTGATGACGGTATACCAAAGACAATTATTGAAAAAGATGTCTTCGCAAAGTACTTCAAATCTGTATTTGAAAATGGCAATCTTCCAGAAATTGTACGATCGGACTGGGGATCCTTTCATTTCTCCAATATTGATGAATAGCATGTTTTAGAGAATATAGAAGTCCTCAAATCAAAAAAGTCTACAGGACCTGATAATATTCCATCATACATTTACAAGAGTTGTGCACACTTATTAGTAAATCCTCTTGCTTTTATTTTTAATATATGAAAACAGTGGAAACAGACAAAATGCTAACAAATATCGTCCGATAAGTTTATTAAATACGTTATCWATTTTTATAACGAAATATACAGGTGTATGAGTAACTGTACTTACCATTAACATTGAACAATGTAGTGATCTGAGTTGCTCCAAACTCGGATAACTAAACTAATAACTACAAAACCAACTACCTTTATAACACTAATCTTAACACGTCTAAACCATTCACTGTCTACACACTGAATTGCCGGTAGTCAAAGCGTTTTGTAACCGGCCTGTTACGTGTAGTCCACGTAATCATCAGAGCAGGCTGCTACAAACAACATGGTTTTGTTACGGTGAAGTCTACAGTGAATAATCTATGTGTTTCTTTCAGAATGTGTCATCGGCAGTACTAAACACTGTAAGCTATTTTTTGACGATTCAAGGATAAATAGTTGTTTACTACCAATACTAACATTAATCTGATYCCTATATCGTATATAATTGTTTTTTTTCGAATTCTATAATTATACTATATTACTTTACTTTATTCGAATATCGTTAGCTAAGCATGAGTAATTTGAGTGTCGTCAGAACAAAAATGAGAATTGCAATATTTAAAATATTTTACAATTCTTGCCGGATATGGCGTTAGTTATAAGATCGAGCCGAAGATTGATTCTTGGAATAGACCACTGAAGGAGTGGAGTGTCGAATGAATTATTAAGGAAAAAGGAAAACAGAAAAGATTTAATACTAAATCACTTTGTGATTAATTATATTTATAATCATTGTATTGTAATCAGTTTCTCGCCATTGCTAAAAAACAGCTATTTAGCATTATTTAAACCTTKTCAGTCGGATACAACCTCAAGCTAACATCTGACAAAACTATAGGTTTGTCATTCTGTGGATATACATATATGAGCCCAACTGTTCAAAACAAACAATCCTTTTTTCTTCTTAATACTTAGTACCTGCACATGGCGAGATTTACTTATCTAAACGTGGTCGTTTCTTTGGTGAAAAATAAGTTTACGTGATATCCGTTAATGTCAACTTCAGTTCTGTGAAAGTAGAATAACAGTGTCCCAACTCTTGTATTTCAAATTAAACTAAAATCTAAGACCATTATATTTCCGCAGAAATATTGTTTTGTTTTCCATGTATAATGTAAACCAGTTAAAATCCTTACCCATCTATCAACATGCAAAGTGACGCTTAACTGCAATCCTAGGAACAAGTTTCTGAAAAGTACAGAAAGTGCGACATTTATTCAGACCTAGCTGACAAAGTGATTCCATCCGTCAAACAAAGCCGCATTACCTGTTTTAGCTGTGTACAGAGAGAGGAAACAATATCACGTTTCGAAGCGGTAAAGGAGCAGAGTTATTCTCGGGGCGAATTTAATTTACTTAGTGTCACCGTCAGTAACAGTAATTTCTTGTTTCACCTGTTGCTGCTAAGTTTAGCCGCAATCACAAAACTTTTGAGATCTTCAGACATTGGATTAAGTACCGTTTTATATACTCTTCAGCTTGATAAAATTGTAAAATAAAGCGGACCTTGATAGCTTCTCAAGTTATTTAATCTTCGTTGTATTTGGTATGAACTATATATGCTGTTGAATTTATCAATCTCAGACGTGTGATAGTCTCTTAAGTTCAAGTACTTTTATGTTTTAGTCGGAACGTCTAAAGCATGTAGGGGCCAACACTTTGAAATAATCATATAATTAGTTCGAATTTGTTCTTCTCCATTTAGTAAAAGAAGGATTTAGCTTAAAACTCAAAACAGAAGCAATAATTTTATTACAGGTGTGTACAATGTGTACAAACGTTTCCACTGTCAAACTTGACCATAGCAGTCTTGGAATCATAGCCTTTTTGGGTTAGACCGCGTCTGATTTTCCTAAATCCGCTTGCATTTAGTAATTTATTAGCTTTTGGTTTGCTCTGATCTTTTCTCCCATTTTTTTACGAATTCTTTTTAACTCTGCCTGTTGGCTTCTTGTACCAATTCTTTAACTTCTGTTTTCTGCCCTTTGTACATTGTGTAATTCTCTACTTAGAGTGTTTCACAGACTTTCCCCGCCGTGCATACCAACATTTCCTTGATTCCTTGCAATTCATCTCAGTCTTGTTTTCTTCTATGTTTATTATTTAAAATTCTCGTTCCACGAGTTCTTTTTTCGCTACTGCGATTTCATTTACAGCTAATTTATGCAATCTAATAGATTTTTTTGTTCTTGCTTCCTGTTGTCGCCATTATATGTCCTTACTTTAATTTTTCGTATCACCATTAGTAATGACGGCAAAATTTTTCGTAACCTCTAATTTAATTGCTTTTTACGCCCTAAGAATCTTTTTATTTCTTGAGTAGAGTTTCAAGTGACTGAGTAAAATTTAGCATCAAGATTCGACTCAAGATAAAGACCAAAATAAAAAAAAATTAATGCTACTAAAAAAATGAAAAACATAAAAAATTTCAACACTCTGCAAACAAGGCATTTTGGCATGTACATTTTAGTTACATAATCATTATTCACATGTTTATATAGACTTGTAAAGCTAGCGGTTGCTCAATGTTTCATACTTTATGAAAAATATAAGAAAACTTTAAAAACTTGATAGATTACCGACTGTTTTATCTTTTGTTAGCTACGAACGTGTCCCAAATTTGTCATTTTTATTAATAAGCCAGGGAAACATAACCGCGACGACGTTTTTATTTATTGTGATACAGACTATAATGTGTATTATTAAATAATAATAATAATAATAATAATAATATTGCGTCTTTATTCGCAAGCATTTACAATATTAATAATTTTAAGCATAAATATACAATTGCAGTGGTGCTAACACTTGCGAAACGGCGAAGTTCAGCGGCCACTTAAACGAAAATGGCAGCTGTTCTTCCACTTAACCGAGAGCGAAAAAAAACAAACAAAATAAAAGCCTTATTAGCTTATAAATATGGGTAAAACAAAAAAAATAACAAAAAATTTATTTTTATTTAGAAGGCAAATTAAATCTGGCCGAATTTCGGAGAAAAAAAATATTGTTAACTAACATTCACAAAAAAAAAACAGTAATATTATGTGCTGGATAACAAAAACTTCCTGTATTCACGCTTAAAAGAATGTAAACTTTTAGATTTTAAATCTATAGGGACAGAATTATATATATTGGACACACAATAAGAAAACGAACGACGAAAAAAGCTGTGCTTATGAATTGGAATCAAGAGAATATCTTTTCTGCGTATATTGATACTGTGTACATCTGTCCTAAATGTAATTTTTTCATGTAAATAAGCGGGAGATTTATATAAGATCACTTTATGAAATAAACACGCAGAATGCAGCTTTCTACGAGATTTCATATCCAACCAGGGTATTAACTTGAGTTTGTGATTAACATGGTGTACTCTCGTTAGCCCAAAAATCAAGCGTAAACAAGAATTTTGTACGACTTGAATCCTCCTGCAATCGGCATAATCCAAGCAAGGCCCATAGACACTATCAGCAAAGTTAAACAAAGAAAGGACCATAACATCACACAGATATACTTTTTGCTGTAAATTTAGTAGGTGGCGGATATTATAGATAATTCTAAGATTGCAGAATGCCTTACTAATAAGATTGTTTACATGCTTACTAAAACGCATTCTATTATCGATCAATAAACCCAAATTTTTGGCACATCCAACAATTTCCAAATTCTGACCGCCCACCTTAACATGTAAGTTCGTAACTAATTCAGTATACCAAGGGGAGGCAGGAGACATACAAAATACAATAATTTTAGACTTTGATGGATTCAACGACAAAGAATGGTCCATAGAAGCGCGATATAAGTTCCTTAGATCCGCCTCAAGTTTTTCCCTGGTATCCAGAATAGTATTTCTATCGGAATAATAAATAAGCTGAGTGTCATCAGCATAAGAATGGCATTCACCATGTCGAATAACACGAGCCAGAACAGACGTATATAAGGTAAAAAGTATAGGACCCAGAATAGATCCCTGTGGGACACCACAAGTTACACCAAATGGTTCGGATAAAACGTCACCAATTTTAACAATCTGAACCCTGTCCGACAGATAACTTTTAAATAATTTTAATGCATCGGATCCTATGCCTAGATGATGCAAGATGGCCGTAAGTAAGCAAATAAATACCTTTAAGTATAGAACAGTGCCCGACGAGCGGTCTTTAGCAGTTTCCTACTATTCTCTAGTAATAAGTGCATATCATATGGTTACTAAAAAGTATATGGGAGTTCTGTGCGAAGCGGACCGATTTTGTGACGTAGGCGTCGAGAGAGATAGTGCTACTTGTCGGCCTGACGCTGTCCATCCCAAAAAGACCAAGATTCTAATCTGCTCATTTATTATTGCTTATTGTAAAACGTCGATGAGGAGTGACTTTCCGATAATTCCAAAGAATTTTTTACGCTTATTTTCACCTACCGCAGGTAAGGCAGAAATTTTGGCACAGTAGGTATTATTTAAAAGTTTTTAAAAGGTAACTAGGCTTCGCCAGGGATTGCTGTAAGCAAGTGCAAAGAGGTCATCCTTAAAAACGACTATACAGCTTAATTCCGTTAGAGTTTCAGCCGTCTTCATGCATCACCTGAGGCAGTAAGCGGCCCAGCACGGCTGGTACTTACAAATTACAGTGGTGCTGTTTGCGAACGGATTTGCAATTACCCAGAAGCGGTATCACACAGGGATGATCGTTACTGACTCACACCAGTAATGTTTATTGCGCGCGGCTATCTGGACGGGCCTCGAGGTCGGCAACATAAACAGTACGATGGCTTTTAATCATCTTATGTACGCCGGCCTGCCATTTATTAATTAAAGTGTTGTACAAACCGTATGGGCTTTGGTTAGAAATCTGTTAATTTCAAACGAATCCTTCCGATTGATGCCGGTCGGGGCTTCTGTGCTCACCAGCCGCACACGCACTCGCATAGATTAGCAAACATTTAACCACATATCCGCGAGCGTTTCGCCGTTTCGGCACGCTGCCGTCCGTAAGTCCGCACAGACTATTCAGGCGCAGCCAGTAATTATTGTGCTCAGACAAGAGGAAACAACCAGATGTCTCTTGTATTTGCACGTCTCCCGTGAGCCATTGCGGATGTCGAACAGGAAGTTCCTCCGCGCTTTTTACTCCGACAAACAGGAACGAAGGAACTTGCCGCAAATTACGTTCTACTCGTCACAAGATCATCTAACACGCGTATACGTATATTTCAGTTTAATTTTATTGCTATGGTATAGTTCTTAAATCTGAAAATGAGCAAACGGCTTATAAGTCAAAGAAATGCTACAAAGGACCCATGCTGCGAGGAGTGGGCCGTTTATGGCAGTCTTATCTGAGATTTTAAACAGGCAAACACGGACGATACACAACGAACCGACCAGACACTTTGACTTATAAGCCGTTTTCCCATTTTCAGTTTCAAGAACTGTAATAACTATGATGTTTTGTAAATAAGCTATCAAATTTTTGCATCCAAAAGTTTAATTGTGACAAACCTTTTTTAGTTTTTAAAAATGGCTTGTACAGGGTGTCCCATTTTCGTTGTAATTGTAGGGTATCTGGTTAACTATTAATGCTAGAGGGTTGCGGTTTCGATATTACTTTTTTGTTCTCAGTTCAGCTGTACCGTCGCCATTTTTGTATCGTCTTTTGTTTTAAAGCCATAGCCAACTTTTGAAAAATGTAACATTTCTCGAGCTCTCAATTTCTCGCTTGGGTATGTAGATACAAAAAAACTGTAGACATTTTTTATAGATATTTTTATTTAGAATCCAGTGGCGTACCCCGTAATTTTTTAGGAAGTCATATTTTTTATAACACAAACTTGCATACCATAGTAGACTTTGCTATGGTTGAAAAGGCCTATTTTTTCTGATTAAAAAATGTATACATTGTTAGGTTTATTTTTACATATTTTGAAATTATTCAATTTTTTTTAAATAATTCATTCATATTTTACGTTTCCATCCAGGAGGATATGGGATAAGAAAATACACGATATAATTTATATTATTAAGTGAAAATTTTAATCCTTTAAAAATAATTTATGCACATTTGAATACATACATAAGACTCCTAAGAGCGCTCATGCATTTTTTTATCAATAATCTAGGAGGCCATGTAACTAATGAAAATGGTTGTTTATTTGGAGATAAATACCTATGTATTATTTATCATCAAATATTTACATCCATTTTAACGAAAAACGTAAAATCTCATTAAATTATTACAAAAATTGGAATAGTACCAAAATTAGTAAAGATAAACCTAACAATGTATACATTTTCTTAATCAGAAAAAAATAGTTCTTTTCAACCATATCAAAGCCAACTATGGTTTCCATTTAAAAAAATGCAAGTTTGTGTTATATCTCAAAAATGTGACCCCCTAAAAAAAAATCTGAGTACGCCACTAAATTCAGAATAAAAATATCTATAAAAAATGTCTTTACTGTTTTTTTTGTGTCTACATAGCCAATCGAGATATTGAGAACTGCAGAAATGTTACATTTTCCAAAAGTTGGCCATGGCTTTAAAACAAAAGATGATACAAAAATGGCGACGGTACAGCTGAATTCAGAACATAAAAGCAATACAGTAATATCGAAACCACAACGCTCTAGCATTAATAGTTACCAAGATACCCTACAATTACAACGAAAATGGGACACCCTGTACGAGAAAAACAAAATTTTGATAAAAACGAGTTTTGGACAGTTACTAGGTACTTATTTTTGAAAGGTTACCGGGGCAAGAAGAAGAAGGGTGTAATGTAATTTTGTAACCACTCCGGAAAATATTGATTCTGTCAATGATATGATTTTATATCAACGAATTGAGCTCACACAATCAGCAGAAACATTGCTCTTTTCCTACGAACGTGTGTTTCATATCGTTCGCCACGATTTGGGAATGAGAAAGGTTTTGACCAAATGGATTCCGAAATGCTGGAACGCGTTTTCGTGACAATGCCCAAAAGAAGATTCCTCAAACTTTTTGAAGCACATTATCACTATGGACATAACATGAATCCATCAGTATGGTTTAGAGACTAAAGAAGAGTCTAAACAGTGTAAGCATTCCGAGTCTTCCCGACCCAAAAAGTTTCGTGTGCAAAGGTCGGCTGGCAAGATTCTTGCTTCAGTTTTCTGGGACAAAGATAGGGTAATTCTTGCAAGATAATGCCCCTGCYCACAAATCGTTGATTGCATTGAATTGAAAATTAGATGGCAATGCCATCTTTCAGTAATGAACTGATACGATGACGAAGCCACCTAGCTATTTTAATGCTTTCTAAAGGAAGTGACCTGTAATCTGACAAGTTGGTATACACCTGCATACATCAACCTTCAGCAGCCCCCCACGGTACTTTTTGCTGACGGGCAAGAACCGACATACATAACGATGCATGTCTGTGCTATGCTGTCTGCACCGCAACCAATTACAGATAGATCTATTTTGCTGGCGTTACAGCTCAGTAGTTTAGGTCTAATGCAGACAGCATGGCATAGGACAGGTTTTGTCTATACATACATTCTCCCGATTTAACAGCCTGAGACTACTATTTGTCCGAAAGCTCAAAAAACATTTGAAAGTAAAAGATTTTCAACAAATAGTGAAGTTGTAAGTGCCTTTTAGGTGTGGTTTGTTTCCCAACGGTTTAGAATTATGTTCAATAAATTAAATTTCACTTTATATTGTGGTATTTCATTTATTTTATATCAATTTGCCCTCGAAGAAACCATCAGCAAAAAAGCTTCGAGGAAGAGATAGTTTATTCGTAAGTCAATCGTGAAAAACTGAAATTGATTTTAAACACCTACGATGGTTCGTTCCAAAATAACGAAGTTAATAAGCTCGTTTTGCAGTTTTGTAATGATACTTTCATCCTAAGCTAAGGRAGCCCTACATTGTTCAACTCGAGCGAGCATTTGAGGGARAAAAACAGGCAAAATTTAATTAGCTTTGACTTAGAACGAAAATGTTGTCGATACTCCTTCTGATGTACTCTGTGGTATGCTAAATTTAACAAACCTTATCTTTAAGATCATTTTAAAGTAATAACATTTCGTTTCGTTTTAGCTCATTTATCTCTATTACATTAAAGGAACTTAGATGCTACTCGCAGGTTTTAGTTTTGAATACACACGCGGAAAGAGAAGAGTACTTTTGGGGGTTAAAACAGGAAAATTGCTATACATAGGTGTGTGAAATAAATTTGCATAAATTGTGCAAAGGCAGAGAACAATCGCAGTACAGAGCACAAATGCATAAAAAATTGGAAAGGAATATCTACTTGAATGGAATCCGATATAATTGCTAAAAGTTTTAAAGTATTGATATGCACGGACTGAAGTATGTCAAACTTGTAGGTGACAGCGACAGACTTCTGACCGCAAAACCTTACGGACCACAACTAGTTCGCCAAATGCACCAACCATTTGCTGAGAAACTGTCTCAGAATTGCATCAAATGGCAAAAAGTCGTTTAAGTTCGACAAAAAATAAGGTTTACCTGTGAAGCTGCGGAAAAGCTCGAAATCTAACATTGAGCGAATGAGAGGAGCAATAAAGAAAGCCCTAAATTTCAGGAAAACAGAGGTTGTCTCGTTTGATGAACAATTGGCAGGATTATCTAGAGACACTGAAAATTGCCCAAGGCATGTATTTGGTGATCATAAAAATTGTGAAAATTACTTTTGCACAGAAGCAAAACCAAACGAAGAGAACTTCATTTCTGAGATGGACGAATGTGGTTTGCTTAGCGATTAACTGACATGCTCTAAAAGATTAGTGCAAAATGTTCATAAACATGTTGGATGGGTCCATCATATGGAGGAGGTATTAAAATAATAAAAGAACCAATTCGGTCTACTCCCCAGGGGTTACTATATTTGAAAACAGCTCAAATCAAAATTCATTGTACATGTTTCAGAGGCTGATCGCCTCTGTAGCTTGCTTCTCTTTATATTGCTGAGGATGGAGGCGATCAGCCTCTGAAACATGTACAATGAATTTTGATTTGAGTTGTTTTCAAATATAATAACCCCTGGGGAGTAGACCGAATTGGTTCTTTTATTAAATGTTCATAACCTTTTATTAAACATGACTAGCAACGCAACAGGGACAAATAATTCATCGAAAAATTGCCAAACGAACCCCGGAAAATTTACAAAAAAAGGTATGAGCTGTATTCCTAAGCGGAAACGAGATAAAGCTTGCAGAAGACTTTTCGCAGATGATCAACCACAAAAAAAGAAAAACAAGTCTGTTGGTCCCGATTCAGAACATGACCAAGTCARCAGTGAATCTGATGAAGAAGATGTCATCGATGTTGACTATAAAGAGCAGCAAATGGGAGAACTGCTTCGAAAAACTTCAACAGGACTTGATGAAATAGAAAAAGATAGCATAGGTCTATCTGCTAATCCGAGGTGGTTCCAAGAACAATCATATAGATTAACTGCTTTCAATTTTGTTCATGTTGTATTTCGCCGGAATCCCAATACCTATGATATTCTTGCTAAAAGTTTTTTCATTCTCCCATCAAAGGCAATAAATATATGGGGCAGTGATAATGAAGGCTTGGCAAAAAAAATGAAACTTTAACTGGATTTAAAATTAAAAACTCTGGTTTATTTGTACACTGCAATCACCAATTTCTTGCTGCCAGTCCAATCAATGACACTGCCATTATAGAAATTAAATATCCCAGCTCCATAATAGTTATAAAACATTACCGTATAAATATATTAACGGTACTTGTCATTTTTATACATTACTTTACAGAAACAAAAATATTTTTTTTATGATTTTGAGTTTACATTTTAACCGGCTTCTCTCTTTGTGTACATAAAAATCGGCGATTAGTATTATTAATAGTAAAAATTCACGTTTCTGAGTTTTTCAAATATATTCACAAACAAAATCTATCTTGATTGTATTTTATAATAAAACATACCATTACTTGCTTTACTTTTTTAAATTTTGATAAAAGTATTCATTCGTCAAAAAAGTTTCACTTGGGAGTAAAGGGTACAAGTCAGGGTTGTAAGAATGTAATAAATTTACTTAGTGTAAAATTAATTACACGTAATTCAATTGAATCAAAAAAAGAGATTTTCACCAGAAAAAAGTAACTTTTGCCCAAATGACAAATTACCGTGCTCATAAACGGTTGGTCTGTGTGCAATATGCTGTCAATACTAGAGTGACAGGTTCGGGGTCATAACTTATCTGCAGACCAATAGTGCAGCTGCAATATAGGGACAGGCTTTTTCACGTCCACGTGGACTAATTATGTTACCGCCCTAAAAATTTTACTTGGCCCAAAACGTATAAACAGCCTTAACACTGTCAAATTTCTTCAAAATTGGATAAAGGATATTTACGAAAAACCAATTTTTTTTAAGTTTAACACTCTGTATTTTGAAAACGAAGCATTTGAGGACCCTTGTTAATATGATGTTTTTGTCGCGATTCTTTTCGTCGTAGTCTTTTAAATTAGGTAGAGACCAAGAGATCTAGACGATCATGTCAATTCTAAGTTAATCAAATTACCAACTTTTTGACTATATTGACTTTACGAATTAACTGTAAATTTGGAAGAAGGTAGGGTTGCTAGATATTCCAAATTTACAGTTAATAAATCATTGCCATCATCCGACGTAAATTCAATTATTTTCATTTATAATTAAAAAACAACCCACACAAATAATTTTGCGCACATGTGTATACCGACAATAATAAATATGGTATATAGTATAATGGAATCGAGCTGAAGTGGAACACCCAGCATGCTGTAACACTTAAATTGGACTCATCGTTTTCTATAGTTTTTGAAACTTGAAGGAAAACTTGGCGAAGTACGAAAATTTTATATTCCGGCAAAAGGAAACAAAAACAATCCTTACCAAAATAAGAATCTGTAAAGTGAATCAACGTTTATTAGGAGCCGCCTAACCAACACATTCTTTATTAATCACGCGATCACTTAATGAAACCGCCGCGGGGCGTCCCTAAGTAGCGATGGCAGATATCCCAGTCCCCGATTGTACCGGTGCGTGCACTTGTCCGCACGCGAGGCCTAGTCTCTTTCGGCGCCGATCCCCATTGTTTTAATGCGGTTGAAGCAGTGACAAATTCCTAATTGGAATTCCTCAACTCCGACCTAGTCCACCCCTACGTAATGACGCCCCGCTCGTTTATATGCCGCGTAACAATTTTAATTGGCTCCGGAGACGGGGCCCTGCTCCCCATCGATGACAATGGGCCTACACTTTTACGGAATTTAAGATTACATATCGGGGTTAAGTTCTTGATGGGATGTCGATTTCGGCTTCGAACAGGTTACAGTTACTGAGGCAGCTTATTGGTCGAAAACTGCATGGCCACCCTTTTGCGCCGTAAGAACTAGACTATTTTAGGGACCACTTTTAAATGGGGTATATATTTGAGATTTATTAAAATTATTACATGAACAATTTATACAAGCCTTGCAACATGTAGATTACTTACATATTGAGCGAAAAAATATAACTAACTCAAGTATACTTAGAATACAATTTTCATAAATTAAAAAAGCCAAACAATTTCTGATACAAGAATAAGAACAACGGGAAAATTGTAGGACATCTGTTTAACTGTTATGATTTAAAATTCAAAATTGATAAATTTTTAAAAATTATTCTAATAATAATAATATATTCACTCCATATATACAGAAATTGCATAGAATACGTCAATAAATAAGMAGATATCACAAAATAGTAGTTACAGCACAATAAGTACATAAAATTAACATAATACAAAATTATGCGAGCAGGCAGGTGATTATATATTTTCATAACTCGCGATACTGTGCTCCTATACACTAGTGATTTAGTTGTAAGTGGTAACCTCTTGTGAGGTAATTATGTTGGATTTCATTGTTTATCACTAGTTCATAGTTATTCTTTACAAACACCACACACTGAAGGATATAAAGTCCTGAAGCGTAAGTATGCCAGACTCCCTAAACCTATTCCGACAACTATCTGTTGGTTTCAAGAATGCAGCGAAGACACCTCTTCTGAAGGATGAAAACTCTGTCCGCGTCCACGGACGTAACGTAAGTATTATAAAAACAGAAAAGGAAACAAAAATKATTATTGAACTGCAAAAGAATTATACAGATGTATACCGCTCACGCAATGGGCAAATACCACGTCTAGCTGTAGGAGTGGGCTGGGTTCAAACTTCACAGCTAATTTCAAAATTAAAAAGAGAGCCAAGGCTTTAGATAATTTTAAGCCCAACAAAGTTATCTGATAAATCACTGACAAAAATTATCAAAATAACAGTGACAGTAGGTTTTCGGAAATAACAAAAGAAAACTATTACTAAGCGTTTATTACAGAAGTAAAAATTAGTGACACACCTTGATTGAAATTAAAATTGAATTAATTTTTAGAATTTCAATTTATTAGATATAAAGCCGGATGTACTAAATCAAGTGAATCCCAGTGTTTACTGCAATTTCCAAACATATGAGTGCGCATTCATATTTACAATCGTTGGAAAACCAATAGCACAAGGCTTCGAAATAAAGTTTAAGTGTTATTAATTAGTACAAACGCCACAAAAATATATATCAAATGTAATATAACCTTTACAAGAAAACTACGTTACAAGGGATCATGAGAAAATACAAAATAATCAGGTAATTAATGAATTAATCGATATTCTTTTACAAATAAATTGACCGGTAACTTAAAGGTGCGTATTATCTTAAAATGTAAGTACGCAATGCTACAAAACACGAAAGGAATTGGGTATTATCACTTTTTTTGAAAATTACGTAAAATGAATCTTGAAGTGCATATATATTGTACGCCATGTTAGAAAAAACAAAATAAATATTTGTAGATAGAGAATTTCAGGTCTGAAATTCGAATCTCAGGAGTCACCGCCAAAACGCTTCTATCCAAGATTTAACTTGTGACGTCAAGTGTCATGTAAACATTACCGAGGAGCGTGCTGTTTAATGGTGTAGTATCAGTCTTGTATTGTAGAAGCTTTTGTGTGGTGTTTATTGAAAGGACGGTGTAAGAGGTCGCACCAAAAAGTGATTTGTGTAGTTTTACAAGCATCTATTATGTACGGAAAACAAAACAACTGTTGTTTTGTACATGGTTATAAAAGTACTTCAGTCAGTACAGCTAACAAATTTTTTGTAACCGTTCCTCAAGATTATCAACTTATGAAAAAGATGTTTAAGGCCCCTAGACGTGATATGCCGAAATGGCAGTTTGTTTTTCTGTTGTGAAGATCATCTTAATTCTTATTGTAAGTTCTATTATTCTTTTTGGGGTTATAAGTGTTTACCATTAAGGTTCCATTTTGTTATAGCTTGAAGAGGATATGAAAAATTATATGCGTTTTAAGTTGATAGAGGGAAATGTTATAATAAAGAACGACGTTGTTCCTCATATATTCGACTGTTAGCCAGACCGGAAACGAGCCGCAAGAGCCCCGAAAATGGCAATTTATATTTATTCTGACCTCTAAAATGAATGTCAAGTTTAGCGTACATTTTTATTCTTACATTTTTATGTTTACAAATAGTATGTTTCCAGCAACCCACTGTAATCAAATTATCAATGCTAAGTTAATTTGATAAAAAGTTTACGTATGATGTTGCTTTTACGTTCCTCATATCCGCCGCGTTGAACCGCTCGTCGCTGTACACAAATTCTATAACAATGAACATGCCTTCAGAAGTCATAACTTATAAGTATTTCACTTTTTCTTGGCGTATTTTAATTCGCTTATCACAAAAAGAACGCAAACAACAAACTGATAAATTGACGGGCTGAGGCTGACGCGTGACGCGCTGACCCCAGATGTAAACAAGCGGCCATTTACAAGACACCTGACGTCACGGCCAATATATTCGCGTTTTGGCCGTCCCTTTAAATATTCACATTTTTAATATTAAAAATACACCTTACGATCAATTTTTTCGAATTTATAAGCTGTCACAGCTGTTTTGTGGATTAGATACTACCTATTAATATACAATTTAATAAAATATAAATACATGGCAAATACCCAATTCTCGATTCGGCGTGATCTCCACTATGGCAGTCAATACAAAATAGCAATACACACAAAAGTCTTAGCGATCACTTCAAATGAACGATGTGAGGTAAGTAAGAGGCCACAACGAAAATTTTGTACTCAGCCTAGGTCTAAGATAGAGACAGATATCACATCCTTCAGATCAGAGCTCAATGTACACTGGATGGTTACGTAAGCCGAGCCAGACTCAGATCTATCGCCGCTGCTTTGTCTCAGATTGGATACTCAACCAGACCAATCCCGGAAAATACTGAATTTTCCACAATGCGTTGCGTAAGTCCAGCTGACCTCGCTCTGTTTTCTCTTTGGTTTTCTTTGCCAGGTAAGTAGAAAAAAAAAGCCTAACGAACGGATAGTTAGATATAAAGAAATTCCTAGGTTGGACACTTACCCTATATGGAGGCGGGCTTTTCACACTCGGATTTATTAAACTGAAGATTATTAAGTCAGGAAATATGGCTGCTGTAGTGAATTGGGCGAATCCAGCGTCAGCTGATTGTTATTATCGACGAAGACCAAGGGTCTCGAAATATTACTAAATCTCACCCACGAAATCAAATACCAAAATGTCGACGACAACAATTTGTAGTAAAATATTAAATCCTGCTTCATGCAGTTGGAATTTTACCGAAATTTATTTTACTACGTCCCCGCTTTTCAGCGTTCACTCAGGCCATCAGTTCAACTAGTGTACTGATACCTGACAGGTAAAAGAAGTCCACATTCAGGCGCAAGAAACCAAGGTGAAGATATTTTCGATGCAGAACCGGATGCAGCAATCGGATATACATATTTTGAATTAAACCGCCGAATTAGCGTTTTAGCTTTACGTACCMATGCGTAAGCAAAATGACAACAAAAATATATTTGGAACAAATGCATCGTTAGCGAAACTTAATCACCTAAAAGACTGTTACAGTACTAAAGGCCGCTTCTACGCTGACTGACCTTTCTAATGTTCTCAAGACGTAGCAGAAACTGGAGATTTTCCTCATTAGGCACTCCACGTGGGCCTTCCAATTTAATTGTTGATCCAAGACCAAATCGAGAAAACGGACTTCTTGATGTGTTTGTTGTAGATGTGAGTTCGAATAAACAAACGTATCCTGCGTCTCTTGAAGTACTCGAAATGCATGAGCTGCGTCTTCACCACATTTAGCTTCAATGCGTTGTTACTGCACCAGGTTTCGAAAGTTTTTAAACAGTTGTTAACTTCTAGCGGTAGGGATGCTTTATCAAGAACTTTAACCACAACCGATGTATCATCCGCAAATAATGTTACACTATAGTTGGCTAAGACTTCAGGAACTTCATTGATGTACAGAAGAAACAGGATAGGACCAAGAATTGATCCTTGAGGCACTCCTCTCTTAATTATTGCCCGGTCTGAAGATTTGAGCTCACCCGTGTATTCATCTGTCTGCACCACACATTGTCTATGGTTGGACACATAAGATTTCAGAAGCTGCCATGGTATGCCCCTAATTCCAGATCTTTCAGCCTTTGTCAGCAGTATTTCATGGTTTATACTGTCAAAAGCCTTCGACAGGTGCATAAATATACCAAAACACATTTGTCTTCATTAATACCATCTACTATTTCCTTCAAAAGTTGATAGATTGCTGTTTGTCGACTTTCTTTTCAGATATACATTTTGCACTTTAGTTATTACGTTTTGTTTCTAGAAAATTATATATGCGTCTATGTACCACTTTCTCAAAAATCTTGGGAATGTTTGGTAAAAGTGCTATTGGTCTGTAGTTTTCTATCACTGATTTATCACCTTTTTTAAATATTAAGCGTACGACAGACTTTTTAGCTCATCTGGAAATATTCCTTTATTTAGGCAAAGATTTATTTAATTGGTTATAGGGGGAATGAGTTCTTCTACACATACCTTGATCATGCTTTTGAATTTTTTAGCTGGGATATTATTGTCTTTACTTCCTGCTCATCGGTTTCGTACATATTTTGTCCTAATATGTGTTCATATGCTATTCGGGGCAATAGGAAGTCAGTTATTTAATAATTTTAGATAAAGGTAAAACATTTTGAATTTTCAATAACGCATTGATTTCCTATGCCCCGAACTTTTTACAAGGCAATTCTGATCATCTGGACGATCTTTACGTAATAAATTATTTGAACAGGTTTCACAATTTGATGTATGTCCATAAAAGTATCTCGTAGAACTTAGGTCTAAACTGCGTGGTGGCTTTATTTGAATTCTTTGATGTATGATAAGTGGCTCTATCTTATTAAATCTAAGTACTTCTTATAGCGATAACCTCAAGAGAAGGTGTAAGAAAATAAGCCAAAGACACTAACTGATTTAAAGCAGTATATCTCATCAGAAATGGCATCAGTATCTAAGGCATGATGTAAACGCGAACTGAGAAATCTTCTCTCAGGTTAGAGGAGTGCCAGCAGCGTAACACACTACATTTAGATAACGTTACATTTTTTAAATAATTTTCCAATAACCGTAAACAGAAAATAGCAACATAGCTTTCTTCTAATTTCCTTATTCTTAATTTATTTTACTTTTAAACTGTACTCACCCTTCCTGGACATCTTATATATAACAACAAATTTTTTACAACATAACCTGTCAAATAATTTATTACATAATGTTACACAGGTTGAACTATTTTTTACTACCCCTTCGGTGACAGAAATCATATTTTCTTCGAGCTTCTGTTTTCACTGTTAAACTGTTTAAGAGTGGTAACAAACACATAATGACCAAAAAAGCAAATGTTTATTTATTTATAAAGTGTAATTATTTTATATTATTTTTTATTATTAAAATTTTAAACTGCAGTAGCACATACATATTAGCAAATGACATACCTTGAAGAATCCCTACCGAATATAAATTTAAAACAAAAAGCTACTTTTTCTTAAATCCTCTAGGATTTTCAGATGATATCTCGGAAGGAAGTTTTCAGGTATAAAACTAACAATTGTAATTCCTTCCCCATTCACGTAATGTATTCATTTAGAACCGTTAAAATACTGCTGTATTTATCTGCAGGTAAGCGAATTTACACATCATGCATAATCGTCCCAAAAATTGTTCATTTTCACCGAGTTCACAGTTAATGCACCTATATATTYATTATACTKTCAGGTCGAGACGGTCGACATTCCGCGACAACAATGGAAAGGGAGCCAGATAGCATCTACATTGCCTTCCAAAATGGTATCGCTATCAATTTCGTTATGGAAACTCAATTTAAATTTGAAAGAAAATTTAATCGAATTTTTTTAGTGAAACATGTCCAAACAATTTAATAGATTCTTCCCAGTGCGCCCTCGGGCGGGGTTGTGTGTGTGTCGTGCACCTACCTTGAGACGACGACCGAATTCCTTAAATCCGAGCCAGAAAACATCACGAGCAGAACGGAGGCAAAATGCGCGAGTCCCGTGAAGTATTCCGTCTTGGAATATCCAATTAAACTAACGCGGGCACATTTTAAACTGGCTACCCGTCACGAACAGATCATTGAAACATGTGCATCACATGTCATCGCTATGAATTTCAATTAACTAAAGTATTACAACCAAAAAGTCCTCATTCGCGTTATGTTCCGGGAACTGAAGAAGCTTAATATAGAAAGCATGATTCCTGAAGAAACAGGTTTTTAATGCCGCATCTTCATCAAAAGGGAGAAGTTATGTCCGTATAATTGTTAGACAAGCGCCAAGCTTTAGCACTTCGGAACGAGCTCGTGTAGCGGCATCAAGTAAAGCTTAAACATAGCCAAGAATAGATAACTTKGTAAATAAAGAGTCACAATTTATCAGCCGTATAATACTTTATCGATGTTGAAGTAAGGTACCTACTTCACTGAACATAATACGCATCTACAAGTTATGCAATATTTACAGTCAAGTAGATTTAAATATCTGCTCAATACCACTGCGCAAAGGTAACTATATCATTTCTACAAACAGTACTACAAACAGTATTAGTACTGTAGTAAAAATCGATGTTTCGAAAAGTACTCCATTTTAGATCTGATAAATGAGCAAAAAAGCAGTTTTGATGTATCATTACTAAAATCGCGACTGTTACGTGAAATGAAACCATAAGTTGTATTGGCATTAAGACACATATTATGATATTGTACGAGTATAAAATATAACTTTCTATCAAAATTTACACCAAAATCATTAAGAAACACTCTCAAGACTATAGTCATATAGTATAGGTACTGTCTTTAACGTAAACAGGAGAACATGGCACTTAGCTACGTTTAAAGGGAGTCTATTATATTTACACCAGTTATTCAGCATGTCGAGATTGTTTTGTAAGCGAATACAATCAATGGTTGAATGAATAGTACTGTGAAGTTTAAGGTCACCCGCATAAAGTAAAATGTTTACGTCGATAACGTCGGTTATGTCGTTGATGAACAGTATAAAAATTAGGGACCTAAGGCAGAAAGAAAATTTGGGCACACAAGTACCGAAGACGGTGTTTCCATTTTTCTCGTGACTGGTGATAATTTTTATTCACTTTGTTATTTGCAATCGCAATGCCTCAGTTAACTGAACATGATCGCATCGAAATTTTGATGATAATTGATTATTGAGATAGAAGAAGTCATTCGGAAGTACTCTACAACACAATTCAGGAAAATCGTGAACCATTTGCTTGATCAATAGTTATTAAAGCATTGTAACGTTTTGGCGAAACCGGCGGCGTTAAAAATCGTCAAAAACCAGGACATCCAAAGGTTGCTACAAGGGAAGAAAGTAGCTTGAATGTCCTTTTAAGTGTGCAAGAGAATCCCAAGTGTTCCGTACAACAGCGTGCTCTCACTCACTATATTAGCAGAAGATCTGTTCAGAAAATTTTGATAAAAGATAAGTTTCATCTAAAAATATTCACTTATTACAAGAACTGAGCGAAGATGATTTCGATCGTAGGATAGAATTTTCCGAAACTGCTATGAAATGATAGAAACATTTTAAATTGGATTATGTTTTCTGGTGAAGCGAATTTTTTGCTTCAATGGTAATGTGAATAGACATATTGCAGATATTGGTCGGACACAAATCCACATTGGATGGAACAAGTCCACACACAACACCCTAAGAATGTGAACGTCTGGTGTGGTATTATCGATGAGTACATTATTGGGCCTTATTTCATCGATGGAAATTTGAATGCGGTCAAGTATTTACAGTTCTTGCGCGAACACATTATACCAGAACTTATTCGCCTGTTCCCTAATCGTGAAAATGCTGCGCATCCTTCTGAACAGATATGGTTTCAGCAAGATGATGCACCGCCCCATTTTGCAGTCAACGTTCGTGGATATTTGAATGCGATATTCCCAGACAGATGGATTGGTAGGCGCAGAGTGATAGAATGCCCAGCACGTTCCTCTGATTTGACACCCCTTGATTTTGTCCTGTGGGGGTATCTGAAAAATCGTATTTATGCTGATCGGCCACATAATGCAGAAGATTTAAAACGACAAACAGACATTCAGAACTTACCTCCAAATATGCTACAAAGAACATTAGAAAGTTTTTACTCCAGGCTACATTACTACCAGGAAGTAAATGGGGAACATTTTAAGCATATTCATGTAATGTACTGTAAATACAGCATTTTTCACGGAATCATGTTTTTCTTTTTTACTTTTTGGGTACCCGATTCGCAATAAATTGATCAAACTGTAGACGAAAATTATCACCAGTCAAGTAAAAATGGTAATACCTGGCTTTTTTGTCCATTTTAGCGATAAAGAAAAGTGTTTTAATTTTCTTCGTTCTTTGTCAGGCTCAATTATTTATTGTCTTTACACTTTTTTCAACTCAAAAGCAATAAATTGTGATACTTTTKTGAAATCAGCAAAAAATATCCTTTTCAATGAAGTGCATTTTGAACCCTTTTCTATTKAAAAAAAAATGCAACTTGCGTCCATATCTTGGAAAAGAGAGCTGACACGGAGTTGAAAAAATTCCAGAAAATGCATTTTAATTACCCATAGGTCCATCCACAATTTCAGAAAAGATGATCGAACAGAACCTGAAATATCCTGCTGGTTCCATACTTTGTAGCGACCCTGTAGAATGAAGCGTTATAAATACTAGACAACTTGCTTCTAATACCCCCTAGTGTTCTGGAAATGCACGTTAAAAGGACTTGCTTATGAACGTATTATTAAGAACGTATTATTACTAGAAATTGGCGAGAGTATTTGCTCCTGATTGGCGGCCAGAACATCCTGACGAAGTCTATTGTAAGTGTGAGCGTAGGCCGAGCAATTCTCCCTATCCCTTACAGCATGATCAGTTGTTACATTAAGTTAATACTTATCATTATGCTTGCGGCAATTAGAACACTGCAGAACCCTCGACTTACATTCCTTTAAATTATGATTACCTGAACAAAGCGAACATGATAAAGGTTTAGTACATTTATGCGAGAATTACAGTGTGGATGACACCATGCCATCTAGTGGCAATACGGCATCATCCACTCGTCTCTGTGGAGAACTAGACGTAATTACTAGGACATTTAGTTGGCGTCGAAAACTCTACAGTTATCAAAGCCCAAAAACGCATTTCCAGCCTTAAAGATTCTGTCATATGAACATTTATCAACCTGTATCGTACACTGAAGTACATTATTATTTTTCTTAGTTGATGGAAAACAGCGAACCAGATTAAGTTCAGCATCATCGCCAAATAAGGTAGAGTTGCACTTCCTTGAGCAAGTGGATCCAGACTATGTTTTTCTGCAATACCCACAATCCGTAATCTTGGTTTTAGACCAGAAACGAGAGTGTTTATGTGACGTAAAGAATTTATCAGGTTCCAAGCAAAGACGTTGATACTAGAGAACAACGTGTGTGATGTATGTCCAGGTTTACGACAGAGAGGCCTGAGTCGTAATCGGTCACACTATCATAACGTGCGCCGGTAAACGTGGTCCGTAAATCTCGCGCATAAAGACGGTATTAGCCCTCTCCTCCTTACACTTAGTAACCTGATGAGATTACAAAGATACACAATGTGAATATCGCGCCATGCTGATGCGAGGTCAATTCACTGAAAGCAGACGCGAGCAGCCCGGAGTGGGCTAATGAGATTAGAGCTTTCACTTTATTTAAGCAGATACACAGACGCAAAGCTCTAAGTGCATGCATTCATGTTTTGTCCACGAACCCTTTCAGCGCACCGATGAATTGGACCTGCTCCGTTAAAACTTAAGTGATACACTCCCCGCCAGGTCGCGGATGGGGGCGCCATTTCGCGAATTTCATTTTTTATGACCGCCGCTATAATCCCAATTGACCCGGAGCCGTCTAATTCGTGGGGGTGCGATTGTCAATGAGATTGAAACCTGTAAGTACACCGAGACGAGTCGGCGGCGGTGTAATAAGCGGGCCAGGCGGCGATATGGAGCCCGTGCGTTCTCCTACCCTCGGCCCACGACCGCTTCAAAAGCTGGGAAGTCGATTAACGTCACCGGAGGGAAGAGAAATAGAGGTTAAATTGCAGCACATCTAAGTTCCTTAACAGAGAATCTGCCTCACTCGGATATTTTACAGCGACTATCCGGACACACCGATGAGATATTCGCACCCCATTTACTTCATTTAAGACCATTTACAATTTCTTTATGCTATTAAAATTTCAAATAGAAGAACGCCTGAATTGTGCCACTGCAGGATGGAAACACAGCAATTTGCCAGTATCTGCGCGGGATTCCGCAGATGGTACATTAGCAGAAAATGAGCTTTTGGGTTATGAATGGTGGGCTAAATGAAATTACTATACAAATTTCGTTTCTCCTTCAACAACCCGAAAGGAAGAGGAAATCTGGTGAACAACGAAGTAAATTACTGTTGCTCGCGTAAGGGAGTTAGTAGCTTTTGACTTACTACATCACAGATTATACTACTTTGCTCATTATTAATATATCCCGATTTGACGCAACGATAGGTATAAACGACAAAAAATTTTCGTGTTAAAGTTCCATCCTTTGGGATTAAGCCTTGCTTGTTTCTGTGCCAGAAAAACCAGTTATGCCTTYGGAAATTTAAGATTCAAGACAATTCAAGATGGTTCAAACTATGTATACATTTATCTTGATTGAATTTTCCCTCAATAAAGTACGAGCCAATTACTTCACAACGATAGTACACCAGACAGTTTTAAATGCTGCCGCCTAGACTCTATTACAAAACGGAGATTATTTCTAGACCAATATCTACAATGAAGAAGTTGTACAATTTTCAGAAACATGTTAGCTGGTAAAGTATCAAGCAACGATCTATTAGACTCATTATATGAACAGCCAGTTACCGCTCACAATGGTTTACAAGTATTACCTGAAGCTGTCGTAAATAACAGACAGGTTCGGCACGTTCCACTGTTTTGCAGCGGAGTGGACCGTATCCAAAAATTGTGTTTAGGCTTTTTTAGAATTTTTTTTCCCATACACATAAATCAATGAGCATTATTTGGTATTATTATTTGAACTACAAATATTTCTCATCTAATAGCTTTTCATGTACGACTAAATTGTATTCTTTCCTAATTTAATGAGTAGTATCTATTTTTATAACCATGAATGGTAAACATTCCAATTTCAATGCGGCAGTCCATACTTTCTAATTTTTTATCGCGGTGTGCAATCGTCCTCTGTCATGTTTCTTCACACATTAAAATTTTGTTTTAATCCGGAGGGTCATAAACGTAGTTTCTACCTGTATATTTTTTTTGAAATAAGAAAAAATCGGAACTATTCTACTCCTACTATGACGGTATTGAAAACATATGTGTTTAATTATATTTTAAGTTTTACAGCATATACGTACCAAGTGCAATATTTTTTACTTATTCAGTAATACCTACATATATGCTTACATTTAGCCACTTATTAAGAGGCGTTTGTGATAAAATGATATGGGGGGCAGTTGAAACAAAGAATTCGATGAGAGAACACCGGTGGAAAATTTAGCAATGAAATGCTGCTAAAAATTAGACACGAAGCTGAAATAACAAGTGTCAATGGATGGAGGAATTCAGTGCGGCTTGTACTGGACATTGAAAATCGGTATAGAGAGAATCATGTACAAGAATTAATAATAGAAGTTAATCGTGATTTTAGCAGTGAAAGTGATAGTAAGTATTTTTTTTTGTTTGTGACTCTTGTAATGTGCAAGCTGTAATGAACATAATCGATACCGTGTATAAATTTTATTGTGCACTATTGTATATTTTTTCTAACAAATGTAAATAATTTTCCACTTACTAATTTGTACGTTTTTATATTAAATTTGTATAAATTCGTTATGACATGCAAAGGCTTTTATTTTATACATCGGAAAATTTAAACCCAATAAAGTATCACATAAAAATAGATCGCGGGTCGCGCCAGTTAGCATCAGGTCTGCATTAAATAAAATTTGTTATAAAAGCTTCTATGTTTTATTGATTGCTAAGTTATCACAAATAACGAATTTCAAAAATTTATAGTGGAAAAATTAAAATTTTAGCCAACAAGATTTTTTTGAATGCGGTCCATTTAGGAACTTTGAAGCGTGTCACTAATCCCAATAGTTCAGGACGGCCAACCATAAGGTTGTAAAAACCCTCATTTACAATACAATAGCTTACGACGGCCGACCATCAAGCTGTAAAACCCTCTGCATAAGTCATGCAGTCTCATAGATCGTTGCTTGATACTATAATAGCATCAATTTTGGGGGTACATGCCTGAAGAAAAAATAGATCAATCCTCAAGTAAGCTCAAAATATGAATTTGAAATTTGAATTAAAGCCACGCCCCCAAAAAACAGGCCCCAACACTACATACTGAGACAGTACATGCACTGTGCTGATCTTTGGTGTTGATAGTCTCGTCGCTAGCCATAATTGTAATATATTCTTGCATTTATTATTGTCAGTCACTGATAAATGTCAACGGTTTACGTTTTTAAGCAAAATGAGTGGAATTCAGTCGAGAGTACAAGAAAGGATTATGGAATTTATGAAAAAAATGTACACTTATGATCTTGTTGATAAGTACTGCCTTTTTTGTCTAAAAAATGTAAATCTTTATTTTTGAACAAATGTCGGACACCTAATATTCCGCACCATACATTTAATATTACACAATTAGTAGAATTTGATTCGCTTTCCCAAATTCTTTTGGGATGGTATAATCCATTCCAAAGTTACGAGAGGTTCAAATGTGACATTAAAGCGTTTTGAGATTGAAACCATCATCAGTAGTTTTTTAAAAATAATTTATTATTTCATTTTACTTCATTTATTTATTTCCATTCGTACTGTTTGTATGAGATCTTAATGTTGAAATGTTTCTTTTGCCTTTGATTTAATTTAATAGCGGCAACCCTTATTATAGTGTGTGAAAGTGCGGCTTGCTCATTCAAATATGGTTTTATGGCTGGAGCTTGTCTTGACGGCTATAAAAGATACAGGACGACGGCGCAAAAATACTACTAGATCGTGAAATGAGTAGAAACCACACACGCTTTTTAGTTACAAACTCTTTGATGTCCTCAAAGAGCCTGTTGACTCTAATTGCTTTTTAAACGTGCACGAGAGCATACAGAAGGAGCTTCTTTTTAATACCGAATTCCAAGCGTTCGACTGCATATTTACAAGAGAAGTTCTCCTGAAATTATTCATGGTTACATCTATGGTACCGTAAGAAGGGGCTAATTTGTACAGGTTTTGAAACAATCTGCTTTAAACTGATTTTCTTGCTTATGATATTCACAAGGTTTGGCTCTGTTTACGACAATACGTATGTATTGTATTCAACGAACCTAAAAATGTTCCGAATTAAATGGATACTTGTTGAATTTAAAGGTTATCTTAAATATATAATATTATTTATATAATTTGTGTTACTATCTGTGAATGTACAAACACTGAAATACTCAAATATCTAAAATACACCAATAAATTTTTACTACAATAATTTTAGTTCAAATTTATTTCTTTAGAAACATTATTTTTATTACGTATTTAACTCGATGGCTTATCTTTGTGATACTTTGCTATGTTTCCAAAAAAAAGTAAGAGATGTTGCATAAGATATTTTTTTAAATATTAATATTGGCATTGCTTCTTAGGAGGAATTCACGAAATGACCCAGAACGTTAATAAACTTTTGCAGGCAGTTAAAATGCACCACACTTTATTTATCATTAATAGAAAAAACATTAAAAATCAATTTCACAATCACTTAAACATACAAGATGGCATAAACAATTTAAAAATATATTCCCATAGTTAGGGGCGATCAGTTTGGGTAGACTTGCTCTCATAACGTACCTTCCTTTTATAATATTTCACATGCAGTAATGGTCTAAGGTTTCGAATGGGTCTGCGACACTGGATGTCTGTTAATTTCATTCGTTTCAAAGAGGGACCTTGTTCTCCAGAGTCTTCTGTGTCTGGCTTGCTCCTCTTACTCGACTTCTCTTCCAAATTCGTGCTTGAGAGCGTGTGTACAACACTTCTTAGCACACCCGCTACTGAAGACCACAATCCTGAAGATTTCCCGATTTCATTGACACTTTCGTTAACAGACTGATCGGTGTCCGGGTACACTATATCTGAAACAACAGAATACTATCATCTTTCTCCAGTTCGTTTAGCATTTCCATTGTAGACCGAGAGCTGGCTTGAAAAATCGCTTGATAGTATACCAAAGGTTTTGGTACAGAAATAAATAGTACATATTTGGGTAAAATTAAAACCGGCCGTCTACCGCACGCATCTGGTCACCCAGATCTTCTATAATAAAACCAAATTTGGAAAAAATAGGTATACAGTCTCGTTATTTATACCAGACCAAAAGTGGCACAGAAATGTACTAAAAGGTAAGTACTCATTATAAGCAACTCAGTAAATGTTCTGTTTGGAAGTATTTTGGATGCAGACGACATCGAAAATTGCCATAATCTCGTGATCGCATACTACTATGAAAATCAATTCAACTTGTCGGAAAAATTAAGCTCATTCATTGTACGAAGAGAAAATTTGGACAGACAGTCGTTTTTTTATCAGCAGAAATGTTTAAAGATTATTATATAATCGTAGAATGCTTTACGTAATCAGGGCTTCGATCGCAATAAATAAAACAATCCCTTTACCTAATTTCCCAGCTTTCGGAGCTGTTTGGCGCCTTCTTCAGTGCCTAAAATTCATTTTCAAAATTAAAATCAAAAACTGAAATTATGAATCTTACAAACATTGTTCAATGTAAAGACACTAAATCCGTTTATGTCAAACCATTTACTATTTTCGTCGACTTTCATCAGCTAMAAGAATAACATTCAATTTGAGACATAACGATGTTCATTTATCTTAATCACATTAATCCCCTTGCTTTCGGTTAACAYACTGATTGCTACAGAAAATTTATCGATCTGAACAAAAAWTAGACYGTAAAAGTCACAGAATTGGAAATAAATGTATCACTTTYCCCAGATGCTAGTGAGAATTCCGAAAGCCACATCCTCTTAACAGAAAGAAAGTTTTGTGAATGAACAAAATACTGGAAACTTAAAGCAATTGTGATTATTGCTTACTTGCCAAAAATAAATATATCGAATTTGTTGTAAAAGAAAATTTTTTATGCTATAAAAGAGCGTTTAAAAAAACCGCTGCAAATTGAATCAATACTTTCACATCCAATTGTCAAAATGACATTTACGTTTTTATTTCTTATATTATACGATTAGTAATCAGGTTTTGAGCATTTTTTCTCTCTACACATATTTCTAAGACAAACGGTCCTCGTGATATTAGCAAAAATACATAAATTTTTAAAATCGGTTTTCTCCACATAACTCGAAAATTATTAACTTAACAAACACACTTTTTGTGAGAAATTTTATTTCCTATCTGATGGTATTTTCATTTTTTGAATATATTAAATATATTCGGAGATATTTAGGAAAAACCGTTTACTTTAAGTGACGCTTTTTTGCCAATATCTTCTAAACAAKTTGCTGCACCGAAAATTTATAAGAGCGAATATTACTCGCAGTTATACTACAAATCACATACTAAAACGAAAAAAAATTGCAAAAAGGGTAGTTACGCCCCAATTTCGCCCCCTTCCGATAACCTACTTACCCCAAAAACAATAGGTCGCTTTGGGTAGTTAAGATTTATACGTTTGCCAAATTTCAAGTTCATATATTAAGTCTTTCGAAAGTTATCGTGTCCACAAACACAACCAGACACACAGACAAGAAATTTTTGTTGTTTAAATTTTGTTTTTGTACGTTTTCGACCATTTTAAAGTGAATGAACAACTAAAAATTTTTGAAAATTTTTTTCGCGATACAATACTCTCATCCGTTGGATGTGGAAGTAAGTAATTAGATAGCTTTGTACATATGCAATATGTAGGAAATAAAGGAGTTTTCTATCGCACAATGTATATAAGAAGTATCTGTATTTTTTGGGAGAAGTACAACAAACACTACATAAATACTGACGAACTTACATTTTACAGTACCAATTTGGCCTTTGCGGAACTTATATGTACAGTATTTTGCKAATTTAAAGTGGTACTATGTAAATAGATTTTCCTTTGCGTTTTGAAAAACATATTTTATTTTCGAACCATATATGTAGCTTTTGTTCTAAATGATTTTTCCATTTTGTAACAAATGCCTTCTTCACTTTCTATTTCTTAAAAAAGTATATGTATTTTGCCTATATAAATACATTTCACATATGAACAGTGTGTGTTGCTTAAAATACGATTCATGTGATTGAGATATATGTACTTGATTATGCCCCAAATTGAGTGTTCTTGTAGCCGACGAAAGTCGACATTATCTTAAAGTTTCTTTAGTGAATGGTTTAGCCTCTTAAATCTTTGTTGATATATGAATTCAACAGTGCACGTACACGGTTTATCAGCCATAATAGGTCCCTCTTTAACTAAAAACCAAAGCACTTTCTTGTAATTCACAAATAATATACAACGTTTTCTAAGTATTTTTAGCAAATACTTAAAAGACAGAGAAATTGTTTTGAAATAAGCAATAAACTTGTTTCAAAATTAAGCAACTTTATCAATAACTTCAAATTATCAAAAAGACTGTTATTACCGGAAAAAAAACTTCAAGATTAAACCAAATAAAGAAATGCTTTTATAGTTACGGCTCTGACTGGAAGTACGGCAAGTAATGACTGGCTGGTTGATAGTGGCGCAAGTGATCACATGTGTCATAGAAGAGACTATTTTGAAGAATTTAGACAACTAACTGTAAGCAAGTCAGTAGTAATCGGTGACGGCACAAAAACTGAAGCAAATGGAATTGGAATGATTAAATTAGCAGCATATAATGTTCAGAAATGGTTACTAACGATACTTAATGAAGTCTTATATGTTCCTAATGTTAAGGTCAACCTGTTTGCAGTGAGCAAAGCAGTTGATAAGGGATATAAGATGAAGATGGATAACGAAAGATGCAAGTTTTTGAGGTATAACAAGGTTGGAGCAATTGGCGAAGGAAGACACAGCACCACAAGGACCGTTCAGTATGAGTGGAACAAAAAGAACACGAACTTGTGAGTTATTACATATGGATTTGTGTGGACCAATAGAAGAAATGTGATTGGGTGGATCACGGTATTTTTATTAATAAAAGATGACTATTCCAAGTACAGAACAGTAAAATCATGAGGTCTGACAATGGTTTAGAATTCGTGGACAAAGAAATGAAGAAATTACTAAACATCAAACGTGGTCTACACACCCCAGCAAAATGGGAAAGCTGAAAGGGAAATCTGAACAATTGTAGAAGCAACAGGAACAAGCAAAAKCAAGAAATTTTGGGCTGAGGAAGTAAACACTGCTGTATACACAATTAACCCTACTGGATGGTCTAACGTTAAGGGCAGAACCCCATTTGAACTGTGGACTACAAAATCTTTCAACATTTCAACACTACATGTGTTTGGTATAGAAGTTTATGTCCATGTCCCAGAAAAGAAGAGATACAAATTGGATGCAAAAAGTTCTAAAGGAATTTTTGTAGGATATGGAGAGGATACAAAGGGTTAGAGAGTTTATGTAGAAAAACAGAACAAAATAGATATTTTCAGAGATGTACTGTTTGTATATTCAAAAGCACCTCGTGATCATCACAGGAACGTTAATGATATAGTACAACATGAAGTAACTGAAAATATCGTAGCAAAACAACAGATAAATGAACAAAATGAATAAAAGGATGATGAAGAAAGAAGTAATGGAGAGGAAAATTTGGAAACAGTAAATAAACCTGATAATGAAGACAGTGCGCCGCAATTAGACAGACTACAAAGATCATTAAGGAAACCAAAGTCGCTCAACGACTATGAAACTTCATTTTACTGGGTAGAAAAGGAAACCAAAACTTTGGAAGGAGCACTGAAAAGAAAGGATGCTCAGAAATAGAAAGCAGCAGTTGAAAAATAATACATGGATTGAAGTACTTTGGCCCGATAGTAAACAAGTCATAGAAAGTAAATGGTCTTTAAGTTAAAAGACGATAACACTGGTAATATTGAACACAAAGCCCTTCTTGTTGCTAGGGGTTTTCAACAGAGAGATAGCTGTAATTGGTATGATGTTTATGAGCTAGTAGCTAAACTAAGAAGTTACAGAATTATGCTTGTACTTGCAAATAGATTAGGTTTGYCAGTATATCAAATGGATGTGACGGGTGTTTTTCTTTGCCAGGAATAGACAGAAGTTCAGTTTGTAAGCTTAAAAAATCTATCTATGGACTTAAAAAATCACCAAAAACTTGGAATGAAAGTTAAATACTTTAATGATGAGTGAAGACTTTAACCGTTCAAATATGATTACGGTTTGTACACAAAAAGTAATTTGTATTTTGGTATATATTGGTGATTTTCTAATAGATGAACATGATGAAAACGAAGTCAAAAATTTTGATATGAAAGACTTGGGTTTATCTCTAAGGTTATAGATGTGATTCAAGATTTGCAAAAGGGTATCACTAGTATTGGTCAAAGTAACTTGGAATGTTAGACTGTAAACCTATGCCAACACCTATGGAAATAAATTAAAACAGTTTGAGGGAGGGCGTACATGATAAGGAATATGATACTTTGTGTAGATAAATAATAGGTAGTTTAATGTACGCAGCACAAGCAACAAGACCTGATCCATCTGCTAGTGTTAGTTACCTTAGTCGATTTTAGAGCTGTGCAAGCCATGATTTATACAAAGCACTTAAACGTGTCACGAGTTACATTGAAGAAACTGTTGATTTGAAATTAGTCTATAAGTGGGATGAAGTTCAAGATGGGATTGAAGCATTTGTAGATTCAGATTGGGGAGGAGATGTAAATAATAGAAAATCAACTACGGGATATATGTTTAAATTTCTTAATTKTACTGTTGTACGGGGAAGTAAGAAACAACAATGTGTTGCTTTGTMATCTACAGAATCAGAGTATATAGCATTAAGTTATGCAATCAATGAAGTACTTACCTTTTCGCATATTTCTGTGCCGCTTTTGATCTGGTATAAATGTCGGGACTGTATACCTATTTTTCCAAATTTTATCTGGGTGACCAGATGCGCGCGATAAACGGCCGGTTTTAATTTTACTCACATGTGTACCACATACTATTATGCGTTTTTTTCCACACCAGCTCTCGGTCTTTTGCTTACACGTTGCTCTTGGATCTGGGATATTATCCTCTTGCTGTTGGGAACTACTTTCTAGATCTAATGTTAAGTTTGGAGTCTGATCTTCGGCAACCAAGAATTCCATATCCGAACCGCTGGATGAATCGGCTTCAACGATTGCGGTTTGCCAAAGACTGCTCTGCTCAGCTGTTGTGCCGCTGCTTTCGTCCTTTGGAATATTAATTGACGAGCTGTCTGCTGTCTCGTAAGCAGTTCCATCTCCTTCTGCTGCACTTTCATTGATGCTGCTGAAAGAAAAGATATATAGAAATGTTCGAATATAAAATGTGATGATTACCTCTTTGATTGATCTTCACTGTTCTGGAGTGCCTCTTTGAGACAGCTGCATTCGTTCGATTGCACATGTTCGCTGAAGGTTACTCTCCTTTTAGAATACTGATCGTTTTTCTTATTATCTCTTAGCAGCGGTGTTAAGGATGACTTGTACAGAGCATATTTATTCTCCACATTTTCAACACAGTCCACAGGTGTTATAATTTCCGCGATTATTTGCACCTGGTCATCATCATCGGTTTTGGCGACAGGTGTACTAGTGGGTATGTAAGCCTTATGTTCATAAATAGCGTTTAACTGATTCTTTTTCGGTACATCTGTGGTGCTTATCAAAGGTATCACGAACTCGTTCCCTCTTTTCGGTGTTTGATGAGCGAACTTTTTCCACCCATCGCATTTGACGTGGACATTAATCTCATCTAGTGTTTCAAAAACCCTCTCGCACCTCACACAGTGCAGAGGCCAATGCGCCTCTTTTATATGGGCCAACAGGGAATCTGGAGGATTTTTCAAGAACGTCCGGCCCACCACGCATATATCGCAGTCTGGATTGATTTTGTGGACATCTGTTTCATGTTTGATCCTGCACTTTGCGCAACAAGACACGTTGCGACAAAGGCGGCAACGATTCTGCAAAGAAATCATGGAGCATACTATGCACGGAAGATTATCGATCGTACCTGTTTAAAATCGTCTTTTCCCATTATTCACTTGTAAAGCGTTTAACACACACTTGACGACTAAACTCTGTTAACTAAAAACACTCACTGCTACTAGTTTTTGTTTACGAATTTCGACCGTTTATCGAAAGATAATGTACGACAGTTCTGAGGACATACATTAGTTTGGTTTAATAAGGGGGAAGTGGTAGACCGGGGGCCGAGTACTCACTGGTGATTTCTCGGACTTCTGAACATCTGCCCATTTTCCCCATATTTATACTTTGTATACATTTTTTATATTCATATTGTTATTTATGGGTAAAAAATAAACTATTATTATTACTAGGGTGAATGCTTTCAGCGTCCATAAATATAAGATAATATTTTGTCGGATAGATCGCTGTCTCTTGAAAACACTGACAAAGAGTTAATACGCTTGTAGTGCTATTAGCAAGTTAGCCAAACCTAACTCCAGCATTACCGTGAATAAGATCATACTGTGATAAAGAATTGAAAGCGTAATTGAAAAAAAAATGCTGTACTTACTGAATTTGTTATATAATAATAATAATAATAATAATAATAATAATAATAATAATAATAGTAATAATAATAATAATAATAATAATAATAATAATAATAATAATAATAATAATAATAATAATAAAGTTTATTTCCAACAGGTTAGCACCCAATTACAGGAAAATACCTAATGTAACACGCTGTTTAACTTAAAAAGTAATCTATGAAAGAAACAAAATATGAAAATAAAATAAAGCCTAACTGAAACTTCTCGTCTATGGCATTCATTATTGATCACTTGCCCAACAATAGAAGTGAGCGAATCAAAGTGAATATCACAAGAATAATTAGAAATACGATTAAAATAAGAACAGATAAGATTGATTGGCARTCGAAGTGAAACATTTGTACGACTATTGCTGCATTAGATAGGCGGTTGTTGTCAAGAGTTTATACGAGGTACAAGAAAGTTAACTTTCTCAAGCAGCGAACTACAATCAATCCTATTATTCAATAAATTATATAACATTTTGACCACAGCACAAATACGACGAGTTTCTAGTGAAATAAACTCGAATCTGTCTAACAAGGTTTGATGATCATATCCCCTAGGAGGATAATATCCTTGGGTTAAGTAAAACATAAATTTAAGTAGCTTCCTCTGGACAGACTCGAGCTGAACAATATGGGTCTTGTATATGCAAAACCAGATCAAAACTGCATATTGCAACTTAGAGCGAACAAGGGAAAGGTATAATGTTTGCAAGGTACCCAATCGTCTGAACTCTCTACAGTTTCTATAGATAAATCCATAGGATTTGTAAGACGAATTGATAGTGTTCAATATGTGATTGCAAAACGTAAATTTGTGGTCAAAGATAACACCGAGGTCTCTGAACTTATCCACCCTGTTCAAAACCATACCGTTAACATTATATTGATAGTTAACTATATTGTGTTTTCTGGAGAAAGAGAGAACAAAACATTTGGAAACATTGAGATTTAAGTGATTAGCAAGACACTATATGTTTAGATAATTAAGATCATTTTGGGACTTGAGGAAGAGAAACCTCACCTGGGACGAAGCTAGAAGAATAGAAAAAGACAGGACTAAGTGGAAGAAAATAGTACAAAAAACAGTAAACGAGTGAGAGACACTGCATACCTTTACACCCTATAAGTAAAAAAGGAAACTGGTTATATGTATATATATATATAAGATCATTTTGGAGTAAAGGACAGTAATTTCGAGAAGTTATAGTATTGAATAGTTTAGGATCATCAGCAAATATGAGGTTCAGACCTTTAAGTGAGTCAGGAAGATCATTTATGTACATAAAAAACAGAAGAGAGCCCAGATTCGATCCCTGCGGGACTCCGAAAGTAGGAAAGAAATCAATAGAAATGTAGTTCGCATAACGCACTCTATTTTCTCTAGATGACAGATATGAATAAAAAAAGTCGTACCAAAGAGGAAGAGAAGCCGAACCATTCCAGCTTATTTAAAAAAACAAAGTGATCAATTTGATCGAAAGCCTTCTGAAAATCATTGTAGATAACGTCCACCTGACCAAGTCCATCCAATTCTTCAGAAACGAATTGCGAAAAGCATGCTAAGTTCGTGATGGTAGATCTCCCACGCCTAAATCCATGTTGAGCGGAAGATATAGACGTATTGATACACGAATATATATATGCTTATAGACGATACCCTCAAAAACCTTCGCAAAGTTACAAATTAGGGAGATAGGACGGTGATTTTCGATTTGGGAACTTTTGTCTTTTTTATTACAGGACAAATGTATGTTTTTCCATATTTCAGGAAAGACTGACGAACGTAGAACAATGTTAAATATATGAAACAGTGGAACAGCAACACAGAAGCGCAATCTTTTAAAAAAAAGCTGGGAATGCCGTCCACTCCAGCAGTCAAAGAATTTTTTGAGTGTTTCAAAGCGCCACAAATCTCATCCTTAGAGATACAGTCCTGACGAACAGAAGTGGGGTAAGATTTAGACTTAATGTTAACATTTTAGTCAGAATCTATATATACATTACTGAAGAAAGCAGCAAAGGCGTTTACAATATCTTGTGGGTTGGATAGCTCCAGATTACTATACGTCATAACGCGAGGAATTCTAGTGTTACCCTTTTTACATTGAATAAAAGACCATAGCTTACTTGCATCGGTAGAAATTTCGGCTTCAACACTAAACAAGTAATCCTTGTAAACCAAGGCAATTATTTTTTTTGTTTTGTAGCGAAACTGCTTGAACACGTCGTAATATCGTTGAGATCCGAATCTCCCATATTGTCTAAATATCTTGGATTTTTCACGGATACAGTTGACAATCTCAAAAGAAAACCACGGAGGATATCGACGCCGTGACCGAGATGAAGTGTACCTGGGAACAGACATCTCGAATACTCTATTTAATGTCTCATAAAATGCATCACATGCTAGATTAGCATCACTAATATCAATACGAAATGACCAATTAATATCGAGGAGGGAACTATATAGTAACGGAAAGTTCGCTTTCTTGAAATTAAAAGCGAATGATTAATCAATCTAAATTTAGGATTTGATGTTGGTATGCGCGACACATCAATATTCAAAGCAGGATGATGCGCATCTTCAGGGACCAAGGGTGACAGCGATCTGTATACACTACAGGAAGTTATGTTAGAAAAAATCAAGTCCAAAATTCTGTCATAACTGTTAAGAATAGCATTGCATTGATTAAAATTACACAAAGATTGGAAATTATTGATCACAAAGCTACATCTATCAGAGCCATGCGTACTAAAACGTGCGGAGTTGAAGTCTCCCAGCAAAATAATAATAATAATATTTATTCTTTAAAGCCTTTTACAGCACAGAACAAGTCAAGAACGCAATTTAGTTGTCTTACATATAACATACAGACAGTGCATAATTACAAATACCTTAACAGTCACATAACAGATTAAAATTGACTGATGCAACAGAATACGGTGCTTCAACTATTAATAGATGTTTCAGTCTTTTTCTAAAGAGTCTAGTAGGCAGCATCTTTAGTTTCATTGGAATTATATTATATATTTTAATCATCTGCGTCACAACATTTTGATGCACTCGAGTAAATTTGGATTGCGGTATTTTCAATTTTACTTCATCACTGCACTCGCGAGTTTCGTAGTTATGATGAACTTCATGGAGACGCATCACTTCATCGTAGTTCTCATGAGCAAAACACGCACATTCGAGTATGAAAATACCAGGTAAGGTAAGTAGGTTTTTTTCTTTAAACACCATTCTGCATGTTTCCCGTCTTCTCATGTGAAACATCGCACGAACACAAGCCTTCTGCAGTCTGAAAATTCTTGGTGCTTCCACAGAATTACCCCAGAAAATAACACCATACTTTAGCCTAGAGTGGACATATTGCCTGATATGCTGATAGTGCTGCTTCCTCGCTGATGGTACTGGATACTACTCTGAGAGCATAGACAAAGGAACTGGTTTTACCCGCCAAAAAATCAATGTGGGCCCTCCAATTCAACTGATGGTCCATAAACACTCCAAGAAATCTCGAACTAGCCTCAGACTCGAGAACAGTGCCGCCATATTCCACGCAGATCGAAATAACATTGTCATTATGTATTTTGGAACGTCGCTCAATAAATCAAGGAAAACTTCCAAATCGGAGTAAGTTGTCCAAGGCGAATACATAAAAAGTATTTACATTATTGTACCTAAGTTTTGAGCCTATCAGATCTATAKGTGGTAGTGCACTTGTGATATTAGGAAAATCAAGTTCCATAGACGCCACAGAATCTCTAACCGCCAAAAGAACACCACCCCCACGAGAAAGATTAGTTTGCGTTAACTTCCTATCGCACCTAAAAACTAAGTAATCATTTGGAATTACTTCACTGTTGCGCACATCTGGTTGCAGCCATGTTTCAGTCAAAGCGATGACGTCATAGTTTACATTGGTACAAAAGTTATTAAAAAATCTGTCGTCTTTGTTCGGAGACAACGGCAATTCTTATAGTAACAGTGGAGAGGAGTCTGGTGATTGGGTGCTCATATTAGTTTAACTTGACAATTCTAGAACAGTTATTGATATAGCGAATCTTCAGATTTTTTCTCTTATAATAATAATAGAGTTTCGATGACACAACATTTGTTTAGACCTTCAAAATTTAAACCGGGCGCTACTCAGGGAATTCATAATTTAACGGAATCAAAATTTTTATCCATCTTGGAATTAACAAATGGCTTTAAAAAATACCATTATAAAAACACGTCGAACAGACATTTCTGCTAACAACACCTAACACACTTTTAAACAGATTTAAATTTCTATGGTTATCGTTTAAATTATCAGCAGTTTCTTTATTTTTTTACTGTATTTCTGACGAAATTTTCAAAGGAATAAGTGGAATTAAAATTTATATAGAAAATTCAATAAAATCAAAGTTCATGAGGTTACATATACAGGGTGACACTAAAACAGAGGCCGCTACTTCTAGGGTGTGTTCTGCTCGTGAAAATGTGACGAAAAGTTATATTACGTTTTGACATGTGCGGTTTCCCTACCGAGCTGTAGCCTCTTAAAGATGGACGGTAAATGACCTAACTAACTTTTTTACTTGTTCAGCGATTTTCATAATTTTTTGGGAATCTCATTCTTAAATGATGGCTCATCGAACTGTGTAAATAGGTCTTTCATACCTCTCTTTGGGAATGAGGTGTTAACCACTCGTAAGAGTCTTCGGCTTAAATTTTTTGAGACTATTATTTATTCCGTTTTGAAATCACAATCATTGTTTAAATCTATATGATATATATATATATATATATATATATATATATATATATATATATATATATATGAAAAACTAGGTTTCCGGGATCTGCTCCGCGTTGTCAAATGTTGATCCTCCACTGGACCGTTGAACTGACGACGTTTCGGCACGGTCTCACGTGCCATCTTCAGGTCTTCTCTGCTGCTGCTGCTGCTGCTGCTGTTCTGCTCCGCGTTACACGGCTACAACTGACATCCGGTGCTGCTGCTGGTGGTATATATACCCGTCGGGTGCCAGGCTTCGTCGCGCTTGGTTGGCTTCCTGCTTGACTGGTTATTGGACCGTTGGTGGTTGTTGTTGTCATCCGTGTCCTTGTTTTTGTATTGAGGGCTGGCTTCCAGGTAGGTGGTAATCTTTGTGTATCATCTCTTGTATTCAAGCTGTGTGGTCTCCTTTCAATCTCTATGGCTTCTCTGATTATACGTTTGGTTTTGTGTTCGATGCTCGCTATAACTTTGGTGTTATCGAAGTCTATTCGATGCGAAGTACTTCTCACGTGTTCTGCTAAAGATGACGATGTTTCCATTTTCCTGACAGCATTTTGGTGTTCCTCGCGTCGTACGTTAATTCTCCTGTTGGTTTGTTCTACGTAGCTGCCTTCACAATCTTTACATGGGATTTCGTAGACTCCTTGTGCTTCTAGTTCGATCTTCGTCTTCGCATTCGGAAGCATCTGGCTTATCTTCCTCGATGTGGTGAACGTGGTTGCAATGTTGTGCTTCTTCAGGACTCTGCTGATTCTCTCTGTAGTTCCTTTGATATATGGTAGGTGAGCTTTGGCTACAGGTTTGGTTTCCTCTTCTGCTGGATCCCTCTGTCGACGTGGTCGTAGCGCCTTTTTGATGTCATCTCTGGTGAATCCGTTCTGCTGTAGCGTTGTTTTGGTCCTCTTCATTTCTGTAGGTCTGCTTTCTGTATCCGTTAAGCGTTCCGATCTGGTGACTAGAGTCTTGATTACTGACTGCAGTTGGGCTGGATGATGATGCGATTGAGCGTTCAGGTACCGGTTCGTGTGTGTAGGTTTTCGGTACACTGTATACCCTAACTTGTCCTTCTTCTTGGTTATTAGGAGAAGTACTTCGCATCGAATAGACTTCCATAACACCAAAGTTATAGCGAGCATCGAACACAAAATCAAACGTATAATCAGAGAAGCCATAGAGATTGAAAGGAGACCACACAGCTTGAATACAAGAGATGATACACAAAGATTACCACCTACCTGGAAGCCAGCCCTCAATACAAAAACAAGGACACGGAAGACAACAACAACCACCAACCGTCCAATAACCAGTCAAGCAGGAAGCCAACCAAGCGCGACGAAGCCTGGCACCCGACGGGTATATATACCACCAGCAGCAGCACCGCATGTCAGTTGTAGCCGTGTAACGCGGAGCAGAACAGCAGCAGCAGCAGCAGCAGCAGCAGCAGCAGCAGAGAAGACCTGAAGATGGCACGTGAGACCGTGCCGAAACGTCGTCAGTTCAACGGTCCAGTGGAGGATCAACATTTGACAACGCGGAGCAGATCCCGGAAACCTAGTTTTTCATATAACGCCCGCGGAAGCCTGAAGCAAAACATATATATATATATATATATATATATATATATATATGGAATCTGGAAATGCAGGCAAGGACTCAACGTTTGAATGGAGATTGATGAAAGTCCTATGAAAATTGAGTCAGTTGAAACTTTATCTATTTCACAAACAGCTTTTGATAAAAATTAAATTTTAACYCATCCCCTCTTCTCTATTCAAAATATATATTAAAATAAATTTATCTCTACGAGTGTACTACTCGCGCAACGATAGCATTACCCACATAATATTAATTGTTAACTGTAGAATCAGAAGAACTGTATTAATGGAGCATGCGCGTTGTCTGGCTAATCCCAAATTATCATTGCAAGCCAGCTCTCGCGAAGCTCTTTGAGTCTTCGCAAGCGTAGCCTATGATTAAATTAAATAAACGTGATTGCAGTGTCCGGCATTAGTTGTGTGGGAGCTGTAATTCCTTGGTCGCGACGCAGCATCGGTTGGTTGCCTTTTGGTGGTAAAGCAGAAAAACGAGATTGGAACATGGTCGGACATCTGGCGCAAAATCGGCTGCTAATTGGTGTAGTGCAGTAGAGATAAACTTCGTTCTGATGGAATTAGCGAGCATCTGCAGATCCAGAGCGTCACGACCGCGGATTACGTTGCGCTCTGTGTTAAAACATCTGACGGACGAATCGCGGATTTGTTGAGGGCTTAACTGCAGACGGAGGGGKGATACGACACCGTSATTCATAAAATACGCTGCACGACTATGACGGGCATAAACACTTGCGGTGGAGGAAGGCGGGATCGATAAAAACTGCTGAGATATTGGGAAATAAAACGGAGTGTGAAGTGTACTGTTCAACTGACGGTAATCATTTACTTAAAAAAAGAAATTAATCTATACTGGGACCAAAAAAATCTGCCATCCTAAATATCAAGCCAAGGGGAAGACTCCGGTTTTGAGAAACAAATAATGTAAAATATTGCTAAAATATCAATGTAACGGTCAATTTTATAAAAAAAATAATGATTTAGTTAAGCAGTGAAAGTGTGAATCCTAACATTCAACCGCAATTTTCTCGGAAGAGGTTCATTTTAGCCGCATGAACAAACAGTACCTTGTTTAAAGGGCCCAAAGATTAAAAAAACGTATATGTGTATAAATGTGGGGGTTGACATTTTATTATTTTACATACATTTAGTGAGTAACACTTGCTGTACCAAAATGGTTAAAATATGTTTTGTTCGCTTTTAGTTATGCCTACACCTTCTTAATATATTAAATAAGTTTGTTTTGAAATCTCTAAAATATTTATTTGAAATCTGATAAAATCCTACGATGTAAATGTCTATTTAATGAAATCCATTAAAATAAACTTGAAATCGCTTAAAAATCGATGAAATTAGATGCCATCTTTGTAATTTGGGTGAAATGTGATGAACTTCATTAAAATCTATTACAATCGAATGTAATATGAAATCTGTGGAACACTATTTCTGCCAGTGGTTACCCACTCTAACGACAGCATAAGTGTAAAGACGAAATAACACAGACCTTAGAATAGATTCTTGCGGTACTCCGCTTTTGGCTAGAACCACATCTTATACATTGCCTGACATATCGACTGTGCTGTAAATAAGTCTATAGTGTGAGAATAGGAGGGCAGATGTCCTCAGTACCATCTAAACGGAACTCTGCGAGCTAGGCGATCTATAACTGTGATAGAGACCGGCTTAGTGCAGGTTCCTAGCGATGGCTTCGGAGAGGCTCTCCGTAAAGCATTGGTAAAATAAATCGTCTGTTCGGATCAGTTAGCTCTTACCCTGCGATTAGTTTCGCCCTAGTGCTCTTGGATGGTGTCTATCACAATTATTATAGACCGTTTAGCTCAGAGTTCCGTTTAGATGACACTGAGGACTTCAGCCTTCGTATTTCCACTTACATCAGTCCGCCTGCCGCGGTTATAGGCGACGATCTGCCATGGTCAGTTTGCTCTCTACCCCTGCGTGATGAGCCCCAACAGGGCGAAACTAGTCGCAGGGTGAGAGTGAACTGACCAGGCCAGATGATTTATTTCAAGTCCATAGTGTACTATAGAGTTGGGACATTTAGTTTCTTGAAGGGAACTAGTTCCTTAGGTCTCGGTCCGGATGAGGAACTMGTACCAGGAACTAGTTCCTTAGTTGCGTTAGTTCCTGGACCTAACTTCATGTCACGTGTTATAATGGGGTAGACGGCTCACGCACAAACCGTGTCATTTGTCATTTGCTGACGCCGGAGCTAGGAGCTTATTTAGCACGGTAACGCGTACAGGATGCGACAAAGAACTATATACGAGATTTGTTAACGCATAATTGATGGTTGTTAATGTTATTACAGTAAATAACGAAATGTAAATACTGAAAAATGTTTAAAAAAAGTATTTAGTTTTTCTACAATACATCRGATGTGGCCACGTTCAAATTGCGGTTGTACGAAGATACAGCTCACCAACAATTTGTTTATTATTACAGGTGCCAGGTCGAAACATATAAAAGTGCATAAGCTGTGCATATTATTTACTCCGATCAGCAGCACTTGTCGGCAAGACTTTGTTAAATAATGCAATAATGCATAATGATTAATGAATAAAAAAGTACGCCCTAAAATGCTTCAGGTAGGCATAAACAAAGAAATTAATTAATATTTAGAAACATATGCGAAATGTGCTTTACCGATACATCAAATACATAATCAGGATTGCCAGATAAAGACGATAGTTACCACCAACAACCACAAAGTATAATAAAGGTATTACCTCATATATACAGGGTCCGCCACCTAAAACTCCCCAAGCTCGTATTTTCTTTATTTTTTTACGTACAACCTTAAGTTATATGTCAAATTGTAGGTCTTTTAAACTAAAAATAGCTTGATGGGTTTTTAAAAAACTTTTTGCAGATTATCATATTTTGTACTTAAAGTTAAGTTTTGTAAATATTTTTTAACCTTACCTCGTATAATAAATATCGCTTCACAGTTGAATGCCGACTATTGTCTTCTTCAATTTGTGTCATTACCATGTAGGCGTAATTTTTATTCCTTCTTAGTGAAAAACAAGAAAAACTAGTCGCCGCCATGTTCTTTAAATAGGGTTGTTCAGAATTTTTAAGTGTTAATTTAGTAGCTTATTACGGTATAAATTGTGCCTACATACCCATCGCTGCACACAAAACCCCAAAATCTTAAGTAACTTTTAAATAAATCAAGTACAAAGTTCGGTCTAAAGAGAGAGAGGCTAGGAAATGAAACCCTGTGATGAGGCTAGTACGCGATGTAGAAAACCAAACTAGCCTCATCGCAAGGTTTCGCTTTCTAGCCTCTCTCCCTCTTTAGAACGAACTTTGTACTTGATTTATTTAAAAGTTACTCAAAATTTTGAGGTCTGATATGCAGCGATGGGTATGTAGCAGTGATGGGCACGAAGAATACGCCATGTAGATTACGTTATTATCTACGCGTAAACTATGTAATATTCTACTTCGAAAGCCTACTGTAGAAAACAGCATTATGTAGATAAAACATATTTAGTTTTTTAATGGTGTTCATCATCACTTCTGCTCAAAACCTTTCAAATGTCAATATTATTTTTTATTTTCTTATTTTATCGCTTGTTAACTAAGCGAAATACTGTCTTGTTGTAATTATGTTAATTAAAAGAATGTCTCAACAAAAATAACTTGTTTAAACATAGTTAATTAATGACAGAAGACAGGTAGGACAAGAGTGCTGTCAAAAGCACTTTGGGGTCCTGAATCTATCAAATAATCCCTTCAATAACTGTAAATTTTGATTTTATTGTCTTTTTTGTCTACAAAAAAAATAGACGAGTAATTTCATTCGCTACCCTTGTTCTTTTATCGCAACCCTTTCATTAACCAGTCCATTTTATTGGGCTATTTTAACAGAGTATACAAATAGTTCTCACTGCTGAATTATGCACATTGATGTAAAGCAGCAAGTAGCAAGTAATAAGTAGTTATAGTGAATATCTTTCTTTTGAGAAAATCAACTTGTATGTGAAGTAAGCGGTTCCGAATTTGATGGCATGCAAACAATAGAAGTATATATAGTCATGGAAGGGAATATTTGGAAACATATGTTTTATGATTTATGCCCCAAAGAAGTAAGAAAACCGTTACTAAAATATGACATGACATGACATGGCTTACTAAAATAGGTTGTGCCAGTTTGTAATATAAATATTTAAAAAAAGCTGTATTAAATATTAAAAACTTTAAGAGGGCTTCTCAATCAAGGTACAAATGTATGAGTAATTTTAGATATTTTATGTAATATTTCTGTTCATACTTACTTTTAACAAAAAAATGAAACGTAGCTCCGTAGACTAATTATACCTAAACGAGTTCCCAAAATTAAAAAAAAATGTCTGTAAATAAACAACTAACATTGCGAAATATCATAATACCTCATTTATTTACAGGGAAATTTTGTTGAAATTTTGGGAACACGTTTAGATTAATTAATTAATTAGTCAACGGAGCTACGTTTCATTTTTTGCGGAAAGTAAATATGAACAAAAATATTCCATAAAACATCCAAATTTACTCATGCATTTGTACCTTGAGACTAGAAAAAAAATAATAATTTCCATCCAATTTTAGCGTGTACTTAATACACTTTAGCCATAATAGATTGGTCATATTTACTACTTAAAATCTACGCCAAAATGCTTTATCTACATTTACTACGCGTATAACGTAGAAAATTATAATTTACGCGTAAACGCCCATCACTGGTATGTAGACATAATTTGTACCATAAGCTACTAAACTAACACTTAAAAAATTGTGAACGGCCCTATAACAGAACGTGGTGGCGACTAGTTTTTCTTGTTTTTCACTAAGAAGGAGTAAAAATTACGCATACATGGTAATTGAAGAAGATAAAAATCGGCATCCAACTATGAAGCAATATTTATTATACGGGGTAGGGTTAAAAAATATTTACAAAAATTAACTTTACGTGGGTGATTGCTTTCACCGTCCATAATATAAGATAATATATTTTCGGAAAGATCGCTGTCTCTTGAAAACACTGACAAAAAGTTATAAGTCTGACGTTTCGATTACACTTGTAATCTTTGTCAAAGACGAAGAACCTCAAAATTTGCCTGACACAAGTTCAGACAAAATTTTGAAAGTCTTATAACTTCTTGTCAGTGTTTTCAAGGGACAGCGATCTTTCCGAAAATATATTATCTTATTAAAATTAACTTTATTTGCAAAATATCAAATTCTGCAAAAAAAATTTTGGACCCTCACTATGCTATTTTTAAAGAGTTCAAAAAGACCTACAATTTGACATATAACTTCAGGTTGTACCTAAAAAACAAAGAAAATACGAGCCTGACGGATCCTGTATTTGACCAAAAATTTTTTTGACTTCTGAGAAGTTGTGCAATCTAGCAACCCTGCATCGCACAAAATGAATCGTGTGTTGATTGTTGAGATTCCAGTCCCAAAGCATGGAAACTTGCCAGTTGTGGCTCCTATACTCACTACGTGAACAAAGGTACTATGTAAGTGCGAACTATTTGTTCCGCGGTCCCTTAGTTCCGACATCCCCGAACGAATGTGATTATTTTATATCTTCAGGAACTAGTTCCGCGTTGAACGAGGAAGTAGTTCCTTTAGTACCTGCCGGGAACTAGTACACTGGAACTAGTTCCTACCGGAACTACCCACCTCTAGTGTACGATGATCCGCCCACACATTATTACTTCATCCCAGGATTCCAGGTGTAGGAAAAAGCTATCATTTAATTCGCGGTTGCCTGTGCATTCGTGACCTGCTGCAGCTATTCCAGTGTGCGTATCGATGACGTAACGCTAATCTGTCAAGCCGACGGTACGCATTTTGTGTATGTTTAATTAGGGTAATTGGGGGAGGCAGAGAATCGGGATCAGCGGGCATAAGTAATCGGGCGCCGATTGGCATTGAGCGCAAGCGGGCGTTTGGCAAATTTCCGAACGGGCGACCGAAATTAATTTCTCCGTTCGCAGACATCAATTCATGGGGCCCTTCAACGACATTTATAAGTCAGGAGTGTWTTGTTRTACAGAAGTAACCGCGCGCAATGGRGCCTCGAGTAGTTAAAAGCTGCGCGGGAGGTACTCATCAAGTCGGTCTCGTGGGAGCGCGGCTCTTTAGCTCTTTTGTTCCGGGGCCCGGCGAACCGCCGCTCTCCGCATTCCCTAGTTGGCCCGTACACCGGCACCGGAATACTGATGGTTTCAAAAGACAACGAATAAACTGATACTCCCTGTTTATTGATTGTATTCAATCGTTTATATTCATTCGCCTTTGAGTAGAACGGTGCACCTGAGTCTGCCGCCGTCGGCCAAGATTGCCTCTGCTCCACCGGGTCACACCGAAGGCACCGTATGAATACGTGACTGAAAATGGTTGATCCTCCGGCGGCACAGCTCGCGACACGGTTCACCTATATTCCGGAAAAATCAAACGCCAATAAAAATTTCACGAGCTCAAGCAATGTAATTTTCATTTTAATAAAACCGCTTTGCGTTCGTGCTGCTACAAAATAGGTGCTGTTCGTAAATCAAACACGGCTTTAATTAAACCATTTATTATTATGCAATTTCCAAATATTACGTTCGACGCTCGGTCTGCAGTGGACGTTACGCGCGTTTGTGTAGTTACTTACCACGATTGCATCGCCCCATCTGACTTTCTGGGGGCTTACTTGAAAGTGCAAGGACGAATATCGGTACTATACAGGGTGTTAGGGAATGCTTCCGACAAAATTTCAGGGCAGTCATCATAAAAAATTAAGTTGAAAGTTTATATATCCTCTCTCATAAAATGTATATTTGTTTCATAAAATGTCGTAAAAGTACTTATACGAGTAGCTGACAGTTAATTAATTAGTTTATTCTTATTTTCAATTTAAACTAAAAACAATGCCGAATTACACTACCGCAGAGTACGTCGACATGCATTTTGTTTATGGTGAGTGTGGTAGCAATGGTAGCAGAGCAGCAGTTCGAAGATACGCTGAACGTTTTCCTGAGCGTCGATTACCTCATCACGAGACGATTGCAGCTGTAGCTCAAAGACTTCGGGCAACGGGATCTGTTTCACCAAAAAACCAAGATTTGGGAAGAAGCTGCGATCCTGGTATGGTAAATATCGAGGAAGAGATTCTCAGCGAGCTGAAGAAGATCCGTCACGTAGTACACGTCATCTCGCAAGAGAAGTCGATTTGGAGGACACTGAAGGAATATCTTCTATACCAATTTCATGTCCAACGAGTTCAAAGCCTAAACCCGAATGATTTTCTTCCTAGACGCAACTTTTGTGTATAGCTGTTGAACAGAAATGATGAAAATCCTTTATTCCAGACCGAAATTCTCAGGACAGGCGGATGTTGCTGCATTCTTAATTTGCATAATACCCATCATTGGGAAAATGCCAATCCACATGTCACCTTGCAGAATCAATTCCGGAATCAGCTTTCAATAAATATTTTGCCTGAAATAATTGGAACACATCTCATAGGGCCGTATGTTTCACATCGAAAACTAATTTTCTCATGACATTACCATGTATATTGATTTATAAATTTTCCATGTATGTTTTTCTACACAAAAACTTGTTGATACATGACTATTGCACTCGGGGCGGCTCAGATTTTGGCACTATTAAGCCCGGTACAGCTAAATATGAAAAATCACCTTCTTATTCATGTACTGAAATATACATTAAATTACCAACATCTGTAAAAAGTCTCACAAGCACATTCAGCCTTAAAACTAAACTTAAACAGTACCTACTCGAACACTGCTTTTATTCGATACCTGAATATTTAAAGTCTTAATGTTACATATTTGTAAGTACGTTGTATCTGTTTCTGATTTGTCTTTTTACCAACTTTTTTTGACGTGTGCTTCAACAATATATAATTGTTATATAGCAATAAATTTTTACTTTACTTTACTTTCACAATCAGACTTCCCGTTATGCGCCAGCTTGCGCTTCCGCCTACGTCATCTTACCAGATGTTTCTAGAACGACTTCTTGCTGTCGCCGTCTATACTTCGAATACTTTTCATCGACAGTCCCGCCCTCTATCCGTTGCTGGGATAACTACTTGTAGTGCCCTATTACACGGCATCTACATGCCTACAACTCCGGTCCCGATCAGTTCATTCCTCGGGATTTCTGTGGTACTCGCTTAAACCATTCTCGTGTACCACCTCCATCTTTGATCCTGGGCTGCGCTGGATTCTGTAGACTAAGTCGTTAATCCTTTTCACTACTTTGTAGGGTGCTTCCCAGGATGGCGACAGCATAAGCGAAACGCGTGGGTTGTAGAGCTACACCAGATCTTAATTCTCAAACTGCCTGCGAGTGGCTCGTCCCACGTTTTCCTGCTTCGTTATTTTCTTAAGTTGTGGCGATGTGCCCTTCGTGGTTGCGCAGGTTGCACACTTGTAGCACCTTTTCTCTATACATCTTCACGACAAGCCAGCCAGTAGAAACGTTCTCGTACCTTTGCCAAAGTCCTGTTTACTACCAGGTGGGCACCCAATGCTCCTCCATGTACCTCTTCCAATACCTGTGGTACATACTTCTTGGGCACTACCAACAACATATTAACATGCCTCCCATGGGTGCTTCCCAAGCTCTCTTCAGTAGGTCGTTCTCCACACGCAAAGATTCCCATTGGGCCCACATCGCCTTTAGGGTCGGACTTTCCGAGGTCACTTTCTCCCGTTCAGGTCGTGGTCTGTTCCCTTCTTTCCATCTAAGTATAGAACCAGTATCACTATCTTCTAGCTGGGCTTTCCAGAAGCTTTCGACACTCCATTCCTCGTTCTTCTTGGTGGTGACTCTCATTTCATTGACCTTGCTTTTGTGCTGTCCCACTCTGTTCCTCTTCACGTGATATGGTATTCCATAGCGGTAGTGCGTCCAGTAACCTCGTAACAATCTCTTGCATTGGATCATTCTCTTCGACCTGCGTGCGTCGTTTCTCGTACTGGTCCCAGTTGTCAGCTGATGCCTTGTAGGCTGCCTCGATTTCCAAAGCCTTTCCCAGAGCTTCCATTCTTGTCGAATAAGTGGTCAGCAGCAGTGCGTTCCTCACGGTGTCATCCCTCACACCATCAATGAAATTTTGCATAGCCATTTCTTCCAGACGCTCAAGCGGAGCTATTGGATATGCCCTGAACATTAGTTTTCTTATGTCCGTTGCAAAATCCGGTAGAGTCTTGCCGACGTTCTGCTTACGAGCCCTCAGCTGCAGATAAATTGTGGTAATCTTCCCTGTCTCTCGCAGGTAACGTGCGAAGCAAATCTAATGTACGTCCACGCATACTGCATCTTATAGGTATCAAACGACGTCTGCCCATCATACGGTGGTGGTTCAAGCTTGCTGCTTCCAGTTCCATGAGCTTTCACTCTTTCTAGTTCTCTTTCTATTTCTTCTCGTCTTTTTTTATATCGCTCTGAATTGTTTTCGTTTCTCCTTTAGTTGTTCTAAGTTCAGTTTTCATTTCCTTTAGACCTTAATTATTATATTTGGTGTATATCTATTAATTGATTTTAATTGATCGGTTTAGATTTTAGTAATCAATGCGTCAGTTTGATATTTTGTCAGTGTTTGTGTAAGTGACAGCGCTTTATTTCCTGAAAACATAATAATTTTATATTATTTATTATGAATCTCGTTTAAAGATTAATATTAAAATAAATGTGTTGATGTAGTAAAGGTGCAAATAATTTTGGAAATACGATTGGACAATACAGTTATCTATTCGAATTTAATTACTTGCATGAATAAAAACTGGAATTAGGAGCTATTTTTCAAATCCTGAAAGCATTAGCATAATTTTGTCGGTGTTAACTGATCATTCTATTTACAGTGCACTGCTGAAAAGCCTTTCAGACGCAAAACAAAATTCAGCACAATAGTTCTGAACGGAGTAATGATAATGTTGTTTGTGTCCGTATCAGTTTACCACTAGTCGTATCATTAATTAGGGGTGTTTACTGATACTTGTAGTAAAATGATTGGTTTTAGTGCATACGTAGATAAATGTTTAACATAATGTTCGTTTCGGAATACTCTCATAAATTTTTCAGGTAGTAGTACTTTGTTAAAGGTTCGGTCGGGATATTTTATTGCAACCAGATGGAGAAAGTTGGTCCTGTTCCTAGAGGGATACAGCCGTTGCAGTTTGTGGCTCTTTTGTGATTGGGAGACACGATCTAAAATTACGATGGTTAGCGCGCAAAATTAGTGAAACCTCTCAGTTTATGTTAGATTCGGCCATAGTTGGTTAGAAATGATTGATCCTCAGGATATAAGGTACGGATTTAATTGCAATTTGGCAACCATATGAAGTTTTTCCTGTAGTTTTCTTTACATGATGGATATCGGAATGAAGAATATTATTATAGTAGTCGAAGTCGTTGCCATATCGCGTGGTATCTTAACTTCAGATTCGGAATATTCACGAGTTAGATAGGTCTGATTGTAATTGTGCCAAGTACCAAATCTAACTCTATTTTTTTTATAAATATGAATACATGAGTGTGCATACGTTCAATTTACATTGCAAGGTAGTCATTCAAATCGTTATTCTAAAATTATAAGTATATGTAACCCTCTTTGCATTATCAGCAGCAGCAGCAGCAGCTCAATCATCAGAAAAAGGATGTCATTCTGTATGATTTCAGTTATATATCGTTCCAGTCTTCAGAAAGGGATAACGTCATTTTCGGCCCGTTGGCTACATCCATATAGAAAATACTTTTATTCGCCACATTCTGGCCATTATCGCTTTCCCTGCGATGTGCAATGTGATACGTTTAACACGCTACCGTTTGAAAAAATACTTTGAGAGGAATAAATACGTGACGCGTTATGCATTAACGACGATAAACAAACCATGATTTTTAAAGCGCCTAATGCTTTTCAGCATACCTTTGATGATCAAAGAGTATAGTGTAACAAAGCCGCAAATGTAATTAAATGATAAATCAAGCCATCGAGTTATTTGCGACAGAAGTTTAAATTACAGAGCATTTCATAACAGAACAAACTACTTCAGGGTATGCAGCTATGACAACTGATAATGATCCACTAATGAGCTTAATTCTTATTAAAAAACGGGACTGATACTTTTTCCAAGTACTTTCTATACCAACAGCAAAATAACTAAACTTTCATCTTTCCCTATCAAATATTATTTTTACTTCAGAATTTTGGTAATAGGTCGATAAATGACTGTCAGTTAATGAGTTCAAATATCGTATGAACCAAATCCGATAGAAATATAAAATTTGTATATTATATACGTATACAATTTTGAACCTTTTTTTCTGATTCTGAGGAATAGTTGATGCTAGTAATTATATTTTCTTCTATTTTTATTACATATTCTACACAACTTTCCCATTTTTGTGAATTTATTACATTTGCTTCTTTCCGAGTGGTATTTATTAACGCAGTTGTCAGCAAGGGTCAAAAGGTTTTTCTAGTTTTTGCTGTTGATGAAGTCGCCACTGTATAATTTCGGACTTGACCGTTGACATATTGGGAAATTTTACGGTTTGCCTCGAATGAGAGTGCACTGTCCATTACAATGACAGTTTTATGAGCAATACTAGGAAATAATTGTTTACGCCACCACTGTTCATATAGTGACGATGATATATTCTAGTGATAGTTTGCATTACATTATTTTATATTTTTAGCAGWTATTAGGATACCATTTGATGTCTTCTAATCCTTTCTTGTGCTCTGTCAAATTTAGAAATAATAATTTTCTTATTGTGTGTCAACCAGTCGAGTTCTTGTATTTTCCTGCGTTTTTCGTTTGTTACTTGTTATTAGTTGTATAATTTCCCAACAAAACAGTTCCTTTCAAGACTATACATTTTATTTGCACCCACGAGAAGGTAAAATCAACGTGGAGGTTATTGAAGAAGTCGAAATGGCGAAAGATGTTTTTGACAATAATGTTGAAAATGATTTACCTGAAGAGTCAAATCTCATTAAACGGAATCGTAATCATTTACCACTCGAAACTAAACAAATAGATTTGAATGTTTACGAATACATCAAAAATGCAGAGGGAGAAAGTGGGGCCATCACAAAAACCAGTAGCATGACCAAAATTTTACAATCAACTGTGAGAAAAATAGCTGTAAATGGAATTCAGGATAAAAAAGCGCGAAAAGACGTTGGTTCTTCGACAGTTTTCAAAGATCATCACGCAAATTTATTACGACACCTATGATTTATGGGGCACACAAAAGTAATTTTGTATTGACAATTGAAGAATTAGACAAGAAAATTAAAAATGAGCTAAAAATTAATTGCTGTAATGAGAGTTTACTTAATTTTTAAGAAAAATAAATTTTTATTATAACAAAATAAACGCCAAGAGCTTATGGAATCTCCACCAAATTAAAAAATTTCGAGATGAAGATGGACCAGTCATATAATGTCGACGAAACTTGGTACGACACCCATGAGACTGTGAACAAAAGTTGGTGCTATAAAAGTAACAAATGCGTGTTGAATGTACCGGCGTCATATGGTAAAAGAATAATTATTCTACATGCGGGATCTAAACCAGGATGGGTGGAAGATGCATTATATCTATCTGCTAAAAATATGAAGGACGCAAAAGTGTCTTGCATAAGTTTATGCAAGTATCTAATTCTGATTTTACACAGTACTTATAATGTGTACAAAATGGTCGTCAAACGTTGAGATGTAATAAGCCATCATGTTACTGATGTGTTGCAGTGTCTGGTTATTATCTAGCATTGATATAATCGACTCAAAAGCATTATTTTCGATTTTTGCCCCGGTCATTATTTTAGCCAGAGAGCAAAAAGAAGTACGTTTTTGAGTAAAATTAGATTTATGAATAAAAATTGTTAGAGATAAAACAACCATTAATTTAATGTTGATTGGGGGTGTTTGGCCAGCTGACGCATATTGCTGGGGTTTATAACTTGTATTTTTAMGTTTAACTAAGATTWACTAAGCCAGCAGCTTAAATCATTACAGTCTTAGGTATTGTTTCACGACCAGGTTGTTTCATCATTCTGAGTTTTGCTAATGTTCTGTACATATAGGTGATAGCCGTAAGGTCGTGGGGACGATAACTTTTTTGTGTGGTTGTTTGTAAAAGGAAAGCAATATGGTTTGGGAGCTGCTTAGTAAAAGGTTGTGTTTAGCTGGCGGGTTTTATTTAACCGTTCTGAAAACTGATTAGTCGTGAGATTAATCTATTAATTATAAGTGGAGATTAGTCACGACGTAACAGCTAATTTTTATCTTTACGAGCTTCTTATTTACTCCTAACTTAAATTTCTAGGGGGAAAAGTTGAAATTAAATATAAGCACATCGGTTAATTCATTAGTCTTTGATATGTGCCAATTCTAAATCGTATAAAGTGGCCCTATTAGTAGATACTGAAGGGAAAATTTATCTTTCTTTAGTATATCGTTTGAAATTACTATACATTATGATGTGGATCACGGATCTTAATTCTCCCGAATAAAATGTATCAACTCATCTTTTGTTAAACGCGAGAGCGATGCAACTGAATGCGCTAGATATCACCTAAGTGAGATCATCAATAATTCAATTAGGAATAAGCGAGCTTTGTATGATCAGTGTATATAAAAAACATAAAAAAATTGGGTCTTCACAGAAGATGTTTTAAGTCACCTTGCAGAAAATCAACAAATACGTCATTAATTACTTAGGTACATAATCCGATAAAGGCACATTTTTATTTATGTTGAATTATTTACTAACGAAAACTCCTGCTTTCCCCCCCCCCTTAGTCCAAAAGCTGGGTAGGCCCATGTGTACCAATATTTAGTGATAGCACCATATAAACTATCGAAGAAGAAGTTGCGAAAATTACAGCAAATCGTTGACCTAACTGTGTKCATCATGTGATAAAAGAAGAAAATTTTTACAGGGAACGAGTGGTGGTKCCTTAGGGTGCAAGCTAATAAGATGCGGTAAAATGTTAAAGAGCAATTAAGTTGTAATCGTACTAAAGTGCAGGTCGAAGTATAACTATGCTAAATCTACTTTGAAAAATCGTCATCAAACCTATAATTGCGCTTTTATCTTCTGTAATGATCTAATATAATGTCGCGGTAGTCAATTTTGGCATGAAAACTTCGAAATGAGCTAAAGTCCCGAGTGTTTTACACAAGGTCAGCACCTACAGCGAGGGGCTGATTTCATAACCGTCGGAGGGGACCGTCTCCCTAAATCAGACTGATTACGAAACGTAAAGGGTGCTCGCCCTCATTTACTAACTCCCGGTCCGTTACTTTTACAACTACTTGCCAAGACAATGTAATTAAATGGCATCCATTTGTAATTTCGGAGCGGCGTGCAGGGAATGTAGACGGAGGAACATGGAGAAGGTGTGACTGCACGGCCCGCTACAATCCCATCGGTACGCCAATAAAAACAAGCTTCTCCTCTGTCAATACGTGCATCCCCAGGAAGAATAATTAGCGGCCAGGGGGGCGCATATTTGCATTGCTACCCCCGGCGTTGGTGCGCCATGCAAATCTAATTGACCTTGTGCTTATAAACGACCCCGCGGTAGCTGTCACCAGCAATAATGTGTACCATCAGATCGACCGTCGTCGCCGATGAACTATGAGAGTTCGGAATCGTCAGGAAGAAAAAAAGCCTTCATTAACACTCGGAAAATGATCGCTGTCAGCGACAGACCACCACCAGTCACCCGGTCAATCATTCCTGCATTAGCCTCGATAGGCCAGACAAAACATGCAGTTTAACTAGTCCCAGCCTGTGCGCAAACATGCCMCGCGAAAACCTTGATGAATCAATGGATTATCATTATAATTACAGGATTKACTTTAGCGCMAAACCATCGAATATAACTCTACTTTACTCTTACAGTACGTAAGAATAGCTACATGCAGATGGTGCKCATTAAGTTTAATTAATTTATTATTAAATAAGTTTAGATTAGATTTTTGATTTCAAAGATATTTCTGMATCCCTCTCGCGACTCGAGCTACCCAWACAAAAAAAAGGGTCGAGCGACCTATCATAGGAGATTTTAACATTCCACATTATTACATCTAAATTGTTTCAAACACATCCGATGCTCAGCTTACAGGCTTATGCATCATACTGCAGAAACTTCTCATTTACAATGATTTTACACAAGTTATAAATACGAGAAAAATATTGACATGTTGTTTTCCGGGTTGCTTCCCACATTGCTTATTTGATCTTGACGTTTCGACACTCATGTCGGTGTCTTCCTCAGAAGTAGCTCTGAAACTCAAACCAAAATAGAGAAAAATATTCTTCAAAATAATATAGTAAAGCTTTACTTTGTATGTTTACTATACGGGAGCATTTATTTCCTTCATCTTATTACATTTGGTTTATGTCCCTAAACTGTATCATTTACCTCTTACTTTTATACATATTATTAAATATTTTAACTCTCTATATTTGAGTTTTAGTTGTGAGTACTAAATATTACGCGGAAACTGTTGTGAAAGCAGTTTGTTACGAGAGACTGTACGTTTATAGTGTTAGTCTATAAATGAGCATATGTGAATTTTTTCTTGGGTTTTGCAGGCATAAGATGAAATGAAAAAGTCGGTCAAGGCCAATACTTTTTTTCTCACTCTAAATAAAAGATGGTATATTATGTACTGTGTTCATAACAAAGCATGTCTTGCATAATTTTATGCATCTATCTAATTCTGATTGTACACAGTACCTTCTCATAATATGTACAAAATCGTCGTCGAACATTGATATGTAATATAATTACTGATGTGTTGCGGTGTCTGGTTATTATCTAGCATTTATATAATCGACTCAAAAGCATTTTCGATTTATGTCCTGGCCATTATTTTATTATTTTTTTATTATTATTTTAGCCAAAGAGCAAAAAGAAGTATTAAAATTTGATATATTTAAAATATGAGATCAATGCGATCACGATTTTTAATCCAAAATTTGCTAATATTCAAGTTAGTGGATATCATCGATGTGCTCATATTCAGTTTCAGATGACGATATTAGGCGCTTTAAGCACAGAAACTATGCTTATATAATTAAAGTTAAAAACATAAAAATTATCGCAGAAGTAACAATCGAAGTATAACTTACATTGCCATAATAAGATTAATTGATCATAAAGGAATACCTACATTTGTAATAATCCCTGCAGATTTCAGTATAGTCAAGTAAATACCGTAAAAAATTTTAACATACGTTTTTGGCGATATTGAGCCATATTTTGCAAATCAATGACAGCCAGCATGATGAATATAATACATGAAACAATTTTTGTAGCTTGAGAACAATAACAAATGGTGGTTTTAAAATTATGCAAAAATTAGAGTAAAATTACATGTATAAGTAAAAATTGTTAGAGATAAAACGACCATCAATTTAAGGCTGATTGGTGTTGTTTGGCCAGCTGACGCAGAATGCTGGGGCTTATAACTTATATTTTTAAGTTTAACTAAGATTGACTAAACCAGCAGTTCCATTCATTACAGTCTTAGGTACTGTTTCACGACCAGGTTGTTTCCTCATTTTCAGTTTTGATAATTTTTTATCTATACTAGCTACCTATTCAATCCTAAGTTAAATTTCTAAAGCTTCTAATGCGAAAAGTTGAAACCAAAAAGAGCATCGTTAATTAATAAATATTTGATATGTGCGAATTCCAAATCATAAAACGTTATTTTTAACTTTATTAGTAGATGCTTAAGGCGCACTTTATATTTCTTTAGTACTTCACTTGACATTACTATAGATTATGTGGGTCACAGATCTGTATTCTTCCAAACAAAATGTATCTACTCATTTTTCTTAAACTTGATAGTCATACAACTGAATGCGTTAGATATCGTCTAACTGATATAATCAATAATTGAATTCAGAATAAAGGAGCTTTTGAAGATCAGTTTATATAAAAAACATAAAAAACTTGGGTCTTCACAGAAAATGTTTTAAGTCACCTTGCAGAAAAGGTTGTTCATGAAATAAATACTTCGTTAATTACTTAGGTACATAATCCGATAAAGGCAGAATTTTATTTATGTTGAATTATTCAGTAGAGGAAATTCCTGCTTTGCCCCCTTCGTTAGACCAAAAGCTGGGTACGCCCATATAGTGGGCATAAACCTAAACAGTCTTCCAAAATTTTCCAAATTGAAGTCGTGGCAATCACATTGCGTGTTAAGGCAATAACCGACAGCCAAAGGGACTAAGAGTCTTGGAAAGAACAACCATACGCTCCAAGATGGTAACTGAATGCCTAGATGCACACAACAGAGTTATTCAGGAGTGGGTTCGTGAACGCCAAGGGATCGAGGTCAATGAGAAAGCAGACGTACAAGCAAAAAGGGCAAAAGGAACCTTGGTAGGAACCTAGTATATCAGTCTCAACGGTGGAAAGTCAGATAAATACTGAGAACATAAAATCTACTGAATGGACTTCCAAGGACTACAACAATCACGCATTTTCATATAGAGTGCATTCCAAGTAAAAGTTACAGAGATGGTGCAATCAAGTAAGCCTCAGAACGGTAACTGAACTTCCCACAAGATATCGCTGTATAAAAATTCACTTATCTAAAACAGGCAGAGCACATAATGATGATGATGAAAGTGCATTCTATGTGAATGTCCAGTGCTTATGAAGAAAAAACAACGTTTCTTTGGTGAAGCCTGAAGTCCATTGAAGGTATCTTACAATTTATTGAGAATACACCATACCATATGAAATAATAATAAATATTTTTATGTCAGTCAGTATAGCAACCCCAAACTTGCATTGCACTGTTTGCGCGTTTGCTCACTATTTTATTACAGTGACAATTATCTATTGCTTCTGGATTCCCTTCGTACGTTTACATTTGCATGAGACAAAGTTATTGAATAAAACTCCATATTAACAAATTAAGCGAAAGATATCCCTGTTCAAAAGCTCTGTGTAGGTACATAAAAAGTTGTGTAAGCAGAAACTTCGTGTTGAAAAACAAACACAACCGCAAAACTTAGAGTAGTCCGGCAAGCAATGCGTTAACTAGCTGTTTGCAAGAGCTTTCAGAAAGCCGCGGCCAGCATCTTTGTTACAGCGCGACTTTATCCGTTCGAGCTTATTGTGGCGACACGGGAAGACGGCGTACTTCAATTAACAGGCTGCGTGAGCGCCATTTGTGAGGTTCAAATAACTGGAGAAAAATTTTACAACGGTCCAAAGGAAATAGTTCGTTCAGATGTATTGCCGACGAAAAGTAATAGTGTTCCGACACAGCCGGCGCACATATAGCCGACTTTTTGCAGTCTCCTCTCGCTCTTAGTGTAAAACTACCGCATGCTACCCGTAATAGCTTACTTCCTGCCGCTTTAAGCACGCTCACAGATGTTTTCAGACCGACTAGAGAGCATGTACGCCAACCGCCGACTGCCAGTGTCTCAATCTTACCATCGGGCTGTCTGTATTTTTGCACGTGAGAAAAATCGGTCACGAATTCCGAATAACGATCCTCGCCATATTCAATTGTGGGAAGTGGATATTGAAGTCCCTACACATCTCCTTTTATAATAATAATAATAGTGATAATGCTTTATTTAACTTGAAAAAAACTGCATACAGAAAAAAGGTTTTTAGATACTTTTTTGCACATTTTGGAGCCTAAGCTTTGTTTTTTTACGTATAGTATCCTAAACGAAATAAGGTTATATTGCTCTGCTATATGATTGATTGACTGATTGATTAAATCAGCGTAAGCATTTCTGCCACTCCCGGATATACTGCTGGGCGGGCCGKGTATGCTGGGTTGGAGGGGTACAATGCTGATTGCTAGTAGAGCGACTGCCTAGCGAATGTTAGGAAATATAAGGACTGGAATGGGAAGGTTATATAGGTACATTCATATTCTTTGAATGTTTTCTTGGTGCTGTTAACATCATTATTGGTCCATTTCAGAGTCGCTTGATTAATTTCTTGTGCCTTGTCATTTTTAGCCATTATTCGTCGTTCTTCCCTGACTTCTGAATTATCCTCTCTATAGTCGTTTTCAATGTAAAGCACGGTCTTCCTCTTTTTCGTTGGTCTCTACTTAGCTGCCAGGTCTTCCTTAATATGTGATCTGCCTCCCTCCTTTAGATGTGTCCCTAGTATTTCGTCGTGTATGCCTGTTTCTTTTATGATCGTTCTGCCTCCTCCGTTGCTGCCGCACGGGTGTATGTATGGATTGTCATTTTCAGTTTCTTAAGTTACTTATCTAAGCACTGCGTTCGCTCTTCTGTCGGTTGGGACATGTACACCTACTATCCATACTATGCGCAATCGCCGCTGATTGATTGATTGAGCCAGCGTACGGTAGGCATTTCTGCCGGTCCCGGATATACCGCCGGGCCGGCTACGTCTACGCTGGGTTGGATAGGTGATACGCTTGTTGCTAGTGGGTTCCCACGTAGCACATGTTACGTGAAGCTGAGGATTGGAATGGGAAAGTTTGCAGGTTGCACCCAACCAGTGAATGCTTTTATTAAATATTTTTGTGTTTGATGTCGGTTTGGCTCGGCTGCATTGTTCTTGTTGGAGGTCGTTTAAGATTGCCGAGTTTTACATTGTTCTTGCGCAGTTTTTTTCCAAGCTACTTCTGAGCTTCCATATGTTTCATCTAGAGTGATCCATAGTTTTTTCTTATTTCTCTGTTCTTTTGTATATTTGGTGAGCCAGTTTGCTTCGAGGGCAGTTGTTGTGTTCCAAAATTTTATGTACCAGTATCGTGTAATTTCTTGTATACACTTAACTACACATACACAGAAGTACTTCACGATAAACATAGAACACATTGTGAATTAAACTCTTAGATTTTTATGTAGTTGTTGAATTATTGTATCTTTTTTAAGTTGCTCGTTGATGCTGATGTTGACGTTTCCTTGTTTGATTTCATTTATGCTTGTCCGACGCTTGTTGGAGGTATGTCGGGTGATGTTCTACAGGATCATTCTTGTCCATGTGCATTTTTTATATACTAGAGATTCTTCACGACTGTGGGCTTACGTCTATGACTGCCTGGTCTCTAGACAAAATTATCGCATTATAATAGCAGTTACTTTCACTCCTTCTTTCTGGTGTTGCCGGTAAGATTTCTTCCCTCTAACAGAAGCCTTTTTGTTCCAAGTCGTTTATGACTGCTGGGATTCTTTTCTTCCAAATTGCTTCCGAATTTCCACATGTTTTGTCTGTTGTGATTTTCTGTTTATTTTTCTTGTCCGATTCATTTGTTATTGCTGGACAACGTTCTCGCGATATATCTATTTCGTGAGCCAATGTACTCCGTAGGCGGTTTCTGTCCCACAATTGTATAACTTTTTGTATATACTAGGCTAGAGACACGGAACTACTTCACTATAATGATTACAACAATAACAACAGCAACACAAACACAAGGATACAACACTAGAACACATTATTAAGGAAAATTCAGTATGATTGTTTAACGCGACGCTCATCTTGGGTCGTAGGCATATAATATCGTTCTAAACGGTTTCTGTTTGCGCTAAAATTTATTTTGCCTTCTCTTCTTTCGCGTTCGTTGAGTTCTTGTAGTTGTAGAGCATCTTTTTTCTTGTTACTGGAAGGACATCTAAAAAGACAAGACTTACATTGTTATTTGTTGATTAGTTGATTGCTGTAGTCTTAAGACTACAGTATGGGTATTGGTGTTGATATATTTTTGATTTCCTGAATGCTTAGGATTTTAATTATTATTACTAGTGCTTCATTCTACTGAACGGGTGAAAAATAAATTTACGACAAAGGATGAAAGGTCTTTTGTTCGCATAGTCCGTCTCCTATACGAAGAAAATCATTATCGGATAGCACATAAATTATTGTTTAAATGCACCGCTATCACGAAGGAAAAGAATTCAAATTCGGTATGCTGGGGATATAAATGTTTGGGCATAAAATGCCCTACTTATATCGACAAAAAAATTCCGAGTGGTCTGGTAATTATCATCAGGACATGTACGAGTCATTGTTTGAAACATTGCGGCAAAAGTATCCAAAAAAACGGTTGCTGGGTTGATAAAATCGCCAGACAAGATACGCACACACAATCACTCTGATTGAGGATTTGCAAATTGTGGGAGTTATATTTTGTTTGGGGGTGTTTTTTTTAATTTGTTTATGTGTTGATGCCGTGTGCTTTCAAGATGTCGGAAATGTTTTTAAATAATTTTGGACTGCAAGGGAATGAGCAGTATTGTCTTGAAAGCTTGTTGGTCAAATTGGTGTTATTTTCTTGTCTATTACTTTTACTTTTTATTGATTTTTGAATCGAATATTTTGTTATCTCGATAACGTTTTGTGGATAATTATTTCATTGCAATAAATTTGTTAGTTTACTAATAACGTTTGGTCTGTGCCAGTATATGAGAGTAGTTATGGTAGCAAATCTTTGTGAAAATGGATGGTTTGAATGATAATTTAGGATTCTGTTTTTTTGACACCTATGTTTTTATTACTTTTGTTGATGGTCATATCTAAGTAGTTTATCTTACAATGCTTTTACTTCCCGTGTGAATGGAAGTTTTGTATGGAAGGAGTGGTTTAGTACTTCTGTGATGTGTTCGTTAGCTATTGTGATTATCCCATCAACATATCTGCCAAAGAATTTAATCGGGAAGTTAGTTTTGTTAAGCATGCTCTCCTCTAAATGTTACATCGAATTGGAAGTAAGCGGTGCTTGAGTGTTTCTTTAGTGCAATATTAAAAAATCCTTTTGGTATTTTTATGAATTGCTTTATCTTATCCCATTTTTCTTCTATGAGTGTGGTTGCTAACTCAATTGGAATGTTGGTGTTAAGTGATATGATTCCATATGTATGCGTCAATCTTATATTTTTTTTAGTTCTTTTAAATGATGAGAATTTTTAAGAAAGTATGGGTTTTGATTTGCAATTCTAGTATTTATACGGATTAAGAAAGTTAGTGTCGACAAAGAAGGGCCGTCCAAATGAGATAAAGTATACTTACAGGCTAGCCATTCAGCCAATAAATAAATAAATATTCACGTGTACATAAGGATATTCGATTATCGACGGCCTGAGTCAACAAGGGGAATCCAGTGTTTATCCTATAGCCAGCAGGTGTTCAGTAGTAAGCACAAGCTAGATTAACTGTAAATTAATTTTCCAGCAATTTCTTTAATACATTTCATGGCATTCCCTAATTAGTCGTTTGTTAACTCCATGCGTGCAAAGTGGCATCCTGTCTTCCAACAAATCCGTGCGTGCGTGGCCATCTTAACAATTAAAAGGGACCCGTAATGGGCCGAGACAATTGATCGGCTAGGTTAATGCCAGTTCACGCTGCAACCCGCAGACAGTAAGTCAGGTTACTGTCAGGCAACACGCGATTCCCCAGCTGTCCTCATAAAAAAATGCCTTTAAGAACACGGGTTTTCCTAAATTCTAAACTACCCAGAGCCAAGAATATAAAAGCTTTTCATTGTCTCTACGTTATCTCACATGGAGAAAGATTTACTTTCGAATATTTTTGTTTTTCACTAACAGTGGGATAGTCTGCACATCAGCAAGTAGAGGTGGAGAATGCGGGAAATTACTCACTATTATTTTGGAAGTATGACTTTTTAAGCGAAAGAAACTAACGTGTTGAATGGTTTCAAAGGTGCATTCATTGTGAAACATTCTGAATCAATTGGGTATATTATATGGTATAATGGGAAACAAGCTGATTGTTTTGATTATATGTGCCTTGTCTGACTCTGCGAATATGTTTTGATAAAGGTAATGCGACTTAGACCTTAATACTTCCCATTAAGTGGATCAAATCAACAAACTTTTGAAAGATGGGTCATACACTTTCATTTTTTATGACCCGACTCCAAGAACTAAAAAAGAACTTAATTCGATGCTTAACAATCCAGCAGTAAGGAAAAAACTACCTTCAAAGGAATCGAAACCCCATCGTCTATACGGTCTTCCAAAAATTCATAAAAAGAAATTCCACTCAGGCTCATTATTAGCACTATCGACTCACCCACGCACTTATAACATCGCCGAATTCTTAGCGAATCTTCTGATGGACTACACGAGGAAACTCGGAACTCACCCTCGCTTTGCAAAACGTTCATTAGTCAATTATTATCCCGGGACAATCAGCCTGATAAATTCGCAGACTTGGTAGACAAATGTCTCACTTCATCGTACTTCACATTTCATGGTCAATTCTACCGAAAAATGTCTGGTACACCTATGGGTTCCCCATTGTCACCAGTAGTGGCAAACGTATTCGTGGAAGGCTTTGAACAAATTGCTTTAAAGTCATCAGACCTGACACCTAAAATATGGCTTCATTATGTCGACGACACTTTCATTATATGGGCTAACGGATCCAACACCTAGATCACCTTAATTCCCAACATTCCGATATCAAATTCACGATTGAAATCGAATGAAATAGTTCTCTCACATTTCTTGATGTCCCCATACCCATACAGATCGGTACTTGCTCTCATCACTACACATCACAAAAACGTTATCTCCTAAATTCTCTTGTTAACCGTGCTATAACAATTTCTGAACCGGACAAGACTTACGCATCAATCTGGCCAAGAACGGCATAATAATAGTGAGATACATTTCCCATGTTCAAGGTGTCACAGACAGTGTAACGAAGTTACAAACCGGGCCTCAGCCAAGTTTCAATCCGCGGCTTTATATCTGTCTCAAGTTCGCGATTCACGGRGTTCGCGTGGAATAACACATGCTGGCGCCACTAGTCAACTCTCTTGTTCCCACGAATCCAGTGAAAACTAAGAAAAGCGTGTCCGACCAGTTCAGCCGGACAACCAGGTCCTGACTGGTTTTTCTGTTTGTGCCTCCCGCACCCCGCTAACATCTTTTACAGCTGACGGCATCCACCCTCGAGTTGTTTCCTAGAAGGCCGATCTTCACTGCAGCTACCCTGGTCTGCACACGTAAGAAGGATCATGTGTAGTGGTCTGAGGAGCATACCTCAGGATAATAAAAAACTGGCGCCCGAGAAGACCGTCCTGTCGAGCTGTGAAGAAGAGCTCTGACGTCATAACCGCACCGTATTACGCAACAGTCCGACCGTCCACCCTCCGGCACGAAGGCCGGATCCGCTTACAACGAAAAAGGCGTCACAACAGAATTGGCAAAATTCTTAAGAAGCAACTCATCCGTACTATCTATAAACCCCCTTCGAAAATGGCACAGATTTTTCCATATCCGAAGGGCAAAATAAATCCTCTATCTTCTAGAGGTATTTACAGCATCTCTTGTTCGTGCGGTGCCATATATATCGGCGAAACAGGTAGATCCACTAAAAACAGACTTAATTAACATAAACGCTGCATAAAATCAGGTTTCTTCGCTAACCGAGCAGTAAGCGAACATCAGCATGAAACCGGTCACGATATTTTGTTTGACAATGTGTCAGTTCTTGCGAAAGTCTCCTTTTTCACAACCAGAAAATTTCCAAACATCGAATAATCTAAACCAGGTGAATGGTTATCATCTTTCCACTATTTGGTACCCAATCACTTGATGGCTATCCCCACTTTCACAATCTCTCTTTAGCATCCCTACCTTCCTCGTAACGCCAGGTACAAAGTTAACTATCGTTGTAATTCCCTTTTTTCCTCGGAATTGGGTTCAGTTCGGATGCGTTTCTCGTGTTAGGTTTGTTCCATATTTCATACTAAGACTAAGATTTCAATTTAACTCAGGCCGCGAAAGCTTATGTTCTTACTATTTAATAAATTTCCAACAGACCCAAATTTTCTCTAAATGTAGTGTGCTGTACCAGACCAGACCAGAATGTGAGAGTATTGAATGCGACAATGTTTAACTTCTACTGGAACTGTTTCACGGCCGAGACAGATATCATACTGTTAACTGAAACATGATTAAGTCCGCATATTTTATCTAATGAACTATTTCCTGATCATTTCAATGTTTTTCGTTGTGATGGAGTTACTGGACGTGGTGAAGGTGTACTGATTGCTGCAAGAAATACTCATCATTTTGAAATGTACTCTTTAAATATTGTTTCTCCAGTTTCTCCTGTTGATATTGTAGGAGTAAAAGTGTTTTATTATTATTCTATTGTATATTCCTCCGGCACAACACTTAGATAGTTATGTTACATTATTTCAATATTTCGGAGTTTTCGATCTATCAGTCTGGTTCTCATGTTTCAGGTCTATATACCATTTATTCTCAGTTTGTTGATTTGAATAACTTAATTCAGAATAACCATGTATTGAATTCTAACAACAAAATGTTAGACCTGATTCTAGCGAATCGTAACCTAGTCAAGGCATTATTTTCCGTTGGCTGAAGAAGATCATCATCATCCATGTTTGAATTTTACATTGGACTTTATAAAAGACTCGTCGGCTTCATTTAAAAAACATTGTAAGGCAGATTTTTAAGGTTTGTATTCTTTTATCAAATCTTGTTTAATATCCTGGTAGGTTTGTGCCCAGGTAAAGAATAGTTCATAAAGTGGTCAAGTATCCTTTGTAGTTTACGGGTTCCATCATCAAAAAGAGTAAGCAAAATAATATAAACCTTGGAATCTCTACAGAAAAACCAAGCTCCTCTTCCATCTAGATATATAATAAAACCACTACGCAAAGATAGACAACAAATTTCCAGAGAACACAAGAAATTCATAGAATCGACTGAACGTTCACTTGAAAATGACCCTAAAAAGTTCTGGTCCTTCATCAATTCGAAAAAGCAGTCGTTCAATCCTCCGGGTCGCATGCATTTTAAGGACAACCTGTTGGAGAATCAACAAGAAATTGTTAATGCATTTGGTAAGCACTTTTCCAGTGTCTACAATTTCAGCTATGATATTATCTGTGATGATACCTGTGATAGTACTGTAAATAGTTGTGAATTCTGTGATAACAAAAATTGCCCATCTCTTTGTGATAAACTTGACTGTGATAATATTAACAGTGATAACCAACTAATTTTTAATAAGTTCCTAATTAATCAGAGTGATATTCTGAGGGCTATTAAGAGGACGAAATCCAACAATGTTTGTGGTCCCGACAATATTTCTATGTATGTTGTTAAAGACCGTATATTCTGTTTTCAAGATCCTTTGTGTCACATATTTAATTTAATAATTTTTACTTCTATTTATCCAAATAGGTGGAAATTATATCGTTAATTCCTATATTTAAAGCAGGTGACAAGACGCATATCAATAATTACAGATCAATCGCACTGTTGTCAAATTTTGCTAAGCTTTTTGAATGTGTTCTGTCAAATATTATTTAGTCACATGTTAGTAGTCAAATAGTTTCGGAGCAACATGGGTTTATTAAAGGACGTTCCAATGTGACGAATTTGTGTGAATTTACGCAGCTTGTATCCACTGCCTTAGATAATCGTTTACAAGTGAACGCAATCTATACTGATTTGAGGAAAGCGTTCGATATAGTACATCACTTTATATTATTAAGAAAATTGCGGCGTACTGGCTTTTGTAATCAGTTACCAATATTTTGTGCTAAAAGTGGAGTTGCGCAAGGTTCAAATCTAGGCCCGTTACTATTTATTATTTTTTATAATGATGTTATTAAGGATATGAAAGACTGTAAAGTATTTATATATGCAGAAGATTTGAAAATTGTACATGTCATTAAATCTTACAAAAATTATCTGGAGTTACAAAATAAGATTGATGTATTAAATTCATGGTGCTAGATCTGAACATTAAAAAATGTAAAAAAATTACCTTTACAAAATTAATTTTTATTATAATATAAATGGTATTTTGCTTGAAATTTGCGATCAAATTATAGATTAAGGGATAGTTGTTTGATCTTTAATCCTCATATTGTTCATGTGGCTAGTGCTGCTTTTAAAATATTAGGCTTCATATGTAGAAATACAAAAGATTTTATTAGCGTATCATGTATTATAATACTATTTTATGCACTTGTGAGATCCAGATTTGAATAATGTTGTGTTGTTTGGGGTCCTTATTATCAATTTTATATAAATATGTTAGAGAACGTTCTGAGAAAATTTGCAAAATATTTGTACTATAAAGTATTTAATMGATACCCCACTAGACATGGAACAAGAGTGATCTTCTCTATAATGTGACTGAAGACAGTTGATTATGTAGAATTATGTATCTTTTAGACAACGTTAACATTACTGTACCTGTAACAAACAACAGAAGTCCTTCTACATTTACTATTCTTACTATTCTTCCCCAAATACCTTGCATCACTTAAATTCACCTCTTTTTTAATGCTTCAGGTTATGCAATAGTATTAATAGTTTGGATCTGGATATATTTTTTGACAAATCTAAATCTGTAAGGGTCAAACTTCTTCAATACTTTTCTCTATAATCTTTTTACTATCCCACTAAGCAAGCAATGTTACACAACCTTAATTAAATGTTTCTATTGTTGACTATAACAACTTTGCTATATCAACATTAACTTCAAGTATCTGTAAAGTTACAAGACCAAACCTACAACAATAATATTTCAGCAATGTTAATATTTAATTTGTACTCTGTCAATGTTGCTGAAATATAGCAGCAGGAGACATTCCGTAGTGTTCTAATTTTCTTGCACATGAAACATTAGATTAATGTTGCAAACGTAACGTTGAAAATGTAGCGTTAAGGCAAACAAAACTTGAACTAACGTTTACGACAGAAATGTTGCTGAAAACTCCCTGACTATGTTTCATGTGTAACGTTTAAAGAAGGTGGCAGCAATGCTTAAGTTGCAATGGGAGAAACTATCGCCTTCAGACGCTTGGCATGTGCTATGTGTTGAGGTTACGTTATACTCCATAATTAAGTGTGCGTTTGTTAAAGAATAGCGGTACAAAAATGCAATATGATGATACAAAAGCAAAAGGACTAATATAGAGATGCAGTCTCAACAAAGTAACACAAGCAGGGTAAGAAATATCTAACAATTATTATAGATGTTGAAGATATACAGGAGTCTTTTAATTATACCGACAACGCTTCACTGTAGATTCGGGGCATCAAATAAACACGATTTATTGAAAAAGAGTTGTATAAGTTTTTTTGTTAATAATTTTGTATATAATTAAGATATGTTAGCGAGTTTTTGCACATGGTTGAAGTTCATTTAGGCACATAATTGGTAGAAAGTATAAAAAATTAAAATTAAATACATTATAAACGCGCTGAAATAAATGAATATTTTTATCAGAAAAACTTCGAGAAAAGAAATTAAAACTAAATTTAAATTCTGTTGGTGAAAAGTTGTATGAAGTTGGCCATGCAATTTTATAACTAAATTATTTTGCTTGCAACGGCATAAAACCAAATGATAATTGACAATAAAATGCACAAAAACGTATTTTTCTTGTTAGTTACGTATCAGCATATAATTATTTGATGGCCATCAACCATTATGATATTCGAACATCCAGTTGATTGACATGTTTTTTTCAGAAGTAATCAAATCAAATTTCATATTGATGACCATGCGTTTCAAAAGTACATTATGGCATGGTTTCAGCATGCAAAAACTCGGTTGGACAGAACACAGCAGCAAAATGAATAAAGTGTTTTTTGTTGTAATATTTTTATATACGTATAGAATGTATTATTTGTTTATATTTAATAAAAGTGTTTTTCAGTTTATAACATTTTTGTTTTTTTGTAACTTAATTATGTAGTATGTTCCCGGATTGACTTTTACAATAGGTATAACGGACGAAAAATTTTGGAGTATATCGCAGATTTCATTTCTTGCCACCTATCTCTGCTTGGTCTAAAACTAATGCTTAGATCAATTATTTGGTAAAAATGAGCTTTAGACCAAGGAGGGCTGGATGGCATAAATATAATCTGTACTCCAAATTGTTTGTTGTTTATACCTACTGTAAATAAGTTAATCCGATGGGTCGCAATATATACTTTCATAATACCTAACTAAAAGTAACATTGCTTAGCAGAACACACCAACCTTGTGGGAAGTTACAATACACATTGCTAGTACTTTCAAATAACATTTACAACAAAACGTTTCAAATATGTTTTTTTGCAACAAGGACAACATTGCATAAATATCGCACAAACGTTATTTATAAGAGGTTACTCTTGAAATGTATCTTTAATGTACTTAGAGCGTTGTATTAACATTGCACCTACCTTTTTTTTAAAGCCAATTGCAACATTTCACACAGTTGTGAAATTATATTATTATATAGTTAAATCTTCCAACACTTCAAACCCGTTTTTAAAAAGATTTATTTAAATGCAATATTACAAACTAATTATTTTAGCCACAACGAATAAACGATAAAGGGCTTGTTACTACTATCAACTACAATGCTAATCTAATGTCTAACTCTAACTAACTGCCCGTGCGATGTTCGTCCCGGGTGTTGCACGTTCAAAACGCCAAGTCGGCAAGACTTGGAGGACGGTGACATCTTATCTTTTTCAATGTCACGGGAATGCATCTCCTAACTCCTCCCCCGTTTTGGTGTGAACGTCCGCGTTCACATTGGATTTTTGGGAAGTTTTGACGAAAATGATCTTCCTTGGCTTGCACAGCAGGTCCTGTAGTCTCGCTCGAAATTTGAGGGCTAGCACAGAAACAATTATTAAAATTAAAACAATTACAACGGTTAAAGTATAATGCGTGAATTGCATTAGAGGTTCCAAGTGAATTGGATGGTCCTGGAGTTCTTCAGCTTCCCGAAGTAGATCGGTTGGATTTTCCAAGTGCCGTAGTAATAGTCCTGATTGTCGGTGATAATTTAGGGACAGTTTCGAGATGTTATAGGTAGATATCTCGAAAAGCGGCATGGTGTTGTCAAAAGTTGAAGTACCGATAATTATTCGGCAACGGGAGCTCAGAATATTTGTTCCTTTCAAAATCCTCTTGTTTATTTGCCCATGGCAGTCTTCTAAAACTTCACTAAATTCCTTAGAGATCGTCAGAAGCTCCCTGTTCTTCAATAAGTGCGAGATTTGGTAGTCGTTGGTAATTTTGGTGGTGGTACAACCTTCGGTTTCTTGAAGTGTGCAATTTTCATAAGACGGTTCTTGTAAACATATTGCAAAAGGTTCCACGGCCTGACAATCTTCATCGGTCCAGTAATTAATGTTATTGATCTTGACTAGAAACCTTTTGGGTGGTATTATTGCAATATCTTGGTGATTGGGCAATGGATAAATTTGGGAATAGTTTGCGAGAGTGGGCTTCAGTATTGGTATTTTAAGGAGAAAAGTTATTGCCTGATTGGTTCCGATTACTACTAGTCTTGTCATTTGTAGAATTTTAAACAAATGTACGTTATCGAACGGTAATAATTGCTGATCGGCATAAATTTTGGTCAGATATTTATGGATTTCAATTAATTCGTTTGCTGTCATTAGTTCTAAATTTGGTGTTTCTGTCCAGGACATACTTATAGTTCTTTCAATCATTTGAAGCTTGCTTAATAAAATTTCGGATTGGTAAATTTCGTTTTGTAGTATGATACGAATTTCTTCCGCTTCACGTACGCTATTTAAATAGTTTTCTGTGTTTTGAATGTTTTGGGTTAAAATTTTGAAATCTTCGTCATACCTTTTGGTCAAATGGTTTGCTAGCGAGGTCAACTTGTTAATTCGTATTAATTCGGAATTTTGGTTTTTATAAAGGTGATCTAAATTTTCATTAATGTTTTTCAAGTCGTCCTCATCGAGGTTGCCTGTTATGAATTTAATAGCTTTACCCAGAATGTTAACCAGTGCTCTTTTAGTTCTGTAATTGAATTTATTTATAAGATTGCTAATTTGAGTGATTTTGTTTAGTAATTGCTGATGTAAATTATTAGTCAATTTATCGATAGTGCTTCTTCTTCCTAACATTTGTGCGTTATTGACCAAAAGTGCGAAATTTTGCTCTATGTTTGTAACATTTAGATAAAATAAAAAGTTGTGATAGTGGTCCAGGACCTTTACCTGGTTTAAAGGTTCCTCGAAATATCCATTGCTCTTAATTGTTTTGACCTGAAGGGCCTGGAACGGCGGGATCTGAATGATCCACAATATCGGGAGTCTGTAAAGAAGATGTGTGTCTTAGTCTTTTTATTTTGCTAGCATGTGCTGTAGTTTGGTTTTGTTTTTGCGTTACGCCTATGAGTTTACTTTGATTTTGGTCGTTAACAAGTATCTTTTCGTATGGAGGGTCTACTTTACGGGGTCTATTTCTTTTTAAATAGATTTCTTTATTAATTAAATCAGGGGGATCACTTCGATTTTCGTTCCTTTTGTCCAAAGTATGCTGCGCTTTTTCTTTATTTTTCAAATAAACTTGGTCGTAGAAAGGTAAAATTTCTCGTTTTCGCTTTTCATTATACTGTTCGTAAACTGTCATACTTATGTCGAACTCGGGTAATTTTTCGTACGGACCGTAAAGTAAATTAAAGGGTGAGAACCCTGTCGATGAGTGTATGGATTGATTGTAAATAACTACAGCGGATATCATTAAATTACATGGTTGTTCATTAGGGTTTTTAAGTTTTAGAACTCTTAATTTTTCTATAATCGTGGAATGAAAACGTTCGATAGGCGAATTAGAATTTGGGTTGTTAACTGTCGTGAAATGAAGCTCAATTTTGTGCAATTTACAAAATTCTTTAAATGTGTTATTTTGGAATTCTTTTCCTTCGTCGCAAACTATCTTTTGTGGTACGTTATGGTGAGATATGTAGTGCCTTAATTTATTAAGAACTGTTAAGGCAGTGCCGTCCTTAATTAAATATGCTTGTCCGTAACGCGAGAACAGATCTATTATGGTAAGAAATTTTGACTTTGAGAAAGAAAATGTGTCGATGTGGACTACTTCGAAGGGTCTTTTAGCTAAAAGGGGACCTGAAAGTTTTAAGTTGTAAGGGTGTCTCTCGTATTTTGCCTGTAAGCATATGTCACATAAATTAATTACATCCGTAATGGTTTGTTTCATATTCGTCCAGTAATATTTCTGTTTTAGGTGATTGTAGGTTTCGTTTATTCCATTATGAGTGCGTTCATGATATTCAGTTACGATTTCTTTTTGATTTTCAGAATTTGTTACGTCTTTACAGCAATTGTTACTTATAAAAATCTTAATAGAATAATTAAACAGTTTCTTACACAATTTAGCGAAATGAGCTCTTAGTGAGCTATCAGTAAAATAGATACAGTACGACTGATCTGGTTTAAAAATTTCTTTCATCAATTTTGTAAAATCTTCGTCTTGCGCGTTAATTCTAATGGTTATATTATAATTATTTTTATTAAAGGGTTTTGTGTATTTACAGAGATATTGCTCACCTGGGCGTATTATGATTCTATTGGAAAAGACGTTTATAGGTTGTTCTGTAATAGGTAGAATTTTCCCGCCGTCCTCATCTACTGAGTGTGCGGTTCCTAAGCTTTCAGATTCATTGAATATTAAATTTTCCAAACTGTTTAATGCATTATCGTCAAGAGGCGGTACTTCGTTTAATTCCGCTAATTGGGAATTAACGATTTGTTCAATTTCGTCTTCTGTGATACTGGGTACTTCTGCGATATTAGCAATCATGGATTCGGTGTCGTCGGAATCGTTATTATTGATTTCTATTCTCGAAAGGGCATCCGCTACTTTGTTTTCTTTACCTTTAGTGTGAATTATTTGAAAGTCATACTCGTCCAATTTTAATTTCCATCGAATGAGGCGTGAATTCGGTTCCTTTATTTTATAAAGCCAGACAAGAGGATTATGATCGGTCTCAATAATAAAATGTTGTCCAAATAAATATGGCCGAAAATGTTTTGTCGAATCGAGTATTGCCAGCAGTTCCTTCTCTATTGTGGAGTAATTCCGCTCCGCCGAATTCAAAGTGCGCGAGTAATATGCTATGGGCCTATTTGACTGAGATAAAACTCCAGCTATTGCAATATCGGAAGCATCGGTTGTTAATTTGAATTGTTTATTGAAGTCAGGATAAGCCAAAATAGGTGCGTTTATTAAAAGTTCCTTGCATTGTTCGAAAGCCGAAATATAATCTTGATCATTAATATTGATTTTTGCTCCCTTTTTCAAGCATTTTGTGAGAGGTGAGACTATTTTCGCGAAGTTCGAAATAAATCTACGGTAATAACCTAATCAATCCCAAAAATGATTTGATTTCTTTCGTAGATTTAGGAATTGGAAATTTTTCTATCGCCTCGATCTTTGAGGGATTCGGCTTTATGCCGTCGGGCGTTATGACATGGCCTAAGAACGCGACGTCTTTTCGAAGAAACTCGGACTTATCGAGTTGGACCTTTAAATTAAATTTTCTCATTTTCTCAAAAATTAATTTTAAGTGGATTAGATGCTCTTGGAGGGATTTTGAAAATACTACAATGTCGTCCATGTAGACGAAACAGAATTTATTTAGATATTCGCGGAGGACATTGTCCATTACACGCTGAAATGTGCTGGGCGCATTTCTCAAACCGAATGGCATCCTAACATACTCGTAATGCCCGCTATTTACCGAAAATGCTGTTTTTTCTACCGAATTGGGGTGCATCTCGATTTGATGGAATCCCTGGGCAAGATCGAGGGTTGTAAAGTAAGAACACTTTCCTAGGTTGTCTAAGATCTCGTCGATGCGGGGCAAGGGGTATTTATCAGTAACAGTCTTTTCGTTCAATTTCCGAAAGTCAACGACCATCCTAAATTTCTTTTTACCGGACGCGTCGGTCTTTTTCGGTACAATCCAGACGGGCGCGCTATATGGCGAAATCGATGGACGGATGATTTTATTGTCTAATAATTTTTCGATTTGATTTTGAATTTCTAATTTCATGGTATGTGGGTGTCGAAAAGATTTTACAAAGACAGGTTCTTCATCTGTTGTCCTAATTTCGTGTTTTACAGCGTTGCTAAAAGTTAAGTCGCTACTCTCATTATAAAATATATCCTTAAATTGCATGCAAAGCTTTATAATTTTGTTTTGTTCTTCCTTGTTTAGATGGAGAATCCTAAGGTGATCCAAAAGTTTAAAATTTTGACAATTTTGAGGCGGATTTGCAACGTCGTGTTCTAGTAGAGGCATTACTTCAATTCGTTCGGAAAAATTAATTTCTACATCTGTCTGTTGATCTATTGGTAATATACAAAAACCTTTTTTCGCAGTTGTTATTGATTCGGGTATCGATAAATTTTCATTAATTTTTAATTCTGGAAAGACAATATCGCCATTATCGATAGTCACTGGAATTTTAACAAAATTATTTACATTCAGTTTTATGGGCTTTAACTTTTTACTAGTATATTCAAGGTGAAATGGCAGGCTAATATTGCAAATTTCTAAGGTATTAGTTTTATAATCAATTTTAGTGCCCAATTTTCGTAAATCGGAACTACCAAGTAAAGCGTCAAATTTCTCGTGCCAATCCACTACATGAAAATGAATCGGTTCTTTTAGGCCTACTTCTTTAAACAAGGGAATGCTTATGTTATTTTCGCAATAAATTTTGCTCCCTAAACCAGATACTACAAACGGTTTGTTGTAAATAAAATCTGAAAATTTTTCGAAAGCAGGTTGACTATTAATTACAGAATTTGATGCGCCGGAGTCTATTAAAATTTTTAAGTCAATATTAGGTAAATAAATAAATGGAAGTTTTGGCTTTATTTTTATGGAATTTAAATCAATTAATTTGAGGTCTCCGAGGCTTGTATCTGAAAATTTTCTGGATCTTCCGCGTAAAATTCGTCATCAGCTTGGTCTGCGCCGTTTTCAGGGCAGAAATTATTTTCATTGTAACTTTCTTCAGCGAGGTCCGCCGATTCTACGTTAAACAGCTCTTCGGATATAAAGTTTGGTTTTTGTTGATAATTTTGAACTGGTATTTGTTGTGTCCTGACCCGGCTTTGGACAGACATCGGGGTTGGATTTGGAAAACTGCTTGGACCGGGCCTATTTGCAAACGTTTGTTTATTTGGGAATTGTCTTTGTAATGGCTGAGTGGATCTATTTAGTGGGCTTCTGAATCCCGGATTAGAATTTTGATGAGGGAATGGGCGATTTTGGAAATTGTTCGAATTTTGATTATGAGAATTATTTTGAATGCGAGCTTGAACCGGAACATGTGGAATTTGGGGTCTTTTTGGAATATCTTGTGATTTTCGGAGAAATTCACAGTATTCCCACTCCTGTTTCCTGTTATCATAAAATTGGCATTTATTTATACATTCTTCGACAGAATTTAGTTGAAAGTGGCTAATGTAGCTTCTATAGGGTTCAACAAGACCAATTTGGAAAGTTTTCAGCGCAAGTTTATCGTAATTGGCGAGCTTGTATTTTAATTCCAGGGGATCTGTTACATTTAGTGACACGTATTGCAATAGATCATTACAACACTTAAGTAGTCTACCGTAATAGTCTAAGTAAGATTCATTTCGCTTTTGAACGCAGTGGCTTAAGGCCGCGCAAAGTAATTCTTCGCTTCTCTGGTCGCCGTATTTACGCAGCAGAGAAGATCGAATATCCTCCCATTCTATCGCGTTTTGGAACGAAATAAAATCTCTAGCGTCTCCTTTTACTTTATTTCTGATGGAAACGTTTACTAAATATTTTACATCAACAGTGATTCGTCCGTTTAAATGATTAATTAGATTATCTACTTCACTTATGAAGATCGATAAATTTTTGCCTGGGTAATATTCTGGGATAGCATCCAATAAAAGTCGAATTTCACTCATTTCGACAGGTACGACTTGAGTCTGAACCTGATGAACATCAACGTTTTCTGGTAAACTCATGTTTGTATTGACAATTCCGGCTAATTGGGGATCTTTCAAAATTTTACGCTTTTGTCTATAAAAATCTACTTGTTGTCTTAACTGAGCTAAGTCTAATGAATCTATGTCGTCAGCGATTATTTCCGCTTCGCTTTCCGAAGAAGAGTCAAACATTTAAATATAAAATTCAAGCAGTAACTTAACACTATTGATAGGAAAAAACAAAGGACTTACGTCACCAAGATTTGCATCCTATAGTGGGCTCGTTCTTAGATGTATTTCCAATCAGCGGTTGGTTCGTTGGGAAGAATATCGCATAAGGACTTGAAAGCCGCCTGAATCTCTGTAGCTTCGCCGAAGACAGAAGTCACTTCCGTGGGTCAATCTTCACCAATGGATTTTACAGAGTCAGTTGCGATATCCTGTTCGCAGCGCCAGTTMAATCTTCCAACACTTCAAACCCGTTTTTAAAAAGATTTATTTAAATGCAATATTACAAACTAATTATTTTAGCCACAACGAATAAACGATAAAGGGCTTGTTACTACTATCAACTACAATACTAATCTAATGTCTAACTCTAACTAACTGCCCGTGCGATGTTCGTCCCGGGTGTTGCACGTTCAAAACGCCAAGTCGGCAAGACTTGGAGGACGGTGACATCTTATCTTTTTCAATGTCACGGGAATGCATCTCCTAACTATATTAACATTACTTTGCTTAGTGGGATGTTATGTGCTAATTGTAATGAACTTTGCTTTGTGTATCTGTTACAATCTTTTTAGTTGTATTGTTTGTGTTAGCTTGCACACATATATTTGCTGTCCATTATAGACTAATGTCTGTTGGAAATAAGTCATATTATTATTATTATTAATTGGTTAGACACAGTTCGTCGCCTCATGCATCGGAATGAAGCAAGAGTATAAACGAAAATAGGTGGAGCTGGATGTTAGGTAATGAATTTTTTAATGTAGCTGGTGAACGGTACGAAGGTGAAGCAGATGCGTGTTGTGACAGGAATTGTAGTAAAATAGAGGCGAAAAGAACAAATATGATTTATTACTCGTTGACAATGTACAAGTTTGTTTACGTCTAACAAATGTATCCACAAAGCCTTGACTACGTTTCCACACTTTTCTCTCCAGCTTTCTCTAATTTAATTAATTCGAACTTCTCCGCAAAAGCCCTTTGTGCGCAGCTGATACGCGTTAAAAACAGAGATTTAGTGTGCACTTTCACGCCCGTAAAACGCCTTGAGATACAAGAGCATGTGAAGAACGACGGATCGTTTTCGACGTTCGTATATAGCGTGGRGCCGTGTCAATGCATCGGAGTCGAAAATAAATTATTCGCGACGATTACTCGGCGAGCATTCCGAACGTCTGCACGGGCCCTTTTATATACCGGTCCCGCTAAGGAAAATGTTTTAATAACAGTTTAAAAAATAAAAAGTGAGGGCGGTGTCGCCGGGGAATTAGGGAATATTTGTCATTTGCGACGCCGCGGGGACTCCCAGAGGCGGCCGTTGCGGCGGGCGTCGCGTAAAGCTGCCGCTACAGCAAAACACGGCCGTAATTAATGAGATTCCGTCGAACATCGGGCCGTTTTTATTTGGAACAAATTAACATGCCGATCGGCCCATGGGATTCGGCAAGTCGGACGCAGCCGACAATAAAAAGCTGCTTATGCGTGAGTATCGCGATTAAAAGACGCCGGCGCCGCCAAAAGCAAACCAACTCTGTACTGCCCGACACCTCGACAAAAATCCATCAATCAATTTCTTTCCACGGCCAACTCTTAATCCGGGACGACAAGAAGCGCGAATGGGTAAATAATGCTAATCAGCTTATAAGGAAAGCACTACGCAGTTAACTTGTAGACTGCATGACTGATCTAACTAGCAAAACCGCTGCAAATTGAATCAATACTTCCACATCCAAATGTCAAAATGACATTTACGTTTCTATTTCTTATACTATACGATTAGTAATCAGGTTTCGAGCATTTTTTCTCTCTACACATTTTTTCTAAGACAAACAGTCCTCGTGATATCAGCAAAAATATATAAATTTTTAAAATCGGTTTTTTCCAAATAACTCGAAAATTATTAACTTAACAAAAAAATAACAAGAGTACTTTCTGATCAGAAATTTGATTTTCTATATAATACCAAAATTTAAAAAATCGTACGAGCACGGTCCAAAATAGGTTTTTTGGAAATATTTCGAAAATGTCTGTTTCTAAGACACTTTTTGTGAAAAATTTTATTTCCTATCTGATGGTATTTTCATTTTTTGAATACATATATTAAATGTATTCGGATTTAGGAAAAACCGTTTTCTTTAAGTGACGCTTTTTTCTATCTTCAAAACAGTTTGCTGCACCGAAAATTTATAAGAACCAATAATACTCGCAGTTGTACATACTAAAACGAAAAAAAAAATAAAAAATAGCAAAAAGGGTAGTTACAGCCCAACTTCGCCCCCTTCCCTTCGCCTTCCTTCGTGATTTTTTCCATTGATGTTAGATAGTCAACTTTTTTATTTTAATTACAACATACGTATTTTTGCTGTATTCAGATTGGATTTTTTTTCTGAATTCAACGATATTTAACATGCATATTTTTGATAAACGATTATTGAAAATTAAAATTCTTAAGAAATTTATCTTTTTCTTCTATTTATTAAATCTCCCAATGTGTCATGAAACAATTAAAATGTATGATAAAGAAATAAAACACATCAATAACTGTTCAAATTGCCTACCACCTTGTTTAATGCATACACATATATATTTCGCAATTACTCCACGAGTCCCATTTAAAAGATAATAGCGAAGTATTTCTTGTCAAAGTTTAACAATTTTTTGTCTTAAAATATTAACATTTTCTGGAGGTGTTAAATAAACTCTATCTTGTGACATACCCATAACCAAAAATGCTATTGATAAAATATTCTATTTAAATCTGTCAAAAGTAATTCATCTAAGAATATTTTGAAATTTTCGTTTAATAAGGTGATATTTTTTGTGATGTATGAAAAATGGCTCAATTCATTAATCGCATAGAATCCCACACTAATTACGTCGAAACATCTTTGAAAATCATTTTCAATGACATCTCTGATTTTCTTGGCTCCATTGGCAAAGTATGTTTCTATTAAAAATACCATTGTTATTGAAAGTGCATTCATCAAATTATTGTTCTAGAAAAATTCAGATCTTATCCTAATGCATTTAAATAAAAACGACAAAACTGTATTCTTCGGTATCGATAAGTTTTAATGCACGAAGTTTTTCATATTTGTACGAGTACTGTTTAAGTGTGTGTTTTGTTAAAATACTATGAACTACAGTTTTTGTACTGCAAGGAAAACATCTAATTCCGTGTTTCCGTAGAACCTACGTTATTATGTTTAAAGTTACTTAAATAATCCATAGTTTATCAAATTCATTACAATTTTCTGAAATATTTTCGAATATGGAACTTCTCTGTCCGGAACACAAACACATTTTTAGGAATAGAAGTTTTTTGTAGAAAAACGTTTAGACAAGACAATAAATAAGATTATAATCTACTATACTATCTGCTATAGTAAAAGCTCACAATGACACTTATTGACATTTATAGAATTTTTGTTTTTTATGGCGCACTCGAAAATTTATATTTATACGTTTGCCAAATTTCAAGTTCATATATTAAGTCTTTCGAAAGTTATCGTGTCCACAAACGATACCACAGACGCACACACACAGACAAGAAATTTTTTGCTCAAATTTTGTTTTTTTGGCGTTTTCGACCATTTTAAAGCGAATGAGCAAATAAAAATTTTTGATTTTTTTTTCGCGATACAATACTTCCCATCCGTTGGATGTGGAAGTAATTGACGAAAATCAAAMAACACATGTTTCGCTGAACAATCTTAATTTAATTTCACCTACACAGAAATGTATCAGGAACTGATACAGATAAGAGAATGAGCGAGAGATGATGGACGAAAGTGTGTTTCACTTACTGACTGAACTTACATAAGTTTTTTTGAAATACTAGGATTGATAGTATAAAAGCTGAAGAAACTAGGGGATTTCGTCCTAGCAGGATTTTAAATAAGGGGTACTCATCAGTAGCGGATTTAGAGGGTGGACTAAGGAACTCAAACCCCCTCCAAAAGCAATTGGGTCTACTCCTGATAAATCTAAAATTAAACTTGATATTAGTGCAAGGCTACATGCAGTATCGTTTTCATCAGTTATCCTTACTTGATCGATTAAATAGGTATACCATTTTTTAATTTTACAATCTATAAGGTGTTTATGTATTGAGTCTTTAACATCTCCCTCAAACAGCAACAGAGGTACATCAAGAGACAAATGAGTTTTGCTCAATCCTTTTATTGAAAATTACTGTTTCTTACTCATATACAAAAGGTAAAAACATTTGTTTGGTCAATCCAAGCTATATACAAAGCAATGGGTGAAAAACGTTACACCCACTCATTTTGTTAATACACTTAAACTGAACATTCAATGAAATTTCATTCATAACGCTAATAAACATCAACAATACTACTTATAAATTTAAATAGCATTTATAGATACACAGGTAGTTCTGAACATGGGAGGATGAGAAATGAATTCAGGCGAGTCTATAGAGATGCAATAAGGCGCTGCAAAACAGATGCAAACGATAATATTATAAATACTGCCTCTAACAAAATTAAAGCGATGTGGAACATAATTAAACCGACGAGAAAAAACAAAAATTCGCCGTCGGACTGCGGCATACTGCAGATGAGTTTAACTCATACTTTTTTAATGTAGCAGGCTAAATTCTAAACAACCTGTCTAAGAACTACAAGGATCCTATTTCATTAATGGTCCTGTCAAAGATTATTTCTGTTTTATCCAAGTGTCTCAAGCCTACGTTAGAGACATTGTGTCGGGTCTTAAAAGTAAAAAAAATAAAGATATATGTGGTTTAAATGTAGAGCTTCTTAAATCCGTAATAGATGTATTGATCACCCCGCTTATTACGAGGCATGTTTTTTAAGTAAGTACCGTTTTGGAATTAAAAAAAGACAAAGATATCGCAATAATTTTATCTTACATGAAAGCCTGTACCTTAATCTACTTTTCTACATAATTTCCGTGAATATTGAGGCACTTGTCATAACGTGGCACCAGTTTTTGAATACCCTCCTCATAAAATTCTGCCGCCTGACTTGTTAACCACTGTATCACAAATGTTTCGACTTCGTTATCGTCTTGAAGACGCTGACCACCCACGTGTTTCTTCAAGTGGAGGAACAAATGGTAGTGGCTGGGCGCCAGATCAGGGCTGTATGGAGGATGATCTAGAGTTTCCCATTTAAAAGATTTGATGAGATCTTTGGTCCGATTAGCCACATGTGGACGGGCATTGTCATGCAGCAAAACGACGCCCTTACTCAACTTGCCACGTCTTTTGTTCTGGATTGCACGACTCAGATTGTTGAATGTCTTACAATAAGACGCTGCATTGATTTTCTCATTACGAGGCAGAAACTCCACTAGCAATACTCCTTTTTTGTCCCAAAAAACTGTGCACATGATTTTCCGGGCAGAAATTGTTTGCTTAAACTTCACTTTTTTGGGTGATGATGAATGTCGCCATTCCATGGATTGTTGTTTCGATTCTGGTGTGACGTAGGCCACCCATGTTTCGTCACCAGTAACAATTTGGTCTAAAAAATCTTCACCTTCATTGTGGTACCGCTCAAGGAAAGTCAATGCACTGCCTAAACGTTGGGTTTTGTGCAAATTCGTCAACATTTTCGGAAMCCAACGTGAACACAATTTCCGGTAATTCAAGTTCTCGGTCACAATGCGATACAAAACACTACGAGAATATTGAGGAAAGCAGTCGCACAATGATGAAATTGTAAAGCGTCTGTTTTCACTGACTTTTTCGTTCACTTTCTGCACCAGATCTTCATTAACGACCGAAGGACGCCCACTCTGTTCTTCACCATGCACATTTGTGTGGCCATCTTTAAATGCTCTCACCCATTTCCTTACCATTCCATCACTCATAATGTTTTGTCCGTAAACTTCACAGATCTCACGATGAATATCGATCGGTTTTACGCCTTTAGCACTAAGAAATCGTATAACAGCCCGTACTTCACAATCGGCGGGACTCACGATTGTCGGAGGCATCTTATACACTCAGTAAACATCGTATACAATGAAGAATCAAACTGTAATGGCGTCAGTGCGTAGACAAGATATGTAGGTAACCAGCGCGCATGCGCGGAACGCCGACCGTAGCGCTGCGGCGGCGGAATCGCAAAACGGTACTTACTTAGAAAACATGCCTCGTATTTTAATAAATATGTGTATAAGTAGGAATACTTTTCAGATTTGCTTGAAAAGAGCGCTGGTGATACCGATTTAAAAGAAAGGTGATGCCAGTGACATACGTAACTACAGACCTATTTCACTGCGCCCAGTTTCTCTAAAATTATTGAAAAATATTATCTAAGCAACTAACAGTTTACTTGGAAAGCAGGGCAGTTATTGTTAATAACCAGCATGGTTTCAGACAGGGCCATTCAACTGCCGATGCTCTTATGGCATTGATTAATAATGTGACTCGAGCTTTTGATGAAGGAGAGGATGTTATATCATCCTTCCTGGACTTGTTCAAAGCCTTTGACTGTGTTGACCCAGTAATACTTATTCGTAAACTGTATTATTACAATCTCCATTCAATAGCTCATTTCTTTCTAATCATTCACAGAAAATTATTTTTCTAATGAACTTCCTCTAAATATTGGTGTGCCTCAGGGCTCGGTATTAGGCTTTTGTTAATTCTTATTTTTTATTAACGATCATCCTCTCTGTATTGATCAGGGTGCAGTAATTTTATTTGCCGATGATACTACAGTCAGTTCCTGGGGCACCAACGTCGACGTGGTACTACATCATAACAATATTTCTCAAGCAAAGATTTATGACTGGTGTGTTAGTAATGGTCTTGCTATGAACAAGGATAAGTCAATTCAGATGATCTTGCTTAGACATGTTTCTATGGACTTCGCCAATTGCTCTAACTTCCTGGGAGTCACTCTTGATTCAAGACTGCTATGACATGCGCATGGTGAAAAAAACAGAAAAAATTCTTAATAAAATCATCTTTATTTTGCGGAACCTCAGTAAACATGTTACGAGAGACACTTTAAGGGTGGCCTATTTTGGTTTAATACACAATATTATTTCATACGGATTGTTGCTATGGGGTCACTCTTCTATTAGAGAACAAATATTTGTACTAAAAAGACTCGCAGTACGCATTATAGATAAACTTAACTTTAGAGCTGACTGCAGAAATTCATTCAAAGATCTACAAATACTTACTCTACCATCTTTGTTCATCTATGGAGCTCTTAATGATGTTAAATCTAATGCTCAGGCTTTTACCTGCAATAAGAATTACCATGATTATGATACCAGAATTTTTAGTCTTCATCAGGACTTCCACATACGACAGTATAAAAGCATTAGCTACTGACCTCACAAAACATGATTATTTCTTAATTTATTTATATTAATATTATATTTATCATAATGTTTCCTCATTAGTCAATTCCTGATTTTTCTTTGCACAAAAAAATTTGATGACTTGGACCGAAGACGATGTACATTGTTTCACGCACGTTAAAACATTTCTATTAGATTGGTTTAAATTGTGGTTTGTTAGACATCCTTATTTAAACACAAGTGATTTAGTAATATTATTCAATTCTGACCATGGATTTAGGTACTTTTGAAAATTTTTAAGAGGGGCATTTACTTGAAGCGATCGGGCAGAAATGTAAACTATGCAACCCATATTACCAGCGGGACATGGGACGTAAGAGGGTAGCCGATAGGTTGAAATCACGCAAAGATCGTACGAGCAACAGACGGGCTAAACTAATATTCAGAAAACTGCTGACTGTAGCGTGTGCATAAAAAGGTAAGCATGATATTAGTAACTTACTATGATATTATACCAGGTTATTCAAAATATGGAATAACCCATTTATTTCTGTAAATATGAACTATATAACATTTCATTCTAACTGCATGTCGACTATGATTTCTGGAGGAACTTTTATAATAATTTTCCTTCCACCTCCCCATTGCTTCAACAGACAGTAAATTAATGAGAAAGAGCTTTTAACATTAAACTTGTGACGTGTAATTAGACATACAATCTTAGAAATCCAGTCATATCGGAATAGATCGTATACCGCTCGATCATTCCCGACAGTATTGTATCTTAGCCTCACTGTTCACTGGATACCACGCAACGGACCTGGTGGGGATGGGTATTGGCATTCCGCTCTCGTGACGGACTCGTGCGAAAGGGTTTGCGGTTTTAGATTTTTTGAATGCTTTTACTCATTTATCGTGCTCATGTTTTTGGTAGTGTACAAAGAAATATGTAGCTACAACGTGGAGTTCGAATTTTTCGTTTATGTGCCTTAGTTTTCGAGAAATAGCTCGCCAAAAATACGCATTTTTAAGCAAAATATAACAACAAAKATTTACATTACCGTACCAAATTCAKAAAAAACTCGAACTCTACGTTGTAGCTACATCTTTTGTCATTGCCATGTCGAAATTTCACGTCGAAAAAGTTTCGAATAACTCAGTAAAATGTAAAACGGTAGGTGCTTAAAATGACCCAATTCGCTCTAGGTAAACGCCCCTCTTAAGATCGATTTACATCCATTGAGATTGTTTATAATCTATTCAAGTCGATTCGAATCACTGTGTTCATAGCTTCTTTTAACTACAGACCCATCTCCATTTTATGTAACTTTGCAAAAACTTTTGAAACGATAGTGTTTGGAAATATATATGAGACGATTAAACACCCTATTTCTCCGTTGCAGCATGGTTTTGTTCAGTTGAGATCAACTATTACTAATTTGGCTTGTGTTTCTCAGCACCTCGCCGAGTCTCTAGGCGGCAGAGGTCAGGTAGATGTGATTTACATTTTAGCATTCGATCAGGTTGACCATAATATTTTAATTCATAAACTTCGTGTTTTTTTCTCTACACCTCTGCTGCTGTACTTCCAGTCTTACTTGAGTGACAGACACCAGCGAATGCGCTGCAATAGCTACACATCGAATGAGTTTATTGTTTCGCCAGGGTTCGAATCTTGGCCCCTTGTTGTTTTTGTTATTCATTAATGATATCACACGTGTCATTTATAGTAATAAGCTGCTTTATACTGAGCACTTGAAAGCATATCGTGACAGTAACTCTACTTCGATTTCTTAAATGGTGTACCATTAGTCGCTTATCTCTGAACATTTCCAAATGTACAGTCTGTTTTAACGTATACGTGCTGCATTAATAATGTTGAACTTTCTAGGTGCTATAGAAGGACCTGGGTGTTACTTTTGACTATAAACTAACGTTTAAACGTACATGTCAGAATTACTATTGTGAAGTCGAATTTTTTTGTTCTAATAAAAAAATGTTATGCATTCTTAGCTGAACTCTATGAATAATTCAAAAAGAGATACTTTTAAAAACGATTGTTTCTCTTCTCACGTTAAATTCTGGTACCGTACGTAGATGAAGTATTGTGTATTTTACAGGAAATTTATATTTTCTTACGTTTATAAATTCCTTAAATAGGTTTCAAATATGAAACAGAAATTAATAATCAGATTTCATTTTTTGATTTATTTGTTTTCTGTAACCAGTATTCTTTTTACATTCCTTTCGATATTTTTTGACAATATTATTTCTTATTTTTCTTTACTCCCTTATTCACAAAATAGCCATTTTCATTAATTTCTTACCTCAATTTTTAAAATACTTCTTTCATTAAATTTTTTCGTAAAAGAACTGGGTGTAATTCTCCAAAATACTTTTAATAGCAATTATTTAATAGAAAAAACTACTTTAAATATTTGACAAAATGTAAATTTTCCTTCAGTATCAATAATTTTGATGAAAAGGTTAAAATATGGTATAAGTTTGCTGGTCAAGTCCCAATTAGTCTATCTAATTTTTTTATGGATTAAATATTGTTTTTTCTACCATAGTGTCTTCTTTTGTTGACCGTAATAAAGATCAAGTCTGAGTTTCAAGTCATTCAGACGTTTATAGAGATATTAGAGATAAGGAGCGTTTTAAACTATCTAAAAAGTATAAAAATACAATCATTGTAACAACAGATTATTCGTTAGCTAACCATTTATTGTCAAATAAACACACTGGCACGTTAGATAATTTAAATTTATTACATTTATGTAATAAATTTCCCAAAATTAAATTATTTGATAATTTTATAAATTTATAAAATTATTAATGAACAAATGACTTCCACATCCAATGGATAAGAAGTATTTTCTCGCGAAAAAAATTTTCAAAAATTTTTATTTGCTGATTCAATTTAAAATGGTCTAACACACAAAAAAAAATGAGCAAAAAAAATTTCTTGTCTGTGTGTCCGTGGTTTTGTTTGTGGACACGATAACTTTCGAAAAAACTTAATATATGAACTTGAAATTTGGCAAACGTATAAATCTCAACTACCCAAAGCGACCTATTGTTTGTGGGGTAAGTAGGGTATCGGGAAGGGGACGAAATTGGGGGTAACTACCTTTTTTGCAAATTTTTATTTTTTTATTTTTTTTCGTTTTAGTATGTGATTAGTAGTATAACTGCGAGTATTACTCGTTCTTATAAATTTTCGGTGCAGCAAACTGTTTAGAAGATATTAGCAAAATTGTGACATTTTCGAAATATTTCCAAAAAACCTATATTGGACCCTGCTCGTAGGATTTTTTTAAATTTTGGTATTATATAGAAAATTAAATTTCTAGTCGAAAAGCACAATTTTTTTGTTAAGTTAATATTTTTGGAGTTATTTGGAAAAAACGTTTTTAAAATTTATATACTTTTGCTAATATCACGAGGACTGTTTGTCTTAGAAAAAATGTGTAGAGAAAAAACAGGATCAAAACCTGATTATTGTATAAAAAATAAAAACGTAAATATTATAGCTACTTATTCGTCCTGTTGTGTGTTTTTAATGAATTTTATCGGGATTGCAGTACTGGGACCAAAAAAGACGAGTCACATTTCTTATTTGTCGACAAGTTTCGCTGATTTATTGTGTCAGCTTTTTCAAGACAGAGAGAAATGATAGCACCTTTTTACAAAACAAATACATAATGACATATAGGTATTACAATTAATTATTAATTAATAATTATTAATACAATTAATATTATCAATTAATTGTAATACCTATATGTAATTATGAATTTGTTTTGTAAAAAGGTGCTATCATTTCTCTCTGTCTTGAAAAAGCTGACACAATAAATCAGCGAAACGTGTCGACAAATAAGAAATGTGACTCGTCTTTTTTGGTCCCAGTACTGCAATCCCGATAAAATTGATTTAAAAAAACGTAAATGCCATTTTGACAATTGGATGTGAAAGTATTGATTCAATTTGCAGCGGTTTTTTACTATTCTAAACGATTTATATAATTATAATTGTGCTGTACTATATATATCTATTTATTTGATTTGTATTAATATTACGTTTGCGTTGCTAGCATGTATATAGGTTGCTTTTTGATATGAAGTTACGTTTAAAATGCATGTCTATGCTGTGCTGTCTACACCTCGACCAACTGCAGATAGATCTATTTCGCTGTAATTACAGCTCATCAGTGCAGTTTAGGTCTAGTGTAGACAGCACGGCATAGAACTGGTTTTGTCTATATACCACAGCAATGGTATGATGTAAGTAAGAATTTAGGATGGCAATGCCATCTGTCAGCATTACACTGACATGATGACAAAGCCACCTAGCTGCCGTAACGGGTATTATTTCCTAAAGGAAGTGACCTATAGCCTGACAAATTGGCATGCAACTGCATCTTCTGACACAGGCAAAAAAAGTTCCTTTTTATATTAGTGTACTGGCGACCCACTACCATCCCGTCGTCACCTCCGTTCCCTCCAGCAATCTGTTTATTGTAGGAGTACGCGCGCGTTAACTCGCGGCTTGTGTAGAAACAATAGGTGACAATGGGCGGGGGGGGGGGGGTGTCGTGTCATGGAATTAATTCTGACCAAGTAAATTTTATTTCGACGAATACATAAAACCACCAACTTCAGAGGTATATCTATGATGAATGCTTTTCTCCTATGCACCTTTGCACCTTTCTGGACTGTCGTTGAAGTCGGAAGACCATCTCAAGCCTCCGCCGCTGTTTGCAGCCACTAGAAGCTCGACGATTGTGCGTTGGAAAACGTGATAATGCCGCTCATCCAGACTCAGGCCGCGAGAAAACTGTGTAACAGATAATAATGCTCCCGCGAGGTGAGCGGGTTTCCCATCACCGCACTCGTTTCACACCAGCACCACCAGAAACTAATGGCTTTTAATAAAAGGTAGGACTATAAAAGTGTTGATTTACGTCTGGCCGAGACGATTACTGATCGCAAATTTTTGCTTAAAATTCCTGATATACGAGCGCCGGTTATAATTAAAACATAACTCACCATTAATTTTTACATACTCGCGTCGGACGCGTAGTCACGGACGCTTTAGACGTCGAGGAGCAGCGCCTAAATTCCCAAGGCTAAAATAAATCACAAAAAAACCGCAACGTCGAAAGCCCAGCGTCTGCAACAACAAGCGAAATTCCGGGCAGGCACCAGCTAATTGTATGAAACGCAAAGATCAAATGTGAGGGGCGTAAAAGCTACATCAGAAGCCCTTATCCATTTGAGGAAGTACAACTCCAGCCTGGCGGAACGCGCATTTTATCCTGCAATCAACAACGCCCCGCATAAAAATGTAAAATATTTTACTGTCCTCTCTGTCTCCGATAATTTCGTCTCCATCCAACGAGCTAAATATTTTCGTAAATTCCTCTATAGATATTGCCCGAGGACTGAGACGGAACTGTAAACAGGGAAGCCGTAAAATACCGGAAAACAAGTAATGTACAACCTATCAATATATTATAAGCTCCTGCCAGAAAAGTATTATGAAAACTGGAACTCGACCATCTTTTTTGACTACAATTCAATTTTATTTATTATAGACTAGATGTTGCCCGCGGTTGTGCTCGCGTATAAGGAGATAGTATATATACCAAACATCAAATATCGAAATACAAATATTTTGAAACACATGTTAGAAATAGGGATGTAATTTCTAACCAAATGTTGTGTAAGTTTCAACCATAACTACAAGTCTTTCTGTCTTTCACCAAAAACAGTGAAACAGTATTTAATATACACTAAATTCGATGTCATAATTTCTAGTGCGTGTTCCGGACATGAAATTATGACGAAAAGTCTATAGAAACATGTGTCCAAAAGTGCCTCATTTTTTATACAGGGCGATTCATTAAAAATGGGCAATCTCTGAACTGAAGATACTACACACCAAAATATGGTGATTGAGTTTAACATGCCTTATACAAATGTTGCACGTTTACGAGATACAGGATGTTCAAAGTTCAAAGAATTTGGATTTGAAATTTCTCAATAATTATGTGATTTTAAGCAGTATCGTCTGGAAAATTGGCAGGAGAATTACGAATTTAATGCTAAATTTAGCACTATGTATACGGGGCTTTAGTTAAATCCTATTAGAAAATCTAAAAGGCAGTTCCATTTTCAATAAAAAAGGCATTTTTGTTTATTTCATGTAACTCTATCAGTTTTTGAGTTATTTGCATTATAAACATTCAGTGTAAAGACTCCTGACCCACTGTTACTACTTTGACTTTTTTTCAAGCAGGCTTGTGTCAGTACTTATCAATTTTTCGTGTATATAAATATTTGACAATTTTACTGTCGCTAAGTCAGAGTGTTTATTATATTTTTCTAATTTACTTAGTATTATTCGTAGTAAGAATTCTAAAATAAGAAAATCACAAATTGTTTACATGCGCCTAGGCGAAACAGGGTGTTTTCGTCCTAAAAGCTTAAATGGTGCTTGAAAAACTATCAACGTCGATGATGAAGACGAGGTTTTAGTTCGTGTTTTGGAAAATCCAGATATCAGTACCCGTCGGTTAAGTGCGGCTACAGGAATAAGCCAATCGTTTATCGGGAGAATTTTAAAGAAAGATCTTCTCCATCCATATCACTATACTTACTCCTGTCCAAAATTTGTTACCTCAAGATTTACCAGTTCGCCTACAGTTTGCTTAATTTATCCTAGGTAAACAAACCGAAAACCAGGATTTTCTTAATAACCTCCTTTTCACCCATGAGGCGACGTTTACTAGGCGAGGTGTTTTTAATTAAAAAAAAAACAATCATTTGTGGGACTCCGAAAATCCACATGCTCTAAAGGAACGACATTTTCAGCATGAATTCAAGGTAAATATTTGGTGTGCTGTGATATCTGTTTTTTTTATTGGTCCTTTTGAACTTCCTCCTAATCTGAACGGTCCCTCTATTTAAACTTCCTTGAACAAAATTTAAACACACTACTAGAAGATGTACCACTAGCCATAAGGCGGAACATGTGGTTTATGCAAGACGGGGCACCGCCACATTTTTTTCTGCCAGTACGCCAATACCTGAATGAACATTTTCCTCACCGGTGGATTGGGCGTGGCAGTGAATTTGTTTGCCCACCTAGAAGTCCAGATTTCAACCCTCTAGACCTCTTCATATGGTCACATCCATCGAAGAATTACGACAGAAAATTCAAGACGCTGCTAATGTTATTAAAAGTAATCGACAAATGTTATTTAATATTCAAAGATTTTTTTTAGGATACGCCTTACAAAGTGTAATGAAGTGGAAGGCAGATTGTTATTTGTTGCCTTTACTGTTGTTACCCGCATTGTAGTAATTTAAAAAAATAAATTCATTTTACAACAAACAAAATTCATTAAATGTTTAAAATGCAAATAACTCAAAAACTGATAGAGTTACAATAAATAAACAAGGGTGCCTTTTTAATTAAAAATGGAACTGCCTTTTAGATTTTCCAATTTTCCAGACGATACAGCGACAATGTAAAGATTTTACCAATGTATTAGCTATAATTAAGTTATATGAAAATATGGATAAATCTTTTCTTGAGTACGGTTGTACGATTTGGAATCCTTATTGCTCGGTGGTGTTAACTTTATCTTGTTCAAACTTAACATAAATAAAAATGATTATCCTTATCTGGAACGAATAAACCTGGTGGGTTTTCAATATTTACATACAAATCGTCAAAATAATTTCATTATTTTAGGCTTCAAAACTCTCCACAATAAAACTGACTCTCCAAAACTACTTCAATTATTTAATCTGAGGACTTCGTACCAATTACGGTTACAATGTATCTGTATATAGAATTGAAACACTATGTGTATATACACGTATATTATAGTTAAGACAGTTAAATATACAAGTATTTGTATATGCAGATGAGGGTTTGCTTTTACCTCTACCCAGTATATGATTGTTTGAGAAATGAGCCATGTATTTCAAGAAAGTGAAAATTATTGCTAACCAAAAAATACTTGTTATTTCAACTATATTTGCAATGCAACAACATTTTTTTTAATTTGAAGCACGAAAACTATTTTTAAAACAACATACGATATTTATTTACTGTAAAAATATACTTTGGTTGTAAAAGCGTATAGCTTTCTTATAATGAAACATATTTTTATTTACATTAAATAAAATATATACCTATGGGGAAAACAAGATGTTTAATATCACCAGCAAAAAAAAACTATGCTCACTCAACAAAGACTGAATTTATTCCGGTAAGTAAGATATCACTTACCCTAGCTAAAAATACGTTAACATAATTTATTTGTCACAGTAAAAAAAATGAATGGGGCTATATTAACAAAATTCTTTGTTGCATTAAATAAAATTTTTTTGAACAGATTATGAGAATAAAGTTAGAGAATTGTTAGATGAGGAAACATATCAAAAATTATCCCGAGATTCTACCTCAAAAATTTCCACAATTACCAATGATCTTATCAAAAGTTCAAATTTTTCGAATGAAGAGAAGTCTCTTTTAATTGTTTTCGATTGTAAGGTACCTAAATTGTATGGTTTGCCGAAAATCCATAAAATCAATGTCCCGTTAAGACCTATAGTCAATACGATTGGCAAAATTTTGTGCTAACTATTTAAAACCTTAGGAAAAAACAGCAGTTTCATCAAAAATTCTTCAGACTTTATTGATATTATAAAAGGTTTAAGTATTTCAGAAGGTGATATTTAGGTTAGTTTTGACGTGGTACCCATCCCTGACGATAGATATCATCACATCTAAGCTTAATAGCGATCCCCTAGGTGACACGATAGCGACATTATCTGAACATTGTTTAAAATCTACTTATTTCTTATGGAACGATAATTTTTATGAACAAAAGTCAGGTTATGCAATGGGTTCAMCTMTAAGTCCTGTAGTAGCCAATTTGTTTATGAAAAATTTTGAACAGGTAGCGATAAACAGTTTTCAGTTTAAGCCAAAATGCTGGTATAGGTACGTAGATGACACTATTGTTATTTGGCTCCATGGTATAGAAGAGTTGGGTAGGTTTCTAAATCATTTGAACAGTCAAAATCCTGACATAAAATTTACTATGGAATTAGAAAGCAATGGCAGTTTACCTTTCTTGGATGTCCAAATTTACAGAATAAACACTGGACAGTTAGGATACAAGGTTAACAGAAAACCAACACAAACAAACAGATATTTACATGCCACATCCCACCACCCTCCCTCTCAAAAGGATAGTCTTACAAGGACGTTATTTGTTGGAGCACAAAGGATTTCAGACGAAAGTTCTTTACAAAAAGAAATATATCGTCTTAAATCAGGGCTAGTGAGAAATGGTTATAGCAGTAAGAATATTTGGTCAGTTTTTAATAAAAGTGCTCGTCAAAATCAAATAAATTCTCAGCCAGGACAAAGTAAATTGAAGTTAAATTTGCCTTATGTATAAGGCCTTTCGGAAAAATTAAAGAGGATGCTTAGAGAACACGATATTTTAGTTGTTGATAGTACATATAATAATTTAGATAAAATTTTAAGTTCTACTAAAGATAAAGTACATTTAGAGTGAAGGTGTTTACAAAATTACTTGTTCTTATGGCAAGTGTTACATAGGTCAAACTAAAAGAAAAATAGGTACGCATCTGAAAGAACACATACGTGCTACTAGGTTGCAACAGATAGATAAATCTTCCGTAGCTGAACACCCATATTTGACTAAACACATGATTGACTTTGATAAAACAAAAATTTTACATGGAGAAGCATATTATTACAAACGTCTAATAAAAGAAGCTATAGAAATTTGTAGGAATACTAATAATTTTAATAGAGATTGTGGAAATTATGAGTTAGGTGACATTTGGAAGGCTATTTTGTAGTTATCATTTACCAAGTAGTTCGTGTATATCTAGTAGGTAGATAGTTCCTTTTTCGTCGTCAGGTTCTTTTTTATCAGGTTGGCACGTTGTTTCTTTGACGTCTCGCTTCCTTGGTGATTTGTTTTTTTACTTTCAAAATTTTGTTTGAACTTGTGTCAGGCAAATTTTGAGGTTCTTCGCCTTTGACAAAGATTACAGGTGTAATCGAAACGTTAGACTTATAACTTTTTGTGAGTGTTTTCAAGTGACAGCGATCATTCCAAGAAAATATTATCTAATACAAGTAATTATTACTCTTTGTGGGGTAAAATTTATCATGCAGTTTATAATGAAATAAAATTAATGTTATGAATTTAATACATACTTTTCATAAATTAGATCTGAAAAGGCTGTACTTCCTTACGATGGTCAAAAAATTTTGAAAAGTAGTCAAACCGGATAGTGTATTAACGGAACTTGATTATTGTAAGGGATAAAAACGTAATGTATAATGTAATGTAAGGTAAACAAGTTTTTGCGATTCGAAGATCATATGTAAGAACAGATGGTCTTATCAGTACCAGTGATCATTTGCTGTAAAAGCTGTTAATTTGTTGTAAGGAATTAATCCCTTAGTTCAGTTATTACTGAATACGTTTTAGTACTTTCTCAAACACTACAACTTGATTTCATAACTTTATTGTGAAAAGTTTGTAAGCCTCTTCKTCTATGTGGAGCGCCACCCTGTATAATTTCCTTCTACATTTCCCAAAAAGAAACATCCCATTCACATGGACTCCGTCCGTGCTCCGCATGTAAATCGTAACATGCGATCTGATTTTCGAAATATACCCTGTGCTGTGACAGCAGTGGTAACTGCCCCTTATGATTGGCTTTGAGACCGGGACAAGTAAGGTCTTCATGTTTTCTTTTGTGCGCCCTTTCGAAACAGGAAACGAGGGCACTCCATTTAATCAGTTATATTTTCATTGTGTAATGGAGGGCGTAGTTCCTGCACTACGTCCACTACGATCTAGCATGTCCGTGATGTCAAAAGGGCAATTAATTAATATTGAAGACGTGGTGCTAATTTTAATCCATTTAGGTGTTTCCCCAGGCAACGAAACGGGTTTGAGAAAAAGCAAAATAGGATAATATCTTTCCGTTTAAAGGAAATAGTACCTTCTCGTGAATATCTATACTATATTCCCCGTCACCTCTGGAAGTTTATTTGGCTCATGCCGAGCGGACTGAGTCTTTAGTTGCTGACTTTGAAGGTCAGTTTTTCTACATAGTGGATGATTATAGTTTGCCTAATCTAGTATGGAATACTATGAATGATTGTGATTATTTAGTACCTTTTAATGCGTCATCGACGGTATAGGAAATGATATGTTATTACACTATTAACTATTAACTATTAACTATTGTTTATCTTTAAATAACATTTTCCATCATAGTTTACACTGCTTTGACGCTCTTTTGGATTTAAGTTTTGCCAACTGTAGATTGGAAGTTTCTGCGTGTAATCCTGTTGTACCGATTGACTCATATCACATTGCATTAAGTATTGTGCTGTATGATATATTCCTGAACATTTTTGGAATTTTATTTATTCTAGTTTAAAAATTTAAAAAATGTCACGCATATGCCATTAAAAATTTTCAATCATGTTCCAAGCAAAATCAAAATGTTACCGATCAATATCCTGAAACGAAAGTTAAAAACATACCTGACCTCTAACGCTTTTTATACAACAAACTAGTTTTTACACTTCAGATTTGATTAGTTTCTTCAATGCGAATCTATGTATTTTGTCTAATGTAAACTTGTGTAGTATGTGGAATTATATTTTGACGTGTTCTATATACAATTGTAGTTGTATGATGTGAATAAAGAGATTATTATTATTATAGTAGAAACAGTGATAGTGGGATGCCATCAACGATGTACTATAATGGTAGCAGAGCAATTTGTTCAAGCCATAGTCAATTTGTTTGCTGATAATGTTCAATCGGTATGTTCGACCAACCTAATCTGCAATATGTAATTTCTTCCACATCCAACGGATGGGAAGTACTGTATCGCAAAAAAATTTTTGAAAAATTTTGATTTGCTCGAAAACGTAAAAAACAAAATTTGAGCAAAACAATTTCTTGTCTGTGGTTTTGTATGTGGACGCGATAACTTTCGAAAGATTTAACGTATGAACTTGAAATTTGGCATACATATAAATCTCAACTACCCAAAGCGACCTATTGTTTTTGGGGTAAGTGGGGTTTCGGGAAGGGGGTGAAATTGGGGGTTAACTACCCTTTTTGCAATTTTTTTTCCGTTTTAGCATGTGATTAGTAGCATTATTCGCCCCTATACATTTTCGATGCAGTAAACTGTTTAGAAGATATTAGCAAAAAAGCGTCACATAAAAAAACGGTTTTTTCTAAATATCTCTGAAAATACTTAATGTATTCAAAAAAAAGATCAGATAGGAAATAAAATTTCTCACAAAAAAATGTTAAAAATTTTTTTCCAAAATTTTGACGTTTTGGAAATATTTTCAAAAAAACGTATTTTGGGCCCTGTTCATACGTTTGGTTTTTAATTTTGGTATTATACAGAAAATCAAATTTCTGATCCGAAAGCACTCTTGTTTTTTGTTAAATTAATAATATTCGAGGTATTTGAAAAAACCGATATTAAAAATTTATGTATGTTTGCTAATATTGCGAGAACCGTTTATATAATATGTAGAGAGAAAATACTCAAAACCTGATTACTGATCTTATAGTATAAGAAATAAAAGCGTAAATGTCATTTTGACAATTGGATGTGGAAGTATAGATTCAATTTGCAGCGGTTTGTTATGCTTGGTGTGATATAATAGATATAAAACAAATTGTCGTTTCTGACAACACTATTTTAAATAAGTTAGTATGGTGAAGCCCTCTAAAAGTCTGAGCAATAGTTTTACAAGAATGTGCTATCATTGTAAATGAGCAACGCAGTTTTGTGAAGCGTAATTCAAAAAATCTGTTTTTAAATTATTGGGAATGGATCCCCTCGAAGTGGATATTTAGTTGCGTAACTTTTCAAAGTTAAACATAGCCTTCATCAGTGCCTCATACAAAGACAAGGCTCACAAAAAGAATTTAAATTAAAAGTGACGTGAAAATTGATAATAAGCAGTCTTCAAACAAAAAGTAGCCTGTATACCAACAACACAAACATGACTTCAATTCAAAATTGTAAAATTTCTATTATCTATAATTTTGTAAATTTCCAAAAAAATTATTTTGAGGATTTTTTACGACAATATAAAAAGTTTTAATTTTTTATAGTGGCAGTGTGTTTATATCACAATAAATGATTTGCTAACGAAGAATTTGTAATAACAGTATCAGTATTTTTATATTTCTCATATTGTTTTAGATGTTCAATGTCTCCAATTAAAAATGATATTCCCGTTTGACTAATATAAACAGAATTACAATCGTTGCAAGAAAAACGATGTACCCCGGAATGATTCAAAACTGGAATTTTGCCTTTATTACGAACAAAGCGGGAATACACTGCCTACCGTAGAAAAACGAATACTAATCCCATGTAAGGAAAACAATTTAGATAAACTAAATAAGACTGGACCTACAAACTTAAGAAGGTACCAAATATTTTTAAAGGTATAATTTTTATAATAAAAAGAGGTAACTTAAAAAGTCTGTTAAATGAAATTTTGTGTGTATAAGGATATAAAGAAAAATAATTAATAATATTGTCTGTACATGTGGGTTTTCTAAATATTTCCAAATATAGGTAAGGAGAAGATTGGTTACGTTTAATTAATAAATCTAAAAATGAAATTTGATTATCAATTTCTATTTCATAACTAAAATTTATCGAAGCGTGACGAGGATTTATAAATGTAAGATAATTATATAATTCAAAGCGATTTCCTGAAAGTTCTCCTAAAAGTGTGCTAAGAGATGAATTTATAGCTAAATCTGAATTTGGGATATTTAGCGCCTGTGCCATCGCATGAGGTTAACAATCCTATTGCCTGCTATTTACCACACCGTCCGGTCGTAAAAGAAAATTGCATAACAACTAAGGTTCGCATAGTTCTAAACGGATCGAACCCGACATCAAACGGATTAAATAATTTACTAGTAGGTCCGGTCAATAAGGATGACTTATTTTCTGTACTAATCCATTTTTTTCACTTACGGTTATACCGAAGTTAGTCTAACTTTGCTATTTTAAACTAAATACCCAACATATCACTGCATTTTTAATTTCCCTGTTGAACTCTAAGGAAACTTTGTTAACCATATCTGAGGCGTTATTTGACATTTTTTTTTAATTTAGATTTGTAGTGCTTGCAAAATTAGCAACATCTCCGAAAAAATAATATTGTTATTAAGAATTTTTGAGAAAATTAGAAAAAGAACATATATCACTTCCGGTCATGCCAAAAGCAGAAGTTAACTTTGTTATTTTAAATAGAAAATGCTGTGTATTATAGCATTTTCTGCTTCTGCTTTGAATTTTAGGGGCAGCTTTATTTATTATTTTGGCATTTCGAGCATTTGTTATCGTTAATTATTATAAAATAAGTTAATTTCTGTGTTTTTTATGTATGTATCTATGTAGCTTTATTGCGGTTATTATGTTCATTTTTCAGATTTATTTTCATTCAATGTTATACCGTAACAGTTTCGGCACTCGGTCGTTACTGCATTTGATTACGGCACAAAACATTTTTTGATCCTTCGAGCCGGATCTAGCAATTCGTGTTAGATCTTTGAAATTTGCAATAACATAGACCACTTGGGTGCTATTAATGCCAATTGAATCAAATAGCTTTAAATTTAGTTTGTCTCGTTTAGTCAAGGTGTCATTCGGGCTCACCTATCTCACCAGAATACACAATCTAGCAAATTGTGCCAGATTGGTCAAAATTCGCAGTAACTATTTGCTAATAAATGTTGATAATATATTTTTTTAATGAGACAAGGATTTCATTTAGTTTGGTTACGGCTTCTTATCTTAACTGTGTGGATAAAATACCTAGAAAACTACTGCAAATATATTTGTAGTTGTTAGTATAGTGCTGGTTGGGTATCGTCCAAAGAAAATAGGACATCCTGTGTTTTGTGACCAAGATAAATTGATTTAGTGCAACTTTTATTTAAAAAACTTTGCACTCTTATACTTTCTATTATTTAATCAGATATGATACATGACTGATCCCAGACGGTACTTTAAAATGACGTAAAAAAAACAAGGCGACCGCAGAGCAAGGTATGGCAGGGATAATGCATTGGTGAGATTGCAGGTCAGATACAGTCAACTGTTAGTCACGCTATCCCTCATCAAAAAAGAGGTAATTGTTTAGAAATCGGGAACGTTATCTCCGCACAGCACCAGAGGCCATCATGCCCTGACGGGCTAGCTCTAGAAACACTTCGGCACAATTAAAATAAACCCTTACTGCGAGTTCCGCACGACGACAAATAGAAATCCCCCATATATCACGGATATTGCGACGCTCTCCTTTTAGCGCGATGTTATAAACTGAAATGCATCCTTTTTGCAATATTACTTCCCGTTCCACCGGCAGCGTTACGGCAAAATGCTGACCAATTCATAAAGTAACTGCAATCTGCATAAGTGCATCGAAAAATAATTACGTAATACGTGTCTCTTTAGCTTTGCTCGTGGAAACACGGCAGAACTATGTCCATCTAGTCGCGCACCAACCGTAATTAAATAGTACGAGTTCGACTCTTTTTCTTAAGCGATATTCCTTAATTGCACATTATTGACTTTAGCATAGTTGGATATAAATGGAACTTCAGAACGTAAACGGTTGTGTAACCTTTGTATGTACATCAAAAACTAAAATTAATAAAGTTAAAAGGCTTTGTATCAATATCGATATTCGTACCACGCCAAATATATGGCAAGATGGTGCAAAGAAAACCGAAAAATTTTATTATTCGATGCTATTTAATGTAATTATTCGTCATCAAAACAGAATTAAAGTAATTGCTAGGGGATGTAGACGTATCACCACACACTAGATAAACTGTACCGGAATTCCTCTTCATATAGTCTAGTGKAACAATTTTACTTGTTTGACTGGCAAAAAAATCCTGTCAATAATAACTACAATTGKACCAGGAGTCATTACATACAGGATGTTTCACGAATGATAATGACCCTGACGAAATTAAAAATGCAACCMAAAATACATTCTCATAGCCAATGTGGTTATTTTACATAATGATATTATTTTAAAAATAAATTGGGAATCCATGTCGGCTCTGCGCTATGGTTCCTGTCACTGTATTTATTAAAAGTCAAAATGTATTCAAATGATGAAAAAACAGATATGAATTTTATTTATGGTGAATGCAAGAAAAATGCATCCGCTGCTGCCCGTTTATACAGACAACGTTTTCCAAATAGAAGAGCTCCTGCCGATGCAATTTTCAAGAGACTTGCATTAACATTAAGGACAAACTGAAACACTACTGAAAAAGTCAAGAGAAAGAACAGCAACAGGCCCTGACAATGAAATTAGAGTATTGGAAATGACTGATGCAAATCCTCGCATTAGTCAAAGGGTAGTCTCAAGAGCAACCGGTATTAGTCTGTCTTCAGTACACCGAATAATTAAAGGCAATCAATTTCATCCGTATCACTTGCAATTGGTTCAGTCCTTAAAGGAGACAGATTATCCTAAAAGACTGGCTTTTTGTAATTTTTTTCGGAAACAGCAAAATTTAAGTGTGAGATTTTATGACAACATTTGCTTCTCAGATGAAGCAAGATTTTCTAATAATGGTGGAATTAACAAACATAACATGCATTATTATGCGCATGAAAATCCAGGTTGGATTCGAGAAGGACATTTTCAAACTATCTATTCGACGAATGTCTGGTGCGGAATATTGGGGAATCAAATTGTTGGGCCTTATTTTTTTGGCGATAGTTTAAACGGCAATACTTATCTAAATTTTTTAAGAAACATTTTACCGGTACTTCTCAAAAATGTAAATTTACAAGTAAGACAAGATCTATGGTTCCAACAAGATGGGGCACCTGTGCATTATCATAGAATAGTGCGAAATCATCTTGATTTGGTTTTGCCTAACCGATGGATAGGAACAGGTTCAATTAATCCTTGGCCACCGAGATCCCCGGACCTTACTTCTTTGGATTTTTTCTGTGGGGAATGGTAAAAGAGCAAGTATACCAAACACCAATTGAAAGTGTAGAACATTTATAAAATAAAATACGTGATGCATGTAGATCCATCACTCCAGAAATGTTAATGCATGTTAAAAGATCGTTTTGGGCACGAATTCAAGCTTGTGAAAACAGCGGAGGGCGACATTTTGAGCATTTATTACATTAATGTTATTGAAGAAACATTTTTCAGAAATAAAATTTGTGTTAGAATACCAAATTTGGTGATTATGTCAAGATTTACTAATTTATACAGCTTTCTACATTTTATGTTTTTAAGACGATGAACAATTATCAATGTTACCTGTGCAAATGTATTTTGGGTTGCATTTTTAATTTTGTTAGGGTCATTATCATTCGTGAACCATCCTGTATAATAGATAATGGGTGGGACATTTATTCTATGTCCCTGAGTCTTAATAGATTTACAAACGTTAGGAACGAATTGTGACACTTCATTTTATTCAAAATAAACGTATCAACCTAATATGATGACAGATGTCATAAAAAAATTTGAAAATTTAAAACACCTTAATTATATTGTGTGTACAGTTCTATTAATTTTTGCAAACCAACAAAATATAATTTTACAATTTGTCCTCAAAATGATTATTTAAATGTAGTGAAATATTGTCTTCAAAGCAGGTCCTATTTCAGGTTCGGAAGCAACAGATCTCCGGGAGCTAAATCAAGACAATATGGTGGTATTTCTAGAAAGCCACATGACGTCATTACGTGATTTTAACAAGTTCTCCCGTCTTTTTTGAAGTAGTATACTCGTCTAATGACCTCACTCTTAAGCTTGTAACATAAATGCAGAATTTTTAGAACCGGGCCACACTATTACTTTGACTCTTCTGATGCAGAGTCATAAAAATAGACCAGAGTTTAATTCACAGTCTTGTATATAAGCTCTACAGAGCTCCAGTAACTGCTTGTGTTGTAACTTTACGTAGTATTAGAGGGCGTTTTAAAAAAGCTTGACCACTAATAAATGATAATTTTACCAGGATAGGTTTCCCTCCTCTTTTGTCCTGCTTGTCCTTCACAACTCTTCGATTTACAGGGAAGTTCACTAAATCGACTTGTGAAAAAACAACTGTTCTGAAGATGTGCTCGAGGTTATTAAAAATAATCATGGTGCTAGTACAGGAAGAATTTTTGTACTTACTTACTATAAGCTATGTCCTATTATTAGTCCACGTATTTTCCCCAGATTTCAATTTTGTGAATGGTGGAGTAATTATCTGAATATTTTTTTAAAACTCTTTTCTGTGACGAAACTATACATTTACAAAACAATGAATCAACAATTTCCACAACGAACATGTTTCTTCGACGGAAATTGGAACGACGATATGTACTAGTTGAAGAACGATCTACCTCTATTACTTGAGGATAATCATCTTCAAATCAAAAAGACCATGTCCCTTTTACAATGCGTGTGTTCCGGTGTATAATGAAGAGATGTCACTGACTTCCTCAATGAACAATATCCAAATCGATGGATACGTCGTGGTAATAACAATTGCTTCTCCACCGCGGGTGGGTACAAGAAAAAGCCTAATAATAGGGAGCAACTCATCCAGAAGACTCATGCAGCGTGATATGAAATGAAAAGCAATGTGGAAACCTGCAACTGGGAACGAGGGCTCCGATGAAGGATTGAGTTATGCACTGGTCACATTTAGGAATAAAGTAAACCACATTTTTTGCTAATCCCTCTAGTAAGAAATTTACTTCAGCTTCAAACGGTGATGTTTAAAAAAGCGTTATGAATTCGAGAAAAGTTAATAGAATTCATATAAGAAGGATCCCGGATACTTCGCCGACCACGCTGTATTGTGACAACACTTACCGATAAAAATTATACTAAACAACACCAAATCCTTCTATTCAGCGGAAATTAACGTCCATTGCCCAAAATACAGCTACAGTTTGGAAAACATATCTCAAATGGAAGACTGTTAAATGACTTCTAATAATAATAATAATAATAATAATAATAATAATAATAATAATAATGGTAATGTATGAGAAGGAAGATTTTTGTATTGTTTAAATATTTATATATGTATAAGTATATACTTGTAAATTTAAATTTCTTATATACGCAGAAAATTTGATATATTTGATAAAATTGAATAGATTTAGATTGAGTCAAATAATTAAAATACAGTGTTGTTTCGGACCACACAAAATACAGCCGACAAGCATTAATGATTTCCTCAGAAACGTCAAAATCAATAATAAATAAATAATTTTGCACTCGATGATGTGAGAAAAAATGTAGGCACGGCTAAGTTATTCTTTTTATAATTGGAAAATTCCGTCGGTACAAAATCTTACCAAACGGAAAATTTATGCATCTATAGTTAAACTACTACTTGAAAAAATATCCATAAACCGTAAAATCTTCACCGCTACCACGTGTGCTAAAACAATTATTCAAAATCCAATGTTAAAGATATCGGTTTTTAAATATTTCTCATTCCGGAGATTCATCATAGGAAAAAAGTATTAGAATAATTTTTGTAGATCCATTTTTCGATGGCAACACTTACCGTTTATTCACATAAATGTCACACAGGCTAATGTTCTATTTAAAAGAATCACGACTGCTTCCACCATCTTTTACTATTTTATTATGCACTRAAGTCTGAACAACGTTTACTTAAACAACATCCACCTGTATGGCAGKAACAAGGCTTTATTTTCGCTAAATAATATAATTGCATAGATTAGGTATGTCCAGCAAAAATAGCAGTCCCCAGTTTTGATGAACCTTACATAATTTTTTGTCGCATGCAAATGTTTCAAAACCACCAGCAAAGTTTGTCGAGAATACATTACACAGATTAAGCACCCATGCAGATAGTGTTATTTCACTAAAAGTTTAATGTGTTTCCGTTGAAGCCATCAATTATAACCTGTGTCCATGACGCACCACAGAAATGGATATTAATAAAGCAGTAGCGGAACGGAAGGACAACTGACCGCTTGCTTTAGTCATTAATTTTAACTGGGAACTTTATTTGATTAAGAGCACACTTCAAATATAACATGTTTGAAGGGGTTCGCTAGAGGTGAACGGTGTAACAACCCGACTTCACTTTTATTGATACACTTCATTCTTGAAAGCATTTAAAATATCCATGAATTTGCGTTTTATATTCATTTCTTTCCGTGGAAGTATCTCGCAATTTATAATTTAATTAATGCCCTAAAGGGGTCTCTTTAAATCAACCTGCGTTTTATATATACGCCTGCCCGTTTAAAAATGTAGGCATATACAAATCGTCCTATTCTCCTATCGGGCGGGCCAGCAACTATTTATTTAACGCGGGACATCCCCTAAATCAATTTGTTTCGAACTGAAAACGAACGTTAACGCCTAGCACTCCGCGTACGTACACACGCGTGCGGCGCGCTGTCTTCGGTCCGTGCACGCTACACACGTTTATTTCGTCAACTTTCAGCGTTCATTTCATAGCTATGCAGTTAATTGTGTCACTTTAACGGACTTTTGAAAACTTCGGAAAACTTTTTGCGCGGTACATGATAGAGAAAACGACCCACATAGATATCGTACGGGACATACCTGTTCTTCAAAACATCGAAGCGGGCTGTTTTCTGAGTGGAGCCTAGAAAGTTCGCGGAGTGGCGCGTGCTTCCCCTCGGGTTCGGTCACGGGATATCGTTCTCGGTGTCACGGCGACCGGATTGAAACTGAAGCGTTACCGCGTGCGTTGAGTCAGAGGTCCGCGGCAGCCGCCGAGCACGGCATCGAGCCTGTGGGAGCGGCGTCATACCACGCCCCCAAACACTGAAACAAATACGACGAGGAGTGAAGTAACTGTTGCTCTTGCACAGCGCGCCGCATGAGAGATGCTCCCTTACGGAAATCTGCACAGGAATGCAATTTCATCAGAGCGTACAACGGTGGAGTATTCCGAATCCGGATCACAGGGCCCGGCCAGCCACACGGAAAACAAAGTTATAAGTCGCGGTTACGGTTTCATTACACACAGTCCGCGTCTGCGAGTGGTGCACGGCCCATGCGAAAGCGGCAAGAATAGCCGGGGAACATTCAAATCCGTGTCGCTGAAGTGAGCCGGTACGGTGCGATACTCCGATCAAAAGTGCGTAAAAGGTATCATTACTAGTAAACTAATATCTCGAAAACGATTAGCGGTACTGCAATGTAATTTTTGGGGATGTACAAGAAATATGTTTACATGTTTCTATAATAACGAAATTTTATTAAATGCATCAGAACAGCAATAATTGTATTGCTAATATGGGCACTTTTGACGCGTGCTATATCACAACATAATTTTTTAAATGAAAATTTTTTACTATAGAAACAATACACAGTTTTAGGAAGTAGCTGAAACTATGTTTATCTCGAAATTGACAATAGTCGTTCCATAATTAGTGTACTAGTAAAGTTAAAGTATTTGGTGCCGTACGCGCTCGCCACCTATAAACGTGAGAGGTAACCAATAGCGTTGTTGCCACGTCGCTTTCTCCATCGTGTGATTGTCGTGTGATGTTTGATTAAAGATTGCGTTGCGATGCAAGTGGAAAAAGATCTTCGGAAAAGAAATAAAACTAGATTACAATTGTCAAAGAAGAGCGGAGAGCACTAAATGTTATGATAATCCTGAGGTTTGTTGCTATTAGAAACGTTTATAGAAACTTATGATCTTAACAATATACGGTGCATTTTCATTAATTACGTAAACAATTTCTACTTCTCTACCTGCTTGACCTCCACATATGGTACTTTGGATCACAAATTTTTATTACCGTCCTCATCCGAACAGTTTTCATGAAACTCTTTCGGACATACCTGGAGATTCAACTGTAAGATTTATACTTATATAACATATAGAACCAAGAACTCAAGCTAACAACTTCATTTTAACAATTACAAAATCCTTCAATTAATACGAAAATAGTTACTAAATCTATCAAACACATCAAAACAGGATTGAAATAATAGGTACAGGTCAGATCAAAATATTTTCACTCTCAACTATTATGAAAATATTCCTTCTTTTTGATTTGAACTCACTATGCGGTGCTGAATATGATGTATTGAACTGGTGCTCGTAGAAACTATAAAATACATTGCCTACATATGCAAGAAATGTTCCGTATTATTATTTTAACCGTTACATTAAAATTTAAGGATGCAAAGTTAAATAATTAATAACAAAGCTTATACTATTTGTTTTTAAGTATTTTAMTTACATTTGTTTAAATTAGATCTWAGTCACTGTCATCGTCCATTTCATCATCCTTGCCAAGTTGAATTATTAACTCCACCACCACTCATTCGCTGTAAAAATTATCTTCTTYTATCACACATGATGCACACAGTTAGACCATTTGCTGTAATTTTCACAACTTTTTCTTGGATAGTTTGTAACGGTGCTATCACTAAATTTTGGTACACTATTTTGCCTCCTTTTCGTTTCGTTTCGTCGACATACCTATATGATTGGTCTATCTGCATCTCGAAATTTTTTAATTTGGTTTAAGTAATTTACTTGCCATTCCGAAATTCGTAGAGATTCCATAAGCACTTGGCATTTATTGATTTTCTCCATTTTTCTTAGAAAATTACATAAACTTTCCTTACAGCAGTTAATTTTTAACTCGGTTTTAATTTTCTTGTGCAATTCTTCAATTGTCAATACAAACGTATTTTTGTATGCCTCATAATTCATACTTCGTATTAAATCTGATCATCTTTGAAAACCCTTGAAAAACCAATGTCTTCGCACTTTTCTGTCCTGAATTCTACTTACCTACAGCTATTATTCTCACAGTTGGTTGTGAAATTTTGGTCATTCTACTGGTTTTTGCGATGGCCCCACTTTCTTCCTCTTGAGTCTTGAGAAATTGTACAATTAATAACTGGCAACAAACGAAGAACACGGGAGAATACAAGAACTAGACTGGTTGACATAGAAGAAGAAAATGATTGTTTTTAATTTTAACAGAGCACAATAAGGGATTAGAAGAGATTAAATAGGTTCACAGGTAAATATTTTAGAGAATATATTTTCTTAGAACATAAGTAGAAGTAGGTTACAGGTACTACAAAACAGATTAATGATGGCGAGCGGTGGGGGCTACGCACAAACGCATTTGCAACTCGGAACCAGTGCCGGCGTAACGGTAGTACTTGCTGTAATCGCGTGTGGTCGTGTCGTGACTGAAAATTGTGCACGATGTCGGACGGCGAAAAAAAAACTTTGCGAAGTCAAACGAGAGAAGTAGTGTACCGTGTGTTTTATTATTTTAAAATAGAAAGCGGTGCCTCAGATACTCTTGAAAGTGTGAAATGTAAGACATCTATTGCTACACGAATCTCTGTCAGTACTATCGAGAGGATTGTTCGTGAACGTGATTGCAGTGCATCTGAAAATAATGGAAAACCACAGTTCAGTACTCCTGGAAAGAAGAGACCGAGGAAGAGTAGCCTGACTGCCGATTTTCCGGAATAGAAGAAGACTGATTTGCGTCATATTATGCACGAATTTCATAAGACCGAAGGAAATCGTGTGACAGTAGCACAACTAACCAGAAGATACGAACTGACTTAAATTGGCATGAATCGAAAGAGACTTTGAGGGTTTTATTGCACAACATGGGATTCAGGTGGAGGAGAACTCAAAATAAGCAGAAAGTGCTAATCGAAAGGCACGACATCAGATCACTTCGAATTTCTTATTTGGAGAAAATAAAATATTTCCGAAGTCAGAATATGCCAATTGTACCTGCATAGTGGATACACTTCGTTGAAAAACTGGACGGATGATTCGACAAAAGGGTTACTTGCAAATATGTCCAAAGGTCAGAGCCTCATAATCATACACGCAGAATGGGAAAAGGGGTTCTTACCTGGATGCTTATTAATGTTCAAGTCGGGAACAAAAAGTGGTGATTACCATTCAGAAATGAATTCTGGTAATTACGGAAAGTGGCTGGAAAAGATGTTAATCCCCAATTTGCCAAGGAATTCGGTTATTGTTATTGATAATGCGCCGTACCATAATGTGCAAACCAATCCAGCACCGTCGTCGAATTCCAAGGAAGCAGATATGGTGCGATAGCTTACGATCGTAACATTAATTTCGATCCAAACAGTTTGAAACCAAAACTGTACGAAATTATTAAAAATGACAAAAAGCGCCATGTAACTTAGAAGTTACGAAGTGATGGACATACCGTTTTACGCTTACCACCCTATCACCCAGATTTGAATCCCATCGACTTAATTTGGGACACAGTACAACACAACGTTGGTGCAAGAAATGTCACGTTCAAATTGGATAACGCAAGGATGATAGCCGAAGAAGAATTCAGGAAGATAACACCCGAAGATTGGAAGAAGCGCTGTGACCACGTGATTAAAGTAGAGGACAAATATATGGAGCATGAAGTGTTTGTTGATAATCTCAGTGAAGTGGAACGCCTAATTATTAACTTACAAGATAGTAGTGACAGTGACTGTGATAGTGATGAGATAGCGCATAAGTACCCATGTATTAATTCTCTTCATTGTATAATGTTGTTTCGCTTGTTTTCTTTTTCATTTGCCTTCAATTTCTGGTAGTAATTTGACAACTCACTCGAATGTGCGATTTATTATTTTTGTTTCTCTTGTTTGTACTTAGTAATTAGTTCTCTTTATTGTACAGTCTTATTGTTTCTTCTAAGTAAGTTTTCTTTTTTATTCGTTTTTTGGTTCCGATAGTAATTTGGCAACTCACATGTATGCGTATGTATTATTGACATTATTTTTAGGTTTCCATTTTTTTTGTACCATCTACGTTATTTTGTGTACTTAATTACACAATAATACTGTTTCCTGTATGTCTTTTTCCCAAACACCACTTTGCGTGCAAACCAAAAATATTTCATTTGCGCCGCCACTGGTATACGAGGGTCGGCACGATCTGAGGCTGGCGCCAACGCGTCTCATCCCCACCGCTGACCATCGTTCATCTGTTTTGCAGTAAATCTGTTCATATAGATAATTTGTATTTATGTTAAAATTGAGTACGGCCCATCCTCACAGATATCGTTCAAATCTATTCTAAACATCTGGGCGTCATTACTTTTATGGAGGTTTACGGTCGGGCCGTAATAAAGTGCTGAAATAAATTATTTAAAATAATCAAAACCATATTATTCCCAGAATATTTCTGGTCAGCCCTTACAGTGTATTTTTTGCACTTTTATAAGGATGAATGTTGAATGAGTGTTGTATTACGCAATTCATTTATATAAAAGTTTGAAAATTTTTTTAAAATTAATATTATTAAATATAACTAACGATTTTGTAGGTTTTTCGAAATAACCTGTACCGTCATTAAATTTCCACATAGAAAACCAAGAAAGCAAGATAAATAATTAGTTAAAATTAGGTCGTCTGTTTCAAATCTTATTTTAACATAATTGCAGTTATTGCCGATCCTGTATACGTAAATGCTTTGTGGATTTGTAGAATGCATTGAAGACGGCATGGCTCAAAATTTCAGAGTACTGTTCTAAAATAAATAATTTTGTGTTATTATCTTCGATAGGAACCTCTTACCGAAAGAGAAGCCGATGAAAAATAGGCTCATGCGCATGGTGTCTAAATAGTATGCTCCGATATTGCAAGTTTATGCAACATCGCGGCAAAAAATCGCTCATCTGACGCATTTAACTCCGCTACATTTAGTTTGAAACATATACTCCGCAGCCCTGCAGGTGAAGCTGCTTGGCCACGAATGTCGGCCTCTTAATAACCGGTKGGATGTTGAGGGATGCTGCGGCCGACGGAAGCGCAACCTGCAGGACGGGGAAGAACCAGTCTGCCGAGGAAGGGGTGCGGCAACGGTGCGGTCGCCGGAGATGCTTAATATACTGCGGCTGCAGTAATGAACGTAAGATGAAACAGAAACAACAATAAACGTCCTTAACACCTCGTGATGAATAGCTTAAACGTAATATACTCGACGGCGGGTTATTAAGCGATGCCGGCGCTATTGAGTGACGCACATACCCGGAAAGGGTGGGACCCTCAAATAACAATCAAAGACGATTGCCGGGACACCGGGGTCACCACCTCAACTCACTACCATAACTCAGCGGCCCTCTATCGCACTCCGCCAGACCGCATTTAATCCTCCAACATTCCACACCCCACCGAACGCTGTTATAAATAAATTTGTAACCGAGTCTTTTATTGGAGCGTAATCATATAAAGAAGAAATACGGCATATTTTACGATCATGGAAAACTAGGATATCTATGACAGGGAAAGACATAAATGCCACACAGGATGCCGTTATTGTGTAGCGCACTCCGTTTGAAGGATATGTTACAACCTACGAAGCAAAGCAGCTCGACCCCACGCACGTTGCAGAAAATATGCATTTAAATTACCGACGATTTTGCCGCCATAAAATAACAATTTTCTTGCTATAAAACAATTTTATTCTCCTTCGCCTGTACAGGGCGGTTCCATTTCGGTGGGATTTGAGGGCTTCGGATACAAGGAGTGACGCCCATCAAAACTGTCATCGCAGTATGTGAGAATTATAATGCCAACTAGCGGCAGTTTAACGGTATTATCTACTCGTCTCTGTTGTCTGCGTTGGGACTATAGCTGTGCTGATGAGGATGAATAACCCGAAACAGCTGTCTGCAAATTGTTTTGACGCAGGCGACATGGGATAGACGTAATTTTATTTTTACCTTTAGGTATATATATATATTTTTAATTTTAGTTCTGTCGGCATTATTGTTAGTAAACAGGCCACAACACAAATCATAATTGATTACAGAAATCGACAATTACTGGTTTCGATACAAGTTCTGTTTCATTTAAATGATAAAAATGTGCATTCATCATTAGAACTACATTCTGAATTAGTTTCCATAAAGTATATATTTTTTTTAATATCGTTACTCTTTCTCTTTTTCTTACATACATATCTAAGGTGGCCAGGCATTCCGCATTTGCTGCACTTGGAAATTTTTATAAAAACACGGGCGTCGAGTGATTTCTGCGACCACAGCACGGCACAAGGCTGCTGCTTGCATTCAAACCGCTTCCGTTGCTGCTACCAGCTCTGGATTCCACCAAGATGGCGTCTTTTTCTGCTGTTTCAATGTTAATCGCCAGATTGTATGCTTTTTGGAAAGTCAGAGTACTGCTTTCTCCGTGAACAACCTTTGGATAATTATCTCGCTTCTTAATCCAAAAACTAACTGGTCCCTCAGAATTTCATCCAAATTTTGACCAAAATCACAAGTTCCTGCCATTTTTTTCACATTAACTACATACTCCGTTATTATTTCTTCGGACTTTTGTTTCCGTTGTTGAAATTTATAGCGTTTTTTTACGATCTTCTTGAAGTAGAATTTGGAGGCTATATATCCATTGTGTATGATGTGTGTAGTGGTATGGCACAGGGTTCCACCTTAGGGCCATTTCTTTTTAAAGGGTGGGCAATCTAACGTTTGCATTTTGAAGTAGTGGTTATTTTGAGTTTGGCAACACTTTTGTCATTCGTGCTATGACTGAAATTTAATTTAATATTTGACATTTACGAAATGGGTCGCTTTACGCTTGAACAMAATTGGGAAATATTGAAAACTTATTTCCAAAGTGATGAATCTTCTGTCCAAACTGTAAGAAATTTACGTGGAAAATTCAGTAGAAATGAAATGCCTTCACGACAATTTGTGGATCAATTTGTCAAGCGAGTTCGTGAAACTGGATCGTTATTGAATAAACCAACACATTTACGTTCTTGTCCAGTGCGTACAGCTGAAAACATTGCTGTTGTTGCTCGTAGTGTGCGTGAACAACCATCAACATCAACTCGTCATCGTTCTCAAGAATTGAACATTTCTCGCACTTCTCTCGGGAGAATTTTGCATAAAGATCTCGGTATGAAAGCCTACAAAGTTCAATTAGTCCAAGAAATAAAGGCTCATGACCATCCAATGCGTTTTCTATTCGCAGAATGGGCTGAAGATCGTTTAGCTGAAGATGAGCATTTTTACCGAAAAATCGTGTTTTCAGATGAGGCTCATTTTCACCTTGCAGGCTATGTCAATAAGCAAAATTGCCGTATTTGAGGATCAGAAAATCCGCACGTGATTGTTGAGCAGCCAATGCATCCACAACGAGTGACCGTTTGGTGTGGATTTTGGTCAGGAGGCATCATTGGTCCATTTTTCTTCGAAAATGATGAAGGAGCCACCGTTACTGTCAATGGAGATCGTTACCGTGCCATACTCAACGAATTTTTGTTTCCAAAAATTGAAGAGAATGGCATGGATGATGTTTGGTTTCAATAGGATGGTGCCACTTGCCATACAGCCAACMTAATCATCGATCTTTTGCAAACTGTTTTTGAAAATCGAGTAATTAGCCGAAATGGTGATGTGAATTGGCCATCTCGCAGMTGTSATTTGACASCGTTGGACTATTATTTGTGGGGTGCCCTTAAAGATAAGTGTTACGTGAACTATCCAGAGACTATTGAGGCTTTGAAACAGGAAATCGAAGTTGCCATTCATGAAATTGAAGCCCAAACAATCGAAAATGTACTGAAAAATTGGGTTGATCGGATGGGGTACTACAAAACCAGCCGTGGTAGTTATTTGAATGATGTCGTATTTCATTCATAAATGTAAAAGTTCAATCTTTCTAATAAACTTATAACTTTGAAAAAATATTCATTAATTTTTCATTTATAGCCGATCAAAAATGCAAATTTTATATGGCCCACCCGTTATTATATATTATAATGATGTAAAATGTTTAAGCAATTCTCGCACGCTTATGTATGCAGATGACCTTAAGATAGCCAGGATTGTTGATACTGTGGTGGACAATTGGGAGTTGCAAGATTGTATTGATGCGTTTGCTGCTTGGTGTCGGCGTAACTGTTTAAATATTAACTATAAAAATACAAAAAGATTACGTTTGCCAGAAGAAATGATAGAGTAATATTTAATTATAACATTTGTGGTACGCCTTTGGAGAATTGCAGTCAAGTTGTTGACTTGGGTGTGATTATATATAATACACATTTGTAATGTTGCTTTAAAACCATTGAGTTTTATATTTCGTAATGCTAGAAAGTTTAATGATATACGGTGCATTAAATTGCTTTATTATCCTTTAGTGCGTTCTAGATTGGAATATTGTTGCACTTGCTGGCAACCGTATCAGCAAGTTTATGTAAACTGTATTGAAAATTCGCAACGGAAATTTGCTAAATTTCCTTATTTTAAAGAACATCATTCTTGGCCATCTCTGCATGTTGATCACAGTTATCTGCTGGAAGTTACCTCTATGAATTCGCTTCTTGCCAGAAGAAATGTGCATAGTATTATATTTTTGCAAAAAAATAGTTAATGGAAAGTTATATTCAGCACTCTTGCTGTCCAAATTAAATTTCTCTGTTCCGAGACTGTGTAGCAGAAATTGTTTGGTATTTGCATACGTGGCTCCCAACACCTTCCACTGCCTCAATTGTCCAATGTTGACGCTTGTTCGCATTTACAATGATATTAGCGAAAGATATCCTGATTTTGACATTTTTAATTGGAATTTTTTTAAATTTGAATATTAGAAATAAGTTGTTAAGCTGTTTTGATGGCAAGGCTCATTAGATTTAGTTTTGTTACGTGTAATATGAAATGTGGTTCTTTGCTTTTTGTATACATTTAATTGTCCACTATGGACCATTTGGTTCGCTGGTTACAATAAATATTATTACTATTATTATTCGTGGGTTTTATCACTTGGTTTTTCCGGTTTGCACAGATTTCCCATTAGTTCGTATGTCTCATCACCAACTAACGTTAACAGTGAGGTAACCTTCTTATCATCCTCGATAGAGTTCGCGATGAAATATTGTTCTAACCAGTTTTTGTTTTTTAAACAAAATTCAGTAATTCTTCCGACTGACATTTCGAACTGCTGTTCGCGAGGCACGTGAGAAACGTTTTACAAGTTATTATGATATTTATGTACAATTGTTTCCCTCTACCAATAAATTGGTTTATTCAGGTTATCTCCCTCTTTACAGATAAATGAACAAAAACTTAAAAGTTCACATTCACAGCCCCAACAAGGGTAGTAAAACAATAGGAAATAGTAGATAGCATGAAAACAAATGAATGTAGTAGTCTGTTTTTACTAATGACTGCGAAGACCGTTTTGATGGCGTCCAACCCCAGAAACCATCGAAATGGGACCACCCTGTACATCCATAAAAGTAACGCGGCTGCTCTTGAAAGACGTAATTGCAGGGAAAAGGTCCTTCCGGTCACTGATACACGGCCAACGCGTAACGGTATTCAAGAAATGTCGGCGGGTTATTTTTGTAAGTTATTTTCCTTGTAGCGCAGTAGATCTAGGCGAGTACGGTCGGTAAGCAACACGTCCTCAAAGCTGAGGCACGAGTGTGTACCGTCACCGGCAGGGGTTTATAATATAGAGACTGTAATGGAAATCGTGACTCATCGCAGACGCACACCAACCGGCCGGCGCAACATATAATTAAGTTACCCGAATAACGGATACCAAAACGTAATAACTCCCTAAAAGTATGTCACGTATTTAACATAAACCCTTAGGAGGTTTAGTCCCGGTGTTAATAGATTCCGGCATCTCGCGAAAACGCTGCTTAGGTACCTAAAAGTCAAGTATCTTGACGTACACAGACTGTAATGATAAAAACTAATGTGTCGCATAAAGCGGTAAAACTTCTCATTTTTAACAGTTGTCGAACCTTATTTTACATCCTTTTTAGTATTATATTGCGTCCTCCTTAAAGTAGCTTGAATGTCCTTTTAGATGTGCAAGAGRATACCAAGTGTTCCCTACAACAGCGTGCTCTCACTCACCATATTAGCAGATCTGTTCAGAAAATTTTGAAAAAGGAGAAGTTTCATCCATACAAAATTCACTTATTACAAGAACTGAGCGAAGATGATTTCGATCGTAGGATAGAATTTTACGAAACTGCTATGAACATGATAGATGAAGACAGAAACGTTTTAAACTGGAATATGTTTTCTGATGAAGCGACTTTTTGCCTCAATGGTAATGTGAATAGACATAATTGCAGATCGTCGGTCGGACACAAATCCGCATTGGATGGAACAAGTCCACACAGAACACCCTCAGAAAGTGAATGTCTGGTGTGGTATTATCGGTGAGCACATTATTTGGCCTTTTTAATCGATGGAAATTTGAATGCATTCAAGTACTTACAGCTCTTGCGCGAACACATTATACCAGAACTTATTCGCCTGTTCCCTAATCGTGAAAATGCTGCGCGTCCTTCTGAACAGATATGGTTTCAGCAAGATGGTGCACCGCCTCATTTTGCACTCAACGTTCGTGGATATTTGTATGCGATATTTCCACACAAATCGATTGGTAGGCGCGGAGCGATAGAATACCCAGCACGTTCACCTGACCTGACGCTGCTTGATTTTTTCCTGTGAGGGTATCTGAAAAATCGTACTTATGCTGATCGGCCACATAATGCAGAAGATTTAAAAGGACGAATCAGGACAGAAATTCCATACTTACCTCCAAATATGCTACAAAGAACATTAGAAAGCTTGTACTCAAGTAAATGGGGAACATTTTGAGCAGCTTCGTAATATAAATCTGAAAAAATACTGCATTTTTCACAGAATCATGTTTTTTTTTCTTTTTGGGTACCCGATTCGCAATAAATTGATCAAACTAGACGAAAATTATCACCAGTCAAGAAAAAATGGTAATATCTGGCTTTCTTGTTCAATTTAGCGATAAAGAAAATTGTTTTCATTCTTTTCGTTCTTTGTCAGGCTCAATTATTGTATTTGCACTTTTCTCAACTCAGAAGCAATAAATTGTATAAGTGTGATACATTTTTGAAATCAGGAAAAATATCCTTGACCCCCTTCCCATTAAAAAATGCAACGTGCGTCCATATCTCGGAAACGAGAGCTGACACTGAGTGGAAAAAATTCCAGGTCGGATAGAACCTGAAATATCCTGATGGTTCCATACTTTTTAAATAAGTAACCAGTCTTTAACACTCATTTAAATCTATTTATGTTCTTTTGGTTTTTAGTGCTTTGGTCCAAGATGTTATACAATTTAGGAGCCATATAAAATGAATTTTTTTGTCCAGTTATAAACCTTTTTAAATCACTTCTACTTTTTTTATTGACTTCTTAGATGCTGTATCCCACCCTTTTATCCCATATTGGATAAGTGATTGTACTAGTGAGTAATATATTGGGCGCAGCTGTGCCTCTTTCAGTACTGTACCGATAATCTTGAAGTTGTACCGGATGCTTCTTAATTCTTCTTAGTTTTTCGATGCGTGTATCTCATCCACTTAAATGTTAGTCTATTTGTATTCCTAGATACAATTTTAAAATTACATCAAGTATAGCATTTCAAGAAATGGATATCCTTTTCAAGAAATTTACAATAATCGCTTGTCGATTCGACAAATACATTACAGTTATAGGCGCATAAAGTTAATTGAGTTAGGTCATGTAAGGACAAGGTGAAATATTATCATTTGGTAGAAGCGAAAAATGGGCCTTAAGAGATCAAAATGTCTTTCAGCAAACTCTTGCATACCGTAGTACGCAATTTATGTTTTATAAAAGCATGCTGCTATTTATGAGGAACTAAAACTGGAGTGCTCATTTTAAGGCAAAGTATATTAGAAATATCGACAGAAACTTTACGTGGCTATTGTATTTTTGTGACCCGTTAGAATTTTACGTAGTGGAAATTACCGTGATACGCCTCTTTCAGTGTACATATCTGATGTTCCTCAAGTTCTGTACAATTTAAGTGACATTTCTTAGCCTTCATATTTGATAAGTTAGACGATTGTGCAGGGTAAACTAGCATCTTGTAAAAAGTCCATGGTTTGATGAGCTGGCGTTGTCTAATTGGGTAGTTGCCATATATTTTATTTTAAGTGAAATACACGGCAAATAGTAGTTCACTAATTTAATCATTTTAGGAAACTGTACAACGTAGCCAGAACAAGGTATTTTAATTACGAAATTGCAGGTAAATAGTCAGATTTAAAGAGCAACCGACGTCAGGATGAAGACTATATCGCGTATATAGTGGTTTAATGCAAATGAAATGCTTGTGAGTTGTGATTTAGTTTAAGAAAGGTTTATAATGGCCAAAGTAGGGTTTATCAAAGCTTCCACAAACAATGTGCCAGCTGTAGATATTTTTTGGGATGCAAGGGAATACATAAAACATGACAAACGCTTTGTGTTTGCTGTACCTACTTGTCGATGTGTTCATACAAGGCACAAAGTACCACTTATTCTGTGGTCTGTACATTGAGTCCACAAACACTGCAGTTATAGACTGCTGCAATCACACGTCAAATTTTTACAGTGCCTCAGTAAGACTCAACAAATCTCTTATTACGACAAACGGCCCACGACATGTCAGTATGCGACTTGACGTCAGACGCTTTAGAACGGCTGTTCAAGCGCCATTTTTTGGCGTTTGAATTTCACATGTATTTTTTCGTTCTTAAACTTTTTGATATTATCGCATATTTTATATTACCAATTTTCAACTCGAGATAACACTACGTCCATGGCCATTTACTATACTTCATTGACCATTTCATAATGAAAGATACCTATTTGCCCGTTTTTAACGCATAATAGGTGAATATTTCTTAAATAAAATCTGTTACAATTTTATATGTTTTTTCTTAATTATATCGATTATTGCGTAATTTGATTTACTTGTCTATTTAGTCACCTAAAGATTTCCAAATTATTTAAGTATAAATGGGGTTAGACGGTTGTTTGGTAGGAAATAATGTTGTTGCAGACAAAATGTTAAAACAGGTGGAAGGCTTTAAGGATCATCAATAGAATTTCCAGCAGGTGAAATGCAATTATTAAAAATTCTTCTGCAACAGTTAGACCAAGGCACTATTCAGGAGTATGGTGGAAAATATCATAGACATTCGAATCGCAGTGTACAAGCATAAAACTAAACAACCTCTGCTTGCTTCTGATTTATCGGGTAAACAGTAATAGTGCGCAAAATGAAACGAGTGTTGATGAAATCAGTAATATTAATCAACCGAACACACCCTGCACCCAGCAGTATAATTTGCAACCGCGAAAATAATTTTTGTATGGATAAATGTATAAAATATATTGCACAGAAGAAATATGTGAATAGTTGTATTTAATTTAGTAGCGGATGCTAGGGATTTGTTTACCAGGACCGCAGCTTTGTTTGTCGCACAAGGGGAGCTTTGTTTCTGTACTTCATTTGACCTGTGCAGAAGAAACGTGGAGAATGCAAGAACCAGAAGCCTGTGGCAGTACTACACCAAAAAAGTTAATAATACCAGAGCTCTACAACATGATGATAAGGAAAAAATATGTTTTTTAAACATAACAAAATACTTGCTAAAAATTGTATCTATTGAAATAGGTGACGGAAAACTCCAAGCCAGATCATTCCAATATTAAAAAAATGTTAAATTTGATGTTGATTGCCATTACCTAGGAGATGGCCTACGAAATGTAATTATTTATTTTATTTCTGAGCATACTTTAAACATGATTCAAAATGCAAAACGTTATTCTATAATTATAAATATATCACCAGAAGAACTCACACAGATCAATTAACAATTATTATTATTAGGTATGTACATCAAAACAAATATAACTGCTCACAAACAATAGAAGATTGCTGGTAATCTAGCTAATCTCAATCTAAAGTAAAAGTAAAATAAATCATCTTGAAGAAATTTTAAATGGAATGTTAGGGAACACTATTAAATACTCCAGAGCAAATTGCAGAATTATTTACAAAGTTTTTTCAGTCTGTATTGTATTTTCACAATACAAAGGAGCCATAACTGTAACCAAACTATACCTTTTTCCACAGTGTATGAATTGATGATGTTGCGACGCCTTTCTTCGTTTTTTGTCTGGCGTTAAAAACTTCCTTGTTCACTATTATTCAATAACATTCATTTCCTTAGCATAAATACAATTTGTCAGATACCCACCCCCCACATGAAAAAATCAAACGGCGTCAGATCAGGGGAACGTGCTGGCCATTCTATCGCTCCGCGCCTACCAATCCATCTGTCTGGAAATATGGCATTCAAATATCCACGAACGTTGATTGCAAAATGGGGCGGTGCACCATCTTGCTGAAAGCATATCTGTCCAGAAGGACACGCAGAATTTTCACGATTAGGGAACAGGCGAATAAATTCTGGTATAATGTGTTCGCGCAAGAGCTGTAAATACTTGACCGCATTCAAATTTCCATCGATGAAAAAAGGCCCAATAATGTGGTCACTGATAATACCACACCAGACATTCACTTTCTGAGGGTGTTGTGTGTGGACTTGTTCCATCCAATTGTGTCCGACCAATGTCTGCAATTATGTCTATTCACATTATCATTGAGGCAAAAAAATCGCTTTATCAGAAAACATAACCAATTTAAAATGTTTCTATTTTCATCTATCAGGTTCATAGCAGTTTCGCAAAATTCTCTCCTACGATCGAAATCATCTTCGCTCAGTTCTTGTAATAAGTGAATTTTGTGTGAATGAAACTTCTCTTTTTTGTGAGTGAGCACGCTGTTGTACGGAACACTTGGGATTCTCTTGCACATCTAAAAGGACATTCAAGCTACTTTCCTCACTCGTAGCAAACTTTGGACATCCTGGTTTTTGACGATTTTTAACACCTCCGGTTTTGTTGCAATGTTTTAATAACTCTTAATCTGGCATTTGGTTCACGATCTTCACGAATTGCATTGTAGAGTGCAACTAGTACCGAATAACTTCGCCTTCTATTTCCATAACCAAACATCATCATAATTTCGATGCGATCATGTTCAGTTAACCGAGGCATTGCGATTTCAAATAACAAAGTGAATGAAAATTACCACCAGTCACGAGGAAAATGGAGACACCTGGAGTTTTTGTTCTTACTTGGCGAGATAACGAATATGGTTTTTATCGCGAAGACCCAAGACCCAAGGTTGTTATCACACTTTTCTCAATTCAGAAGCAATAAATTGTACAAGTGTGATACATTTTTGAAATCAAGAAAAATATCTTTTCAATAATGTGCCTTTTGACCACCCCCCATTTAAAAAATTCAACTTGCGCCCATATCTCGGAAACGAGAGCTGACACGGAGTTGAAAAAATTGCAGAAAATGCATTTTAATTACCCATAGGCTCATGCACAATTTCAGAAAAATCGGTCGAACAGAACCTAAAATATGCTGGTTCAGTGTGGCAACCCTGTATGTATCTAAATGGTTTATTGCTTAACTAAATACTATTATATTTCGTTTCTATCATAACGAAAATATTTCGGCATTTTTATAGATAGCTATGCGTTTCGGTATCTTAACATTTCCAAATTCTATATCAATTTTTGAAACTTTTATTAAAAAATTAGAAGTATGAAAACGTTTAATTTATCTAGCTCTATAACTTGTTATAATTAACACACGTGTTCCTGAAACACCCTGTAGAGAACGATATTATGGAGAACTTAGACTTGAAAGAATTAATAAAGAATTTCCTAACATTAAAAAAAAGAAGAGCATATCTACAAATTCTGTAATTTTATGGATGATAAAATATAACCGCATTTATAAAAATTCATATACATGTAATTCTACATTTAAGTGCTTGTTTATTATTCATTTAGATGTATATTTTTGTATGCGTATTAGTTGTCAAAAATTGCGTTTTAATATTTCAACTGAGAGTCAAAAGAAATGGATATTGAGAAGTGCACACAAACAGAGAAAGGTACAGCACAAACAGATGTTTCAGTGTACCAAAGTAACAAAATCTGTTGTTCCGCTGGGCATTAACATTTCTTTCGAACGCTGCATTGCTCCACGGGGTTGCAGTTAAGGTGCTCGCGTAATTACAACCGGCTCCCGTTTTAATTGTCCGTGTAGTTTAATATTTCCACGTCCCGCAGTGAACGGTCAGCATTATTCTTCATTTCACCTATTAGAAGGAACGCCGGCCCTCATTAACGTGGTCTGAGCTGTAATAAACTGGTCCTTTATATAGTATAGGCATCAGTTGTCCCTATACAATGTCACACTTCGACCTTTAAATGTCGCGGGCACAGTGGCGCCCTCGGGACCCCACGGCTGACAATACCGCGCAAGAGGTCGACCGGTAAGAAAAACACGGTTTGCGCCAAATTCTACCCCGGATTAATAAATCAAACTTAGGTGTGAGCAAACTGGCTCTACATGAAAAGAAAAGTGTTTCAACTTCCAAGGTGCAGTAATTATATCATACAGCGACTGTCACGCATTATTGCACTTCCAAATTTGTCTTAACGATTTTATTTAGTGTAAAATTTGCCGTGATCGGAAGTAATTCAACTACAGGCAATGAATTACTGTAACTCAACTTCTTAGCAATAAGTAATTGTAATGTATTACTTTTTAAAATATGTAATGAGTAACTGTAATAAGTGGTTATGCACAGGCAATTTCCAATTTTAATACTTTAAAGCACAATCTCGCATCATGTAAAGGGAGATGTATTTTGTTGTAAAATGAATAATTTGTAATCCAGGTTTTTTGGTACAAAAAATTAATGCTGTGAAGATTGGCTGTATGAATTAACGCTTCATGAGAAACAGTGAAACGAAGTAGTAAGAACAACAAAACCCAAAAGTCTGAATTAAATAAATCAGATGAATTGGGGAAACTTTAGAAAACAGTAACCAGAAGTTAGAAAAAGCGAAAAGCTCAGCAAACGTCCTAAAATTATGACGAAATCACATACGATGATTTAATAACAAAAATATCACAAGTATTTTTTGTAAATAGTACAGGAATAACAGTTCCAAAATCCTATGCCGAAATCAGAACTGGGAACGAGACCGATGCGCAACTAATTGCATTAACTTTATTTCAATACCTTAACCAAGATGATTACTTCTACAATAAATCTCCCCGAAGTCTATCAAATCCACTATATTTAATAAATAAGCAAAGCGCTTTCAGCTATAATTAGCCATCATCAGGGCCTCATAATGTAAAAAAGGAATACAAAAGAATTTATAAAACTGACATTGTCAAAATCGCAATAAGCAATCTTGATTTCGAACAAAAAAGTAGCCTGCATGCCAAAAGCACAAACATGATATCAATGATCAAATAAAGAATTTAGAATAGGACAACTAAAATTACAAAAATCATTCAAAACTGTAAAATTAAAATAAAGAATTTAAATTATTTAAAGAGGCAGTGTGTTTAAATGACAATAAATGATTTGCTAACGAAGTATATCAGTATTTTTATATTTTTATATTGTTCATTGCCTCTAATTGAAAAAGATCTTCCTGTTTGACCAATATAAACAGAATTACAATCGTTACAAGAAAAACTATAAATTCCCGAATGATTCAAAACTGGAATTTTGTCTTTATTACGAACAAAACGGGAAAACACACTGCCTACCGTAGAAAAACCAACACTTATTCTATGAGAGGAAAACAATTTAGATAAACTAAGTGAGACTGGACCAACAAACCTAAGGGGATACCAAATTTTGGCTTCTTCAACATAAATGGTGTTAAAAGAAAACTTAAATTTTGTTAAATATTTAAAGTTATTATCCCAACTAGCAGCTTACAGCTCTATAATAGTCAGGCAAACGTTTATAAAACAATTTTTATAAAACAGTGGCACTCTTGTAAACATTGTCACAACGCTTATAGAATGTTTAAAGATGCAAAAAGGCGCATCTTTATAAAATATTTTAGTTATATACAGTATCCCATAATGGTTTTGGTAGGTGTTATAGAACAGTTTTGTAGATAGTTACAGAGCTGGTATAAAAATTACTATAAATCAGTTACAAAAGGGTTTTATAGCAGTTCATTATAAAACAGTGTTATAAATGTTACGGTATTATCTATTATGACACAATTCTGTCGCATTCAGCATCTTCAAAGCAATCTTTCTGTGTTTTAAGTGATTTGGCGGAGAATAATTTATTTCTTAACGATTGGGTAAAGTTGCAATCCATATTCCTCTTCTGTAAAATAAAACATGTCCTCAGACCGAGATATATACTGTACCAGATGACATAAATTACGCGTGTTATTGAATTGTAGTCACATGAAACTACTACCAAACAAAATTTTCTGTGTAACATATGCACATATGTGTACAAAATTTTTAAGCGCTGCAAAAATAACAAGTATTTCATCAATTTAAAAGAAATATTTAGAAAATACAAAAAATATTTTTATTCATGTGGCATCTTAAACCTATCTGCACTGTTTATAAAACGCATTTTATAATCATTTTTGTTAGAAACATTACTTTTGTACATTACTATTTTCTAAAACAAATAATTTTTAGTGGGCTTTACCCAATGGCGGCCATATATGTGCTTATAATCATGATAATAATATGGCTTCTTCCTTATAAAACACGATTATCACAGAAGAAATTGCTATATAACAAATTGTTTTTTTTACTTGTGTCAAATCAAGACTTAATATAATAGTTTTATAGGTGTTCACAAAATGACGATTCAGTGTTGAATAACACATATTTAAATCCTTTATAAAATAATTCGTCTCCACTGGGAAAATGTTCTGTAAGAAGTTGTGTAAACCTTTATACAATGAGTATAAAACGGTGCTTAACTCTGTTTTATAATTTTGCTGCGAAAACGTTCCTAACACTAAACTATAGAATATTTAGTGTACTGAAGCTGAATACTCGTAAGGGAGTACCTTATAAAATAAAATAGACATCGGGGAATAATAATAAAACAACAATAAAGTAAATATGCCTTGCTGTTTGGAAATTATAAAATAATTTTGCTTGTTGGGATTAAAAGCAATTTGAAGAATTACACCTAGTTCCTTTTCAAAAGCGTTTAAAGAGGTAATTTAAAAAGTCTGTTAAAAATAGAATGAAATACGGACATTTTGTGTGTATAAGGGTGAAAAGAAAAGTAATTAATAATGGTATCGGTGCATGTGGGTTTTCTAAAAATTTCGAAATATAGGTAAGGAGAAGACTGATTTCGTATAATTAATAAATCTAAAAATGGAATTTGATTATTAATTTCTATTTCATAACTAAAATTTATAGAATCGTGAAGAGAATTAATATATGTAAGAAAATTATTTAAATCATTGTAATTTCCTGTAAAAAGGCACAAAACATCATCTACATGACGATACCAAAATTTAATATGGAAAAAAGGAAACGTTTTTGAAAATATCTTGTTCTAAATTATTCATAAAAAGTTCTGCTAAAAGTGGGCTAAGAGACGAACCCATTGCTAAACCTGAATTTTGTATGAAATGTTTATTATCGAAACAGAAAATTTTTTGATTTAAGACAAATTCTGTTAAAGAAACCAAATTATTTTTGTGTAACACAGATAAGTTACAATTTAACAGCAGATTGTTTAATATTTTTAGACAGTCTTTTGGAGGTATCGAAGGAAATAAATTATTGACATCGAAAGAAACAGGGAAAGAGTTCTGGGGAATTTCGAAATTCTTAAGTTTATTGGTCAAGTCAATTGAATTTTTTATAGCAAAAGAATTTTCGAAATATGAAACTTCACGAAGGGTCAAATTTAGCCATTTAGCTAATTTATAACACGGAGAATTTATGTAACAAACAACAGGTCTGATAGGACAGTTATCTTTGTGTATTTTAGGAGGTCCATAAAGCCTTGGTGTTAATGGATTCATAGACAACAACTTTGACTTAGTGCAGTTAAATAATTTTAATATTGGTTTAACTTTGTATAAAAGTTCTTTTAATTTGTTGTTAAATTTAATAGTATTATCAGTATCAACCGTTCTAAAATTTTCACTGTCCATGAAGTTAAAAACTTTATTTAAATAATCATTCTTATCTAAAATAACTAAATAATTACCTTTGTCCGTATTTCATTCTCTTTTTAACAGACTTTTTAAATTACCTCTTTCTTTAAACGCTTTTTGAAAAGGAACTAGGTGTAATTCTTCAAACTGCTACTTTAAATATTTAACAAAATTGAAGTTTTCTTTTAACACCATTTATATTGAAGAAGCCAAAATTTGGTATCCCCTTAGGTTTGTTGGTCCATTCTCACTTAGTTTATCTATATTGTTTTCCTCTCACGGAATAAATGTTGGTTCTTCTACGGTAGGCAGCGTGTTTTCTCGTTTTGTTCGCAATAAAGACAAAATTCCAGTCATTCGGGAGTTTATAGTTTTTCTTATAACGATTGTAATTCTGTTTATATTGGTCAAACCGGAAGATCTTTTTCAATTAGAGGCAATGAACACTTGAAACAATATGAAAAATACAAAAATACTGATATAGTTAATACAAATTCTTCGTTAGCATATCATTTATTGCCATTTAAACACACTGCCTCTTTAAATAATTTAAATTCTTTACATGTTTGTAATAAATCCTCAAAATTAAATTTTCTAGAAATTCTTGAAATATACAAAATTATAGATAACTGTAATTTTACAATTTTGAATGATTTTTGTAATTTTAGTTGTCCTATTCTAAATCCTTTATTTGATCATTGATTTCATGTTTGTGCTTTTGGAATGCAGGCTACTTTTTTGTTTGAAGTCAAGATTGCTTGTTTCGATTTTGACAATGTCAGTTTTATAAATTCTTTTGTATTCCTTTTTTACATTATGAGACACTAATGATGGCTAATTATAGCTGAAAGCGCTTTGCCTATTTATTAAATATAGTGGATTTGATAGACTTTATTGTAGAAGTAAACATTACTACATATATCCACTTAGAGGAAAATGAACCAGTTTACATTGTTTAACCAAGATTTAACCAACTCCAGTGAAGTTCAATCAAATGAGTGCAAAACTTGGATTGATGAAATAACACTGAGTGATTTTTATGTTCATATAAATGTACCAACCTTAAAAGTTCGAATTAGTTATGTATTGAAACACAATATTGATTGTCACTTTTAAGTCTGAGAGTTAAAATGTAAAAATGATCCAACGTACGTATTGATATATATCTAATATCATGTTTATATGATTGGAAATGTCTGAAGCTTGTGCCTCTGTTCTGATTCTATTTATCGAATAGCTTACGTAATGGGATTTGTATTATAGTAACGCACGAGGAACACAGAATGAATATATTACGAAATCAGTTCCGTAAGAACGTATAAAGACGTTATTAAAGTTCTTCACTCCCCTGTGAATGTATTATAGGAAGATGGCTTGTATTATTTTTAACGTATACGCTTATTACATTGAATAAACCTGTACCTACCCAAAGTTAAAATGTACATCCGTTGCCCTAATCGCACGAAATACGTACTCCCATCACGACTTTTTGTGGAACGGTCGATTGAATCGGCGTTTTCTTTTTATTTATTACAGGCCTTTGAGCAACTAGTACTGAAGTAATGCAATAAAGCGAACCCTGTAATGCCTATAGGTCCGTCTGATTCAAAGCCACGCCGATATTAGAATTAGGGACTTACAAAATTTTCTGTTAGGAGCGATGATTACTATGCAGCTCACGGTGGCCATCGTACCGGACACCCTGTCATTCCTTTCTTTCTGCACTTTTTTACGCCAGGAATAACACAATTTATGACCCTTCCTGAAATTCGTGGTTTGGGATCGCATAATTAATTCTTGCCATGACTCAAGTTGCGACTGCTGCAAATGAATGACGAAAAGACTTGAAATATTCACCACAGCGCCAGTGATACACTCCCTTATGGGGATTTCTCATAATTACCATTACTGATTAACGGGTTAAGCGAGTCTTTAGACGAAAGAATCAAGTTTTATAGTCCGAGATCCCACTGCCTAACATTTCTTGGAAAAATATAGTGATTCGATGACATTACATCAAACACGAGAAACATCTAAGGCTTTCTAAGGAAAGCATTCACTGGCTGAATTCCTGAATGCACCTTACAAATCTTCCCATTCTAATCCTCAGCTTTCCGTAACATATGCGCTACGTGAGAGCCCACTAGCAACAACCGTGCCACGCCTCCAACCCATCGCAGACGTAGCCGGCCCGGCGGTATATCCGAGAGCGAAAGAAATGCCTGTCATACGCTGGTTCAATTAATCGAACCCCGTCCTTTAATTACATATCACAAATTTTAAAAAAAATCTATAAACATTTGCTATTTGGCATTAATTTTGAAACTTCAGTTTAAAGTACCACTGGTGAGGAGTTCGGTTTGAGCGGTTGTCGGATACGGATGGTCACCCGAACGGCTCTTCGAGTTTTACTCCCTTTTGTGTAATTAATAAACAACTAAACTACATTTAGTGAGTGTTGCACGGTCATAAGGTGGGGGACAAGAGCTTAGCGTGGTAAAAGTGAGGAAAGACCAAGTTAGGGAACACCCTACCAGGCACACCGAATGCAACAGGAACTAAAATAAGATAAGACAGTAGAAAAATAATTGACTAACGTAATAATTACTAAATATGTTGCATGTGCATAAACAACAACAGTACGTATTATTTCTCTCTCTTGGTATAACCAAGTGCGGGATTTTGTGCGATATAACGCTACACCGAGCGTATTTTGGGGCGGAAACGCAGGTAGAAACGAACCACCCCAGATTCTCAGACCTTGAAGATAGACAAAGAAGTGTTAAAAAAACGGAGCAAAACCAATACATCTAAAAATAGACCAAACGTAGATACCCCGATCTGCTTTACGCGCGATAATAGAACATTAGTACGATCTTAAAAAGAAATAATAGTTATAATAAACTTAAACGCCGTAGTATTAACAAGTAGAATAAACAACTAACCCACAAAACAAGAATAACGGCTTTCGTCCCTTTAGACGTTCTTACAGTAAAAACAAATTAACAATAGGGGAGGGTAGTAAAACCTAGAGAAACCGGCATATCCAAAATTAGATCAAATGTAATTATGTCGACTTGTTAAAAAAAATACATACCGCAGTAGGAACAAGTATAGAACGAACAACTAACCATCAAAATAATAAAAACTACTTTCGTCTTTTCAGACGTTCTTTCAGAAAAACAAACATAAAAAGTCTCTTACGGTAACAACGAATCAACGAAAGAAGACAATAAGATAGATATATAAGGAAAAGGGAATATGCTGCTAATGTGTATAAGCCCAAATATGAATACAGCTTGTGGTTAGCTCAGGATCGGCGATACAGCGAACAATTGCTATCAACTCTTAGATCTCTTCATAATGTGTTCTAGTGTTAGGTTCTTGTGTTGTCGTTATTGTTGGTGTCATAACAGTGAAGTAGTTTCGTGCGTCTAAAAAAAATGTATACAAGAAATCACACACAATTGTGGTACAGAAAATCGCGGGAAACGGCAACCGCTTTCGAAGCACATTGAGTTACCAAATGTACGGGGAAACATTACCCAATAAGAACACAAAAACCGCCCAAGAAAAATAAGAAGAAAAGCTGGAAGAAGAAATCGTAGTGACAAGAACAGAAAGAAGCAATAAGTAAGAAAGCGCTATGACAGTGCGAAATAATTGTACAGAAACCAGGAAAACATGTAAACAAATCCAGTCACAAAAATTGGGATAGTCCTAAAGAAGCTCCACTGTATAGAAAAGAAAAGATACTAATACACAAGACGAGTGGAGTAGTATCACCCCATCTAGAGATCCAACAAGCGAATGGATAAGCACATACGAAATCACTCAAAGCGTCGATACCATCGAGAAACAGCAACACAAACAGGAATCAAACAATTATTGCGAATTATAAGATTTTAAGTTCATAATGTGTTCTAGTGCTACGTTCTTGCGTTTACATTGTTATTGTGATTGTCATTACAGTGAAGTATTTTGTGTATCTAGGCAAGTGCAAATTCAGCAAGTCCAAAACTATCAAATATACGTCGAACACATCACCAACAGCCACACAAACACCTTGTAAGAGAAATAAGAAAGAAAACCACAAATCACGTTAGACCAAACTCTCTAGGAAACGAACGGATAAACACATATGAAAACACCGAAAGAAGCATCGAAATCATCATGAAAAAGCAATCAAAAAAGGAAACATAAATCATGAATGCTGCTTACAAAAGACAAGAAAATAATAATTGAAGAAGTCTTAAATCTCTACGCAACTTTAGACATCACCTGACATGAGGAGGAAATCAATGAAGCCGCGCTAAGCCAACATCAAACACGGAAACATCTAAGGAAAGCATTCACTGACCGAATGCACCCTGCGAAGCTTCACATATACCACGAAAGGCGTGGAAAACAGCAACAAGCTCAAAGCAGGATGACCGTGCTACAAGTGGAGAACGGTAGAGAGAATCATAGCAGAATAAAACGTAACCGAAGAACAGTGGTCAGAAATCGCAAAAGACAAGAAAACAATAAATAAGGAAGTCCTAAAGCTGTATACAATCTCAGACAGCAGCTCGTCTGAGGAAGGACAAGAACAATGCAGCCGAACTAAGCTATCATCCAACACGGATGATAATAAAAAAGTATCCGATAGTTGGATGCCCTGAAAACCTCCCCATTCCAATCCCCAAACTCCTGTAACATGCGCTACGTGGGAGCCCACTAGCAACAAGCGTGTCACCCCTCCAATCCAGCGTAGACGCAGCCGGCCCGGCGGTATATCCGGGAGCGGCAGAAATGCCTACCGTACGCTGGTTCAATCAATCAACCAATTCAGTCTAAAGTAGCACTGGCAACCGTATACAACAGTGACTTATCAATAATGTTATAGTATTCAAAAAGACATTCTTCCTTGAACACTATACTAATATTACATATATTTATTGCAATGAGGCATTATTTTTCCAGAACCACCAACTTGCCGGCCAGATTTTGACGCATACATCGCAACTATTGCATTAAATGCTCTGGGGACGTGCTCCACGTATGACCTATCGTGATTTATGCATGGGATTGATAATGCATAGCGATAATGTAGCATTAATTTCCTTATTGAGAATAATATGAGCATTCCTAGTAATGAATGTAGCAGACGAACATTACGAATCGAATGGTTCAAGCGAGCAGGGTACGGAACAAGAACGATCGAAGTAAGCCGCAAAAGGCCGTTAAAATGTTAGAAATGCTAAATCGGAATGCCACCGTTGACAGGAGAGAGTGGCAAACACCTTACCGCGTTTTTCCATGTGGAATTGCTAGACAGAACGATTTATCTGAAATGCCCACTGGTCAAGGTCAGTTGTCACGTTTCTGCCGAACACGAATACAAACTGAAAGTGAAACTGGGAAATCGAAACCACCTAAAGCTTTTGATCTAATAATGAAAAACAAATACGGCCAAAACAAATGTCCATAACACGCATAATACAGGGTGGTTGCTAAACGTACGGCAAAGCTCACGGGTTATTTTTTAAATATTATGTTCTTTGATGATTTTTATTATTTTCGAAGACAAATTTGTTTGAAGGTACATGACGATTTTTGGGTAAAAAACGATACTGATATTTCAAGTGTTTTTATAGTGGCATTGATTGCAGAACTGCTTATAAATGCCTATTGGTAATGACTGCCTACTCCTATTCGTTTTATTTTGGATAAATAAGGGATAACTACAAATATGAGGTTCGATCTGTTTAGGAGGGCCTTGGCTTAGCTCACGCAAGCTAGATCTGCCTGTCTACAACCAAGAGTCTGAGGTCAGATCTACCTGCCTACAATCCTAGTAGCACTAAATATTTAACTAATATTCTATAAATGTTTTATAAATATTTGAGGTATTAGATAGTCATTTAAGAAATATTTTGTACGAAATATTTAAAAATGGATATTTATCAATATTTGTAAACATTTTTAAACAAATATTTAATATGATACATTTGTATTTTGAATTATGAAAGCCCTTCGTTAGTATTATAATAATTATAAATTTTTGTTCCGCCATTCCCATTTCATAGGTCTCGTATGCTATTTGCTTAAAAACTGTATATATCCATTAATAATAAAGATCGTGAATCAAAAAAGGAAAATGTTCAGAAAGGATTGGGCTAGTTTAATTCCAGTTGACATCTGCAGTTACAGCTGGTACATCTTTTAAGGAATTGTAAATTTTATTAGGAAAAAACACCCTCGTTTAAACACCCTGTAGATACTGAAGACTAAAATTTGAATGGAAATTTTGAAAACAGCATCATTACTGAGAAATGTATATAACTACAGTTGAAACAAAAAATTATCAAATTGACAATTCTGTGCAATAGTATCCTTTGAGTACCACCAGCATATTTTTGATTCCTTGACCAAACTTCTGATTATTATTTATATTTACTTGTTCAAATCTATTCTTTAACACCTTCATATCATTTTTTTCAATGCTCATATTGCTCCCCAATCTTTTACACTACCAGAAAATAGCAGAAATATTTTCTCCAGCTTTTCTTCAAACGCTGTTTAACCAATAATCCACCTTTCTGAGAAATTTTATTTACTCTTAACTTTTTACAACCAGTGCTTCTTTGTTAATTGACTTTAGAATTGTCGGATAGGCAGTCTTGGTTCTAAATCCAATTGACATTTAATTATGTTCATATGAGCCCAACAATTTTAAAATTAGATTGAAGCGTTGTGACTCCTATAGCCCTGTACTTTTTTTCAACACACCTTGTAAAAGAAATTCATGCTTCGAAAAAAATAAATCTGTTTGCCAAGCGCGCCGCTCATTATTGTTACATAAGTGTTTGTTGACCCCAGCATTGATGGACTTCATAGTTATACAACACCCGAACCAACTTGAATTCGTCATTTTCGTCTTCAACTTCCAGGAAGGAGGTTCGGTGCCTGATACGGATATCAATTCGTTGATATCTGGGAGAAGACATCAAGCGTAAGTCTGTTTTGCTATTCTAWTCTATTGTTCCATAATTTCTTATTTAAACTTAGTTCAACCAAACGCGGACATCCATGGTCCAGGCAACCATTTCCATTGACCAATGATGATCATTATAGATTAAACTTTGTTCTGATAGACCACTGCAATATTAGATTCAGTATTCATCAAACGCAAACAAGTTAAGAGGTGTACAAAATCAGTTCGTGTCCCGAGCAGTACGATTCTCGAGAAGGATCCGTGAGGTTCGATCATTCCCGAAGTTAACGAACACACCCATCCTTTCCCAGTTAAACCGGGATATCTACAGATCGTGACCACGTTGACCTGGCGCAATTGCATACTGCGGGTGCTTTGTTAGCTGCAGTGGCATGATTGTTGGGATATCCCGCTTCCCATATTTCCCCGCCGTTCGTAATTAGGGGATGGTTTGGAAACTGCAGCCAGTTCGGCTCGGGAATATTACTGCTCCTCTTTAGAATCTGTTGCCCTCCTTTCTTTCATCACATCACTCATTACTTCCCAATTTTTACTTGTTCACTAATTAATCAAAACTTGAAATCCCTTTGTCGCGATGGACTCTCATTGATGCCTTGGTGTATTACTAGCACTGTCTACCAAAGGCACGATATACTCACTCTGTTGTGACAGAGCGGCTCTGCAAGGCTAACCGATGGAGATATCTAGATGAGGACCCACGCCCATTGAGAGCCAACACATTAAAATTATTTGCCCTCTTGTCAATCTTATAGGTTTCGTATGCTGGTTTTTTGCGCACTTCAGTTTGCACTCTTTATTTTATGATATCACTGGTTATTCATTAATTTAATAACAACTTAAAGCTAATATTAATCACTAGTAACTGCTGTTCCCATGAATGTTGTTTTGTCTTTATTAAAGGTAAAGCAAAATATTGCAGTGGTCCTTAGGTAATCTCTTAGACATATTAAATAGGTCGTTGGCTAGATTAGTACTGCTTGGTTTTATATTCTATAGGTATAATTACTGTACTTCTAGAACACAAAGATGTTTAGAAACATTTATGTGTTTTAGACTGCTAACCGTCCATATATATTTTTAATTTGTCACTGTAATGTTGTTATGGACAACGAGCAGGGAGGACAAGGTGAAGCTTCTGTAAAGCGAATGTAATTACAGAAGCTTTCTCCTCTTCAGCCTACACGTGTGTGATCCAGCGTTGTCCTAAAGTTGATATCTGTAAATATTTGGATCACCGGCGTCCTCTGTTAAAATAACAAATGAATTTTTGTTATTGAGCCAATCAAGAAAAGTTTACGTGTAGGTTAATTCATTTATTTGTATCTCTGTCACCATCAATTGTTAATTAATTAGGAGTATTAATTATTGTAGTTAATAAATAAAGTAATAAATTAGTACTTACACAAAATGGGTAATAATTATTCGTCCGAGGAGTACTGACAAATGTTATAGAAATAATCAAACAACGTTCATAGTACAGATTTAGAAACAGATATTACAAATAAGAACACTAATAAGATGTGTTTTATGGTTGTATCTTGTCAAAATTGACACGTAGCCAACTTGATTTTCTGTGACTTCTTAGCTATACAAGTAGAGCTAAAAGCCTTGAAGCCTTTTACTGACAGTCGTTCCATATTCTTAAGTATTAGGGAATAGTGGATAGGTTGAATGCTGGTTAAATATTTAATGTAATTAATTTATTGATGAAATATTACGAAACTTTAATTTCCATTAAAAAGCTGTTGGTTAGAGTTTAGTTTTAGCTAAAATATAAGTGTGAAGCCTCATTATATTTATTATTTTTTCTTCTTTGGAACCATGTGCAATCCTAATATGGCACCCATAAGAAAAAAAAAGTTGCTATAAGTGGCTAAAAATGATGATAATTATGGATTTATGTGTGCGAAACTGTTTTCCCAGAATTCCTATAAATAAGAAAGCTATGGCAAATTACAGGCTTTTGCATTTTTTTGTTTTTCTAAATATTTTTATAAGCACCGAACTTTTGAATTTTTCTGGAAACACCGTGCCCTGCTATAGTAATTTCGCAACCTTGCTCTATTTTAACTGACCATATACCTCTTCAAATAACAAAGTTACCCATACACAGCAGGATTAGTATTCACCCTGTATATGTGCATGTCGCTTCAATTTTGTATTTACAAACACAATATAGGTACTATTTCTTGTGCACTTCTATTTACATTCTGTCTCTATAAGATCCGTGAAAGCAAAACTGCATTCTGTTGAAGACCAATGAACGTGGATTTGGGATAACTAACTTATTTAGGAGTTTACCACCATCTGCCGTGTTAGACGATTTGACAAGCGCATAAAACTGACATTGGCACTCCATCACGCGTACCGACACTTTATCAAACCGCGAGATCAGGTGCTACTTCACCACCAGCATACATTCGGAATGGACAGCAGCCAGATCCCGACTTACTGGGATTAAATTAAATTACCCAGCCGTTCCCGTAATTAAACAAATACTCGTTCTAAGTTCACTATTTCACGTCTTTCGTCTAGTACCAAACGAGGGTCTTGCAGATCGTTCCCCATTCTTCTGTGTCAAATGCCAATATTAATAAAAACGAGTATTTCCGCTGTAAGACGACTAAAGAAGTTTTTTTTTCAAATTCGGCGACCCCAAAACAGGTCTTCCTCTTGCAGCACTTTCTGTTGTAAATTGTTCGAATAATAACTCTGTTTCCCATCGTTCTACAACCATTATTAACTCAAAGGGTACCGTCGGCCCCCAAAGGCTACATTTTAATGAGTGTATGTGTTAAATAGTATTCTTTTTTGCTTTTATTTTTTTCTCCGCTTGGACTATTCTAGAGAAACAAAATTTATATAAACGATAACATTAACTCCACGGGTAGCATTTTGTCGTCTTCTAGCGAAAGCAATATCATAAAAAAATTACATTATTTTTATATATATTTTTTGCATGCGTCGTACTTTGAAAGTAGTACATATTATAGCCAATTTTATACCAATTCCAGACATATAAATCACCACAGTGTGTTCAAAGCACCACCTGTGCTGTATGATACTATCTGCTAAGTAAAACTTTATCATAACAATTCTAGTTTTCAATGATTTGAGCATAAGTTATCCTTATATACATTAGAAATTTTCTTGCCAAAAAAAACTGTAAGAGCTTCTCATTCATAATGTGAATAGTATTTCTGTGAATCTGTAAGAGATCAGCAAACTAACATAGAAGAACACTTTTCTCCCAAAGAAAGAATTAAAACAAATAATGAACAAACAAATCCCATGGAAAAAAACTTCTTGAGAACTGTTAGAATTGCATAGATATGCACAAAATAAATTAATCGTTCTATTGTAAAAAACAATATTTTGGATTTGAATCGATATTTTTAGTTTCAATAGACACATTTAATTCGATACGATATTTCGATTCGATTTTCTGGGCGAATCGGTTTTTTTGGCAGTCAGAGACGCGAATCTTGCTACTAATTCATACTCAGAAACAAGTCCCTAGAGAAATGCACCATCGCGTGCAACATTTTATATTTTTATGGCGTTGTAAAACAATTTCCGGGAACTGAAGACGTGCAGGAGAAAAAAGAAAACGAGAAGAACTGACAACGCCGGTAATGAGACACTGATGGCAAGTCTAAAACTAAACTTGGACCTTATAGTATGTAATTTCCCCCTTCATATAATTAACAAAGTCTTTATCGATAAAATACTTTTTAAGTTATTTGAAGATTAATGCCCGGCTGGTATATTTATATACTTAACAAATCAAGTTTTTCATGTTTGAGTTTGTGAAAATTAAAGACCCCATATCTGCGTAACTAGAAAATTAAATTTTAGGTTGTTACGGTTACATCTGCCCCATAGCGCTGGAATCACATTTTCGTACCTTCTTTAATTACTTCCACATCCAACGGATGGGAAATATTGTATTGCGAAAAAAAATTTCAAAAATTTTTATTTGCTCAATCGCTTTAAAATGGTCGAAAACGCAAAAAAAACTAAATTTGAGCGAAAACAAATTTCTTGTCTGTGTGTCTGCGGTATTGTTTGTGGACACGATAACTTTCGAAAGACTTAATATATGAACTTGAATTTTGGTACACGTATAAATCTCAACTACCCAAAGCGACCCATTGTTTGTGGGGTAAGTAGGGTATCGGGAAGGGGGTGAAATTGGGGGGTAACTACCCTTTTTGCAAATTTTTATTTTTTTATATTTTTTTCGTTTTAGTATGTCATTAGTAGTATAACTGCGAGTATTATTAGTTCTTATAAATTTTCGGTGCAGCAAACTGTTTAGAAGATATTAGCAAAAAAGCGTCACTTAAAGAAAACGGTTTTTCTTAAATATCTCCGAATATATTTAATATATTCAAAAAATGAAAATGCCATCAAATAGGAAATAAAACTTCTCACAAAAAGTGTCTGATCAATTTCTGATCAGAAAGCGCTCTTGTTTTTTTTGTTAAGTTAATAATTTTCGAGTTATTTGGAAAAAGCGATTTTTAAAATGTATATATTTTTGCTAATGTCACGAGGACTGTTTGTCTTAGAAAAATGTGTAGAGAGAAAAAATGCTCAAAACCTGATTACTAATCGTATAGTATAAAAATTAAAAACGTAAATGTCATTTTGACAGTTGGATGTGGAAGTATTGATCCAATTTGCAGCGGTTTTTTAGAAATATTTAACGCTATTTATTATTTATTCACAAAAAGCTAAATAAGGCCAAAACGCTTTTACCTAGAACAAATGTGTTCTTTAATAATTCTTAAAGTCAGCTGGTATTTTAACGTAGAAAAGGAGAATGCACTAACAGATTAACGATGAGAGGGTTCCATTAAAAAAATAGAACGGTGTTGTACTAAGTAGATTCTTTGAATACCCTTTGTATGTCCAAATAGTTATAATTAGTAAACCTTGGGACGAGATATATTTTATGTATTATACTGAATGAAATTGTTTGCGGTCGTTTACTTGTCAATATTAAGCTGAAATGTCTTGGGGGAATTCGACCTGGTTTGTGAATCTGACTAGTGACTACGACGTATATGTCACCTTATTTGTTATCATCATTATATTGTATGTAAAATTTCTGGACTGTGTTATATGTGTATTACATTTAGCATATACTGGTTAAAATTTTTGAAGATTCCTTTCCCTAATATAGCTGCCTATTTAAAATTCAAATTAGTAACATGTTGTTGTTCCACTTCTTGTAAAATTAATGTAAACTGGATTATTGTTGTAGTAAGCCCTAAAGAAGATTGTAATAAAGCAATTGAAAGCTTGGCCAAAATAAAGAGTACCCATTGATTTTTATGTATTACATTATTATATTTAATTTTGGGTTTATAATAGTCGTTAACATGAACTTTCCCTTGTTTGAACGGACCCCGTATACCTTGATTATGCAACCTGCTGCTGTCGTGTTTATTTGGCTGCAGATAATCAAGGTTATCAGGTTGTTAACTTTTCAAATGCATTTACTATTAAATTTCATGAAATACCTTTATACTTGATAACTCAAAAGGAAAACCTTAGCTACAGAAACACGACATGAGAGGAAAGTAAATATAGCTACATGGAATGTGAGAAGTACGATTGGAAAAAGAACATTAAAAAACTGGACAGAAGAATTACATAAATATAATGTTGATATAACGTCCCCACAAGAAACGAAACATAAGGGTAAGATGGGATACTACAAAAGCTTCCAAAAATGACATAAAGACAGTTGTGTGGGATTTTAATGCAAAAATAGGAAAAGAACAAAGTTACAGACCGACAATAGGAATGCACAGTAGACATGAAAAAGCACTGAGAATGGGGAATATCTAATAGAATTTGCATCAGCATAAAATAACTTGAAAATAATGTCTATGTATTTTAAACATAATGGAAGTAAGAATATACAGATGAGCAGACGCGAACACAGATCATTAACTCGTCTTTTTACCAACGTAGGTGCAACAGTTAAAAAACTGGATTAAACTGAAGAAGTACGAAACACTAATGCAGTAGAATTTTAAACAGAAAGGAGAAGACGAAAAGCGAAAGGAAATTCAATGAGAAAAGCAGGCAAGTAATTGATAACCAAGAATGGGAACCGGAAGAAGGATGGCTCGTATGATGAAGAATGCAGGAAAGCAGCCAAATCAAAAGAGAACTGAGGAGCCAGCAATAGATAAGTACTTACTTCCAGGCAAATAATGATTTTCATTATTTACATGGCATCATTAATTACCTTCAAAAGAACTGTATGAGAACCTTTACGAGTCTTAAGTTTGTGTCCAAATAGGCGTGTACTTTTTAACAGATTAGTCATTACAGCTAATCAGTGTAGTTTAGGTCTAATGCAGACAGCATGGCATAGAACTGATTTTGCCTATATACCAAAGACTTTGGCATGATGTTAGTAGAAAAATAGATGGAAATGCCATCTGTCAGCACCGTACTAACTAAAGCCACTATATAGATGTAAGATATAGTGGCTTTAGAACTGACACTTAATGCTAGGCCGTTCATAACTACAGGCCGGCAGGCGATGAATGTGACGTCACAAGACCGGTCCCATTTTCTGCAGTGACTGCGAGCAGCGCTTTGCTTCGCTCTGCCTAAAATAGAATTTACGAAGAATTCAAGCTTATCTTCACTAAGCGAGTATATAGTATGTCTAGCATTTCCTTAAAAAGAAGCATCTGGACGATTGTTTAAGCAGCTATTTAATAAATAAACGTAACAGTGCTTAACGTTTCAAGAAAAACATGACTTGACTTGTCTCTTCTCGTACGGCAAAAAACGGACGGAATAGCAATTTGCATTCGATTTTTTGTAGACCACAAAACTACCAACATTAGTTATCAGTAAATAAGGCGTAAGCTTGAATCTAGTCATGACGTGAAACGTTTAAACGGTCTGGCGATCGCACAAAATCCTTGATAATAATAATTGTGCAGATGCAAAGTTGTAAATAATTTGTAGATTGCTATGTCATAACAAATGAGGCTGTTTTAAAGAACGTGTAAATCATGAATCTACCAATCCAAAATTAAGATTCGGTGTGTGTACCTCACACGTAAAACAAATTAAGCAACTAACATCATAGAGATTGCTTCAAAGTGACCGTGTTTTATACGGACAGATGTTTAAAAGAATAAATAAAATAGATAGGTACCGTTAAAATCCAAGATCTCGTGCTAAAATACTCAAGTATAAAAACCATTATCAACATCATACGAATCTTCGACCTTAGTGGATAGTACCATTTTTGTTTGACTTGTTAAAGAGCTCGTACTGAAATAGTGATTTAAGTGACATAAGTCGTATGTCAAAGTGAATCCAGGCATTTAAGAAAACAAAAAGAAAATGCAGAGCACCTAAATGTAACTGGTAATATTAAACAAGATTAAAAAAGCTATTTAGATGAAAATTTAGCACATGTTGCTTGTAAATACATGTTAATCATCGATAGGCCAAGACATATCCGACGATCCTGATCCGTTAAGCCGTTATGTTATGAGGCAGACATCCAGACGGACAAAGTGCAGACAGTAGCGTCTTTGAAATATGGGCTAAAATGAAACAGAAGTGCATAAATGTTGATATTTTGGGAAAAGATAGTTATTTAGAAAGGATGTAGATATTTATAAGCCTCCCAACATTTTCACTTTCAACTCTATGTATATGGATATCGCAATGCTTCTTACGCCCTAAGAATTTTTCAATTTTTCTTCAGTAGAGTTTCAAGTGACTGAAATAAAATTTGGTATCGAGATTCAAGGCAACATAAAGACCAAAGCTAAATATGGGCTACTTATTTTAAATTATATTGATGCTACTAAGGAAAGGATAAAATTAAGAAATTTGAACACTCTACAAACGAGGCATTTTGGCATGTATATTTTTGTTGCCTATTCATTATTCACATGACGTATTGACTTGTAAAGCTAGCGGTTGCTCAATGTTACACACTTTATATAARATATAAGAAAACTTGATAGATTAGCTACTTTTTATCCTTTGATGCCTGCGAACGTGTCCTAAATTCGTCATTTTTAMTAATAAGCCAGGGRAACATCACMGCGATGACGTTTTAATTTTTTATTATGATACAGAGTATAAAACAATTGTTAAATGTAGAACAGTGCTCAATGAGCGGTTTCAGCAGTTTCCTACTATTCTCTCGTACTAAGTGCACATGGCTACTAAAAGTGTATATGGGAGTTCTGTGCGAAGCGGACCGATTTTGTGACGTAGGCGTCATGCCGGCCTGTTGTAATGAACGGCCAGCTTAATGAGTACTTACCAACTTGTCAGATTACAGTTCACTTTCTTCAGGAAATAGTACCCATTAAGGCAGCTAGGTAGCTTTGTCATAGTATCATTTCGTTGCTGACATATGGCATTGCAATCTATTTTTCTACTATCATACAAAATCTTTGGTATATAGGCAAAACCAGTTTTGCATTAGACCTAAACTACACTGATGAACTGTAATGAGAGCTATATTTTGTTGCGATGCAGACAGCATAGCATAGACATGCATTTTTTGGCTTTTTTATTTTATTTTATACTCTTATCAAGAAAAATTATTTTGTGGACTTCCCAAATAATGTGGAATTACATTGCTTTTTCTTTTAAGGAATTGAATTTCCGAGTAATGGCAATACATTATTTGCAGAAGAAATGTAATGCATTACTGTTATCGAGTGATTACCCAGCCTGAAGTTAACAAGCTTAACCAAACCCTCTCACACCCAAAAATTGTCATGTCAAGTCAAATTTGTCAGAATATATGGACTATCAAACAATTGGTGCATTTTTTGTCATATTATGCTTTTACTTGTTTATTTATCACAATTAAATCTTTGTTTTGAGTTAAGAGTTTTATTTAACAATTTTTCAAGCCTTACTTACAATTAAAGAATAAACCATTTGACATTTGTGTTGCTAAGTAGCGCCTTCAGAATTTCTGTCACTGATATGCCATACAAAAAAACAAAAGTATGTGTCGGCAGTTCTCAACATGTGGGGGAGACATTTAAAATTCATTTTTGAAAAAACATTTTTTATTATCCTCATTGTTGTTCGCAAATTTTGTCGGAACCATTCCCTAACACCTGGTATATTAAACGCAGGTTACTATTGACCTGTGTGCTAGGGATTCTTGCTGAGATTTTGGTATAAATTTGTACACAATGAAAAATTTATTAATTTTTGAGTGATAATCCTGTTCACTACTTTAACTCACGTAGAAATAACATAGATAGGTCAGCAGCTGTAGATATCGGTGTTTTGTCTCCGTTTTTTTAGACTGGTGAACATTTGCCACTTTTCAGACCATACTTTTTTATACGTCACTTTTAACAGTCAAATGTATTGCATAAATAATGACTTTATAACGGCAATAATTAGTCGACAATGTAGAATGGCATTCTACCAGTATATTTTCTGTCTTTTACGAACCATGAAAAAACAAGGAAAAATTTATTTAAAACAAGAAGGTTGATATCGAACGAACGAATTTTATCCGGAATATATGGCAACGCCGCAAAAAGTTCATTAAATACGCAATAACAATGATAATTACCTACCTGTATGATCATCAACAAAACTATGGCCGACTGTAAATAGCTACAAGAAATAAAATGTTCAAAGGAAACGACAATTATTTAATCTTCTTTTGTCCATTTACAATCATGGTCAAATACCTGGCGCGGGCTGAGGGGAGGGGGCTATGCCCCCGCACCAGCCAGCCGAGAGGGAAAGTGGTTCCGCAGCAGGTAAAGGTAATGCCGCGATCACCTGAGCGGCCAAGTGTTTCTGTGTGGTGGCTATAACATGTGAAAAAAACACAAGATGCCGAGGAAACTGTTGAAATTTCTAATACTGTTTGACAACACATCGCTTCTGTACTTCCCGGGACAGTTCCTGTCGGGCAGGGTCCTCATTGAACTGCAGGATGACACACCCGCACTCGGTAAGAATATCAGATGAATCCTGTCATATTCTTAGGTATAAAGGCCACTAGTCAACGCGAAATTCTATTATTCGCTCTCATTACAAATTCAGCAACATTCCACAATCCCGTAAGATGTTATGATGCTGCACCGTGGTGTGTCTTAGTTATTACATCACCGTTGATTAAAATTCCTCCTTTGCGACTAATGTAAATAGTTCTGTGGGCGCTCGTGCTGTGGGCCAGGTCGAAGACATTCGGCGCTCTGCCGTCGCCCAAAGGTAAAATGGCAAACTGTTTCAGTGTCGTATATTAGCAGTTAAAACAAAGACCAAAACCAGCTTTATTTTTATTGAAATTTAAAAATACCGCGATTAGTCACGACCCACTATAATCACAGCATTACATACGAATTCAGTATTTCGCTCAGGCAATGCCTATTCTGTTAATTGGTGATTTCTGTTGTAAAATTATCACCTGTTTTATCCGTCACCATCCACAAGGTACCTACGCGCATTTGCGTAACGTTTGCAGAAGTGAAACTCGCACATGCATCTAAAACCTCAAAACAAAATGAGCAAACAAATTCATACCGTGTATCCCATCCTAGTGGTTTTACCTGTAAGTCATTTGACATAACTTGTAAACTAGAAGATATCTTTGAATAAAAGTTTGTACATTTTTAAGGACTGTCGTTTCTTGACCAACAGTAGGTAATATGCACTGATGACATAATCAGATTCCTTATTTTTTATGTTTTCCAAGACATATCACTCATGTTATCTTTTCATATCTTCAAGCGAGATTTAACAAAAATTATAATAATAATAATAGCGTAGCTATTCCACTCAACCCAAAAAAATATAAACTTAGTTCAATAAGAGAAACAAATCAAAAACATAGACAAATATAGTACCATGCTATGACTATAATTACAAGCTAATGACTTAACCTATACATCATTTGTTTTTTGAAACTTTCTACATAGCATATTTTAGTAAACAAATCATAGTGTTCATTATAACATTATAAGTAAAAGACCGCGTGTATAGGGAGGTTCGGAGGCTAGGCATTGATAAATGGTGGACATATCTAACTATCTAAGAGATAAATCAACGCAATGCAAACTGCGACGACTATGAAACTTATCACGCAAGTATTTTGGCGAAGAGGATCGAAAGACACGAAACAAGAAAGTTGCAAGGTGGTAATGAAAAAGTTGATCAATTTTTAACCATTTAAGATGCTGTATGTACTTACTGATATGCGCATACTTTTTCAGTCCAAATATGAATCTGCAGCAGTTATTCTGCACCTTCTGAAGCCTGTATTTATTAACGGCATCAAGACAAGGAAAATATACCGTAAAACAATAAAGTAAGTGAGGGATTACGAGAGATTCACATATTTTTTTTTCTAAGTTTAAAGTTGAGAATAAGATAATAAGAGTACAAGAGCTTTAAAGCAACATAACATTTTKTAATAACAGAAGACACGTGATTTTTAAAACGAAGGTCATTATCTATACTTAAACCAAGGCTTTTGGTCCTTTCATATACAGGCAGTTGATTATGGTCCACATGTACTTTAATATCATTCTTCACAAAACATTTTTGTGACGATTTCGACGCGAAGTATACTACAGAACAGTTATTGCTGTTCAACTTTAAGTTAATGTTACTAGAACATTCACTAATGTTGCCTAGGTCCTCATTTATTTCTAAGCTCTCTATGTTCTGTGGGTCAAAATGGTGTAAAAGGTAAGTATCGTCAGCGTATGCCAAGCAAGTTGAAAATTTGGGCTTTGAGAGTAAATCAACGGTGTAAATTAAAAAAATTAATTATGGAAATAATAACGGAAAATTCACATGTATATACAGGATAAGTTTTTTCGATAAGCTAGAAGGAAGGTTAAATGGAGAAAGAAAAGTCTTGGCTTACTAGATATTTTGCGAAAAACTAAATGTTGGGTATTTCTTTAAATCCTTTTATCTCGCTTATTTTTAATGATACAAAAAATGTAAATACGACACTTGTAGATAATTTTACTATTAATAAAATAGTGAAGTCCAATTTGTCACGTATTTTGTCATTTTTGAGATACGACATAAACTTGTGTGTGTTTTTTTTTAAATTGAAACTGCAGTTGGCTATGGATTCATAGGCGGCGATTTTTTACCTATCCAACGGTAAACACTCAGTTTCTTCCTATCCACATGTTTGCATACAGCTGGTCAAGCTAATTCCTTACTTGCACTGCATTATGCATATTATTGCCAAAATGGTTATTTGTGTAGCTTCATTTACACCCCTGGACTGATTTGTTGGTTTACAAAAAGAGACATATTGTCTTAAGTTATCGTAAAGCCTTTTAAATTGCTTTAAGGAAGGCTAACGGCGATCTTGGTAGCGATGAAAGTATTCTTCAGATGCTCGAACGGAATTTTTGCGGCAAATGATGTAGCTTTCAACCATATTAAGCTTTAACACTAAAAAATATGTTTCCTCTAGTTTACAAGATATTTTCAGTGATCTGCATATGGCAGACACCCTGTATACAACACATCCCAAATTTTAATTATCTGCTATTGCCACTCATACAGAAACTGCTCACTTTGTTCAATTTTTTTAATAGAACGGTATACTTATTTTACCGTCATTGGATTGATAAATTAATACATTTCCAGTTAATATAAACTTAGTTTTGTTTTGTTATTTAATCTTTTTTTTATCGAGTTGAAAAAATGCCTATTACAAAAAACGAACTGGTTGGCATCATCTTTATGTATCAAAATCCTCTGTAGTAGTCCACAAAATTTACAGAAATATAAGTACCACCTTTACCATACAACACTTATTCATCAAGAACTGCTAGTCGGCGATAAGAAGAACATTTTCCAAACAACGAAAATAAGAGGTTAATTTTCCTCTCACTAGACCCAAAGGTGTCAAAAATATACTTTCTAACGTGGGCATAAACTTCAAACGACAAGTTCGATTATGTTTACCAGAAAATGGCCATCATTTCGAGCATCTTTTTGAGAGTCACACTTTTTGATTATTCGTCTATTTGTCAGCCCTCTGGAATTGCTTCCTTCTTAAGTGCGTTATTCATAAACGTTTCTATAATCCTAAGTAGTTACGTTATTTACTTATTTGAGTTTTTCATGGTCTGCATAAATGATACAAAAAACCACACTACCCTATCCTTTCTTAAGTTTGGCGATAATGTTGTGTTTCATAGGCTTACAAACTATGTTTCATAGCTTTCTTCTACAAAAGGTTTTACTTCTGTACTTTTTGGCATATGCTTAAATTAATTAATATGACATGGTCTTACGCAATGCCGAAGGTGCTGTTTTTAAACAAAACTCAAAAAGTGCTCTGTTCGAGTGCGTGAATATTAGGCGTGCGCCCTTAAACAGAAGAGCTATCAGATTACCTAGAAGGGAACTTAGATGTCACCGCAGAACTATCTCAGTGGGATTCCAGAGAGATTTCTGCTTGAATTGACGCAGCCACCTGCAACCTAGTAGGATAGTTTAAAAATCTACGATCACCTGCGTCTAAATGAAAGTTTGTGTATGTATTAAGCAAGTGTGGTATATTCATTTAAATCATTTGACTATTAATATTCTTGAGAATTTTTTGTCTAAACCACAATTATTACGGTATTCGAACCATTTAATACAAGATAAAATCTTGCACCAAATTGTTAAATTCTGACATATATGTATATAAATGGTTACATTACATACATACATAAATACATATTGTCAGAATACTAATAAAACAGGTCAGCGATGAAAAAATTTTTACATAATTTTTAATTAATTACAGTGAATAAATAATTCCATCTCTTTTGAACGATTGCACATCATATATACAACTTTCTCTCTCTTTCTCGTCCCGATCTTTTATGTTATATATGTGGACAATGTACCTTAGTGAAACAAAGAAAAATATAACAGACTTTGTAAAAGATTCTTATTTTGCTTACTTCGAAATTCGGTTAGGCCAACAAGATAAACAGTAAACCACATAAAACATGTTGTTTTTTCCCTTGAAACACTGACACGGTATACTAAAATCATTGCCATTTGGAACTCCTATGGTGTGGCGGGAGCAAMCAAATCATACTAACGATKGCTATTTTTGTTTGAGCAATGTAAATAGATATAACTTTAAAAACCGTCACAAAATAGTCTATCCTAATGTTTCATCGGTAACAAAGCCAATTTCAAGTGAACCTGAATTACCCATTCCCATTTTTAATAGAAATACAAGCTTCAATTCTACTTTACCTCGCCAAAATTAAGAATATAGCGRTTTTCTCAGCAGCMGTGAAATTTTTAATGCTATGTTTGAGCCCCGACCCTTTAAGCAAAAAGAACTGAATGATTCGGTACGAGATCTTGAATTACCCAAAGATGCAGCCGAGCGTCTAGGTTCACGTCTAAAAAAACAATTTGTTAGACTCTGATACAACATTTTATTGGTATCTAAGGGGTGAAAAACAATTCGTGCAGTACTTTAAAAACGGGAAAACTTGGTTTTCTGCTGTGATGTTGATGGCCTAGTACGTAAATCTGGCATTGAGTACAAAACAAGAATGGAGGCTTTTTATAGACTCTTCGAAAAGAAGCCTGGAAGCTGTTCTTCTACATATTGGCAATAAACACCTATACATCATTCAGTTCAACTAAAAGAAACTTATGTCTACTTAAAAAGTGTTTTGGAGAAAACAAAAAACATTTTTAAATCAAAAATATTTTCACGATATTTTTTTTAGATCACTCTCATTGTAAATTACTTGCACCCTGTAATTTTACAAATATATTTCATCGAGTTGTTTTGAAGTTCACTTTTTTAGATGACAAAATGGTCGTCTTGAGCAGGATTATTGTGGAACTATGGAACGGTAAAAAGGTGCTTCAAAAATTTAACAAGTGAAGCATATGTTTCCAGAGAAATAACATTTAGCTAAATAATTCAGTTTGTTAAATTACATTATTTAGTGGACCACTTGTTCATAACGATGTTTGAAAAATAGAAATTTTTATCGCAGTACCCAACTTCCAGAAAGAGCCTGTGGTATAGTTTTTTCAATCTTCTAAGGTTATATATCAGGCATTTTTTCGTAACAAGACAACCTACAACATCCAAGCAGCATGTTTCCCATCTTCGCCCAAAAAACGTAATCTTAAACACCAAAACTTATTTCTTACAAAAAATTATGATGTAGTGTGTCGATGGTTTTTTATCATATCAGTAACCCTTACTGCACTTTTCTGTTAAGTAACTACTACACTAAAACATGTAATCCTTTAAAGATGTTGGGCCGATTCTGGGAAAATGATTCTCAAAACTTCGAGCAAGTTTTCGGACTATCCCGACATCCTACAACAAAGTTACGTAGTAAAGGAAGTTGAAGTAAAAGCGTAGGGCCGGTGAGCTCCATCATATTCTCGTTTACTCCGCGTACATTTTGGGTTTACATAAACTGGACGGAATTAATCAGCTCAGTTAAAGATTGTTTTCCTAATATTCTATTAATGATGCTGCTTCGTGGCGAAGTTTCAATTTATCTGTGGTCGCAAATCTTTAATACTAAATAAACAGTCACTTCCGCTCCAATTAATATTACGTTTCAGATTTTTTTAGCAAGCCGTTTTAATTAAAACCCTTTTGGTGCAAGCAAGAAACGCAAACTTATAACTGCTATCTTTTAAAACCCTCATTCCCGATGTTGTGAATAAATACGCCTTCGAAACTTTAATTCTGCTGCACGTCAAATACAACTTACTTAAAACTCTTGTAAAGCTGAAAAATTCAATATTTATGCTCTACGGCAAAGTTATTCCACTCGCGCCCCTAAGTGTGTTTGTAAATTCGGGATGAATAAAATACTGCCCCCGCAGGTTTGTTTCCGCTAATTTGGAGTATCAATTAATAAGAAACGGGAAGAATGCGAAGTCCGCTCCCTCTAGATTGTTTTGTTTCAGGATTACATTTTCACGTCGTGGGCGAAGGTGTTGTGAGAGTTCGAACGGCTCACCAAGAGAGGGTGTACGATAGGGAAAACTACATCGACTTCCGGATGCGGCTACTGGGAGAACCAGGTAAAAGCGGTTTCTGTATTTTAATACCGACAATTTGTAAAATACTGTTGGAGAAATCTAGCTCTATGAGTCTGTAATCCTACTACTACTTTACCATCAAGGAATTCTCTATTTTTTGCGTATTCGCTACGCGATTTCTAATTGACTGATGAAAATACAGTGCACTCCCGCTAATCCGAGCACCGCTTATACAGAACCATTGATTAAATACCGGGTGTAAATGAAACCTGGCTCACCCCTTAAATTGCTATTAATTTTTTAGCTTGAAAAACGAAATTTGGAATATGTCATATATCAGGAAACCTTCGATTTTTAAATGGAACGCTAGGTATATTTATGCATATTTGGATTCTCTGGTAAATTCTAAGCATAAAAAAACCTACCTTGGTTAGATTAAATGAATCATAGAAAAAAAGTTTTATTTGAATATCTATAGTGCTGCGATGATCAGAATTGTACTTCTTACACCTTAGAATACTATTAAAAAGGAAATGGACCAACGTAAACACTATTATTTAAAAAATATGTGTTAATAGAAAATATTTTAGTTTTTTTTTAAATAAGTCAAATTTGAATAATCACAGCACTCTAGATAATACAATATTTTTTTTCTTTGAGGTTTACCAAATCTAACCAAAAAATCCAAATATGTAAAAATATACCCAGTGTTCTATTTAAAAAATCGAAAGTTAGKGACATTTCGGGTGAAACCGGAAGTTACAAAAAGTAGTTATTTACGTCATCAAATGCCAATTTTCTGATATAAAAAATATCCCAAATTTTCGTTTTCCTAGCTAAAAAATTAATGGCAATGTAAGGGGTGAGCCAGGTTTCATTTACACCCGGTATATTTAATAATTGCATAACTATCGTGTTGCCCCTTTACCGTTTCAAAGGGACATTTTTAATAGTTACACCTGAAGGAATGCGAGGATAAAAAGTAGGTTTTCTACCTGTTTAGTAAAAATTACAAAAGTTTCTGTAACCACGAAAAAGAGGACATCGCATGTCAGCCCGATTTTGCGTGGTTTTTCGTAATAACTCCTAATTTCAGATAACCGTTTTCTAACACAAACCCACGATTTATGCAGGACTTAGTTTTCGAAACATGTAAGAAATTTTAATTTTAATTAATGTTCAGCGACAAAGAAATCGCGATCTTTTGTTTTTTTAATAACTTGTGACGGTGCAATATGCGACAGAGATAGCTGTAGGTTCTTTAAGATTCCTGAATCACAGAGTGCGTCCAGGAATTTTCCTGGGGATAAGCTGCATACCTAATTAAAACTAAAACAATTTTTGCCATAGTCATGTTGCTCTGTAATCCAAATACACTTCTCCAAAGCAGAGTTCGGATAAGCGGGAGCGCACTGTATGTCAAAAATTCTTCATATCTTTAAACTAGTTGAGTCATACAAAATCTTTATTAATGTAAGTACATATTTTGTTGTCAAGTTGTCATCCAAATAATCAAGTAAATTCTGAATCAATACAAAATACATATAAGAATTTTGATAAAACTTTGGGCAATCTTAAAATTCGTTTTTCTCATCTATGGTGTTGCCTAAAAACGTACGAATGACATAAAAAAATTTGTGTACTAACTCCATTTTTTGATCACTGCCTGAAGGATGTAAACTTAAGACCCAATAAGTAGCTAGATTTGGCAATGTCTGCATATGTTAATATAACTTGTCTTTTCAGGTCAGGGCCCATCAGTGCTATCGCCTGGTATCCACAGTTTTTCCCTTTAAGTTAGGACTTCCACTTGGACTGCCCTCCACGTTTCTGGGTAAACACGGATGGGTTCAGTACTATTGCAAAACCGCTCTCAGGGAACCTAATGGTCTCACACATAAAAACCAACAAGTTTTTATAGTCATGAATCCAATAGACTTGAATCTAGAGCCTTCAATTTTATCAGTAAGTAAAATAGAATAAGATAATGTATTTTCGTTACTGTTTTTAATAATAACTATAAATGTAAAACATTAATGAATGTCATAATGTCAACATATGGGGCATTCCACGCGAAGCGGACAGGTAAAAAAACTTGATGTTTCCAATTTCAGTAATATTTGAGTATTTTCTACCTATACATGTCATTGATATGTGTACCCAATATTTTCGTAATATAGTGACTGGTTAAGAAGTTAAGGGACTTTGAAATTTTGACCAACTGGTGGGCATGTAGTACTTCAATGCCGACTACTACGACTGGATTTATTACTCCATTTAATGAGCTTTTTAATTGTATTTTTGTAAACGAAAAAAATTTTTTTTCAAAGTCCCTTAACTCCTTAACCAGTCATTATATTATAAAAATATTTGGTACACTTATCAAGGACATGTATAGGCAGAACATACTTAAATATTACTTAAATCGGAAACATCGAGTTTTTTTACCTGTCCGCTTCACGTGCCATAGTTTTTTGTTGGAGGAAACGATTGAGCAGTTACTTACCACATACAATAAGCTTCCTTGATGGAATATTAATTATATATAAAGATGGTCAAGTTCACTTAAGGTTATTGGAATTAGCCTTTAAATAATTTAGATTGTGGATTATGAGATAAATACAAATTTATGCAAACACTTTGGTAATGTATTTGCACCACAGATTGACAGTTTAAGATTACATAACAGTGTGAAAGGGGTATTAGAAAACTTCCTTATCCAACAAATTTTATTATAATTATATAAATTATATTATATATTATTTAAAGCTTTATGTACTAGTTACTGATAAGAAATTACCATTAAACATTAAGATCAATAAGTACTAATTGCTATGTCGGAAAAGTAACAAGTTTATTTTTATCAATTTATGTTTCGGATTACCAAAAAATTACACAATTTATACAAAATTTAGAAAAAGATTTCCTACAGCTAAGTCAGCTAACAGAGATATATATTACAACAGCATTAATTAATTAAGATTAAAATCCTAGGAAATATCAGTTTCTTAGTTAAAATTTTTTAAATTTACTTCTGATTGCTTTCCGAAGCTCTCGATATTGTCAGTGTTGAGCCCCCAGGGCTCAATCTTGGGTCCATTATTGTTCTCACTTTACACGTTTAATTTCATAAACTGCGAAATGCAATACTGCTAATAACGTTAATTCAGACCATTGATGATTACATCACCTGTTTACTTAATCTTTCCAAGTTACTCAAAGTAACGATCAATAATGAATTGCTACTCATTGTGGATAGTGCTGAAAGTCTTGGACTTATTTTTGAGTGTGACTTGAGATTTAACAAATATGTAAATGTAATTAGAGGCAGTAATTATTTACTATAGCGCCCCATCACCTATCGAGTCAAATTGTGCATACCCCTAGAAAGTGCCCTCCTGAACATGAAATCCGTTTCTTGTGGTCGCGTCTAGTTTTTAAAAAAAATATGTTTTAACTTGGAACTACTTTACGACACGGAGTATTTCTCTTACGCCGCGCAAAAAACACGGCCTAGGCGCCTAAAAAAATCGCGCGGTAAATAAAAACAACCCCCAAATCTGCTTGAAAACGCACCCGCGTAGGACGACCGGACGTTAAGGAGCATGGGACACTGCGCGGCATAAGGGAGAACACTCCGCGTCGTAAAGTAGTGCAAAATTGAAACCTTTTTTTTTTAAAGTAAGCGCGACCGCTAGAAACGGATTTCATATTCTTGTTCAGGAGGCCACTTTCTAGGTGTATGCACAATTTGAGCTCGATAAGTGATGGGACGCTCTAGTAAATAATTATCTTCAGAAACAAAAAATATCTTTATTTGTTAGATGTCATAGTCTGCTGTTAAAATGAATGTTTTTTTATTTCAGCAACCTTTTCGCTGTGACATAGAACACAAATTTGGAGTATGCTGTGTTGGATCAGGCCCAGTGGTKTGCAAAGTCACCCTAGACAGAGGGGGATACGTGCCAGGTGAAAGCATAGGTGTTTCTGCCAGTGTACACAACAAAAGCCGGATAACAGTCAAGAGTACAAGAGCTGCATTAACAGAAACAATTCGGTACATGGCAAGAGGTAAGGTAGTTCAATCGGAAAGAAGAGAACTGGCATCGTTAGTGCACGGCAAAATTAGGCCAGGGGAAAGAGACGAGTGGATGAGTGAGCAGCTGTACGTACCCCCATTGCCACCCACAAATTTAAGAGGATGTCACTTGATCAAAATCCAATATGATGTTTATGTGAGTGGTTATGAAGGTTTTTGCAATTTTTTCTACTGCGTTTCATTGCAGTTCATAATCGAGCCAAAGAGCTTTGAGAAGGAAGTCAAGCTGCAGCTGCCAATAATGATGGCGACATATCCATTTCGATCAGAAGAGGAGAGCGCGTCATACAAACCAGGAACACACTACCCATCAACACTGCCAATATTCAGACCTTGGTTAGACGATAAACCCGCCATAGATTAACCGTGCCAGTTTTTAGATTAGTTCAATTATTAGTGGTACCAGTGCTGCTGAAGGTTGTTCCGCCATCCAAAAACTAAAGGTCCTATCTCCAATTTGACTGTTTTGAGTTAAACCCACAACACGAAATCTACATTAAATTTGATTATAGGCTGCATATACAAGAATGTCACTATATGTTAAGGAAGATTAAATTTTCTGTTGTAGTTTTTAGCAATTTTTTTAAGTAGAAGAAAAAACTGAAGAGACCAAGAGCTAAAAATTAACCATTTTTTTTGAGTAAAAATGTGTAAAAGAAATATAGTATCCTGGTTTGGCTTTTAAAAATAATGTAAGGATCAACCCACAAAACCTCACGAAAAGGTGCTGAAGTCTTGTTTTCCTCCCTACAGGTGTTCTAATTTTTTTTTTCAATGATTCACCTTCACTTTTCATATCCTGTTCAACAACATCTGACAATAAGTGTTTGTGAATGACTAATAATAATTAGGGAACAACTGAATCATACCTATTTGATTTTGCAGTGTTTATTGCTTCATTAATATTATAAAGTAAAAAATTATTTTGAATAAATAGCCCTGTTCCTCCCATGGATGCCATCAATGTTGACATTGAGTTTTTTTATTATAATTTATCAATATAAAGGATAGTAATTCTACTTACTTGCAAATTGCAACCCAGACACAACAATAATAAGTACAACAAACATATATCAACAGATAAGACATTCATCATTTACCAAACTAAAATTTTCGTTTAAAATGCTGCATGATTGGTTCATTACGAATTTTCTTCAACATTTAGAAATTGTAATAAGAGATTTGTTAAGTTAAAATGACATGTACTTATGTATATAATTTGGAGCAGAAGTATCAACCCATTTTGTAGCCTCCCCAGTGTCCAGACTTAAAACCATACCAATGTGGGGTTTTTTTACAGTATGAGATTTTTTCCAAATATATAACTCTTTTTAGTTTCTCCAGATGTGTATCAGTTTGGTAATGTTTTTACTCTGACAAAATGTTTTTTTTCCCAGATTTCAATTCAGTTTCTAAATATGAATGAACAGCAACTAAGTGGAGGACTGGAGAGTATTTTTTAATATGTATTATACCTAAATAAACTGATATTTTGTCAGTTCAGTTTGAATTTGAACCACTGCTGAAAGTGTTAATGAACAGCATGCTAAAAAGTAAATCTCGGAAATTTTACCAATAGGACCTTTAGTTTAAGGAGGGCAGTGTTGTAAAGATGAACTCAGTAAAATAACTCACTGCCAAGTTGAAACATTTTATTAAAACTCCTTACAAAGATAAGTATCTTGAATTAACATTTCTCCATAAAACTAATACTTAAAGCAATGTCCGTGAGGTGCATGTACTATATACAAGTGATGAAGTACAACATGTCATGTAGTTGTTGGATATTATTTATTATTAAACATTTTAACTGTGAAATTTCTTGTTTATCAGTTCAGTCAGTTTCTTTACATCAAGCTTTACATTTTCAAAAAAGATAATTTCCCCAACATTGTCTTCCTGCAGGTTCAAAAGTATCCTCAAATCAAATGATATTTGTTCTAATTTGAGGCTCATAAAATGACCAGTTAACAAAAAGTAACCAGGAGTTTCTTGAGGTATTATTTCAATTATAATTTTACTGTAATATGATTCTGGAATATCAGTAATGGATATAAGAATACCCTTAGCTCTTAGTTCATCAGCTGTATATTTGAGTGATTTCTTGCTCTTTGTAGTTTTAGACTCGTCTCCTAGCGGCCTTCCATGCAAGGTCCTACCACCAACCACTTGATTTCTCATACAGCTATCCAGGTACTGTCGATACAAAGTTAGTTTCTGCTCTAACTCCTTGGTTTGCTCGTCCACAACCGATATTGTCTTTTTTACGTCTCTTAGTTCCATTTGCTGGACTTTCTTGAAGCTATTTTGTTGTATGATGTCAGAAGAAACAGCTGCAAGCAGGTTTTGATAACCATCATCTTTGGTAATATAGTCCTGTTCTTCTAATTTGTTCAACATGTTTTTCAGTCTTCGTTTTGCTTGTGCAAGAGATGCGCAAGTCTTGCTATAAAAAAAGAAACATAATCAAAAAGTGAATAATAACACTGGTCGATTTTTGTAATACAGTTCAGTCCATTGTTTTTACAATCCTAATACCCTTCTAATACTAGAAAAAATATTTGTTCAGATCCATAACATACTCCTCTCCCCACTTCTCTACATTTACATTTGAGTCTGAGAAATTTATTTTTAGTGATCTCTTCATTCTCAATTTCCTATAATAATTATTCCCCCATTTCCTAGATAAAGTAATCCACAAATAATGCCTGTTTACCGACCTTGTTGCGACGACCTATACAGGGTGTCCCACATTATGTGGACACCCTCTTGGAATCTGAAATCTGGTGTAAAAATAACATTATTTTACAGCATAACACCTGCCTAATGAGATATTCAATCTTAAACATGGGGAAAGAGAAACAGTTTTCCAAAAAGATCTCAGACCGATTGATATAATATGAAATTTTATTTTATTATTGTGATCCAGACATTTTTTAAATAAATGTTTTCGAGGGGCTGGTAGGGGGCCAATCTCCCCACATTTTAACCCTTAACTTTAAAACGGGTAAGTATTTTTCTCAAAAATATGTTTTTTTAATCTTTGGGCCTTATAAACAAGAAAAATTCTCCTTGCTCATGCGGCTAGAATTGACCCTTTCTAAAAAAATTGCAGTTTAATGTGTGTTCACATTTTCACTGCTGAACTAATATCATTTTGTTTTTTATGAAATTGGCTGTGTTGAATAATAAAAATTGTGAATCATCACTTCTCATATCTGTAAAAATTTAAACATTCATAATTGTTGCAATAGGTGATTTTCAAAGTAAAAAGCTTCAATTATAGGAAATTATTAAATGCATGTGTTAGAGAATTTTATAGTTTTTCGTATTTGTTCGATAACAAGGATCAACATTTTGTTATTTTTCAATTAATTGGCTTATTTAGTTTGGTTTTTCGGGCACTTATTTAGGGTACCTAGTTCCATTCCTTTTTTTTTTCCTGACTCCTTCGTCGTGCGCGAAGAATCACGGAGCATCAAGAAATTAGTTAGTTTGAGTTGTTTTGAAGCACACACGTATACATCGTTCGATCGCATCTTCGCAGCTATAGACGTGCCAGCTAGTGCATCAAGTCCACACACACACGCATGCAACAAACACACCCTCACACTCACCCCATCTTACACTAAGGTAAGTGCCTGAGCCGATTTGTTGTCATTTGGTAAGCGTTAACGGAGCTCATTTTGAGCCCTACGTGAACATAAATTTTGGTCCTTTATCGAGCCGGATCTGATTGCACTAATTGCGCTAATAGTATTCGCTATTTGATTTCGTTGTTGTAACATTCGCACTTATTATTTGTTGTACATCTTGACGCTATTGCAAAGCTATTAGAAATTGAATTGAAATCCTGTTAATCGTGTCGCCGTGCTGTCGTCCGGGCCGGCCAAACCGTATCGCTCTCTCGTTTTATCTATAGTTTCTTGTACCCCGTTTTTTGAATGAACACCGGTTCTGTTTACTCGATTGTTTGAATTAGTAAATGCAATGACCGCGAAACAATTACAATTAGTAGCTTGTCGAAACGTTGTTGTTAATCGGATGGAAGAAACAAAAAATCTCGCGGAAAATGCAGATGCCAATCCTTTGAGTAAAAGCTTGTTTAAGGCTAGATTTTCTACTGTTAATTCATTGTATGAAGAATTTCAACAGTTACACGTTTCAATTTTGACAAACTTATCAGCTCAGAGGGAACCTGACTTTGAAGCAGAAGATAGAATTCGCAAAACGTTTGATAACGATTATTATTACGTTTTGTCGCGGTACGAACAACTTTTTGAAAAAACGCGTCCAACGCGACATGAAATCGAAAGAGTAGCTCCAAACGCTGCTTCACACTCAACTGTAAAATTGCCAAAAGTTAATTTGCCGGAGTTTGACGGTAACTTGCGAATGTGGCCTACTTATCGAGATATGTTTTCCTCAATGATACATAATAACGCTTCTCTCTCAAACATTGAACGTTTTCAATATCTGATTTCTTCTCTAAAGAAGGAACCATTAACGCTTGCAAAAACGTTGCCAATGACCAACGATAACTATCCAGTTGTTTACTCATCGCTGTTAGAACGCTATAACAATACTCGAAGCTTAGCAACATTTTATTGGAGGGAAATTCAAAATTTACCCACCTTGAGAGATGAATCTGCCAAAAATCTTCGTAATTTAATTGATTCGTTTTCGGAGAATATTCAGGCGCTTAAACTAATTGGTCTTCCCACAGATCAATGGGATTTTATTCTGGTTACGCTTTTACTGGATAAGCTAGATAATGAAACCCGTCGGCAGTTTGAATTGACATCTTCCTCTGAGGAAATTCCAAATTTAGCCCTTTTGATAAAGTTTTTGAAAAATCATTGTAAATCTCTCGATTCGTTACCCTCAAGCAAACGACTTTCGTCACCTTTGAAAGGTCACTCGCACGTTTCTAACTTTGGTAACCCAAAGTGTTTGACTCGTCACAGAATTGTTCGGTTTGTTCTTCAGATCATTCGATCTACAAATGTCCAATCTTAAAGAAGAAATCCCCCTTCGATCGATATCAATTAGCTAAACAGAAAGGATTGTGTTACAATTGTTTGAGATCTAACCACATGACAAAAAATTGTTCTTCGTCGTCGTCGTGTAAGGTGTGTTACTCGAAACACCATACCTTCCTTCATTTCGCACCTCAATCACCACAAGAGCCGATACCAGATACCGTAGGTCCTAGTGAAGTTTGTTCTGAAGCGGATCGTCGTATAGATCCTCCCACCAATCTTTTTGTTTCTACAAGCACTCCATTGCAGTGTTCTTCGAATGCATGTTCAGTCATCTTAGCGACAGTACAATTGGAGGTTCTTGACTCGCAAGGGCACCCTCATGTAGTAAGGGCCTTATTGGATTCTGGAAGCCAAGCAAATATTTTGACTGAAAGATGCTTTCATCGTTTAAAGTTACGCAGAAATTCGATTGATGTTCCTTTATACGTAATGGGACAAGATACATCCGACCTGCCTTCGTCAATACCTCGAGGTCAAACCACATGCATCGTCCGTCCCATTGCTCAAACTGATCCATCATATCGTATGGATTTTGTACTCGTTCCACAAATTTGCGGTTTAATGCCAAATACT
>QCXZ01000086.1:20503590-20815361 GCA_025024175.1 Rhyzopertha dominica | reverse complement strand
CAAAATTTTGGATTTTATCGTCAAAAACGCGCGCTATTAGATCATGTTTATCACAATGCATAAGGTGTTTTCGCGTTAAGCCTTCAGTTTCAACACCTTTAATGGGAGATCTGCCCTCTCCTCGTATTCGAGAAGTGAAACCGTTCAATTGTAGCGGTGTAGATTTTACTGGACCTTTTACCATTACTATGAGCAAAACGCGTGGAGCTAAAACTACAAAGGCTTACTTGTGCCTTTTTGTCTGCTTCGCTACAAAGGCGGTGCACCTAGAACTGGCATCTGATTGTCTTCGGAATCATTTCTCGCGGCTCTTTCGTCGCTTCATTTCTCGAGGGGACGCTGTAATTATATTTACAGTGATTGCGGCACAAATTTTCGAGGAGCCTACACTGAGCTTTGTAGGCTGATGCAAGGGGCGTCCGAGAATGAAAAACTGAATTGGCATTTTAATCCACCTTCCAGTCCTCACATGGGCGGCCTCTGGGAGGCAGGAGTTAAGGCAGTAAAAACTCATCTTATTCGAGTGGTTGGTTCGCAAATATTAACTTATGAAGAACTTTACACGGTCTTTACGCAAATCGAAGCCATTTTGAATTCAAGGCCCCTAACGCCTTTAAGTTCGGACCCTAATGACTTGACGCCTCTAACTCCAGGCCACTTCCTGACGTTGGAACCGTTAACTGCTCCTCCTTGCTCTGACTTGACTAACCTGAATATCAGTAGACTCGATCGTTGCAACTGCTTGTTCGTTTACAGCAAGATTTCTGGTCTCGATGGCATACAGAATATCTGCATACATTGCAACAGCGTCATAAATGGAACAAGCCAGGTTCACCTATTTCTATTGGAAGTTTAGTTTTAATTAAAAATGAATTGACGGCCCCACTTCGGTGGCCTTTAGCTCGCGTCATGGAATTGCACTCTGGTGAAGATGGAGTATCGCGAGTTGCTACTGTCAAAACCCAACAGGGTATCTTTAAACGGCCTATAGTTAAACTATGCCCGTTACCTTTGCAATAGTTGTTAAAATGTACACATTTTGGTGGGCGGTATGTTAGAGAATTTTATAGTTTTTCGTATTTGTTCGATAACAAGGATCAACATTTTGTTATTTTTCAATTAATTGGCTTATTTAGTTTGGTTTTTCGGGCACTTATTTAGGGTACCTAGTTCCATTCCTTTTTTTTTTCCTGACTCCTTCGTCGTGCGCGAAGAATCACGGAGCATCAAGAAATTAGTTAGTTTGAGTTGTTTTGGAAGCACACACGTATACATCGTTCGATCGCATCTTCGCAGCTATAGACGTGCCAGCTAGTGCATCAAGTCCACACACACACGCATGCAACAAACACACCCTCACACTCACCCCATCTTACACTAAGGTAAGTGCCTGAGCCGATTTGTTGTCATTTGGTAAGCGTTAACGGAGCTCATTTTGAGCCCTACGTGAACAGCATGTCTGCGTACTCATTTATATGAATATTCCATTATTATTTCAGAATTTTTTGCAACAAATAATTAAGGTATTGTCAAAATGTCAATACAACAGTGACAACTAAGTCAGTTTTATTATTTATCATAGCCAATTTGATAAAAACAAAATTATTTAGTTAAGCACTGAAAATGTGAACTCTAACATTCAACTGCAATTTTCTCGGTAAGGGTCAATTTTAGCCGCCTGAACAGAGTTTCTTCGTTTATAAATTATATCAACCGGTCTAACAGATAATTTTGAAAAAAATGTTTCTCTTCCTCTATGTTTAAGGGTGAATATCTTAGCAGGCGGGCATTTTAAAAAAAAAAAGTTATACTGTAAAATAGTGTAATTTTTACACCAATTTTCAGTTTCCAGGAGGGACACACTTTATATAAAAATACCCAATATATTATATATATTTACCCTGTAAACATGAAGGTTACTTTTCATTTGAAATATTCATTCATTCTGTCGAAAAATTATGGAAACTGCACAAATTTTTTTCTTTTTATTATAAATGGATTACTTACTGCTGTGAAGGAAGGTGCTCATGATTCTCTAAAAAGGCCTTTGATTCCTCGGAGTTCGAAGGAACTAATAATGCCTGAGGAAGTGTTACCCCACTGAGATAGGGTAGCAAATAAACAAACAACTCCTTGGCACTGAAAAAAATTCATCTCAGCAGAATGACATAGGGAATGATTATTTAATTACCTTATGAACAATTTTTTCGATATCACTAACTTCGGGGCCTGCATTTTTATTCTTGTTACGACAAACAATGCGAAACCGTTGATCCGTATACATAATTTTCATCAACCGAAATAGTTTTGTACCCAGCAAATCCTCTGGTTCGTTCAGGTGTGGTTGAAATTCATTTAAAACATCACTGAATTGTGCCAAATCCTTCGGGTCAATGTAAGTCATCAAAAATTTGAACAGATTAAATACAATCTGAAATTTTAAGTGTTACAGCAAGAAAACTACTCAAAACGCCTAGAAACCTGTGGAGTTAAAATAATCACTGGCTCACTTGTAAGGTTGATTTCACCATATATAGTCATCTTGAACTCATAATCCAAACATGGATAACTTGCAAGCCGTCCCATGAAATCATATATTAATCCTGCATTAATTGTAATAAATTTGTTTAGAGGCTGGAGGTATGGTTCCACAAACTAAAAGAAGTATTTACTCAGATTAGAATTACTAAAGTTAAAAACTTACGCCATGATGATTTGCTACATTCTGCAGAAGTTTAGCGACGATACCCAGATTACATCTCTGTTCAGGTTGCATCTGATTATTAATAGTATGGGTGATGATTCCAAACACATCAGGAGAAATAATTAGGGGATTCAAAATTTGGTGACAGAAAAACTTGCTCAGTACCTAGAAAGCACAGGGTCAATACACAGAAGCAATTACACATAACACTTACTTTTGCCGTGACTCTGTCAGAAAGGTTAAATTTCGTTTTTAATGCCAAAAATAAAACACTAAATAGATATCTTATTCCGAATGGGATAACTTCCAGGTTGTCTATAAGTGCAACGATTATGTCTTTAATGTACTGCTTAATACTGCTGAGGTTGTAATGGAAGGTTTGTTTGACTACTGATACTCTTAAAGCATCTCTGTCTGACCTGACGTAGTGTGGGGTCTCTACTTTTTGTGAATTTTTCAGTGAATTGAAAATGTCAAGTGGAATAAAGAGCAGTTTTTCCTTTTCTTTCATAATATTAGATATTATCTGTCCAATTATCTTTTTAAACTGATGCATTTTCACTTCTTGCTTCATGTACTTAAGTACAACATTCAAAACAGCTGAATTGGGTTTATCGATGTCATTAATATCTCCAAACTTTGTAAAAATTTCTTCCTTTAATGCATCTTCAAACAACTTCAGCAGATAATACTCTTCCCGTCGAGTGGTACCATAATTATAAACTGCAAAGAGAATATCCATGATCTTGCTCTTTTCATTGTTGTGTACTGAACACAGTATTTGCTGCAGATGACTAGGATTTGTCTGAATAAAATAAAATAACCCTTGGATGTCGTTAAGTAGTGACTGACACTTTCCACTGAGAGCATTGCTAGGCTGTTCAGCAGTGTTTTCCTTCTTTCTAAGGTTCTTGTTGAGGTTATTGGTTGTCATTTGTACAGATGTTTTGTTGCGTATTAATAACGCGATATCTGAATCAAGTGCCATGACTGCCGTCTGCAACTTCTTACAGTAACTGATTTTTTCAACTATACTGGCCTTAAGACTCTGTAGCTCACGCTCTTTTTCATAAGATTTTAAGTTGCTCTGTATTATGCTATAATACTTCTTCATTAGTAGGTATGTTGGTTGGACACGAAATTGGTGTAAATCTCTTCTCTCTACAATACCCCTCCATGCAGATTGAAGTTTTATGGCTGCTCGTTTCTTATCCTGGAAACAAAATATTATGTTCATGTACAGGGTGTCCCATTTTCGTTGTACCTGTATGGCACCTCAGTAACCATTAATGGCAAAGCGTTGCAGTTTTGACATTACTGTATTACTTTTTTGTGGTGAGTTGAGCTGTACCCTCGCCATTATTGTATCGTCTTTTGTTTTAAAGCTATAGCCAACTTTAGAAAAATATAACATTTCTTCTGCTCTCAATATCTTGCTTGGATAAGTAGAAACAGAAAAAAACTGTAAAGATATTTTTTATAGATATTTTTATTCTGAATCCAGTGGCGTACTCAGAATTTTTTAAGKGGTCACATTTTAGAGATATAACACAAACTTTCATTTTTTTAAATGGAAACCTTTGTTGGCTTTACTATGGTTGAAAAAACCTATTTTTTTTTTGATTAAGAAAATGTACATATACATCGTTGGGTTTATTTTTACTAATTTTAGTATTATTCCAATTTTTGTAATAATTTAATGAGATTTTACGTTTTCCGTTAAAATGAATGTGAATAATTGACGCTTAACTATTTATAGCTACTTATCTCCAAATAAACAATAATTTTCATTAGTTACATGGCCTCCTAAATTTACAATAAAAAAACTGCATTAGTGCTCTTAGGAGTCTTATGTATGTATTCAAATATGCATATATTATTTTTAATGGATTAAAATTTTTACTTAATAATATTAATTATATTGTGTGTTTTCTTATTCCATACCGTCCTGGATGTAAACAAAAATCTGATTAAATTACAAAAAAAATTTAATCAGAAAAAATAGGTTATTTCAACCATAGCAAGCCAACTATGGTTTCCATTTAAAAAATTTGTGTTATATCTCAAAAATGTGACCCCCCCATACAAATTCTGAGTATGGCTTCAGAATAAAAATATCTATAAAAAATGTCTACAATTTTTTTGTATCTACATACCCAAGCGAAATATTGAGAGCAGAAGAAATGTTACATTTTTCAATAGTTGGCTGTAACTTTAAAACAAAAACGATACCAAAATGGTGATGGTGCAGCTCAACTCATAACAAAAAAGTAATAAGGTAATGTCGAAACCGCAACCCTCTAGCATTAATAGTTACGGAGATACCCTACAATTACAACGAAAATGGGACGCCCTGTACAGGGTGATTCGCTAAGCATATTGAAAACTCTTCAGGAAAGATTTTTCAGATAAAAGTGTGCCAGAGAAATTCATTAAAAAAGTTCCCAAATTTCCTCCAAAGGAGCACATTTAACGTCACATTGCAAATAATCGCAAATATGCCACAAATTCACCAATAGAATGCATGTGGGATTGTGGCAAAGAGAATACATGAGTTGACAGATCATCTGCCAAATGACATCTGCATATGTAATGCCATCTACTGAAATTGAAATGAAATAACTACATTTGTTGGGCACAATAACGAATCAGCACTGAAATAAAACACATGTAATTTGATTTTAAATTAGGCTAGAATGCACTTTTCAAAATTTTTCATTTTACCAAAAACATTCCATTGAGTTAATTCCATAAAAATTCCCAATATGATGGTTTTTCAAATATTCCTACTTTTTTATTTAGATTTTTTTGATAACATTATGCACAAAACAAAAATGAATTAACGAAGTATGTAGTTCCCATCATCAGTTATGATCAAACGTGCATACAAAAATTTAGATTTTTCATATTTTTAGCAAATCCCAAACTCTCTTTTGCTCAAAACGTTCGCAAGACTATAACGAAGAGAAGAATTTTGCCAATCATGAGTTATAGTTCCAAATTCATACAAAAAGCAATTAATTATAGAGGTATTTAGAAATTGTGAGTTAAAGTAAAGTAAAGTTTGCCAGTTAACATAATCTGGCATCATACAGTACTAATATAAAACAATTTCGTTGCAAGAAAATTTGCTTGAAGAAGATATTATGCTCTTTGAGGGTGCAATTTATAACCAAAAATCTTTAAACTAGATAGGTCCCTCTTAAAGAATAATTATCTACCAATGCATCTTTACCAACTTTATATCTCATCCCACATTAAAGATTATTCCTACCAAAGACGATCTTATAAGATTGTCTTTGCTATTATTAGTCGGGCCCCCACAACATACCTTGGCCAGTCTATAAACAAGGAACATTATACATGAAAAATACCATGTTAAAACAAAAAACAAATTCGCACAAACCTCTGTGACACAGATTACTTGATGATAACCGATAATTACTAATTTGAGTCGACATAGTATGTTCTGTACTAATTCTTTAGTTTGCTGAAGAAATGGAGCCTCAGCTGGTAACTTATACAATCAGTTTGGATCTCTTTACACATAATATTCTATTGGCTAGTGACTGCTTAAGCTGCGGCACATTCTTGAGCTTTAGTATGCAGATTAACATTTACACAATGGTGCGTATTTGGCCCTCTACCTCTAAGGCATTTACTACGCAAATACAAATTATTACATAAATTTTCTTTTATATAGTTATGTATAATTTGTTCTGTCAGTATTTTCAATATTTCAATATAGGTAATCATATTTTTAATTCAAACGTATATTAAATTTGCCCATCATTGAGAATGTCCTGGACTGAAGGACTAACTTTTGCGTCTTTTCAAAGATCCAACAAATGCATCAACGTCCTTCATTTCATTACCTATGTTTTTAGTTAAAAAAATATATAAGTATATTACAAGTCACAGAATACTAAAAATCAGTATTTTTGTACTTTTAACTGTCACAATGGTAGGTAAGTGTGTGGATAATCGTAAAATACTCAATTTAATATAGGGTGCCCAATATCCTCTACTTATTGGAATGACACCTGGATTTGGAGACTAATTTTTGTGTTATATATTATTATATTTCATTACAGACACAGTGGTATAATATCCTTGATATCTTAGGCTTATAACTGCCTACAATGTTTGTTTTAAGAGAATATTAGTGTTTACAGCGTATTCAAAATTAATTTGCGTTTAGTGTTCATTTTATATTCAAACAGGAATTATACTAATGTAATCACTTGGTCTTTTTCTGTTCTCCTACGACTTGAATCTTTAAATCATATGTCCTGGAAATCATGGATTCGAAGAAGGCAAACTTAGTTGCTACTAACATCTTACTTAATAGTCATTATAAATCAACAACATAATCTGTGATTTTATTTTATGTTGTATGGTGAAAACAAGATATAAGAACAAAAACAGTTTTATATATTAAATATTGCCAATCTTTTAGCGAATATAATGTTTATAATAAAATGCTTACTCTCAATGTGCGTCGTTGGGAATTATTATTAAACTTTCTCCACCAACGTTGTATTCTAATGGCACAACATTCTCTATGTAAGGATTCCATATTGACAGCGATTATTATGTCTACAACATCTGCATGAGTCAGATATGGATTGAATAGACTTGTTACAGTCTTCGCACAGACGATACCCCGAATCTTGCTGTAGTACTCTTCTGTATTTTCTTCCTTCACGATCTGCAGAAAAAGCAATGGATCAAAGATAAAATTTTAAAATAATTCAATATAAAATACTAACACTGCGTAAAAAGTCATTGTAGAGAATGCATTTTTTGAATTGGTCAATGTCACCACGCATGGTAGAGTGGGATACCTCAAAAACATCAGATTGCATTTTGATCATTTGAAAAATTTCATCTTCTGTGAATGGGCCCTTTTTCTTATCTCTTTCCAAAACCAGTTCCTCGAAATARAGTGGTACAGCATCGTCGATGTATGGCAATTCTGGTTTACAATCGGCTAATTTTCGTAAAGCTAAAATCAAGCGTTCAAAGCTATGGTGGAGTAGTGCTGCTTCTATTTCCTCAATAAGGGCTGAGGAGTTCATGGTGTTGCTGCAAAGGTCGCTGCCAAATAAATTTAAATCAAGGCCTTCAAATTGTAATGCAGTCGCATTTACAAGATCATCTAAAATATTAAAATCATGAGTGTAATTATAATTCTTAATTTAAGTAGTTACATACCAGAGAAACGATGGCGTTTAACGCTAATGTCAGATCTTAGGTGGTCCATTAAAGCTCTAAGGCAATACACTAATTTTGGGATATTTTTTTTTTCAAAAATGTCGGTTACCTCAGGAAGAAATATCTACAAAAATGACAATTAACATCTTTTCGTTGTAAAACTATATAAGTCTCTTACAGATGGCAGACCTATTTCTTTCATAACTTTCAAAAATTCATTAATATTATTGACATGTTTGTACTGTATGCCACGTCCATCATATACTTTCTGATTGGCATCATAAATCCTGTATGTAGAACAACAAGATATGGTAGCTGCAAGTTGGGCAAGATACACTCCATTTTGCAGTCGTTCTTGAAATTTAATCAACTTAGGTAATTTAACCTTAAGGATCTCTTCAAAAAAACATTTCACTGCGTCCAGTTGCAGGAGGTAGTCGTTAATTTGGTTTTTCCACAGCTTCTCTTCTATGTCAGACATTGTTCTAATAACAAACTAAAAGTCTGCACTCAAAGTTTAACTGTACAATTTATAAATAACGAAAACACTTTTAGAACAGTAAAATAAGAAAATTTCAGTCGGTTGATTACCGTTTAACGGAATATAACCTCAATACACAAATTTGAAATTAAACGCCCTGGAGAGGACAACCAGTGCTGCCACGTTAAATACTTAAAAGTACCAATCGGTGGTTATTCGGATATTCGGCAGACTTACTTCGCGCCAAAAATAAAGCCCGGGAGAGGGGGGGGTGATAATTTAAAGGAAGCAATGAAGCAAATATAATGAGGTTACCGGTAAAATTAGTAAACTATGTTACTTCCATATTTGCATACTAGTTTACGCAGCATTGCTAAGGGCCGGTTCCTATTCTCTATTTTAAGCTAATATCAACTCAGTAATTAAAATCTAAAGCAACCACCTACTTTACTTGCGGGTATTGTTATGGCTACCTAGTTGATTTTAGTTAATATCAACTTAAATAAAGAGAATAGCAAGCGTCGATAGAAGTTGAGCAAACATAATTGCATACTAGTTTACGCAGCATTGCTAAGGCCCGGTTCCTATTCTCTATTTTATGCTAATATCAACTCAGTAATTAAAATCTAAAGCAACCACCTACTTTACTTGCGGGTGTTGTCACGGCTACCTAGTTGATTTTAGTTAATATCAACTTAAATAAAGAGAATAGCAAGCGGCGATAGAAGTTTAGCAAACTAATTGCTGATTAAACTAACACAAAGCTTTTTCTACATGAACATTATTCAATAAACTTACATTTTGTCAGACTAAAAGCACACCTATCATCAACTACGAACAACGAACATCTCTCAAATGAATTCTCTACAAAATGGCAAGCAAAATGGAGATTCGCCTCCCACCAAATGTTTGTCTGCAAAACGTCGTCTGCGCAAACGCAGAGGGGAAATAATCGTCATTCTATTGGTCACCGCGTTTCATCTTCTCTTCCGCCGGTTGGTCGTGGCAAAACTTCAAGGTCAGACTCCATGCTGTGTAACTCACGGCGCAGGCCCATAAACGTACCACAAAAAAGGTAGCAGTGAAAAGAACGCCAAAAGAACTTTAAAATTCAAATTAAAACTAAAACTACTAGTAGTGGACGAATGATAAATTGTATAAAATGAATAATTTATTTACCAACAGAAGCATGTGCTCCTAGAACAACAACCTACGCTACTGAAATTGTTTACATTTTAAAAATAAGTTCAGGTAACAAACTTTATGTATGTCTATGATATTAATCTTCAAATGAATTGGTAAAAAAAGTGTTTCTAATTCGCAAATCGTAAAGCTAAGAATCCATCTAAGCAATTAGTGACTTAATAAGACGTTTGCTAATTTAGTCCCACCATTGAATTGTACGCGTTTATACCGACATATTTTTTGCATACAGCTTCTTGTAAAAATATTCATATTTCGTGTAATTACATGCATATTGGCAAGCCTGGCAACAATATGCATACGCCGACGACCGTGCTGAACCTACATGACATACCTATTGGATTTCTGGGAAACCCGTGCTTGCTCGACAAAATTGAGTTTTAAATTCGTTATAACCGAAAACTTGCGGTTATACCAAAAAATTAAGGTTTGTTTTATCAGAAAGTTAGTTATAAAAGAGCTCGTTATTTGCGAAAAATGCAACACAAGTTTAAGGATACCTTGATTCGTACTTTTTATTATGGTTCGTTATAAATGAAAGACCGTTAAATAAGAGTTCGTTAGAAGCAAACATTACTGAATACTGGTTTGTTATAATACAAATACAAAATTTTTTGTTCTTAAAAAAAAAATACCGGTTCACATTTGTTTGCAAATACAATTAGAGGGAAAATATGTAGGCACCAATGTAAGCATTAAAGTGTGGGCTGATTTATGGACGTAAACGCGACTCTTCAAAACATTCTGTAAAAAAACTTTATGGTGCTGAATTGCACAATCTGAGGGTTAATTAATCCTATTAAATTAGACACAGAAACTGTCTCAAAAAAGCACCGTTTTCATGGGCTGTATAATATTATTGTATTGTTGGAAATAGATGTCAACATTGTTTTAAAGCAATGATTTTTTGATGAMGAGAGATTACAATATTGTGAGGGGGTCTTCAAGTTACTGGATCAATGGAACCAGTGGCATAGCTAGAAAATTAACTTGGGGGAGGGGCAAAGCTCCAAACACAAGAAAAATGTTAATTAAGTACAAACAAGAAAAACCAGAAGAGGTGTGACTTAGTTTTAGTATTTAATTTGCTAAAATTTTTGTTATACAACAAACCAATAGTTTGCAACTTTGTACTGTTATATGTAAAAAAGCTGCTATTCCATTATTAAAATAATTTGGTTCCTGGGGGGGCAATTGCCCCTCTGCCCCTCCTTGGCTACGCCACTGAATGGAACTAACTTAGAATGAAACTGCCTATGCTATCATAATTTATTTATTTTATATAAAATTAAAAGTTGACAAATGTACATTATTATTCCACAATCGTAAAAAATATAATTAAAAATATATAAATAGTAATAGGTACAATAAAGTAACAGTATCCGAATACTACCAAGTGATGGTAGAATAACAGGAACTCAGATGTAGGCTGTAAAATAATGCGGACTGCTGCCTGACGATATTTATACATAATAAATGTTTTTTCTTTTTTTTTAATAATTAACGTGTTGGTATAGTTATTTTTTACAATAAGGCATTTAGTTTCCTCTCATACTTTCATTTCATGTACACCACTCTATTAGGTATTATCCTATCTAGGCCAAACATAGCCTGCTGTATATTCGAATTGCTTTTCACCAGCCATCTAACAACCAACAGTTATGTATTTAGCCAATAAAAACTAGCTGCAGTTTCCAATACATGCAGGGATATGGAGTAAGAACAAGCCAAAAAGCAGTCTGTCGGTAATTATTGATTTAATTTACAACAATTCCTAATTCTATTCACATTTTGTAATGTGTGCAAAGTATGAAAGTCGTCCAACATTCTATACTGCAGATTTCAGGAACCTGGTCACAGCAAATTTGGAAACATGCAGAATTTTACTATCAACATTATCTTCAGTTGCTGTGATATTACAAGTCATCTGTTGCAATGAATAATGCAGCAACACATTTAAATTACATTTTAACATGATCGAGACTAATATACTGATCTTTAACGGATACATATGAATGGAACAGAAAACACTTTTCCATACATAACATGAGTCAAAGTGAGCTGACTGAAATATACACAGCAGCCACGGTGTACTCCACAAAAAGTTTACAGACTGCAATCTATTTGACATTCTTTTTGACCCTGGTATTCACAAAGAAATTACATTTGCAATATAAGATCTGGATGGAAGTAATTATATAGGTATCTCAAAAAACAGTTTGTCCAAAGTATTTCGCAAACTGTTTTGAAAAATTGTGGTCAAAATTGCAGTTTAAGGCCACATGATAGACGATAATTTCGCTTACGTACATTTAAGTTGCCACATATTATTTTATTTATATTGTTTACCTTCTATTTGACACTAATCTTGTTTTCATGCAATCTAAACACTCTTATTATGATGCTGTTATTAATGTATGTTCTGTGGGGCAGTTTTAAACCTTTTTTATATCAGTTTTAAGCTGCCACCATGTAGTGAACTGCAAAAACTTCAAATACTATTCAGAGCAAGTCAATAAGAAACATCGACTTGATTTAGCACGGTACCTTCAAACATTGGTTAATAGTCACAAAAAGATTTTTCTTTTATTATTAAAGTTTTTGCAGGAAACTACATGTACATAGGTAGTTTGCTTCTGAGAATACTGTGTATTGCTATTGGTTCAGACGTCCTGTACAAGTCATGGTCACTATCGAGAAGTTGATATGGTATGATGGGCTAAAGTGGTATGGTAAATTCAAACTTCTTTCTTAAAACTCCAAAGGAATTGCCTCATCTGGACTAGTCTAGTTTTGCTTGTCATTACAACCGAAGGCAGCACTAAGAAATAGACTTACATTTGCTAATGAACACGGATTCTGGAGAAAAGACTAACGGGGTTCCCAGCAACTGTATTTCAAGTATATCTAATATCTTTGGTTAAGTAATTATGCTACATCTAAAAGTAATAAAGTATTTTAGCATGACTGTTGCTGAGATAGTCAGATCTCTGATGTGAATACTGTTGTAGAAAAAATGGATATGATGCATGGCTAGCAATGAGAAGCAGCTGTAGCATTTGGCGGATGCCTGCCCACGTACCCATTAGCAGTAGTGGAACTATCTCTTGAGGTTGGCGGATAACTAGGAAATTCGATTCTCGACGTGTTGTTAATTAAATTAAATTCCGGTTCAGACTCATCGTCTGAACTGTTGGCAATGCTTTCAGATTCTCCCGTCGCCCTCAGTGGGGTGGTGGGATCATCTTGAGACAGTGGCGGTGTAGGTCGCACGTTTCTAGCTTCCACACCTGCCGCACTATGATAAAACGATATCTGAGCAAAGTCCTTACTAGCATCGTCCAACAGCTCGGCACATAATTGTAAAAACGTAGGCCGAGATGCAGGCTTATATTGCCAGCACTTTGTCATTAAAGAGTACAGTTTGTCAGGACAATTATCAGGCTTCTGCATCACGCCGCAATCAATAACGTATCGCAGCACTTCGTCATTGGATAAGCCCTGATAGGGCTGAGATGCCAATGTAGCCATCTCCCACAACACAACCCCATAACTCCACACATCACTACTACTCGTAAACACACCGTCCTTCAAGCTCTCGGGTGCCATCCAACGAACAGGCAACAAACCCTTGCTACCCTTGCGATAATAGTCAGTTTCATATATATCACGTGCCATTCCGAAATCACCAATTTTCACAGTCAAATCTTCTGCAACCATACAGTTTCTAGCAGCTAAATCCCTGTGCACAAACTTCTTAGCGGCCAGGTAAGCCATTCCATCTGCTATCTCTATTGCCATCTGGAGGATGCGCTTCAAAGTAGGTGGCTGCCTGGGAACGTCGTCTGTTTCAGCGTCGGGACGATGAGAGCGTAAATATGACTTCAAGTCGCCGTTTGCCATCAGCTCCATAACAACCAGCGTCGGTTGCCCCTGGGATACGACACCTAACAACCTAACCACGTGCGCTGTATCAAAAGCTTTCATCACGGACGCTTCGTTTAGGAACTCGATTCTTTCCCTGTTGGTGGCGTAGTCGTTCACCGTTTTCACAGCACAACGTATCTCCGACTGGCCCCTGATATCTCTGGCCAGACCTTCGTACACCATCCCGAAACTACCCTGTCCTAGCTCCTGAAGGAGTTCTATCTTCTTTCTCGGCACTTCCCATTCGTCTGGTTCATAGACGGTGCTTACATATTCAGGATTGACAGATGCTATCAGTTTCATACCAGTACCAGCATTCTTTCTCCTTCGGCGGATGTAGAGGAAAACAGCAATCCCGCTGGCCTATAAATAATAATAATGATGTTGTATATACCTTTACATCACATAGAAAAATAAATATTAGGTAAATATAGTACTTATAACAACACTGTATACATATGTGAGGGTGAACGTTTAYAGTGTCAATACATTATTTTACTTATTTACAGTCAACACCATTTAACATCAAATAAATATATGAATAAGCAGTATAAATTTATAAATATAAGGAAAATTTAACTGTCTAGTATCAATAACGTGGTGTCTAACCTGGATGCAATGAGAACAGATACATATATATTTGATGTATACATCAAATGCCCAAAAGCTCTTTAACATGCTTTTAAAAAATGTTAAAGACAAATACATCAATGTCTTTGCTGCAATCATTGCATATACGTAAGATTGCGTTTAGAGATTAATGTTGAGCATAATTCAACTTATCGGGTTCCAAACAGAAAACCAGGACAAGCCTGGTGGAATAGCAAGGGACATGAAACTTCTAAGAGGCAAGAAGTTCTGGGACATCAATTTGATTGTTGACGAGCTTATAAATGAAATATATGTTCGCCTCTTTTCCAAGCCAGGATTGGAAATAGTTTGCCTAGGAAGCCTCCATCAGATTCTTTTCAAAAACGTTTGCTGAATGGATTCAAGCCTGTTACAACGAACCTTATAATATGGTGACGAAACTATTATATTATATTCCAGAAGAGGTGTGACTAAGGAAATGTAAAGAAGTTCTTGTGTTTACGTTGTTTAAGACTTTACCATATCTTAAAATACACCCCAAAACCCTATTGGCTCAGCAGATAATATTATTATGATGAGTAATATAGTTTAGTTTACAGTCCAAAAGGACTCCCAGGTCTTTGACAGAGGTCTGAACAGGGATGACATTTTCATTAATATTATACTGTAGAACTGATGGGTTTTTTCTTACCACCCTTTAATATCCTCTCCCATCTACCACTCTTCAATGAGGTAACAAATAGTAATTTGTTTCTTCTTATATTGAAAAATGTCATTATTTTGGTTCAGTTATTAGTATCAACCCTAAACAGAAGATAGTTTATGCTACCGAAATATAAGCACCCCTCTTTGTACTCTTCTACACCTCTTATTATCAGAAATTTCCTTTATTAAAATTCTATCTCTTCTGCCATCAAAATGTATGCCTTTAATCGATTTTTCTGAAGATTTATTTTACAAACTTTCTGTTTTTTCCATAGCTTATTCATCAATGTCCAAATGAGTCCAGTATCTTCCAGAACAGTAGATGTTATGGCTGCTACAGTCTTTGATCAATAAGCAACGCATGTTCTCCACATGATACTTTTATTAATAGGTGCATTTTCCAAGATCTAATGTCAAAAAAAGTTTTAACATTATTCTGAATATCGTTACCTTCTAGTAAATACTATTATGTTTTACTTTTGCACATCATCACGGCGCTGTCTCAATATCATTCAGGCAACAATAATAGTCTAAAACTAAAATAATTCACGTTACTTGTTCTGAAATCAGTATGGTTGCTTTTGTCTGTAATTTTTCAATGCTATTTGGAACGATTTTACGAATTTAACTAACAGTTGTTTTCCTTTTGAAGTCTGGAGGTTTAAGTTCATATCACACAAGCAAACAAAAACTTTATAACATTCTGATATGTCAGGAATATGAAGAGAGAAATAATCAAAGGTAACGCCAAGCCTTTTAAATTGAAAGGCGATCCAAATATAAGACACTCCATGGTTTTATGTGTGTAGCTATCCTTGAAATAGCCAGTGATAAACGTAAATAAATTTACCAAAACAAAACAATACTTTATCTAAGCATACACACAACAAACTGACTGATAGTAAATCATGTTCACTCTAGAAGCAGAGAGAAAATCTCTGTAATTAAGTGGTCTTGAAGGAGAGATGTTCTTCTGACACCAGTTCCTTAACTGGACTAAGACCTTAGAAACACAGTTCCCTCAAAGAACTAAATGTTCACTACCTATTGATTATTTAAGTTCCATTATTTTTAACTGAAAAGAACCTAAATCAACATGATAGTGTAGGGCATTTGGGTTAGTGTTTCAGGAAATAGCATTCACCTATATTGAGTTTTATTAAAAAAATTGCGTTTATCATGAATTGTCCTTATTTTTAAAAAGGGAATCAATTTTTTCCTAAAAAACTGAAATACATGTGAAAAAGTTACTAACATGTACATTACATTTCCTTAAATAATGAAATAAAACCATAAGTGTATCAAATATTGTTCAAATCATCCTTACAATAAATTTGGTATTAAAAAATGTGTTTTTTTCTGTTTCGGTCTCGGTCGATGATAGATATTAGAATTATTTTTATTCTTAATGCTCCAAGAGTTTACCGATATCCAACAAATTAAACTAGCATGAATTAATGAATGTGATCATGTTAAACAATATTAATAATTAAACAATATATGAAAAATCTTTTAACACAATGATTTATAAAATCGAAATATGTATTTCGGCAGCTAAGCCGCCATCTTCAGTAGATGTAAAATATGTGGCTTCTTGAAATATTTGGCTGGATTTAACCAGAAGACATTCTCCTCATTAAAACTAACTTCCACTGAAAATTTGGTGAGAAGGGGTTTGTTTCTCATATCTCGTTTAAGTCTGAATCAAACCCCCGTCAGCTTGTATTTTATTTCATATTAACAATGTACTGCTTTAAATCTAGCTGATTAAGATCTCAGTATAAACATTTAACAGAAAAACACAAGTTAATCTTACCATAACTACAAGTATGACGAAAAGGATTATATGCAGAGTTGAGTCAGCTGAAGCAGGTTCTATATAGAAATAAACTTCAGGAGAATAACTCCCCCAATCAGCATGCGATTTCGCCCTCAACTTCAAACTGTAATTTCCAGGAGTGAGTTTTCTGAAGGTGTACGACAGTGTGTGGTTTGTTATTTGTGTTTCCTTTCGGGTAATGCAGAACTCATATGGTTTTGTCTGTAACAAGAAATTATAAGCACAGAAATAAGCAAAAAAACTAGGCAATGGCCTACTCTTTCTATTGATAGTCTTCTGTATTCTATCTGGTAATTAAGTATCGCACCATTTGGTTCAGTTGGCTCCTCCCAAATTACAGTATAGCTGTCTAAACTTTTGTTTGCGACTACTTCAATCCTTTTGATATCATCAGCACCATCTAGAAATTACTGTAGGTCATACAAAAATTCATCTGGTTACACACATCAATACCTTTCTTTTTTGTTGTCCCATTTGCAGACTTTTGTTCACTACAAGGACTATTGGGTATCGTTGATACTTTCCACCTCTCTGCAGGCTCTTACCATGATATCATACGAAGTGAAATGTTGTAGCCTGTCTATATACAAATGTGTCCTTCCTGTTACGTTAAAACTGAATGATATCCAAGTCTCTTTGCCACTTCTGGTTACATTCCTTACAGTGTCAGTATATGGGGGAGCCTTGGAACTAAAGTTGTATGGGAAATTTGGCCCCATAAAATCACGCTTCTTCCGTTTATTAGGTTCCCTAAAAACGGAAAAGAGAAACAGTATAAAATTATAATAATAAAAAAAGCAATAGGTTTTACTTTCTTATGTAAACTACATTGTGCAAAGCATTTTCAAAATTGATTTCGTCACGTCTTTCCCCTTCTTCCTTTACTTTGGTATTCAATTTTTTACTGTCCTGCTCACATTTACAAGTTTCGTTTTCGGGTTTCTTCTCAGCTACCTCCACGCTTACTGTTGGCGGTGTTACGGGTGCTAAAAAATTTTTTTTTTAAATACATAAAAACATTTAATATTTTCCACTCTTACGATCAGTACAATAGTTTTTCTCTTCCATAAAGGCAAAAGGTTTCTCCACGCCCTCCACAATGTAATGCGTAAGTTTACCATTGGGTTCTAAAGGAGGATCCCAACTGATTATCAATGTATCGCTAGCATTACTTTTTATTTGCAAATTTCGTGGTAGAGATGGCACTAGAAACGAGATTTTTAGGAAAACTATGGATAAATAAGTATTTTCTAAACAAACCATCCGGAAGAGTTCGAAAATACTTTATATCACTTTGGCCACCTATTGGATAAGCAGCTATCGTTGTAGTCTTAACATAGAAAGCATACTGAGTATAAGGCTTTAAATGAGGCAAGAAATATGTAACCACTTCGTGTGCGCTCACGTCATCTACCCTCCACCTGCAAAAATATTTATTTTATCAACAACGAATTAATAATTAAATAAGGGATCTAAAATGGGGTAGTCCACCCAATTTCTTTTAATTTGGAAAACCAATCTACATCGAAAATAAAGGAACCCGTATTTTTCCGTTTTTCTGTGTGATGTATATTAAGGGAGAAAAAAATTATTAAAGATTACGAATTTACGAGCGTGACGTCAGATCTTAGGGAAGCGCGCACACAATAACTAGCTCTATATAGATATAGATCATACTTCATATTAAAAAAAATACCCAAATTGCGATAAGCTCGTTTGGGATAATGGACGCAAATTTTGTTTCAAAATTTCTGAAACACCAATACAACGCACAATCTGGGTTCACTGCACAGAAGAATAATTGTTTCTGTAGGGCTGCTTCAAAATGACGATAAGATGACTTAAAACTTCTGCCACCTTCAACCAATCTTGTTTTTGATTGGCTTGTGGACTATGACGCGTCTTCTTCAGGATTTCAAATTTTGATAATTTATTTTGATGTAACAGAAATAAGTGTACGAAACCTAATGTAATGTTGTGTGATGAATAAACAGTGGGAAAAAACACGCGTTGTTTCTACAGATGTGAACAACCCCAGTGAACTAGGTAACTATTACCATCGAAATGTCCCCCCCCCTGGAAACAAAAGTTGACGTGTTTTTAATCATTATGGTCATATAATTACGTGTGCAAAGTATTTTTGATTGTCTTTGTTAATACGCTATTTATTTTGTGTTAAAATTTGAACCCATCATCTGCGCGCCAAAACGATCACTGAATCGCTGTCACGTCAGAATAGTCCAAACAAACAAGTTAAAGGGAACAGCGCGCCCTTCTGCTTTTATAGGGCATTGCCATTCGTCACTCGTCTGAGCGTTTATACGTTTGTTTACGTTTTTGAGTGAATGAGAAACAAAATATACAACTTTCGAAATACAGGTGCCACAATACCAACAGATGACCACAACCAATAAATAACTAAAGAAACTGGCAGGTTAGCGGGCGTCGGGTATGCGCATAACTGACTCGACTATAGTGACGTGGACAATGACACATCGTTTTGATATAACGTGAAAATTAAAGGGCCAAATGCAATTTTTAATTAATAATTTTGGGCATTTGCAATTTTTTGCAAGTGCTAACTTTTCGTCTGTGAAATAAACTTAATAATGACCATTTAATTTTGCCAGATTTATCAAAAAAATAATGACGGAATTATACGGGGTGGCTCGCTTTAACTGGAACGCACTGTATATGTAATGCATACCCATCTCCTCCACAAGCATCCCGCCCATCGTACATAGTTACATTTTGATATGGAGCTTCGATACTGTATACCACGTAGCCCAGAAGCTTCCTCTGATCGTCGATGTTAAAACCCATCCAGTTGAGAATGACCGATCGGCTATGGACAGTGGCAACGTTTACTTCCATTTTTCTCACGTCACCTGGAGAAGCAATACAATTGTGATGCATGAACATATTCATCAAATTTTACTTACACGCAACTTTTTCTCCATTAGAGGTGGATACTTCGAAGTCGGTAAACGAGGGCTTTAGATTGACTTTCTGCGCTAGCTCTTCAATTTTCGAACGGCATAGCTTTGAGTTCAAATGGAACAACAACCTGCCCCTCTTCATTTCCAACGTACGGTTGGTCCAATCCCAAATCTCCACCAGATTTTGATTGTCGACGACATAAAACGCGTACCTCTCACTTTCGAGTGGATTTCCTCCTATTACGCGTAGGCTTTTCAGAAAATTCAATGAAACAAGTGGAAACGAACGCACTATTTTCAAATACCCCTCTATATGTTCTATCATGCTTAGATTCTCCTCCAGTTCGTTGACTATACTTCCTAAAACAGGGAAAGATAAAATATTTTCGCCAAGCGCTAACAGATATTCAAGTACTTTCGCCGCGAATCTGTATTTCGAGAGAGCCAACTATTTTTGTACAACCGCGTAGTTGTTGAGCCGAAAGTAAGTTGTCAACATTTGTACCGGGACACTCTTTAGCACACCTTCCTGCAATAAGGCTTATTAAAACTAATACTTCTACATTAAACGTATCATACCTGTGCATTGTACGCAAGTGTTATTTGTGTCGTCAGGCATATAATTGTTCGGGCAAACCAGTATACAAGACCTGTTGAACGTTTTGTATGACTGTTCTTCCCTGGGACCTCCTAATAATGTCTGTATTGGACTTTTCATATTGATACATTCATCCCGTTTAACGCAGCGCCGTCCTAAATACTAAACAGATCAAAATTGATATAGTGATGAAGGCTTTCACGGCCGGAGTCCGTACTGGTAGATGATTCCAAGTTAGTAGTTCATCGAGTGCGTAATGGGGTCGTCCCACAATTTTTTTTTTTATTTTACATTTAAAATGTACATAAAAATTGAAGCACAAAGACATTTTTTTCGATTTTTTCCGGTTCTTCTTTGCCGAGAAAAAAATGCGAAATATGGATTTTTCAATATCCGTTTCAAATGCCTCAATATTCCGCCACGGAGATGACGTAAAAGGTTCGCATGCTGACGAAAGCGAGAAACACCAATAATAGCCAGTGCTTTAGCGGCATTGCAAGTAATATTTGTTTACATTTTTTTGAGCTGCGTCGCGTTGCCGATGTGTGCAAATTTTCGCGATACCGTGAGGAATGTACTCGTAAACTGGCATTGTGACATTGATACCTAGGTCAACTTAAGGCGTATTTGTGAAAATAACTTAAATCATCCTTCAGTCCGTTTATTCTATAATGAACAGTTCAATACAATAAGCGCATTCACTGGCCTTTTGCTGAAATACGAAAGCACTTCAACCATCGAACCTGCTTTAGAACTAATGTTTTTATTATGAGGAATTAAACGACGCTTGAAGCTTGATAATGTTTAGTTTGTATACTTTGAAACTGCCATGTTCGCATGTGTTGCATGTGTCTCATGTGCAACGTAATAACCCTAACCTAACTCTAGCCATGCGTTTTTGTTTACATGGTTTGGTCAAACTTTCGAGTTACGTATTTGTCAGATTAAGTGGTGGAGCAAGATGTTGTCGAAGTATTTGGGTAATCTGTTGTTTTTTTAATGTCAGAATGGCTTACGTTAAGAAGTGTTTTGTTCCGTGTCGTAAGAATACTACTGCTGATGAACAGTTACAGGTTATTCCTATGTTTACATTATAATATTGACGTTGACGGTTATACTTATACCTTCGCCCCTCTCTCTCACTCCCCTTTGTATTATTTGTAATTCTCTGGTTATTTATAAAACTGACAACAGTGAACACCTTGTTACCTAGGGAGCTGTAACAGTGCGCATGACGGAAATTAGGAACCTTTTGCGTAGTTGTTGGCGGATTTAAGGAAATGTTTGAAACGGGGTAATTTTTCTACCGCCGTTTGTTACGAGTTGAATTAATCTGAAAGCAAAATAGATGCTTGGCACTAGTATTCATGATGTAAGCAATAATAGGCATAGGTTAAAACTATCAAATTTTAATGTGCGGGACGACCCTATTGTCTCCAAGCGAAGACAAACTTTCCGGAATTATCTACCAGCTTTCCTTATTCGTGCAACTTACCTCAAAATGATCATCCTGACACTCCGTTGAGCATTTGCGATCATTTCCTGAACCCGTTGTTAAATGACGACAAACGATACAATTATCAGGGCGACCTATACATCCCCCCAAACATTCAGAATCACAGCATTGACCATTCGCGTCGCAGGCCTTGCACTCAGGTTTGCAAACTTTCTGGCAGTGATGTCTGTTCCAGCACAGATATTTGTTACCTCTTTTGAAACTTTCGGATGGACGAGTGGAGTTGGGACACCGATGATGCCTTTTTTCATCACCGATGGCGTTGCTATCGTCATCAAAGCACAAAGGGCATTCGTTCTCTGGTCTTAAAGCTTTGATGAAGTTTTGGCCTTTTTCGTGCGTTATCAAATCCCAATCGATCGAATTTACAAAACACAGTGAGGGGTTTCTATCGATGCGCACTAACCCACGGGTTATGTCTGTTAAAGAGTACAACGCTATCTCCTGAAGACTAGGCATTTCGAAGATAACCAAAGCGTATGTAAAAAACAGGGACTGTCCTCGAATCACTGCCAAATTTGGGAATAGATGTGCCAAGGTCCTCAAACCGTTCACCCGGTACAACAACAAATAATCGGTTATTTCTGTAAGCTCTGGAAAGGTTAGGTTGTCAAAGCTTGTCTCATTAAAATTGTCAAACAGAAGAATCTGAACGAAGCCCTCCACTACGCGGCATCCATTCAGCTTCTCAAATGAGCTAAGAGTATTCCTGATGTCCATGCTTGTACATACTGAAAAGAAAATCGTTTATTACATTTGGATTTTGTGATTAAAAAAAGACTACAATCGGCACACATCACTTAAATGTGAATGGTGATTCGGTGATTAGTATGTGCCGGTGTTTAGTCTTAGTATAAGTGTATATAATAGGCACATAATTAATGTCACACGAACAATAACAACTTTCCAAATTCAAAATCAGATATCTCTTTTTTCCTTTTGAATGTAGCAGCATCCTAGAAAATTTTGCCTCTCACGTTGTTGGGTGGCAAATAGCACACCTTTAATAGGTATAAAGCCGACAAAACGGCTCCGCTTCTAGGAAACCTTTTTTAAGTAATAGCCTGGACCGGAGATATCAAGCTGTTTAATGTTTAAGAGGGAACAACGCATGTCCTAAAATAGGTCAAATGCAACTATACCGACATGTTTCAAGCGCGATAATATATCTCTAGAAAACTCACAAAACATCCAGGAAGCTTAAAAAACAAACACATACTGTAGTAGTAACAAATAGAATGAGCAACTAACCAGCAAAATAATAAAAACGACTTTCGTCTTTTTAGACGTTATTTCAGAAAAACAAAAAGATTATCTTACAGTAACAATGTGTCAACGAAAGAAGACAATAAGATAGATATACATTGGGGAGCGTAACTATAGCCCCATCTTGAATTATCAGGTTTTCTTGGCCAAATGCAAACGTAATTTAATGTAACTTACAAGAAGGGTAAAAGGAATAAAAATAATAGGAATTGGACTGTTTAATGTAATTAATAATATATAATAAAGTAAAGTAATGTTTATATTTTGTATTTATTAAATGTCACTGTGTTATAACAATTGTGTTAAAAATGCCTCGTGGAAGGTATCTGACTGATATGGAAAAATGTAAAATCTTGTTTTTTTTTTGGATGAAGGCTTCAGTCGCAGAAAAATTGCTCAAAGAAATAACCGGTCTCGTAAAGTTGTCACGAATTATTTGAGAAACCCTGAACAGTATGGCACAAACAAGAAAGGTGGCTCTAAGAAAAAAATTTCGCCCAGAGTTGCAAGAAGAATTATTGCTGCAGCGAGTACTACTTTAAAAGTCGATAATGAATTGCCCAAAAGTGCGGGCTTGATGTTTCAAAATGGACTATAGTGAGAGTTCTGAAGAAAAGTGAACACATTGTACGCCAAAAATTAAGGAAATGTCCGAAACTTTTTCCTCACCATAAAACAGCCCGTGTGGAATTTGCTCGTTTACAATTAAACCTCGAATTAAACAATGTTATTTTTTTAATTCAGATTATATTATATAATAAATCTTGATGGTCCAGATGGTTTTAATTGTTATTGGCGAGATTTGAGGAGAGAACCTGAGTATCTTTCAAAACGAAACTTTGGAGGTGGTACGTTAATGGTATGGAGTGCCTTTACAAAAGTAGGCATTTTAATATTGTCTTACCMATCAACACGAAGAACAGTCGAGAGTACATTCAAGTTCTAGAGACAAATTTTTAAATAACAATTACGAACGAGATTTAATTTACCAACACTCTAGAATTTTTGAATTAACTAGGAAGAATGGAGGCCAAACCCATTATTAATTTACGAATGTTTTATTAAATTTTTTTCAATTCTGTGTGAAATTTAGACGGGGCTATAGCTGTGCACCAGTCCAATTTAAAAAATCTTTTATCCCTCTTGTGAGTTAGATTAATTTACGTTTGCATTTACAAAGAAAAACTTATAATTCAGGATGGGTTCAGTTAATGAGTTGATGTAAGGGTCTATCACTAACATTTCCCCCTGCAACTGCAAATGGGTCCTTGGGCACGAGGGACGACTATTAATCACGATGCAGGTTCCTACCCCACGTTGGCAAATGATAAGCGAAAGGTGTTATAAAAATGCAGCTTAATTAATTTCTTTACAGAACCGATAGGTGGCATCCCAGCCTAAATTTTCACTCTTTTTAATTAAAGGACCATGAAAGGTAAAACTGTTTTTCATCATCATATCTCTTATACAGACGATAAGATTTGATCTGAATTAAACAATTTGCGTTGTTAGCTTACAGCTTACTAACAAGGAGAAAATGCCAGCTTTCATTCAGATGGTAAAAAGTAAACGTACAGGATTGCCCTAAAAATTTGTCAACATTGCAACGATAAAGTTGATATAGATAGTGTAGGCTCGAYACGAACTTGCGATGAACACAGAAATATGATACCTCCTCATTTAGTAACTATTTCAGTGTCTGCAAACTAATCTGAACTCGAGGAGTTTCCAGCGAGTCCATCTGGTAAGTGCTTGAAAGTCCCCGTGATTACCAAAATCGACATGGTGAAATAGTCACACGCAAAGGACAGGGAACTGCATCGGGAATCCAGAGTGCAACGTCGACCAAGAATGCAGTTGACCGAAAGGAATTTGCGAGTCACCATTGGTGCAAAGCACTGGGGTGACTGGCCATACGAAGGACGCTTTACCTATAATTGCCTACATTCATAAACTGACAGAGATGTTCGATTTTCCGATAAATAACATGTCTCTTCGGCGTCATAAGCAACCGTTCATTTTCATTTTGAAGTTGGAATTTGGTTCTATGAATGACGATTAATGTACCTGCCAGTGGTAGCGCGTGAGCTACAGCAATAAAAATAAACACATCAACCCTAAAAGCGCTCCACAGTCAAGATGCATATGATTTCGCAAAAAAACGAAACGTAGCTCCGTAACTAAGTTATATGATAATGTACTCTTAAAACTTCAACTTTTTGGATACAAAAAAGTGTAAAGGCCTTTTTTATACAAAATTTTACATGGTCTTTTTTCCGTTTTTCAAATTATCTGGTTAGCCATGATTAGCAAGAAACAATGTAAACGCTCTAATATGGAAATACATGTTTCTTAAAGCTTTCAGGTTTTTTTCTGTTTTAAATATAACGATGTCATACTTCTCTTGCATGATGGAATGCTCTCCTTTAAACTAAACTTCTGCCGAATGTAAATAATGAAGTGTTTAACAAACACTATCGTTAGCTGTCAGATATTGCTGTCACAACAGAAGTTTACATTATATTTCATGGCCAACCAGATAATTTGAAAAACATAACTTTGTGTCATATCTTAGATACACATGAATTTATTATTTGTTTATCTAATTTGTCAAATTCAATAAAAAATGCTGTATAAAAAATGTATTTACACCTTTTTCGTATTCCAAAGTTGTGACTTTTGCAAATTAAGATGAAGTGCGTTAATGCGAATGTTTGTTTTAATACTGTCTTTGTTTTTAGTGGGGTTTTTTAAAATTTTATTATTTCGGATAAATGTGTTTTTTTTATTTTTGAAGGTTTGTTTTCTGCTAAGCTGAGCATACCAAAAATTTTCTCACAATTTCATTGGTTTTAATTTAAATTTGTGATTTATAAAAACAATCTTCCCATCTCCGCTTTATTAGATCAGCTGCGCATTGAATCATTTGGGTTACATCTTGAAAAACAAATTCTCTTATTTACATACAAGGCTCTACTACATTCTAACTAGCCGTATAGTTTTGCAGAATATAGAAACTCGTTATAAATAAAATATAAATACAGGGTGTCCCAAAATTAGCCTACCAAACTTTAGCAGTAGATTATATGCTTAAAAGTAATGTTAAAAATTTTAATAAACATATATAGAGAAATGCTTTCATCCTAATAAGGATAAAAAAGAGAAATTATGGAAATCCACTTACAATTTTACGCTCAATGAAATCAGCTAGCGTAAATTTCAATAATTTGTTCAGGGGTAGGACAAATTTGCAGATGCATTTTTCAAAGTTTTGATGAATTATGAAAATCTAATGTTTTCTTCTTAAAAAATGTCGTCTTGTGAAAAGTCGATAGGAAAATCAGTTTTCGAGTAGTCAATTCAAAAATTGTATTTCACATCTGAAGTATAAAAAAAGTTGCCCTGCAATTACCGTGAGTTAGTTGTTGTTATTGACGGTTGTCAATGAAAACAGTACTTTTTCACAATAAAAACTGCTCGTTTCTACAATTTGCTCTTTAACATTTTTTCCGAAATGCCAACATTTACAAATCGGGAGCTCGCAGAGATGCACACCGCTAAAGGTACACAACTGGGAAAGTGTTTTAAATTCAATAGAAAATGATCGGCAATTTAGCTTAAGGAGGGTGTCAAGAATTTCAAATGTGCCTCGAGTAACGGCAAAAAGAATCAACATATACAACAAACGATAAATAAACAATAAACTTATTTCAGGTAGCAAGGAATCTAACCTTATCACTGCCAACGGGTACAATAGCTTACGACTATCCACTTAGAGTACAGTTTTGTCGATGGGTTTTGAACAATGAAGTTGAGTCTAATATGATTTGGACAGATGAATCAACCTTCACCGGCAACGGAATATTTAATATTCACAATAGCCATATTTTGAGAGACGAAAATCCGAGAGCAGTAAGACAGGCAGAGCAGGGATAGAGATAGGCTTTTATTGGCCCTGTTGTGTTACCAAACCGCATTAATGTGCAAGAGTACTTGCATTTCCTACAAAACAATTTAGATGAGCTATTGGACGATGTTCCCCGTAATTTAAAGGAAAACATACATTTTAAAAATGACGGAGCACCGGCTCATTATGGGCGAAATGTTACGGATTGGCTAGATCAAACTTTTCCTGGCAGATGGATAGGTCGCCCACCCCGGTCACCGGATCTCAATCCATTGGATTACTATTTATGGGGGCGTATTATGAAATCTCTAGTGTATACGACTGAAATAAATGCACGTGAAGAACTAATTGAACGGACAGTCACCAATGAAATGAGGCAAAATAATTTTCTAATTTTAAGAGCCTCGTGTGCTATTAGCCGTAGACCAATTTTTTAATGAATGATTTTTACACGACCTATATATGTTCTTATTTTGTTTACTTCATTAATATTACATTATTGTAATGCTGGTCTTATTTTGTTAATAATCTTACTGTTCTTGTTTATATGTAGTGGTAGTTGTACTGCATTTTTTCTTTTTTGTTGTGAAATAAATAATCGTGTTCTTGATTTTATTGGTACTTGGTACTATTGAATTTAAAACATTTTTTCAGTCTTGTTTCTTTAACGGCCTGTCTTGACCATTATCTCGTCAGAAACTACCATGATCCCGGAAGTTTCAATGAATATCAATAAATGTTTGGCGCCCAGGTATCCTTCTTCGATACTCCCGCACGTGCTTTGCCGTTGCAGTGCCCATACACAAAATGCAAATCTGCAAGCTCTCGATTTGTAAATGTTGGAAATTTGGAAAAAAATGTTCAAGAGCAAATTGCAGAAACAAGCAGTTTTTATTGTGAAAACGTACTGTTGTCATTGGCAACGGTCAATAACAACAACTAAGTCAAGGTAATTTCAGGGCAACTTGATTTGGAGTAAAATTTTTGATATCTCCGATTTGTAATTTTGTGAATCGATTGTACTCGAAAATGGTTTGTCCTATCGATTTTTAACAAGACGACATTTTTTATGGATATAACATTAGATTTTCATAATTCTTCATCGAAACTCTAAAAAATGCATCTGCAAAAAAGTTTGGGTATTTTTTTACCCCACCACCCCCCTATTTGTCCTACCCCTGAACAATTATTAAAATTAACGTTAGCTCATTTAATACAGCCTAAAATTATTTGTAAATTTCCAAAATTTCGCTTTTTTACCGTCATTAGTTTCGGAGATATTTAATAATAAGTGATGAACCTTTAAGGGACGCTAGCTCCCTTAGGAAGCATTTCTCGATATATGTTTATTAAAATTTTTAACATTATTTTTAAGCATATAATCTACTGCTAAGGTTTGGCAGGCTAATTTTGGGACACCCTGTATAGGTAAGTGAAGTTAGTAACGCAGGAGTGAACTGATTTTCCACTTAGCTGTAAAATTGCCCGCGTGTAATCAATTTGCACACAATCAAGTAGATTGCTGTCGTTTGACGAATATTGTATTTAAGCGTTCACAAAAATTCCTAATTCTACGACAATTTGATCTTATACTATGTTTCGCTAGAGAATTTGTGAGCAAATCAAGGCAGATCTTGTTATCGTCATTTAAAAATAGTTATGATGTAAAACGGTTTGAATTTTCATCGGAAAGCAATAAAATTAAAAATGTACACATAAAAATTCCACGATGCGATAGGCGGAAATGTAATGCAACTAGACTATTTATAATGTAACACAGACCATAAGGACTGCGCTACCTTGGCCTTGGTTGTGACGTATTGCCTTTGCGAAACGAAAACTTAAACAACTTGGAGGATAAGACAAACAGCTATTAACGAACAATTGAATTGCAAGCATGGAAACTATAAAAAGTTCTTAACTACTTTATGGACTTAGCGAAGCGATTGCAACACCCGTCCGATTCTGTGTAAGTGCTGCGTATATTACTTACTTCCAGTTTCATTCAAAGTTTGAAGATCTGCAGGTCTGTGATGTTGAGCGATGGATGCGGGACAGGGGATGAAGAGCAGGAGCACCAGTCCGTTGAACAGGAGAAATCCGGATTTGGCGGACCAGCAACATCGCCGCTGGACCGTGGATGGTCGATCCCTATTGTCCATCGGTTACGACAACCAATCCTGGGACCCAGGAACCCAACCAGCAGCGAGTAGACACGGTTTGCGCTTCAGCTGATTGCCAGTCTACGCCAGAAGGCAATCTCATGGTACCTTGTTTTAATCCCATCTATGGCTTGCAGACTTTCGCGATCTACTCAGGGAATACGAGCCCATCTGCAAAAAACATACGTATTAGTATGGAATGTGAAGCGCCGTGTGGGACAAAAATGATCTTACATGAATAATAAAATTTTTGTGCACCTATTAATTGTTTTTGCTATTTATTAAAACCTTTTTCTGTAAAAATATTTTACTTCTTTTAAAAACTGAAAAAAATCACTTTTAACACTATTTAAAACAAGATTTTCAAAAATTAATGCCAAAGAAGCGTTCAATATTTTCAAGAAAATGCCAACATTACCAAATCTCATAGATTTTAAACAAAAAAGAGCACGATCTAGACTAACATTTAATCAAAGCAACAAAAAATCATGGCAGGAATACGTTGACTAGCTCTACACAGACTACTAAAATCTGGACTAAGATACGGAGAATAAGTAAAGTAGTAAATAAGTAAGTAAATTTCAACCAAAAGTTAGTGAAATATTAAATGAAAATGAGAATTAGTTACAAATTCAGAAAAAATTGCCAGCGTCATCGCTGACACATTAGCACAAGCAATAAAAACTACAATCAAACCTTTTTTTAAAGAAGGAATGGAAAAATACTGAATTCAAGCTGCATAATAACCAGAAAATAGAAATAATAAATAGTCCCATCACGACACAAGAAATGGAAATTGCTCTTCAGTCTCCCCGAAGCTAGACTAAACAGACTACTCAGTATCTACAGCCAAATTTGGACAACTCAAACTTTTCCTAAACAATGGCGACTATCCCATGTAATACCTATTCCAAAACCCGCCAGAGATAAGAAAAACACACAAAACTACAGACCTATTTCTCTAACTTGTACTATGTGTAAGACGCTTGAAACTATATTAAATCATCGCCTCGTCTGGTTCTTAGACAGACATCTCCAGAGCAAAATGGTTTTCGCAGAAATCGTTCAACGATTGATATTCTCACATACTTTCATACTTACGAACTGAAATATAAGGCAGTTTTCTAAGCAAACAACAGCTTACGGCAGTATTCTGCGACATAAAGAAGGCACAAGGTACAACATGGAATTGGAACATACAAAAAAATTAAACGATTCCGGAAAATTATCAAAATATCTGATCGCAATAAATAATGTCCTAAAATGATCGAAACACCAGTAAAAGCAACACTTTGTGCAGGCGATCTTGTAATTTTTTGCAGGGGAAAAATATTAACTCCACACAGCATCAACTTCAAAAAAACCTAAATAAAATAGATGAATGGACAGGAAAAACACGAGCAAAATTCTCCACTTCCAAAACTAAAATAAGGTAAGTTGGGGTAACTGTGTAGCAAAATTCTGAAAGTTCGGATATATCTCATGTTTACAATCAAAATACTGGAGATGTTTAAATTATTTTTTGACCCAATATTATGGGTTATATTAGCTACATCTCAAGCGTGTTAAACCTTTTTATTAATGCACCCGTTTTGATATACTTCCATTTTATTTTTTTTGTGTCCGTATTACACATTTACCCCGTCACACGGGGAAAGTGTGTGTATGGCCTGGAATTCCCAGACTAGTCTGTGTAGTTATCACAGGTAAAAGTGTGTAAATCTACGAAAAAATTAGTTTCAGTAGCCTTTTGAATTTTTTTATTATGTGTTAAGCTTAAAAAGATACAAACTTTACAAAATCGAAAATAAAAGCGCTTCTTAGCTATAAAAACAAAAAAAAATACTTTTCCTACAGAAAAACAAATTTCTTCAAACAAAATAAAGTTCTTAATGATTATGCATTAGATTAATTATTTGCATTTTTTTTGTATTCATATTACGCACTTATATGTGACAAGGATATGTGGACAGCTTGTATACAACCTGAATTTACCCTATGTAATTATCACTGCTGAAAATTTTAAATAAAAAAAAATATAATACTTTGCACTTTTTCTGCCTCGTATACCCCTTAGATGATAATTCAGAGTCATCTTAGGAATTCTATATTTTTCACTAGCCTTATAGGCGGTTATTGTACCGCTTCGTACTTCATTCATGGCTCGTTCTAGGTCCTGTTTGGTGTAGGACTTGGCCCTGTCGCTTTTTTTCACATAAACTCTGCCCATATTTTGCTTAATGAGCGTCTCCTGCAACTGATATTTATTATCACTACTAAAACAATGGAAACTGCTACACAGGGAAAGTGTGTAATATACTTACACACTTGCCTCAAAAAAATAGTACACACTTTCCTTTTCTTGGGGCAACTGTGTATTACCCGATAATTTTTACGAAAAAACAACTTAACATAAAAATACTTATAGTAAGTTAAAATTTAATTGTCTCTTACCTTATTCACATAAACATCCAATTTAAAATCGCACTGAATGAATCGATGCCGGCTGATTATATCTCGCGGTTACAACTCCGTGGCAGCAGAAGAAAACAACCTGAGGAATAATCCGATTCTGCAACCTGATTTACAGATATTTATTTGCTGCTATATAGTTACATTGGAAGCTTAGGGAGTTTCCTCCAGTAGTTCATAGATGGCAACTGCTAAATCTACATTATGGGAAAAGTATTTGGTGGTTACGCACTTACCCCGGCGACACACTTACCCCACCTTACCTTAGTGCAATTTTACAAACATAAGAAATTTAAAACCGATATTACATTATAACTCAATAAGGAAAAACTTAACAGAACTAAAACCATTAAATTTCTAGGTGTCATCTTCGATCAAAAAATGAACTTCAAGGATCATATTGAAAACCTTAAAATAGAATGTATAAAACGCTTAAATATGATGAAGACTCTCTCGAACAACTCATGGGGAGCCGACCAGAAAACACTACTCCGTTTTTATAAAACAGTGATGAGATCCAAAACAGATTATGCGTCCACTATTTATGCAAATGCTAAGAAAACGAGCCTTAAATTGCTCAATCCAATACATAATCGAGGCATCCGGCTAGCACTAGGAACCCTAAAATCTGCACCTATCAGTAAATTATACAAGATCTCCAATGAACCTACCCTAATTGTCAGGAAATAACTACTTGAATTGTCATATATAACTAATTTATTCAGTAATAAATAAAACACTACCTACAAATTTTATATATAATTTATTTATAAAAGTTTGTTTATAAAAGTGAATTTTTTAACTTTTTTAGAGAAAAGTTTTAATAAATAGCAATAAGTGCACAAAAATTGTATCATTAATGTAAGATCATTTTTGTTCCAAACGGCGTTTCATAATGGAACGCTGTTTTACTTTTTATTTTGAAATATAAAAATAAACTATCATGTTAAATGCGGAAAGATATATTAGAATTAAAATTTTTGTTGTGTTAAAAATCTGGCGGTGTATTTTACAGACTTCAACTTTAGTATCAAAATAATGATGTATCGCAGAAATTAACAATTATTATTTATTAGACTCACGTGTGCGCTTGAGTATTTGCTTTATTTAATACAAGCTATTTTATACTATACTCAATTTCTGTGATATTTTACACAAATGAACACCAATACCTCACATTTAATTTAATTAAACACCGAACATACATTTCGGTCCCACACGGACCGTCTTGAGCGGTGATAATGCTACAAACAGACATGTTTTTTGAAGACCTCAAACGACAAAAACCGAATATGGATGCATTCATATCAATAAACTTTCATGGACGCTACAATAAATCACAATGAGTAACACGTTAAAACTTGCTAATAATTATCAACAAATATTATAAAATACATTGAAAGCTAACAGGTCAGCATGAAATTTCTCTAATTAGCTCAACTAATTTAAAATTACTTATCGGGGTGAGGACGTTATTCAACAGCCTACTATTGTAGCACAGCACAAGAAGGAATTAGAAGAGATTAAATAGGTTCAGAATGTCAACAGTTAAGTAGGCACCTTCTTTACAATCTCCAAATCCTCACCAAAGTTTACTTCTGAAGTTGAAAGGGTGTATCTATGACATTATTAGGTAGAGTACTGGTTACAGTGACCACGAAAACTTGCTGTTTTACCGCCAAACTCTTAAATAAGTCCTCATACCACTAGAAGAAAGCATTTGTTAAATAGATATACAGGGTTTCTATAAATGATTCATGCAACGCGGGCGGCGTTGATTTCTGAATTTTTTGTGCCGCCTTTTTGTAACTGCTGCCACGCTACAATATGCACGGCAATCACTGAACATCAATGAGCACGATAGCACTGAAGGTTGCAGATCAATAAGTTACAGTCACGAAATTGATGGCTTTATAAAGGTTTTCCAACAATTTACGGTTCTATTTTTCTTTCAAAGGTAAGAAATAATAATAATAATAATAATAATAATATAAATTTATTTGTGGTAGCGGTCAACATAATACTTTACATTCAGATGGATTATATATTACATTAAGACAAATAGTTGGCGCTACTACAAAAAGGACTAAGAAGGCAGGAAACCTGATTTCTAATCTTAGTCCASAAAAAAAACAATCTAATTACAAAATACTCAAAGTGCTGGTCTCTCCGACCGCGCTATTAGAAAAGAAATAAACAGTTTAWAGACGGGACATAATTACAGGGAAAACGCAATGCAAGAAAGCAATGGGTTCAATGCAAAGCTGACAAATAAGAGGATGCTGGATTCACGAGAACTGGCGAGACATCAAAAGACGACGATACTCTGATCTAAATTAAAAAAATTTGCACTCTTTTATCTGAATTCGAATACTATTAAATATTTTGTAGATGTTGTAGGTAAAAGACCGAGTGAATAAAGCAGTGTAGTGTCTAGGGGGTGACAAGAGTCCACGAAACCTAGTGTTCAAAGAGTGCACATCAGTACGAAAAGTGATTTTGTTGCATAGGTAGGGTGGACATTTGAAAAACATAATTGAAAAGTATAGGCACGCCGCGTGTAACTCACGTCTATGGGCCATGTTCAACCATCCTGCAGAAATCAACCTGTGTGAAATCCGAGAAAATTTTCGAATTCCGTAAATAAATCTCAAACAAGACTTTTGCAAACGTTCAATGCGATTTACATCTACCCTGGTTAAGCATGGGCCATACAAGACATCGCAATAGTTCATATGACATAAGACCGTTGCATCCGTTAGCTTTATKTTTAAGTTAATGGGTAAGATATGGCGATAAGGATATAACTTTTTCAAGCTAATGTATGCAACATTCAATTTTTTAGTAACGAAATTACTAAAACGTAGTTCCGTGTCTAGATCCACACCCAAACTTTTCGCTACTTTAGAGCACTGCCAAATACTATTACCAACTTAAATCTTTAATACGACTTCTGCTAGTTCTTTGTTTTTACCGAATACCAGTACAGAGCTCTTTAAATCGTTCAAACTAAGTTGATGTTGCAAAGAAGTTTGTTGCAATTGCTTTAAATCTTCATTAATCATTCTATTTGCGAAATGTATATTACTAAAGGGAAACGAAAAACGGACCTGGGTGTCATCAGCATATACATACGAAGTACCGTACTGAACACAAGACAATAAGTTACATGTGTAAATACAGAATAAAATAGGTCCAAGCACAGATCCCTGAGGCACCCCAGATGTAATAACTCCCTCCTCAGATGCACCGAAATCCGTCACAGTATATTGTTTACGGTTAGCAAAATAACATTCAATAAAACTCACTGAATTCTGCGAAAATCCTACATACTCCAGAATTGAAAACAATAATTTATGATTAATTTTGTCGAAAGCCTTGGAAAAGTCCAACAGAATAAGTGCACTAATATTTCCAACATCAGCCTCACGAATGACATCATCAATCAAATCAAGAAGTGCAGTAAGACAACTATATCTTTGTCGAAATCCTGATTGTCGGAGAGGTAAGATATCGTATTTATCTAGGTGACCTTTTATTTGTTGCACCAGAATCTTTTCCAAGATTTTCGACATTACCGGCAAAAGCGAAATTGGACGCAGCTCATCAAAAGATGCCACCACCGGTTTTTTTGGTAACGGCAAAACTTTTGCAATTTTCCATGCGCTGGGAACGATATTCTCCAATAAACAAGTGTTTATTAAATGTGTCAGCACTGGTAAAATAGTTGGACAGCACATAAGAAGCATCTCTGGATTTATGTTGTCAGGACCGCAGGCAGTCGATTTGATTTCAGATAAGCACCTGAATACTTCAGACTCATCAACTAAATGGAACTGTAGCAGGGACTCAAAATTTTGTTTCCTGTTAGAACTATAAAAGCTTATCATTTGATCATCAGGTGGCAAATTAGAAAATATCTGCAAAAAGTGATTATTTATTGCCGAAGGATCATTTAAAGCACTTGGCAAGGGTATACGTGACTTCCTTTTATAGATATCCAAGTCATCCAACTTCTTCCATAACCGTTTCTGATTTTTGTACAATAATTTTTGTAACAATAATTATTGGTATTGTAGACTTTTGGTAACATCTACAGTCTACACCCTTGCACTTTGGAAGCTTTACCATTGTGGCAGGCTAAAACATATTTCAATCCATCATAGTATAATTATTTAACAAGTTTACTGTAGCCATAACCTGACAAATACGATACATAGCCTAAAAGTTATACGAAACCGTGTCACCCCACAGCTTCGAAATGTGAGCTTACTGCAACCTTAATGTTGATTATGGCACAAAACACTGTAGAATATGTTGAAAATACAAACTCCCACGCGTTTTCTCATATTAAAATGAAACAGATGACAAGGTACATCTAAGCAATTGTTGTGTTCACCTTCCTAAGAGGCGGCAAACTGATTTAACCGACAATTACCATAAGCGCCCTGGATGCATGAATCATTTATAGAAACCCTGTATAAAAATCAAGTCTGATCATATCACATTTTCTGTATTTGACGGTAAATCTGCAACCCGTGATTCAATATTTTTACGAACAATTTTTATGAAGATTCAAATTAGGGCTAAAACGCTTCTTAACTTGACGGCATATATTATGCAACCTGTGTTTTGAAACTGAAAGGTCAGCTGCAACATGTCACTTTGAAGATACTGTGTAACGCTATAATTTAGAAAAAGTTATATTTAGTCCTTTTTTACATTTATTCAATCATTAATTGGTATATGTATTGGTTTAATAGAACAAGTCGTTGCTTCGCGTACTTCATGGTTTACCTCGACCGGTCCTGCTCGAGTGTTTCTTGCTCCATTCTTTTTTGTATCTTGATAAGAATCGCGTTCTCAGCTGGAAAATCTATCATTAAACGGCGATACGTTCTCGTGTTAACTTGGAAATAAATCACAATCGAGTAAAAGCTTCGTAGCTAGGTTCCATTTTGAGTGGTTATAGTGTACTCACCGATTTTCGGGATTATTTGGACTAGTTACACGTATATTTGCTGAAATTTCGCACGTTAGGTTGGTTTTTGTGCGTTAGCAAATGTTGCCCGAGCTAGGGGATTCGGAAGCCTACTCGATCGTTTGTGTGGAAGTTTAATCACATTTTCTACGCCGATTCGGCATTGTGATTTGACCCTCGACCAGCTGAGGTTACTTGTAAGTTTCATTTAAAATGCTCTCTAGCTAAAGAACCTGATATTCTAGGGTTTTATTGTCGGTTATAATAGTGCCAAATAGTATTTACAACGCTGAGGTACTGTCGTTCTTTGTCGAGGAGTTTCTTCAAGGGCCTGTTATCTCTGGTGATATCGCGGGGCACGGGATTCCATATACAGCCGTTCGCCGTTAGCCTTAGCCTAAGGGAGCCTATCGTCATCGCACCTATTTACTTTTGATGTTCACCAGTTCCTTGTGACCTGAAGAGATCGCCCCGAACTTAAGCTAAGTATATTACTTGTTATTTTAATATTTCGTTGAGATTCACGTTCATTCATTGTATATAAATCAATTCATTTTATATTGTACTTTCAAATCTCTTTCTAATTGTTAAGTAATCGAGTATTATTTAACATTAACTTCAATCTTTTGACTAGTTTCGTTAATATTTTGCATTATTTGCCTTTATAGTTTTGTTTCTATTACAACGGTAGAGTTATGCTTTGATTGTTCAATAGTGTTATAATTTTTAAATTCAATTCGTTTCGGGTCACGATACCCGAAACAGCCTTTTTATAATTAATTTTCAGATATTTCAGTGGATACCTCGATATACGTATACCGAGGACACCGCTGGATGCATGTAAGTACTTGGGTTGTATTTTTATTGAATAGAATTTGTTGAACAATCGTTGGATTTTTTTGTTGAGATATTCCTGTTAGATCACAGAATTTTTGACATCTTTCACCCGCGGTTCGTGATTGGCGGATATTCGCTTAGCGGTTCAATCACGTGGCGCCCTTGTTTTTTTTACTATCAGTTAATACCCCGCCCATCTCCACTAAAGCTGGCAGCCCGCTTAAGCGCACATATTAATTGATCTTTCGGGTTATATTTTTTTCATTAATTGTCACTTAGTTTGTTTTCTTGATTTTTTTCCTTGTTTTGAAAAAAAAACGCCACAACTGAATAGGAACAGTGGGTTATTTAATGGATCCGTATCAGCGGACTTTTTTGGTCTCCGTCAAGTTGGTGGTGGCTTCTGGTGCGGAGTTATTAGGCGGATTATAATAATTAAAATCGAACTTCACTTCAGGTAAGTTCGTTTGATTTACTGAATTAGTAATGTTGGAATAATACACCGCTGGAAAAACCCCTTTCAAGCGCATTGCGAAAATGCAAAAACTCAAGATAGCGCWTACAGGTTTCTGCGCATAACTCGAAAACAAATAAAGACGATGGATTTTTTTCTTGACACAACAACGCATACTACGTCAAAAAGTGCTTTAATAATGTTTTGTAAACTAATTTCAACTTTGTTGAGAAGCTACAGGACAAAGAATAAATATTCTCTACAGGTTTTTCCATTTAATCATAATCAAGATCGGAAATATTTGGGATACGCGGCGTAAGAATTACTTTTCGCGCTCTATTACAATTAAGAACGACGAAGAGCCTATTCTTTGCCCAGGATGTTTACAAATAAAATCTTACCGTGCAATTTAACAGTATCTAATTTTATCTATTAGCACATCACGGCCAAATTTTTATCAGTTTGAATTCGATCAGCCAGCGACGATCCGCATACTTCAATACAGCGTGCCAGTTCTCGAAAGCCAGACGCTAAAGATTGTCGTGTGAATCAGATGAACAAAATACAAAACAAAATAATCTGATAAGGCGCCGGCGGCAGAATATCGGTTCTCATAAACAGCCTACTACCGCACGACATCGATCTCATTCCACAGATTGTGACAGAATTGAACCAATCGGCCAGTGAATAAACAAGCCACGATTTATTTATCACCGTGTACTTCTTCGCATATGTTTTCCACGGAAGAGTCGTGTCAATCATCCTAAGGCCGCGAGTTTCTGCTAGAGTCCAACAGCTAGACCCATTGCAGAAATGGGACTACATGAGTTGATACTACTACTTTGTCAGCTAATCTTATTTACCCGATTCGATTTTATGACATAATTTGATAAAATGGCGAATCCTTCGCCTTCGAAGGTCGAATTTGCGTAATGCAGGTAAATAAAGGTTCACCCTGATCGAGTCACCCAGATAAGGGGACAAAATTACAAATATCTATACTGTGTTGTTCTTATACATAACGCAACTGCTCGACGTATAAATTTTTTTCCGGTAAGGATTTTTAACACTTATGCTTGCCATACTCGTCTAAAATCGTTCAACAAGTCTACTGACAGTAGATTGTGTAATAGGTCTGTTTTGGTGTTCCACGTTAAACAACTGACAACTTCCTGATGACTCTATTGCCATAATCTACCATCATTAAAATTTGGATTAATCCGGTCTTCATTCGAAGCGCCATTTTAATTAAACATGTACATCGCAGATTTAAATTACTTGTTTGAGAATTGTCACTGTCGATGTCGTATGTCGATGTCAGCTGTTGCTAACGTCAGCATTGCTTCAGACTGATTAAGCAGTTGCTGAACATCAACGATATCAACAAACAAAAAGACAAAAAGTTATTATCTGTAGATTCTAAATTCTTGCAGTTTCACTCGAATCTATAACATCACATATACATTGAACATTTGCTTGCTACGCCTCTGTGTGATTTTTTAAAAAAATTCTGAAAAATTCTAAATCTTAAATGACCTGTTTCAGCGTTGTTTAGAATTTTTGCAATGACTCTTATTTTGAATCACTAAACGCGGTGGCATTTACATGTCCAGTAAGATCTCGGCTCCTACGCATTGGATGGACCTCGGGCTTTCGCTAGATGGTAGCCAAACAACTTTTTTCAAGTAGGGTCACTAGAACGCTGCTTTTGTGCTCAAAATGTCATTCAAAACTTTATATATAGCTTCATTAGTGTCGTTGATTGCGATTTTTGCCTGTCAAATTTTGATTAGGGCTATGGCGGATATGTATTATGATATCTAAAGGTAAAAAAATTCGATTTTGCTTCAAGAGTGTTGTTGAACGTGGTACCATGGTAACCATTATGAAATTAAATTCTGATTCATTACGGGTTGGTCATCCCGGAAACATCTATGTACCTACATAATATGGGTTTTAGTGATTTTTTTTACACTACGTGCCAGTAATAATGTGTGAAACTGAGATAAATGTTTAATATTACTAAAGAATCCTCGCAATAAACAATATAAAAATGCAATTGTAAAATTCAACGGAAAACAAATCGGCAACAAAAATCTCTATAAAATAACACGCTTTCGACATAGTGTACAAAGCGGAGCAAAAATATTTAAGAAAATTTCAGATGGTTTTTTTATGCAAAAGGCGATAAAGGTAATTCAGTACTGATTATTTCAAGAGCATTACTATGTTAAAACACGTCGATACGATGAAATATAAGTAGAAACCCGTTAAAAAAATTAATGAGGTTATTAATGATACGTTGGACAGTGATAGTCTTTTAATACATAAGCACCTTAAATATAAACTAAAGATAAACAAATCCGTTAATATCAAAAAGGTATGGACTACCAAAAATAACTACGAAATAAATTATATTATAAATATTAATGTTCCCTATTACAAATTACCAAAATGGCAGATTTTTTAATTCAGTAGATTTATGTTCGGTTAATAATTCTTGAATATATAGAAAAAATAAAAATATCGACTATTTTTAATCGCTTGTAATTCCTTTGAACTTTTTTTAGAATTCCAGAAAAAAAAACATTCTTAGGGCGCTTTTGAAGTAGCTTTTTAATTCAGATACATGTTTTCTACGATACTTCAGAAGCTTGTAACCATCAAATTTATTTTTTTCTTGAATTCACTTTTAACATTAAACATTCAACGATAATATGTAACACTTAGTATTTTACTAATGAACCACATTTAAAATTAGCAAAAAAAACAGTTAAACAAAGGATTGTTGTACCTATTGAAGAAAAAATTAATGTTACAAATTTAATTTGAAAAAAAGTACACAACTGGTTTCCACCAAATACGCTAGTAAACATGTGACAAATAACAACCATATAAAACTATTTTTTTACTTACATAGAATTTTTCAACAAAACGGTAGTATGGTAAACAGCAGAACTATAAATTTTATATTATACATATAATCACAATAATCTGCAATCACTAAATGGTTAAATAAGCCGTCATTCTGTTCTAGACAAAAACACAGTCATTTTGTTTTATTTTTAATTGCTCGTTGGATTAATTCGACAATGTTGTTTGGTCTAGTTTCATAAAATTTAGCTTTTAAACGTGGATCTCGGTTCCTAGGCATCGGATTGAAAGTAGCTTACTATATGGTTTGTGTGTGCCTAAACAACTTTTTAGAGGTGTGGTCACTAGGGTGATGCACCTGGGGTCATTGCGTCTATTTTTCATACAAAATTTGTGTATTGCTACACGAGTGTCGTTGGACGCGATTTTTTAGGCTGGGTATAATGGCGCTCGTTAAATTTGGACTGCACGGTGGTATCTAAGGAAGCGAATTAATAAATTAACATTATGAATTCTAATTTATTGTTAAGGTAATAATAACTAATCGATAAATGAAATTCTTGATGTTTTATTTTTAGATTTTGCCGATAGTCCTACTTTGAAGTAACAACAGGAATTGGTCAAAACAGATGAAGGATGGTCTTAAAAATGTGTCCGCTCGACAATAGTTCTGTGTGCAATACGAATAATTAAGACGCCTAGTGAAATGCTAAAACACCACATACAGCACAAAAAATGCTGTACAACAGTGTAATTAGCAATGAAATCGTTGTTTAAAAAACAAAATTTGTAAGTGTAATTACGCTTATTGCCTTTGAGCATTTAAACGCTGGGTAAACAGTAAACTCACTGCGTATAAACTATAAGGATAAATTTGTCGTTCTCGTTGACGCAAACTTTCAGCAACAGTTTTAAAATACGCACCATCGTCTCACATTGATAAATAATCAAACACATACTTGTCCTCTTGATAAAAAACTTGGATACTAATAACGGTTTAGATAAGGTACTGGTCCAAACAACATGAAGGGATTAAAATACGCAGAATACGATGAAAACGCATCATCGCTACATTGTATTGAGCAAAACGAAATGTATGATTTCACGTCGTTACTACAATTTGCTCTTTATGCAGCGATTCACAAAGGCAATTCTGCTTGAACCATCAAGTCGTCTTGTTATTGTGTGTCATGTTCTTTTCTTTAAAATACGCTCCCAAGAAACCGCTGAATAAAATACCGCAACTTGGTATAAGGGGGTATTATTCTCGTTTCCTATTGATAGGAACTAAACCCCTGAAGCTACTACACAGTCGGACCACGTATATTGTGAAAAACGTGACTTTAGTAGTAAACAGCGTCTGCAAGAAAGTAATAAATGTCCTTAGTGAATTTTCATCCTTTTCGAGTCACCCTTTCTCATTTCATATTCCAACCAATAAAAGAACGGTTTTATTTCTAGTGTCCCTGAAAACAAACAGAAGAAATCTGTTATCGTTATTGCATAATGCGGTAGTAGATAACGGTTCATTCAAATAATTTATGAATGGGGAGCTCAAATCCACATTTAAGGAAAAAACTAGATAGCGATAGAGTCAGATAAGCGCAATCCTTACTATGCGCGTCGCGATGTAATACATAATTTTACAATTCTGTATGATCGGTAGAAATTGCAAGCATGTGGACATGTAGAGATAGGAATGTACTTGCAAGGTCGCATAACTATCATGCCACAAATTGAAGGAGAGTAACCTATATTAGGCGCTGCTTCAACTATAAGAGTTCTTACGTACTACAGGGCCTAGCACACAATACCCCTCGAAAAAATCGAAAAAAGTTTAAGAGCTAAGTTGTGCACAATTACCGTCGCCATGTTCTTAAAATATTTCTCGTCACCAGTGGCGTATCAAACTTCTGTTTTTTTATGGAACAATATACTCTATGGCATATTCGGAAAGTATCCGAAGAGTATTATGTAACATGTCGGTACAAGAATATGTGTTTGGTGGGTACAACTGACAATTTTTTGACGAAAAATATCTTTGCTCTCACAGGGATTCGAACCCGGATCTCGTGATTAACGCCCAGGCGCACTAACCGCTACGTCATTAGAGACCCTGGCAGAAATCCACGGTGAAACCGAAGACAAATACGAGGCTATGAGAGTAAAGATATTTATCTTCAAAAATTACCAGTTACATCCACGAAACATACATTATTATTGCAGAAATCTATTGACTTCACTAGTGTACAACGAGTGTTAAATGAGCAACGAGGCAGTTGATATTCAACGCGTTCTATGCACCATACTCTTCAGGAGTACAAGTTTCATCCGTTCAAGGTTTACCTGCACAAAGGAGTTCAATTTTAAGATTTTTAAATTAGGCAGAATTTCCGCAACAAAGTAAACCAAGAGAATTTATGCGCTTGTTATTGTCAGATGAATCTACGTTCCAAGAAAATAGTGTAGTCAATCGCCACAACTTTCATTATTATGCCGATGAAAACCAGCACGCCATGAGTATGGAAAACCGCCAGTAAAGATGGGGAATCATACTGCGCCATTATTTCGAACATTTAATTTAGGATGGTAGATTTGCCAACCTTTTTGTTAGGCTTGTTCATTTGAATGTGTGACGTCACGAGTATTTCTAATAACGGTACACTTGCAATACGAACTAAGAAATCTTGTGACATTCTTGCAGAATAAATGCCACGATTTTCACATTTGACTATTTGCGAAAGGCAATAAAAACGTCAGATTTTGAAGAGAGGGTCTTAGGTGGTACACACTGTATACTGGTTACTGACAGTTCAAACAACTTGTGCAACAGGTAAAACAAAACAAGAAAAACAAAAACCAAGACTAACGCCGATGACCTTCGCTGGTTATTGCTGAACTCACTAGATTAGAACGTTACGATCATCCTAATGTTACCGCCAAATACCCATTTAAGGCAAAAACGAAATAATGATAATACGATCCTACAAGATCAGAACAGATCGATCGCAGAGAGATGTCGGTTCATTTTATCTATGTGGGAAAACTACGCGCCCAGTTGAAGGTCACACAAAAATCAATGTCAATGTCAATTCAAAGATATTACTTGGTTTATTCTGTCAAATAATGGAAGCGTATATTTTAAACAAGTGCGAAAAAACACATTACGTTTTGAGATGTTGCGCTTACTATCTACCCCAAAAATGATATTTTGTGTCTGTTGCAAGCGTCTGCAACAAATACAAAAGAGAGAAAAATTATTGTGAGTTTTTTTTTAATTTTAAAATAGTGATGATTTCTACTACTACGATTTATTTTACTGAAGTTAGTCATTTTTAGAACTTTTTACAGTTGTTTAGAGTGAAAGTTTTACGCAATTTTTTTGAGATTGATAATCTTAAGAATTTAGGATGACTTTCATCATACCATTGCTTTGGTATATAAGCAAAACCAGTTCTATGCCGTGTTGTCTACACTAGACCTAAACTGCACTGATGAGCTGTAATGACAGCGAAATAGTACTATCTGCAGTTGGTTGAGGTGTAGACAGCACAGTATAGACATGCATTTTAATTGATAATCTTATTCGTTGGATACCCAGACGCCAAAACAAGTACATACATCATAAATTGAGATGCTCGGACATACTATTAATTTTTTCGTAATCCCAAATCCAATTTATCCGAACGGGCTAAATTTGCTTATTACAATAGCTTCCTACGATTTTTATTTATTTTTGCTACGTGACACGTTTTCTATGTATGCCATTTTTCAATTAACTATTAGATAAACAATTTTATTAGATCATACCAGTACAATGCAACAGTTGCGTCACATTCATTTAGCAAGCTCATTTGTATTTTTCACCCTCACTATTAGTTTGTAAGTTTTATTACAATTCTACAATTTCAGATTTTGAAGAAAAGTACGAATTGTTTCACTGGATCATTTTATAGAGCCATCACTCACTCAGTGTGAATAGCCCTCCAAGTTCTATATCATCCATCTATATCACTGTTATAATCTTCAGCTGACACTGGCTACTGACATAGTAGTATGCCGAAACACTACTGCAATGACACCCGCATGTGTTATGCCTGCATGTGTATTGTTGTGCAGTGAACACAAACCTGGTCACGTTTTTCTCGTGCCTGGTCGAAAGCTTGGTGCCTAGGGATGGCCTGTTATCAGAATAATATTACAAATTGATCAGCGTCAGGGTACAAAGCACATCCCTGCAAATTATATCGCTAATTCATGATTCACATTGCGTTTTTGCCAACCTAGTCCGTCACAAAGATCTCAAGTAGAGTAGTGGCAAAAAAGGCCGTCAAYAATAAACCAATATTACACCACTCTCACTCCCATTTATTTTCGAATGCTACGTGCTATATGACTTAAACGAGCGATTGTGCTTATCTTGTAATTTGTCTACAATGTACACACCACGATGCATATATTTTGATGCAACAACTAACGCCCATAAAACTACTAAAATACCTAACACAAAAGAATGCAGACTCCAATGGCTTAAGACGCAGGTCATTCCTTTTACACGAGAAACAATCTATAAATACCCGATATTTAACGACTGTGAAGGCTCTCCTCACTCTCTTTTGCCATGTTTTTGCCGCCAAACCGTCGGCAGGTATGAATGGAGGCGGATGAGTGCAGATGGCGCATATGCATCATCAGTCTAAAGACCGTGACGAAAAGATTACTTTTTGGAAACGACCTGCACCAGTTATAATTCGGTATTTGCCATGTGTTTATATTTTATTAAATTGCGTATTAATAGGTAGCATCTAATCCACAAAACAGCTGCGAGAGCTTATAAATTAGAAAAAATGGATGGTAAGGTGTATTTTTAATATTAAAAATGTGAATATTTAAAGGGACCGCCAAACGCGAACATATTGGCCGTGACGTCAGGTGTCTTGTAAATGGCCGCTTGTTTACATCTGGGGTCAGCGCGTCACGCGTCAGCCTCAGCCCGTCAATTTATCAGTTTGTTGTTTGCGGTCATTTTGTGACAAGCGAATTAAAATACTCCAAGAAAAGGTGAAATACTTATAAGTTATGACTTCTGAAGGCATGTTCATTGTTATGGAATTTGTGTACAGCGATGAGCGGTTCAACGCGGCGGAGATGAGGATCGTAAAAGCAACAGCATAAGTGAACTTTTCATCAAATTTATCACAGTGGGTTGTTGGAAGCATACTATTTGTAAACATAAAAATGTAAGAATCAAAAATGTACCCTAAACTTGACATTTATTTTAGAGGTTAGAATAAATATAAATTGCATTTATTTTCTGGGCTCTTGCGGCTCGTTTCCCGTCTGGCTAAAAGTCGAATATATTGGGAACAACGTCGTTCTTTATTATAACATTTCCCTCTATCAACTTAAAACGCATATAATTTTCCATATCCTCTTCAAGCTATAATAAAATGGAAACTGAATGGTAAACACTTATAACCCCAAAAAGAATAATAAAACTTACAGTAAGAATTAAGATGATCTTCACAACAGAAAAACAAACTGCGATTTCGGCATATCACGTCTAGGGGCCTTAAACAACTTTTTCATACGCTGATAATCTCGAAAAACGGTTACAAAAATTTTGTTAGCTGTACTGATTGAAGTACTTTTATAACCATGTACAAAACAACACTTATTTTGTTTTCCATACATAATAGATGCTTGTAAAACTACAGAAATCACTTTTTGGCGCGACCTCTTACACTGTCCTTTCAATGAATACCACACAAAAGCTTTTCCAATACAAGAATGATACTACACCATTAAACAGCACGCTCCTCGGTAATGTTTACATGACACTTGACGTCACGACTTGAATAACCTTGGATAGAAGCGTTTTGGCGGTGACTCCTAAGATTCGAATTTCAGACCTGAAATTCTCTACCTACAAATATTTTTTGTTTTTTAACATGGTGTGCGATATATATGCACTTCAAGATTCATTTTACGTAATTTTCAAAAAAAAAGTGATAATACCCAATTGTACAAGAGTGACGGAAGGATCCAGGCAGATTGTATTCTCCGAATCTTATTACCAAGTGTTTGTTTACAAAATAATTCAGACTGCAAGCCTTGCCAAGTTGCCACACAGCTGTATCGAAAGCGATTCATGAACATGTGTTAACTAGCGAGGAAGCAAACAGTTTCAAAATCACAGATAAATAATCCAAAGAAAGTGCGTCTAGATCATCAAACGCAATAAATCTGCAGTACTGACGACTACATCAAGAATTTATTTCTCAGTTCTGTTTGTTATGCACCCTGATGAGTCAGAATTCCAAGAAATATGTACGTTTATATTTCATTTGCAACATTTGGCCGCATGACAATGTATATGAGCTCTTGGCTCTATAATTTATACTAACAATAAATTATGCACAAACTATTAACGTACTCGAGCGTTCGTAAGCGTGCGCACAAGAGATCCAAGGGGGCATGTCCCCCCCTTAATCATAGAGCGCATTTTAGCTGTCGATTATGGTGTCCCCAGTATTCTCAATAAATTTCTTGTGATACTTAATGGGTGCTTGTGGAATCTCTTTAGGTTCCGCAAATGGTACCCCAAAGCCATACACTTCCAACATGTAGCATATATGTTGTTTTTAGTGCCTGCTGTGTTATATTCGTTACTGTTTCAATGTGCATGTCTTATGATCAAATTTGTAAGTCATAAATTTCGATGTTAGTTTCAAATTGTATATCAATCTTGTGTATTCTGAATATAAGATTTCCAATCGTTTTATCCATTACTTGTTATTATCTTTACGCAATAAATTTTTTTCGCTGCGCCCAATGCAAGATTGTTTGTACGCCTATGCGAGCGTTCATGAAACATGGGTACAGCAATGAACCAACAAATTTTACGGCTTGTGTACTGCAACTATACTGCAGCACCTTTCCGTCTGGTTATTAATACTAACGTTAAATATAGTCCGCTTACACACTGCCTCTACGCGTATTTAGTCCCAATGTTAAGGTCAATTTCGATCCAGCAAGATAATCAAAGACAAACAAATGGACACGGTTTCCGTTCATTCTGTCTGACAATCCCCTATTCAATAACGACCTGTCGCTTCCGCTGCCATTCAAACTACCTTGGACAGTCGCTGGCAAATCACCAGGGTTATAGTAAACTGGCCACCGACTAATATATTAATTGTAGAGACGTAAGGAGGTAGTTAATTCCAAGACGAAACTGGCCACCACATACCTCAGGTATAAAACATTCTTTCTATAAAGGAAGCAATTACAGGCAAATATTAATATAAAGCTTCCAAATTATCGGTGGCCATCAGAATACGTTATACAAAGATACCTGCTGAGGTTTATTGTGGTTAGGTGATAAAATGGCTAATAGTTCCAAATACGAATTCAACATACGTAGGTTTGGATTTAAATATAGTTCCGACATTAAGAAAATATCGTTCAGATATAAAACCATAAATAAACGTGCAGCTTATATTAAAAAAACACCAATATCGAGCGGAAAATTAAGCCAAACATGGTACAACACACACAAAAGTTGAATAAACACAAAAATGTCAGTTAAAAACAGCACCTAATTATTTTAAATGCTTGTACTGAACATAATTGGGTACAAACGCTATTCTACGGTCTGCAAAAATTTTAGTAATTGTAGCGCCGATTATCATTCCGACATGAACCATATTATATTTGAAGAGTTATTTGAAAAGCGATTATTGCTAAATTTAGAACCTAATTCAGTGATCGTGATGGACAATGGCAAAAAATGCTACAAAGTCCACAAAGAAGCAAGAAATAATTAATTTCATGCAAGAAAAATGTTTAAATATTCCTGAGAAAGCTACAAAGAACAGCTACCCATACCTATTTCTGGAAGTTCTGCTAAACTACAGACTGGCAGTAGTGTTGTAGATTGAAGTAAAATCTTCAATGAAATGAATGAAACATTACAAACATTTAATTTCCATCAAGATTCTTCTGATGATAAAATTTATCTGTAAAGATTTATATACAGGGTGGACCAAGTGAACGTATTTCTTCCATAACTTCACAACTATTGAAAATATGAAAAACTTTTTTATATAAAAGTGATCCAGTTTTATATGCCCCATATTGTAAAAATATTTTTGAAAACAATTCACTTCCGGTTATACCGGAAACGCATACCAACTTCCTTATTTTAAATAGAACACTCCGTATATTTTTACATTTTTGCATTCCTTGTTGAATTCTAAGGTTATTTTGTATAACATACAATACCTCTAAAATGTAGTTTTCGAGAAAATAAGTGCTAAAGCAAAAAATCGTCGTTTGCAGCGCTCCCCGCCATTTTAAATATGAGACACCTAGAAGACTGCGGTTTGCGCGCCGCGTAACTTAAGACAATGGCCTATCATTTGCGCCTTCAAGCAGGTTTATTACTTTTAAATTGAAAGTAATGCATCAGTTTCCATATGAAATATTTCAAACTGATATAAGTCATTTTTTTAAATGGAACATGCAACTTTTTTTACACCATCGGATGCAAAATTAAATTATCTTTAATTTGGTATAAGGTTATCTGAATCTATTACTAACAGTTTTGCAACAATTTCTGCAACCTTCACTACTATCGCCGTGCATATTGTAGCTTGGCAGCAGTTACAATAAGGCGGCACAAAGAATTCAACAATTAACGCCGCCCGCGTTGCATGAATCATTTATAGAAACCCTATATTAGAATAAACTGTGCTAGAACTCACCAAGGGCCAGCGCTGACATTTTGCCGCTTCCCAGGTCTTGTCGAGGCGTACCTGATATAAGCGATTTCAATCTAAAAAATCAGAAAAACGCAAACTGTTGCAAAACTGTTAATAATAGATAGTASCAACCTGATATCAAATTAAAGATAATTTAATTTTGCGKCCGATGGTGTAAAAAAAGTTGCATGTTCCATTTAAAAAAATTGACATATCGCAGTTGGAAATATTTAAACGTAATAAACCTGCTTGAAGACGMAAATAATAGGCCATTTCTAGGYGTCTCATATTGGAAGATATTTAAAATGGCGGGGAGCGCTGCAAACGACGATTTTTTGCTTTAGCACTTATTTTCTCGAAAACTGTACATTTTAGAGGTATGGTATGTTATACAAAACAACCTTAGAATTAAAGAAGGAATGCAAAAATGTAAAAATATACGGGGTGTTCTATTTAAAATAAGGAAGTTGGTATGCGTTTCCGGTATAACCGGAAGTGAACTGTTTTCAAAAATATTTTTACAATATGCAGCATATAAAACTGGATCACTTTTATACAGGGTGTCTCTAAATTCGATGTCATAATTTCTATTGCGTGTTCCTGACGTAAATTTATGACGAAAAGTCTATATAAACATGTGTCCGAAAATGCTTCATTTTTGATATACAGAGTGTTGAAGTTGAATAAAAATTTTCGAATTTTTGTATTTTTTAGAGAACGGTTTTTTGAAACTTTACGAATTTTGGCAGAAKGTTATAATAGATMACGGGTAATAATCCGGCATAAAATATTTTTTCGTATCTTTAACAGAGGCGGCGTAGGGGGAGGGGCAGAGGAATTTTCTCTTTGAAAAAAAGTTGTGTGTGAAATGTCAAAAAGCTCGTTACTATTTTCAGAAAGAGCAACAAATAAGGTACAAAAAAGGATCTCTTATTTTATTTCGCTAGAACGAACCGTTTTCGAGTAAATCGAGAAAATATGAATTCCTACAGGTTGGCGCAAATATACCAAAAATTAACTTTTTTTATTTTCCAAAGAAATTAACGTTTATATGGCAACAACTTTTTGAAATTAATTGAACTATTATCATTGCAAATGATCAGACATAAGGATTACCTCCATATCTAAACAGTGACGGCAATTTGGGGAGGGGGAGCAAGAAGTATTTTCTATAAAGATTGTTTCCACATTTTTAAATTGTTTCAAAAATTATGAAGATCTGTTAAAAATATTAAAAGAAAAATTTACTTTTTATACTGCTAAGACAAGTCATTGTAAAATTAAGAAATTGCTTTTTTTAAAGATTTTTAATAACGCCAAATGCAAGTTGCATATCTAGCTTTAAAAAATAATTAGTTTAATTTAATTAATTAATTAATTTAATTTTTCTTTTTTATATTTTACTGTTCTTTATAATTATTGAAACGGTTTAAAAAATGTGGAAACAATATTTTTATAAAAAAGACTTCTTGCCCCCTCCAAATTACCGCCACTGTTTAGATATGGTGGGAATCAATGGTAACCATTTATCACGATATAGTTCAATTAAGTCCAAAAAATTGTTGCCATATAAACGTTAATTTCTGTGGAAAATAAAAAAGTTAATTTTTGGCCTATTTACGCCATCCTGTAGGAATTCAGGTTTTGTCGATTTTTTCGAAAGCGGTTTGTTCTAGTGAAATGCAACAAGAGGTCCTTTTTTGTACCTTATTTGTTGCACTTTCTGAAAATAATGACGAGCTTTTGACATCTCACACACAACTTTTTTTCAAAGAGAAAACCCTTCTACCCCTCCCCCTACGCCGCCTCTGTTACAGATATGAAAAAACGTTTTATGCCAGATTGTTAGCCGTGATCTATTATAACATTCTCCCAAAATTCGTAAAGATTCAAAAACCCGTTCTGTAAAAAATAAAAGAAATCGAAATCTTGTTTTTAACTTCAACACTCTGTATATCAAAAATGAAGCATTTTCGGACACATGTTTATATAGACTTTTCGTCATGATTTCACGTCAGGAATACGCACTAGAAATTATGACATCGAATTTAGAGACACCCTGTATAAAAACAGTTTTTTCATATTTTCAATAGTTGTGGAGTTATGGAAGGAATACGTTCACTTGGCCCACCCTGTAGATACAGTACGTACTTATAGTATGTATTGCAATGATGTGACGTGTTTTTACAGTGTATATGCTAAATATAAACATCTTGTATAATACAATATCAATTTAGAGATATGACATTTATATTATATTTGTTATTTTTACCTTCTTTTATATGATATTGCAAATTAAGAAAACAAAATATTACCATTAAAAAATTTCCATTGTGACTAACTTAGGGAGGCACATGTCTATGTTTATAATAATCAATAAAATATATTCGCTTGGAGGACACTATAGTAATTAACCGCTTCAGACCCCATGATCACAATAATGTACAAAATTTTTATTTTTTTTATTGTGTCAGAATTGTATTCTACGACGATTAGACGACTAACGCACATGATTCTTGTCATGCGCTATAATTGTGTCGTCGTATCGTGTCAAATTTGAATACTACAACAAATTGAACCAACGGTTTTCCCCAATATGGGCGGTGTTCGAGGTAAGTCATAACAAATTTTGTGTCATCAAGTCGCTTATATGGCTAAGTTTAGATGTTATTGTCTGATCTAACAAATAAAAGTGAAAAGAATATACATATACACGTGTATTGTCCCCAAATTATTTATCAAGCTAAAGCCAAATGGCTCTGTTATATAGACGACATAATTATTGTGCACAATTGGTCAAAGCAGTTGCGAAATAATGCAATTGCCAAAAGAATAATTATTGTTTTATTTTAGATGCAGATGCAGCAATTTTATTGGATAAGCTGTTCTAATTTAGGCTTGAGCGACGATGATCAGGTAGACGAGGAAAATGATTTTCCAGTTTTCACACCAAATGTGATTCATGTAGGAACCGACAGATTTGGCCCAAAAAGTTTTGAAATGTCCGAGTCTCATTGGGACGATGAAGATAATTTGCCTTTGTCTTTTTATACAGGACCAGTAAATGAGCCAAAGTTCCAGGATATTATAACTAAAATGGATGGCATAAAATAGTGTAAACGTGAATTAAAAAATCCTGTCGGGAATTATTTAGATCAAAGAAATAAGCAGCTTCACGTACTAAGCCCTTTAGAACATATTCACCAATATATAAATGATGAAGAGTTTGAAAGAAGGGCATACTACACTAACATTTATGCCCACCAAAACCAACAAATTTGGATTGCACATTGCGATCAGTTGTCTAAAATTAAAGTTCGATTATTTTGGTATTTCTTGGTTTTTCGCCTACTTTTGGCAGAATCTTTAGTAAAAGTGGGTAAGCCAGTACAAATTTAACGCAAAAGAGGTAGACCAAAAAGCGAAACCACCCCCCAAAATGGAATGAAGAATTCAGGCCATGTCCAGAAGTCCAACACGATTCCATGGACTATTTGCCATATCTTGATGGAATCAAAGAAGGGAAACCATGCAAAAAACGCAAAGTGCAATAAAAAAACTCTTTTTTGTGATAATTAAGGTACATTTATGTATAAAAAGGAAGAAAATGCTTTGCTATGTACCATTAGAAACTAGCATTCACATTTTATCATTTTTCGTTATTTTTTATTTCCACATCCAAGAGATGGGAGGCATTGTATCACGGAAAAAAATTTATTTGCTCAATAGCTTTAAAATGCTCGAAAACATCCGAAAAATTCATTGGTTATAAGTTTACAATTGAGCCGCCCATTTATAAAATGTGCAATACTTGGGCTAAAAGACAAATGATCAAGCAATTTCCAGTTTCAGTTGTAAAGTGAGTGAAAAAGGTAAAGAACTTATTGCTATAAATAAGTTCAAATTCGGATTTCACGAATTTATAAACGAGAGGCCGTAAAAATATGGTTTTACCGAGTCCCTTTCTTGATAGGTCTAAATCTTTTTCTTTCGGTTTTTAATGCAGTAAGATATCAAATCAGTGTAGAAAAACAATACATATTGTTTTACTCGCGACTGTTTTCACAAAAAGAAAGTTCAAATTTTGAAAATTATTTTTAAATTTCGAACTAAACAACTGATAAATGTCAAACATGCTCACGTGATATTCAGTAAACAATTAAAGAAAAGCGTGAAAATTTATTCAAAATCAAATAGTGAACGGCAAAGTTTTAGTGTAAAACATTAACTTGTATTTTAAACAGTACGGAAGTGTTATATATTTACATCTTAAGGTTTGCATTATTCTTTATGCCTAAATATAAGTAAATATGAAATATTATGCAGGGTGTTTTAGCTAAAAATTAAATTTTAAGGTTTTTTTGGCTTATTTAAAGGGGGTTTTCATATAAAAAGTTGAAAGTCTTGAAAAATGAATAAGATGGGAGTTTTCTAAAAATTATAATAAATCCAAACGAATTTTGGCACTATAGTAACACATACCAACTATCTTTCTGCTACATATTCATATAGTTTTAAGTGAGGAACACTCCTTTATTTTTGTTGGACTTATTTTGGGGTTTAAAATAATATTTTTGGAAAGCAGCCTGTTTCATTTTAAACGCTGTTTCTTTATGAACATTTTTTTTAATTGTATGCATGAACTAGAATTTTTATAGACACACACACATTATTGCTACCGATATATTTCTTGCCCCTCAAGGGGTGAAGACTGGTGGATAATTTAAGATTAGTGAAGCCTACTTGCAGTGGACAGTTTCAGCACACAGGATCACCAGGTACCAAACTGGCCCCTAGTACATGCATACATATCAACATATCAGCCCACACGAGCTAACTCATTATTGCTTTAAATTGGTTATAGTCCATTGCAAGTGGTATTTAGATAGCCGCAAATGTTAAGGATCAATGGCACATAGTTAACACCATTAATTTTTAAATGGTTTAATAAAACTGACCGAGGTACGCAGGGGGGCACCACCTCCGTTTAACCGGCGCAGATTTCATTCAAATATTAGCTCGAATGAACCGCATGACCACTTCCAGATACTGGTCCAACTTGATTTTAATCGACAGTTGAACGGCTGGACACCCGCGCAAACAAAGGGTTTTGTCACGAGCGACCTGATCACCAGTGGCGACTGTTGACTCTGCGGTATGAGGAGGCTCCGCGTAGATCTTAGGTCAGATACTTACGAGTGCCTGACGTAAGATATACAGGATGTCCCAATTAAAATTTTCAACCATTAAAATTTCCAATTTTGTCTACGATTGGAAAAGACAAAAAATGTAGGTAGGCTAGATACATTCGTAATTTTGACACGGATACGTGTGATGCATTGTATTGTGTACCCAGTTTCCTAAGGTTATATGGCCTCAGTAAAAGATTTTAACTCCAATAATGAGGGCTGGATGCCGAAACAGAGCTCACAAATCATTCCCAAAGACGGTGAACCAGACTCGGACATTAAAATGTTCCCGCATGGAGAAAAATTTTATAATTTCTAAAACCACTATCACAAATGTTTTGGAAAAATTCACTGTCACTGTCCGAATCAGAATTTAAATCAATAATCAAACTGTTCACACTTGGAGACAGATACGAGTTTTCAATGTTGATAACATGTTTTTTCACAGTTTACCCACTTTTCAGCACTAATCTTGTCAACTTTGTTCCTAATAACGTCTACCACACTAGCGCTTAAATTGGGAGAATTATTGTGTCTTCTAATTCCTCGTTTTAGATCATTGCAAATTAGTTCAATTGGATTGAGAACATAGTAGTAAGGAGGCAATCTCACCACGGTGTGTCCTTCTTTCTTCGCGATTTCATCAATCTTGTATTAATCAGGAATAATTAGATTTTTAATTTTATCCAACAAGTCTTTTTTGTGACCTTGTTAGGTACTTCGATATGATTTCTCGTCATATAATCGATAATGTCCTGTTTTCTAGTAGCTTGACACGGTTTCTTATTCAATTGTTTTGAATGATATTTTGCATTATCCATTACTATTACCGTTGTCTGAATAATACAAGTCAGTTAACCACAATGCTAATTTAGGCGGAAACAAATAACATCCGTCCGGTGCTGCCGCCTGGTATATTTAGACGGCAAATCAACAGTGAGTAGCTTATCTGATATTAACTTATTTGCAGTTCTCTGTAACGCCACCAATACAACTATGAATGAAAAACGTATGTCTGGTATAGGCCGAAATGAACGAAATTATGGTGCGATGCTTACAGTTTCAAGGTCAACTGTCGCATAAATCAAGTTAGCTGAAGACGGCATGAATGCCTTTAATTCTGCGTTTGGTGATTGCTTACACTTTGAAACTAGAAACAGTCGATACGTAAATGACAAGCAACATGTTCATTGTAGTCCATTAGAAAAATACTTTTGTGAATTAATTATAAACAAGTATATTTATATTTTATAGAATATATTTTTTCGCTTTGTTTACTTCGAGAAATATAGGTAAATAACCTAGAAACTGAGTTAGTTACGTAAAGTTAATGAAAATATTTGACAAGCAAATGCCAAATATTAAAACCAATGTTACCTTTTCTTGATATCAATCATCACTGGCAAGTAAGGGAGAAGATCGTAAAATTGTCCAATACATAATTCTTTTGCATATGCTAAGCGTATAGAAAGAATAGAACTATTAATACATCAGTTTTTGTGTAACCGTAATATGACTATTGCAACATTATTAATTTTCTTAAAAATTATCGCAAACGATCCCGATTGTTATTGCAAGATGATGGTGGTATTAGTTGTTAAATGTTTTCAATTTTTTATAAAGTTGGTTTTGGGTACATGCACTTAAAAGTAAGAAATGCAGAAATGGTGATTTTTTTCTCTAAAATTATGAGATAAGATAGTAACCCACCCTTGCCGTTGCATACTAATCAATGGTGATTACCCGTTTTTATATGTTATTATCCATCCTCGTAGTTTATTTATTAAACAAAGTTGGTAAAATGCAATAGAAAATGGGAAAAATACGGAACCTAAACAGTAATGAATTTCTCTGAAAACTACGAAAAAATCGTTAAATTAAAAAAAACTCAACAAAGCAAGTTGTGTTGCACAGAAGTCGCCCTACTTACAATAGTATTACAGTGTATCTATTTTATGTCAAATAACGAAGTAGGTGTCTTCAGTACAACTGTAAGTTATAAAAGACTGGCAATATTATTTCTAAATGCGTTTAGTGGACCACTAATCGTTTGTATCCTTCAAGCTGTCGCAAAAAATACAAGCGAGAAGGTAGGAACAGCATATACCTATGTATTTTGGCTTGGCCAGAATGGTCCTTTACACCAACTCTTCATTCCGCAATATTCATTAGTTCCCAATTACGACTAGGTACATAAAAAAACAAATTTGCAATAAAAATGTGCGTTTATTGAAAAACAACTTACTTATCCAAATAAGTGCCGTGCTCGGGACCTGGGACTACGAGGAAAAGAGCACGACTAAGAAAAACCTCGATTATGGTCCCACACAATAAAATAAGTATTATAGGTTTAAAGGTATATTTTAGAAAAGTATTAAGTTAGTATCATGAAAAAAAGTAGAATGTGAAAAGTGCCACCAAAAATACATACTAGCGATCGGCGAAGTTTTGTGTTGAACAGCAACAGAGGTCTGTAACCTGCAAAGAATACGGTAACAGGTGTTTCACGATGATTCACGCATTTTTGTCTTAAAAATTTGTACATCGATGGTGATTTATAAAACATACTAATAGCAACATTTCTTTCATCCTTTAACCAAGGAGTTCTTTTCGTATGTAATAATTGCATGCGAACTAAAGCTTTAGGATATGGGTGTAATTTACCTATATCTTTCATTGCAGGAATTTTTTTAGCAGTACTTACCTGTTTCCCCAGTTTCGATACATAAGATTGCTAACTTTTTAACTTTCTTCTCACGTCCTGCAGCTGTTGGCGAATTTTTTTCTTCCTTGGTGTTTCTTCATCAACTCCTTGCATCGCGCGTTTCATACCTGGTGGTGTTCCTTGTGAGGACGGCGTTTCTGGTAATTCTGCTAATTCCTGTCCTTGTCCTTTGGTGAATTGCAATTTCCTTTTTACGCCCGTATTCTTCTTGTCAGGTGTTAAGTAATGTATGGACTGTTCACGGACAGCATAGCCGGGGCTACGCTGATCTGGTCGAATGGCATAGGTGCGTACATTATATCCACTTGTAGAAGGTTCGTTGCTTTCCGACGAATCTTTTTCTTCACTTTTCTTCTGAAATTTAATCGGCACTGCAGTACGCGCAAGACCCCTTTGCAAAAGATCCTCCTTCCTAAAGTGATCACTGCACAAGAACTTCAGCTTGAGCTCATTAGTGGACAAATTTACCAAGGAAGCGTTTCCTGTAATTAAGTATGGTATTTAACTTTTATTGATTAAAACAACCTATTTCAAGTTAAAAATATATTCACCTAATTTAATCCGAAMTTTCTGAAAACCACTACTTTTCAAAATAACTTCAGTTTCATATATGAATAATAAGTGCGCGCTTCTCGTTAAACATTTTTAATTTTGCCTCAGTGCTATCTATTATTAATTTTATTATTGCATTATGATTCGGTCGGGATTTTATATTGTTCTTAAATGGACAAAGGTAATGCCAAGTTAATAAAAGAAATCGTAACCTACCTGCATTAAGAATCCACTTTTCGCATCTCTCACTGTCATTCACAGGAAATGTAAATCTTCTTAACCCCGGAGTACGTCGGCTATATTTGCCACACAAATAGTATGCACACACGTTTCCTGCCATTTTCTTAGGTAGAAAAGGTAAAAAGGAAAAATTATTGCACAAAGAGCCAGAGTAGACAATCTACAAGTTGTCTGCCCCAAGTGGCTAAGAATATTAACGAACTTTAAGAATTAAAAGCTAAAATTTTGGTGCCACACTTAACGCGCGGAGGTGGTAAGCATTCGTATTATCAGTGAATGCGATGACAGATATAGTCCAACCCCTCAGACAGGGTTGCAAGAATCCGCTCTTGAATACTCTTCCCAGCATCTCGCGATTGCTGCTTCAATGTACCTACGTGACTATCTTATACAATTTATAACAAGAAATACAGACTATATAGACAGGATCTGTGAGAAAGCGCCGAAATTATATTAGTGCAATATATCATTATGGCGTAAAAAGAATACTGTAGTATTCAATCAACAATAATCATTCTTACCTAACGCATATTATGCGTTTTAATTATAGAACGCAGATTTATGCCTTATAACTGTTTAACGATTAATTTTATCAGTGTAAATTACACCGGCCAATAAAAAATATATTCTGTTGTAACATAAAGCTGAATAGCATATTGTAGTAGAATGAACCATTAGATGAGACAAACCACATGTAGAACGGTACAATTTAAAATTAATTGACAAAGTGATTTTACAAGTGTTTATTCCACACAGTTATTGTATATATTTATAGAAATATGCCGAGGAAATAAAATATTTCAATGGTAGAATACATTTTGTTGTTTTGTAAGTCGATCAATCAACGTTGTTTTAATTAACTTTCGAATAAATTTGGCAAGCTTTTCAGATTTTTCGACCACTGTGTGTTATCGCTAATTTACCGAAATTTCCTGTATTGGAATAATTAGGTATTTGACAGAATCAATCAATTCGAATACTTAATAAAAGAATAAATTTGTTTTAAAATGCACCCCTTTTTTAAATGGCCCCTCAAAATTAAATTTAATTTAAATTTAAATAATTTAATTATTTTTTAATTAATTATTTATTTAATTCAATTAATCTTGTTGATTTGTTCAAAAGTCAGTAAATACTAAATAGATTAAGATTCCAAGATGCACTTTGTATACTGGCTAAGAAGTTGCAGCATTTTTGGGTCGAGTATTTTAATGTTTAATTTCATGAAATTATATCAACAGGCCTGAGAAATATTTTTGAAAAACTGATTCTCTTGTCCCATGTTTAAGGGTGAATATCTCAGTAGGCGTCGTTATTATTTCAAAAAAAATTATACTGTACTGTGTGTTATTTTTACACCAGTTTTCAGATTCCGAGAGGTTGCCCACTTAGTATGGGACTCCCTGTATATGTTATGAAATGTGACTATATATCAAAGTACTTATGTTATTCGCTTATTAGTGCGCATTTTAAACTTTCTCTGAATATTTAAACAAATTGTCGTAAACGATAATGTAATATGTTGTCATGATTAAATAATCACGACTTGTTAAGTACGCGAAATGTGCTATTTTCAAATTAATAATAGCGACATAAGTATTTTAGCAAAAAGGTCGGGCTACAATAATAGGCACAATAATTGTGCATTCTAAGTAGGTAGCCGTATTTTAAATTTTGGTAAAAATCGGAGATAAAACTGCGCCAATTAGGAATATAAAATATCGCTCGCAACAGGCATCAGGCATCGGACGTCTAAATTCGTCAGCGAACGACCGAACGTGCATATTGCGTAAACATTGCGGAACAGCTGTGTTATTGTTTTTTTTTGCTTTGCGAACTATACCGACATGGCACGTCGTATATAACTTCGAACGTTTTAGCGTTGGCCATCTATTGTCAGAAGCATTTACCAGCAAGGGTATAGCAGAGTGACAAACATTCCAGCCAAATCTAGTAGCTATCGCGCCACCTACCGACCATGTCCTATCAGACCATGACGCCACCTATAAACCATGTCCTAACTAAGGCAAAACTTTCTGCCTATTTCCCCGTAAGGTTGACTGACTTGTATTACTCAGACAACGCTATTACGCTGTTAGGAGGTAGAAATGGCAACACTGTTTCGTAAACCAAGTCTCAAACAGTGAAGCATCCATGTCCTGATGATAGTCAGCAGAACAAATTTTTATTTTCCTTGTTGACAAAAGAAGCCCATTTTGGGCCCATCAATTACTTCCACCTGCGTGCAGAATAATAATTGTTTTTCCACGGGAAGGGGGTGTATTTAAACCGCAATTTATTGTACAATCAGTAAGACTTTTTTTCGTAACTTCATGCGAATTCAACCATGTTTCGTCGAGATAAACTAAGCTGCGCACTTTATCTCGATATTGCTTTATCTGAGTCACGTATTCAGATCTCATTTTTTTAAACATGGTAATTCCATAATGGTTAGTTTTTTTGTCAAGCGTTTTGTAATTAAAACCAATACTTCTTAAGTGTAGCCTAAATGTTTCGTGGCAACTTTCAAAATCATATCCTGAATAATTTAATTTTTGTTTCAATGAGGCTATCGTAGGCATCATATTTTCCTTATACATATGGTATATAACCTTCTTTATTTCTGTACCCAAAATTTCACTGAATTTTGTGAGCTTTTTTTGTCCACTTTCTCTCTCTCGTAACTATCTTTTTTATAATCTTTTGAATGGATGTATAAGGTACTTTTGTTAAATCACTTGTAACTTCAACCGGATTAGAACATCCAATCTTGATCAAACCTTGATACCCATTCATTACTAATTCTTGAGCGTCTGGATGCAAATGACGCCTTTTTTTCTTTGATGGTAGTTTTTCGTGTTCGCTTGCTTCATCTACCTCTGGCGGCTCGTGGGAAGRGCCAGCTTGTTCTTCTGCAKTTTCCCATGGACAAAACATGTTGAAGAAAGAAATTCACTTCGAATTAGCACAAAAATGTCACCAGCACAACTCTCAGTAAGACGATCGATTGTCAACTAAATAAATTTTGTTTCTAATTGCTCTACSTGGACATTATTTTGAAACTCAGCTATCCTCAMTTTTAGAAACAAGAGATTATTGTTGCAGTGACGGTCTAACTTGGATACTCCCATTCWGTTTTATTTTTATTCAGTTATTAAACGTAATACATATTGGCACCGCGAGATGGTACGCACGATCACGAGTTTGGACAGAATGTACCCCAAAACGAAAGGGGCCCGTTGCGCCAAGAAACTTTTCACTTAGCGAAATCAAGTAATTCTGTCTGAAAATACTGGTAAAGTTGGCCCAGAATGAGTTTTTGGGTAAAAAGAAATTGGACTAAAACTTTGTAAATGGATAAAGAACTTAGCCAAAATGGGTTTTCTAATTAATAAAGATGGTTTAACGGTCTCTGTAAGACAAATAGTGATAGAATTTGAAATAAATACTCCACTTAAACACACAATGGTTCAAGCGATTCGTGAGTCGACATCACGAACTCATAGTGAAACAATCGGAGTACATTAATAAAACTAGAGCACGTATAACACCTGAAAAAAATAATGAAATAGTTTCAACAAATTTTGGATTTGCTTGGCCCTGAAGCTACCGGCCTCACCAATCCTAGAAGCGTCTGGAATTTGGATGAAACAGTTTTATATTTGAAGGAAAAGCTGCATAAAAGAAAGCCAAAAACAAGCTTATGTCTCAGGAAAAAATAATTATTAAGGAAAACAGAGTAAATAATAGATCAACAATAAGAAAGCTAAAAAGTATCATTTGGAAGAAAAGCACCGAAATGACCAGGATAGTACTGATTGATTGAACCAGCGTAGGATCAGCATTTCTGCCACTCCCGGATATACCGACGGGCCGGCCGTCTATGCTGGGTTGGAGAGGTACATGCTGATTGCTAGTAGTGCGACTGCCTAGCGCATGTTAAGGAAATATAGGAACTGGAGTGGGAAGGTTATATACGTACATTCATTTTCTTTGAATGTTTTTTTTTTGTGCTGTTGACATCATTGGTCCACTTCTAGCTATTATTCTTCGTTCTTCCCTGACTTCTGAATTATCCTCTCTAAAGTTGTTTTCCTTGTAAACCACAGCTTTTTTTTTCTTTTTCGTTGGTCTCCGCTTAGTTCCCAGGTCTTCCTTAATATGTGGTCTGCTTCTCTCCTGGATGTGTAACTAGTATTTCGTCGCGTATGCCTATTTCTTTTATGATCGTTCTGCCATCCAAGAGTTCCGCTATTGCCGCATGCATGGTATATATTTGGTTGAATGATATTTTTGCCTTAGATTATATCATTTTGTTATTTCTTGAGTTATTTGCCTAAGCAATGCGTTCGCTCTTCTGTCAGTTGGGACATGTACACCTACAATGCACACTGCTTCCGTCTTCCAGTATTTTATGTAACACTATTGTGTAATTTCTTGTATACACTTAACTAGATACACGGAATAGACTTCACTATAGCGACCGCAACAATAATAACATATATAATAGTAACATACACATAAGTACTGGGGACATTGTGAATTAAACTCTTTTATGTAGTTTTTCGCTTTCTGTAGCTTGTTTAGATTGCTCTTTCATGGTGATGTTGACGTTTTCTTGTTTGATTTCATCTATGTTTGTCCGATCGCTTGCTGGAGCTCTAGGTACGTCGGGTGATGTTCTACGGGATCATTCTTGTCTGCCTGCATTTTTTTTATATATTAGAGATTCTTTACGGCCGTGGGTTATTGTCTCTAGACAAGATTATGGCACTATCATAGTGGTTACTTTTGCTCCCTATTTCTGGTGTTGCCGCTAAGATTTCTTCTGAAGCCTTTTTGTTCGAAGTCGTTTATGACTGATGGGATTCTTTTGAATTGTATTTTGGCCGTAGACCGTGAACAGTGTCTTCTATACTACTTCCGAACTTCTACATGTTTTGTCTGGTGATATTTACAGATTTCCTTGCCCATTTTGTGTTATTGCTGGACAACGTTCTCCCATATATGCATCTATTTCGTGAGCCAATGTGCTCCGCAGGCGTTTTCTGTGCCACAATTGTATAATTTCTTGTACAATACACTTTGCTAGATACACGGAATTACTTCACTGTAACGACGATAACAATAACAACCGCAACACAAACACAAGGATGTAACACTAGAACACATTATTAACGAAACTTCTAAAATTCAGTATGAGTGTTCAACGCCACGCTCATCTTGGGTCATAGGCGTATAATATCGTCCTAAGCGGTTCCTCTTTTCCTTTAAATCTATTCTGTTTTCTCCTCTTTCTGTTTCGTTGAGTTTTTGTAGCTGTAGAGCATCCCTTTTGTTTTGTGTTATTTTTACTGAAAGGACGTCTAAAAAGAGAGGCTGGCATTTGTTATTTGTTAGTTAGTTGGTTAATCGTTCTAGTTGTTAAGACTACGGCATGAGCGTTTATATAGTTTGATTTCCTTATGCTTAGGGTTTATAGTAATTTAGGATAGTATCCGATTATCGCGCGTGGGATAGGTCAGGGTAGCTGTTTTTGACCTATTTTTAAACGACCTGGTTGGTTACTGCGTTTTTGGTGTAATGCTCGTGTCTGTTCAAGGGCCTTTTTACCCTTATTGAAGCATCCCAGATGGCCAGAACAGGAGGCTCGAAAATACCCGGCTACGGTCATTTCGGTCCTAAAATACGTTCGTTTTGTCCCGGAATGCGATATTAGTTGTATTGGAAGAGAAATAATACAAAGAAAATCGCTAGTTACGCATATGCAACATACGCAAAATTACATTATTATGTTAGTATGTTAGTCAACTATTTTTCTGCTATCTTATCTTATTTTAGTTCCTGTTGTAGGTGAGTTCCCACGTGTGGTCCATGTATATACACATATATAGGTGGTCAGGTGGGCAATCACCACGCTAAGCACTTGTGCAATACTAACTGGTTGTAGAGTTTAGTTTAATAATCACAAACAATTGTAGTAAAGCCGTGGTAAAACTCATAGAGCCGTTCGAATACACGGCTATCTCTGACCAGCGCCCAAACCGAAATGACCACGATAGTACTGAAGAAATAAGTGGGATTAACGAAAACAATTCATCTGAAATCGGTATCTATTATCCCGGACAATGCGTATTTGATTTCAGCAATGGAGCTATGTACGCATTCTCTATAAGCCAGATGTTGTAAGAGAAATATTACTCCATCCACCTGATAAATATGACAAGGGTGTATTTATGATACCACAAATGGAAATATGCATTATGATTAAACCAAATACACCTAGAATAAGACATACATTTTAATTATGTTACCTATCTGAATGAGCTTATTTTATATATTTACCTCTCTGAAACTAAATATAGTTTAGTCTTTAGTTCTTTAAGTCCAGTTTATTTTTTAATGACAGCTAGGTAACTATAATATAACTATAATATAATACGAAGGCTGAAGCCCTCAGGGACAGCTAAACGGAACTCTGCGAGCTGGGCGATCTATAAAATGTGAATAGACACCGACCCAGTGCAGGTTCCTAGCAATAGCATTGGAAAAGCTAAATTTTTCATGCATGGCATTTTCCACAAAAGCAAAAATTATTTGAAATAATATATGGTGCAATAATTAAAGAAGGTTTCTTTTGTGCTATGTTCTTAAAACTGAAAATGAGAAAACTGTCAAAGAAGTGCTACAAAGGACCCATGCTGCGAGAGGACCTGTCTGGTCGGGTCGTTGTGTATCGTCTGTGTTTGTCAGATTAATCGGCTCACCTCGCCGCATGGGTCCTTTGAAGCACTTTGACTTATAAGCAGTTATCGCATTTTTAGTTTTAACAACTATATTTTATATCGTTCAGGTCTAAATGAGTGAACTGTTTTTTTAAGTATTATACTACCGGTTAACTAATACGGCATCATCTGGATGCAGCTGCTTATCTTTATCTTTATTATGTTAGATAACTATTTGCTAACAAATCAAATGTTTACCAAACAGTATTTTGGAAGATCAAGCAATTTTTGTCACAAATCAAACAACCTTGTTTTTAATTGTCCCAATGTCAATTCGTATAAGTGCAGTGCAATCGTTCGTTTTCTGAGACCCACAGGAAAAATAATAACGTGTTATCTTTCACTGGGGGTGTAATGTTTCAGGTAGATTCCATTTCACAACATAAATTAAAATTAATCACATACCGTGAGGTTGCTTTACAGCTTCACTAGTTTGTTTACCTAATGAGTATGGCGACGATAGTGCACGAATATAAAGGATATTGCGAGGTATAAGTTCATCCTGTTTTGCTGAACTGTAATTAAACCAATTAAAGTGCAAGCACGCGAATGTCAATTATATCAGCAAGCGTTTTAAATGAGTAATTCTAAAATAATGCTGCATCATAAGTTTAATGCAACAAACTACCATTACCTTGCTGGCTTGCGCCGATTTACATTTATAAGCGACTTAATATCCTATTGTACGAGAATTTACGTCAAACAATGGTCTTTATAGGTTTCTTTATATTTGTGGCTATTTCTATCCCATTCAAATAAAATAAGAGAGTGTTTTAACGTAACACTACATCGTAATTGTATGACACTCGAAATTTTTTCGAGATTTGTGACCTTTTGTGCCTCTTTCAAACCAGTTTAAAAACATATTAAGAAACTATATTTAGTGGAAGGCTTAAAGCTATAAAATTATAGTTTTCGCCTAATATTCTTATACGACACGATTACTGTTGGTTATCTAGATACGTCTCTAACATACAAGAAACATCTAGAAAACATCAGTAAAAAATTACAGGCCAGAAATAACATCCTGCATAAGCTTGCTGGTACAAGTTGGGGTGCAGATGTCAGTGTACTCCGTACTTTTGCAACTGCCTTGCTTTATAGCACTGCTGAGTACTGCTGTCCTGTTTGGAAAAATAGTCATCACACAGGAAAAATTGACACTTAACTGAATTCTGCAATGCGACTAATCACTGGAACAATTAAGTCAACTTGGCTTCCGATTCTTTCAAACATTTCTCCCCCGGAGATTCGCAGACAGTTTGCTACATATAAAGCTTGGCAAAAATATCAATCAGCTCCTAATGAGTTTCTGATTTCCCGAGATCTGCAAGAGCTACGTACAACTCGGCTAATTTTTCCAGAAAACTTCTGTGGGCAGAAGATTTCCTTCGTGCTCCTTATACCATTGAAGATGGATGGTATTCTGCTTGGCAACTTAAGAAACATGATATATTTAATCAACAGGTTATAGACGATCTTACAGAAAAGGTAGCAGGAACTTACCTCCCGAGCAAGTCTTGGGTCACTCTAAATCGTCTGGTCATGGAAAATGCAACTTTTTTCTTAATAAATGGGATCCATCTATCAACCCTTCTTGTGAATGTGGAGACACCCTCCAAACAATGGGCCTGTTGCCCCCATTTTTTTTTATTGCAGAATATGAATCTGCATGAAAAAATATAGCCCCCTGTAATTTTTATCTTTTCAAAGCGCTTAGTTAATGCTTAAAAAAGATTGTTTATGTTTAAAGTTTGAATCTCTGACGTCAGCGTTCCCTGGCGCGCTTACTGCGGTGTAACTGTGTGATGTTGCCACGCCATTTTCTGATCCTGGCAATCCTGTCGGCCGAAATGAAGTTTCTGTAATCGAAGTCGCAGCAGTGTTGCCATTTTATTCCAAACTCGCCATCCTAATTATGAATTATAAAAACCTACACGCGAATGGATGTGTTAAACGCGATTCGTTGTCAGTCGTTTTCACTGTAAATATTAAAACGTAAAATATATTAAATTAAAATTATAACTTGCAGCAAATATATCGCAAACAGAATTCATTTTATGGCAGGCGAAGGATAAGTTAATATTTCAAGTGATATTAAAACTGGAACAACTATTTATTAAGTAGGTAAACTTGTTTAAACCTGAGTTACACCATGTATAGCTGCCATTACATCATTTTATTCAAGTCGCAACCTTTAAATAGCAAAATCGCCTAATTTTCTTAAAATCGAACGATCTGGCCACACAAGTTTCCATTCATGTAAAATTCGTCAATCATGTGTAAGTCAATTTTTGGTAAATTGTCGATGATCCCTTCACATAATCTTGCACAATCTATGTTTGAACAACAACGTACTAAGTAAATAAAAACAAAACTTTAACGCGTCCTCCGTTCTCAAACGAAAACGTAAACAAAGGTACAAAGGCACAGATCCACAGAACATACGCGTGTTCAACAGCGACTAAGGTGTCAAGCATGCAACAGGGCATGCGGCGCATCGCCGCAATAGCGTAGTGCGTCTCCAGGAACGGTGACGTATCACGAAATATTTGAATTTGGCGGTAAACCTTTAAAGGTAAAAATAAGATACAAAAACATTAAAAATATTTTTTCTATTGCCAGCTTCTAAATTCATTAGGTCCAAGCAAAGTCGCACATGTGTTATAATAACGATTTACTGTCAAGGGCAACAACCCCATTGAACATATCGTCAACAGATCCATCGTGTTGATGAAGGTGTTGAAGACTGGCTTAAGACAATCGAGATCTGATTTGACTTTTTCTGCGGTTTTCTTCAATACTCTATCCAGAATAAATACATATATGTATGTATGTATTCTGGATAGAGCGCAAATGCGAGATCTCTTATCGTTCAATGAAAATATTTTTTTCTTTTTCAACGCTTTTATAAAAGTCAACCGTAGTCGCATGAAATTAACAGAACTGTGTAATGTGTTAATGATTTTCATAAGAATATATATGTATATTATCATTGGTTATTTTTGACGTCCTATCAATCTACTTTTTCAAGGTCTTTTAGTGACAATACTTTGATATCAAAGCTATTGGAACTACAAAGCTAAATGCACTATAGCCCCGAGGCGCTAACTTTAGAGCGGCAATTAAGCTTGCACTCAAATTAGATTAAAAACGTAATCCCTGCAGAAAGGTTCCCTCTATATAAATTTGCAACAATGTAGACAATGGAAGCCTGTCCACGTAAGCATCAAATTTAAAAAGTTGCCATTTAGGTTCAGTACATTTTTAAAATATAATGGAGAATCATGTCCACACTAAAATGTCAAATTTAAGAAAATACAGTAGCATCAGAAAATAAAGTTTGCAAAAAACCAACGACACGAATCCTAAGTAAAACGTTAGGGGAGTTTACTCCTGAAGAGATATTAAGATCATAGAAATAATAACTTTGTTGTTTTTTTGGAAGATGTAGAATTAGATGTTTTGAGCAATGCTCGTTTGGTGATAGACAGGAATTCGAACGAACAAAATGCTTCTTTACAACCAATGGTAAGTTATATTGTTCCAAAAACTAAAAGACCACGGAACGTAGAGAAACCAAAGCCAAAAACTAGTTTTTTAAGTACTACGTGACTATTTCCCCTGGTCACATAGTGGGGTGAGGTTTCGGATATCTGGGTAGTGCTCAATCGTTAATTTTGTCAAATCGCTGTCACTTCAATGTACCTGAAGTTATCAAACTAAATAAATGACAAACGTGTGTTTGTACAAATTTAATTGTGTAACGTTTACCACATCCTAAAAATGTTCCGAAATGTTTTAGATATTCAGTAAAGAAGCGATAACCGATCCAAATGTAGGCAAATTTAAAGTTAAAATATTATTTGCACTTTTTTCCATAAAAAAAATTCAAACCTAAAATTTAGGCTAGGCAACTGCGCTGTACACGCAAAATTATTATTGTTTTGCGTTCAGACATAACAAAATAAAAACGAATTTGATAAACCCAAATTTTTTGGGGTGTCCGTTCACGTGAAATCCGCCAAATAATAAGTTACTTCTGTATTGTAACTCACTTTTATTCAAATGAGGGTTGTTTTCTTTAAATTCGGTTCTGCTTTATCATATGGTAAAGGATGGCAAGCTTCAAGTTTAAAGAAATGAATAGGAATGAATCAAGTATTCAATGAGGTAGAGTTGCAAGTCACTTACGTTTAATAGTTTCTCATCTCCAGGCAGCGTGTTATTTGGTAATTTAGCGCGACAATACTATTGCTTTTCTCATGCCTATTAATGATAAAATGTGTCGTCGTGGAGGAACAATGCTGGAACTTGTTTTGGAAAGATAACATGATAATGTTTCTCCTCGTAAGTACAAACAATGATTTACTCAGTTTTGCTACATGTTTATTCAAATTTTTAAAGAGAATGCATAATACACTGGGGAGGATAACTATAGCTCCACCTTGAATTATCAGTTTTTCTTGGCCAAATGCAAACGTAATTTAATGTAACTTACAAGAAGGGTAAAAGAAATAAAAATAATAGGATTTGGACTATTTAAAGTAATTTATAAATAATTTTCATAATTTAATGAAATAATTTCTAAAATCTGCGTGGTGCATAACTAGAGTAAAAAATGTTTATATTTTATCATTAAATATTAACTGTCACTGTGTTGTGACAATTGTGTTAAAAATGCCTCGTGGAAGGTATCTGAGTGACATGGAAAAAGGTAAAATCTTGGCTTTTTGGGATGAAGGCTTTAGTCGCCGAAAAATTGCTCAAAGAATTAACCGGTCTCGTACAGTTGTCGTTATTTATTGGCGAAACCCTGAACAGTATGGCACAAACAAGCATAGTGACCCTAAGAAAAAAAATCACCCAGAGCTGCAAAAGAATTATTGCTACAGCGAGTAACACTTTAAAAAGTCGAAAAAGAATTGCCCAAGAGTGCGGGCTTGATGTTTCAAAATGGACCATAGGGAGGGTTCTGTACGCCCAAAACTAAGAAAATGTCCGAGACTTCTTCCTCGCCATAAAACAGCTCGTTTGGAATTGGGTATTTGCCACGTATTTATATTTTATTAAATTTCATATTAATAGGTAGCATCTAATCCACAAAACAGCTGTGACAGCTTATAAATTCGAAAAATGGATCGTAAGGTGTGTTTTTAATATTAAAAATGTGAATATTTAAAGGGACCGCCAAAACGTGAACATATTGGCCGTGACGTCAGGTGTCTAGTAAATGGCCGCTTGTTTACATCTGGGGTCAGCGCGTCACGCGTCAGCCTCAGCCCGTCAATTTATTAGTTTGTTGTTTGCGTTCATTTTGTGACAAGCGAATTAAAATACGCCAAGGAAAAGTGAAATACTTATGAATTATGACTTCTGAAGTCATGTTCATTGTTATGGAATTTGTGTACWGCGACGAGCGGTTCAACGCGGCGGAGATGAGGATCGTAAAAGCAACAGCATAGGTGAACTTTTTAWCCAATTAACGTAGCACTGATAATTTGATCATAGTGGGGTTGTTGGAAACACACTATTTGTAAACATAAAAATGTAAGAATAAAAAATTTACCCTAAACATTTATTTTAGAGGTCAGAATAAATATAAATTGCCATTTATTTTCGGGGCTCTTGCGGCTCGTTTCCGGTCCGGCTAACAGTCGAATATATGCGGAACAACGTCGTTCTTTATTATAACATTTCCCTCTATCGACTTAAAACGCATATAATTTATCATACCTTCTTCAAGCTATAACAAAATGGAAACTGAATGGTTAACACTTATAACCTCAAAAAGAATAATAAAACTTACAGTAAGAATTAAGATGATCTTCACAACAGAAAAACAAACTTTGCGATTTCGGCATACCACGTCTAGGGGCCTTTTAACAACTTTTTCATACGTTGATAGTTTCGAGGAACGGTTACAAAAATTTTGTTAGCTGTATTGACTGAAGTACTTTTATAACCATGTACAAAACAACACCTGTTTTGTTTTCCATATATAATAGATGCTTGTAAAACTACACAAATCCCTTTTTGGTGCGACCTCTTACACCGTCCTTTCAATAAACACCACACAAAAGCTTTTCCAATACAAGAATGATAGTACACCATTAAACAGCACGCTCCTCGGTAATGTTTACATGACACTAGACGTCACGAGTTGAATAACCTTGGATAGAAGCGTTTTGGCGGTGACCTGAAATTCTCTACCTACAAATATTTTTTTTGTTTTTTTAACATGGCGTACGATATATATGCACTTCAAGATTCATTTTACGTAGTTTTTAAAAATAGTGATAATATCCAATTTTCTCGTGAGAATATGAATCGAAATTGGGAAAATGCAAACCAAAACTTTACAATTAAACCTCGAATTAAACCATATTTTTTTTTAAATTTCAGATGGTTTCAATTGTTATTGGCGAGATTTGAGGAGAGAACCCGGGTATCTTTCAAAACGAAACTTTGGAGGTGGTACGTTAAGGGTATGGAGTGCCTTTACAAAAGTAGGCGTTTTAACATTGTCTTACCCATCAACATGAATGAACAGTCAAGAGTACATTCAAGTTCTTGAGACAAATTTAAAGTCTTTTTTAAATAACAATTATGAACGAGATTTCATTTTCCAACAAGATAATGCGAATCGTTATAGTGTCCTTCTTCTTCATCTAACATGAACCCAATTAAAAACCTTTGGGATATCTTAGTTCGGCGAGTATATGCGGATAATCGACAGTATACCGCCATAAATGAACTCAAAAATTCATTAGAAGACGTCTGGGTCAATTTGGAATCAAGAATATTAAATAATTTGGTTGGAAGCATGAACTAGAATTTTTGAGCTAACTAGGGAGAATAGAGGCCAAACCCATTATTAATTTACGAATGTTTTGTTAAAATTTGTTCAATTCTGTGTGAAATTAAGATGGGGCTATAGTTGTGCACCAGTCCAATTTAAAAAACTGCTAATAAATTAATGAATGGTCTACCTCTTATTATTTTCGTTTCTTTTATCCCTCTTCATGGTAACATTAATTTTCGTTTGTATTTGACGACGAAAAACTCAAAATTTAGGATGGGGCTATAGTTATGCTCCCCAGTTTAACAATTATTATAGCATCAGTTAGAAATTTATTATAATCAGGGCATATAATACTATACGGGGTGTCCCACCAAGAACCGCCTCGATCCATATGTGGAAAACTGGAATTAGGAAAAAAGCTTAGACTTAGGTATAAGAAATGGTACACTATTATATGCCTAGAATATTGCGGAGAAGCGAAAAATGTAATAATGTGTTCCATCAAACCATCTAATGTTATTTTTTTAAGACACACCCAGACATATCATGTTTATGAGCTAATTAAAAAGCGATCAACCACGACATTTGGCGACAGTTGATACGATCATCTAGAGCCAAAAGCTTTGATATTTTATATCAGAATCAAGAAGCTCAATTTGTTAACAGATCGTCAACAGCCAGAGTTTCAAAATAATAAATGTAGTAATAATAAAATAACACGCAACAAACGTCTATTTATCAGCCGAATTAAGCAAATCAAGATATGTAAAAATGTTCTAATTACGCTTATTACCTAATTATAATTTTTCTTTAATGAAGTGTTTTTACAATCAACTTTTAACTTCACCTACTATTTTTAAGAAAAACCAACAGATAGGTAACAAAATACATTTTAACCGGATTATTAATTATTACATAAGTTATGCTAATTTTGAGTACAGTCGGGTAGGAAAATACAATTTATATACTTTAAGGTAAACAATACAGTACTTTMATAGTGAGATTTGGATGGCTTCTAAATTTCTGCAATTTGCGATTATTTAGCTCTAGGGCGCACATGTACCCTCACCCCACGTCAATCTAGACTTCTTCATGTCTTTTAGTTATGCCACCTCGATACAGCTGTAGGGGTAAACTTTTCCGACAAAAGATATAAAATTTCCTGATCGAACAGGTACCACCCACGGGGAATATGAAGTGCTGATGTATTGGCGTGGTGTACAGGACTTCTATCTATAGACGCACACTCCAGACACAACAAAACCAGGGAAACAAAACTTTCAAAGGCGCGACTGGACAGCATTGCCGAGACTAAAAGGTATTCGCTGTGCATAGGGAGTCTGTTACAAGCAAGAATCGGAAGCAATGGGAAGTCCACTTCTCGGACATGAAGGAAGTATAAAAACCCAGCGTGGAGCACGAACAAAATTCTTAGAACATTTGTGCCGTTCACACGACTAGATCGGTATCAGCAAGACACTGGACAACACGTTTTATCAGTATCGTACAATTAAGACAATTGACTTAATAGGTAATGCTTTTGATAGAACTAGTCGGATCAACCCATCACCCATTACATTAAATAACGATTTACCTACGTAACATGCATTATTAGCGCTAATATGTTACTATTATAGCGAGCAATCAAATATAATCAGGTTACATTTGAATAGCTAGCAATGTACGTGCAATTAGAATATTCTTGGGTTTTTAGGCACCACTCCAGAATATTACGCGTTATAATGACCGTAATTCGTATTTTTTTTTGTGTAAACTTCAGATCGAATTGGGTAAATATTTATTCGACCTTCCGCTTATCACTATTTGACTGCGAAAAGCTGCCTCACAATGTACATACACCGAATGGCTACAAAGTATGGAACCAGCGGGATATTTCAGGTTCTGTTCGACCGATTTTTCTGAAATTGTGCATGGGCCTATGGGTAATTAAAAAGCATTTTCTGGAATTTTTTTCAACTCTGTGTCAGCTCTCGTTTGCGAAATATGCGCGCAAGTTGCATTTTTTTAGTGGGAAGGGGCGTCAAAGACACATCATTGAAAAGGATATTTTTCCTGATTTCAAAAATGTATCACACTTCTACAATTTATTGTTTTTGAGTTGAGAAAAGCGTGATCACAAACTTGGGTCTGAGTGACATGGAAAAGGTAAAATCTTGGCTTTTTTGGGATAAAGGCTTTAGTCGCCAAAAAATTAACCGGTCTCGTAAAATTGTCGCCAATTATTTGAGAAACCCTGAACAGTATGGCACAAACAAAAAAGGTGGTCCTAAGAAAAAAATTTCGCCCAGAGCTACAAGAAGAATTATTGCTACAACGAGTAACATTTTAAAAAGTCGAAAAAGAATTGCCCAAGATTGCGGGCTTGATATTTCAAAATGGACTATAGGGAGGGTTCTGAAGAAAAGTGAACACAAAAACTAACCAAATGTCCGAGACTTCTTCCTCACCATAAAACAGCCTGTTTAGAATTTGCTCGTGAGAATATGAATCGGAATTGGGGAAATGTAAACCAAAACTTTACAATTACTTGGAGGTGGTACCTTAATGGTATGGGGTGCCTTTACAAAAGCAGGCGTTTTAATATTGGCTTACCCATCAACACGAATGAACAGTCGAGAGTACACTCAACTTCTTGAGGCAAATTTAATGCCTTTTTTAAATGACAGTTACGAACGAGATATCATTTTCCAACAAGATAATGCGAGGATTCGTGTCAGTAGACAGTCGACGGCTTGGTTTGCCAACCAAACATGACATGAACCCAATTGAAAACCTTTGGGGTATCTTAGTCCGGCGAATATATGCGAATAACCGACAGTATGCCACCATAAATGAACTCAAAAATTCATTAGAAGAGGTATGGACCAATTTGGAACCAAGAACATTAAATAATTTGGTTGGATACATGAATTGGGTATTTGCCATGTATTTATATTTTATTAAATTGCATATTAATAGGTAGCATCTAATCCACAAAACAGCTGTGACAGCTTATAAATTTGAAAAAATGGATCGTAAGGTGTATTTCTAATATTAAAAATGTGAATATTTAAAGGGACCGCCAGAAMGCGAACMTATTGGCCGTGACGTCAGGTGTCTTGTAAATGGCCGCTTGTTTACATCTGGGGTCAGCGCGTCACGCGTCAGCCTCAGCCCGTCAATTTATCAGTTTGTTGTTTGCGTTCAATTTGTGACAAGCGAATTAAAATACGCCAAGAAAAAGTAAAATACTTATGAGTTATGACTTCTGAAAGCATGTTCATTGTTATGGAATTTGTGTACAGCGATGAGCGGTTCAACGCGGCGGAGATGACGAACGTAAAAGCAATAAGCAACAGCATAAGTGAACTTTTTATCAAATTAACGTAGCATTGATAATTTGATCACAGTGGGTTGTTGGAAACATACTATTTGTAAACATAAAAATGTACCCTAAACTTGACATTTATTTTAGAGGACAGAATAAATATAAATTGCCATTTATTTTCGGGGTTCTTTTGGCTCGTTTCCGGTCTGGCTAACAGTCGAATATATGGAGAACAACGTCGTTCTTTGTTATAATATTTCTCTCTATCAACTTAAAACGCATATAATTTTTCATATCCTCTTCAAGCTATAACAAAATGGAAATTAATGGTAAACGATTATAACCCCAAAAAGAATAATAAAACTTACAGTAAGAATTAAGATGATCTTCACAACAGAAAAACAAACTTTGCGATTTCGGCATATCACGTCTAGGGGCCTTAAACAACTTTTTCATACGTTGATAATCTCGAGGAACGGTTACAAAAATTTTGTTAGCTGTACTGACAGAAGTACTTTTATAACCATGTACAAAACAATACTTGTTTTGTCTTCCATACATAATAGATGCTTGTAAAACTACACAAATCACTTTTTGGTGCGACCTCTTACACCGTCCTTTCAAAAAACACCACACAAAAGCTTTTCCAATACAAGACTGATACTACAGCATTAAACAGCACGCTCCTCGGTAATGTTTACATGACACTTGACGTTACGAGTTGAATAACCTTGGATAGAAGCGTTTTGGCGGTGACTCCTAAGATTCGAATTTCAGACCTGAAATTCTCTACCTACAAATATTTTTTTTGTTTTTCTTAGCATGGCGTACGATATATATGCAATTCAAGATTCATTTTCCGTAATTTTCAAAAATACTGATAATACCCAATTCTAGAATTTTTGAACTAACTAGGAAGATTGGAGCCCAAACCAATTCAATTCAATACGAATGTTTTGTTAAAATTTCTTCAAATCTGTGTGAAATTTAGATGGGGCTATAGTTGTGCACCAGCCCAATTAAAATAAAATACGGGAACTGTTAATAAATGACTGAATAGTCTACTTGCTATTATTTTCGTTTCTTTTATCTCTCTTGTTAGTTAGGGTAATATACGTTTGCATTTCACGAAGAAAAACTTAAAAAAACCGCTGCAAATTGAATCAAAACTTCTACACAATTGTCAAAATGACATTTACGTTTTTATTTCTTATACTATACGACTGGTAACTAGATTTAGAGCATTTTTTCTCTCTACACATTTTTTACATTAATTTTGTCGAAGTAATTCCACCCTGCATTATTTCTCCTACTGGTTATTGTAATTGTTGAACTTTAAACATACAAGGTCGGTTCTTTTCTCTTTGTTAAAGTTGATATTAGCTAAAATCCACCCAGTAGCCAGTATATGATGAGTCTGGATTTTAATAACAGAGTTGATTTTCCCTTAAAAGAGAAAACAAAAACCGGCTCATAATAACTATAATTGTCGCGTAAACGCCGTACACATCGAATACAAATGACCAATGACAACAGGCAATCGTAGTCACCTAGGGATTTTTAGACAACTGCTACGCTTTGCGTCATCTACTCGTATTTATTTTCACTAATACACATAGTAATTTGCATGGAGTGCATGTATAAAACGTTTTAAACATGTTTTTAACTAAGTAAGAGAAAAAAACATGTTTAAAACAACTTACACATGATTAAATTTAAAAAAAACTGTTTTGTTTAATTTTAAAAAAACATACATACTAAAGCGAAAAAAAAATAAAAAAATAAAAATTTGCAAAAAGGGTAGAAACCCCCCAATTGCACCCCATTCCCGATATCCTACTTATCCCACAAACAATAGGTCGCTTTGGATAGTTGAGATCTATACGTTTGCCAAATTTCAAGTTCATATATTAAGTCTTTCGAAAGTTATCGTGTCCACAAACAAAACCACAGACAAGAATTTTTTTGCTCAAATTGTGTTTTTTTACGTTTTCGACCATTTTAAAGCGAATGAGCAGATAAAAAATTCTGAAATTTAAATACTTCCGAAAATAAAAACAGTTACCCTAAAACCATGTTTTAATCAGTCCTTCCGCACTTAAAAGCAAGAGACACAACAAGCTCTCTAACCACCGTAGTTTCCTAGATCACCCATGCGTAAGTTCAGTTTGATATTCAATATCGAATTATTCCACTGCAGTCAGTTCTAATTGGGGCCCGCCGTCTCCAATTAAGATAATGCCGGTAAGTATAAAGACAGAGGTAATACGCCCTTTATTTTCATGCCTGTCTACATGGCGAGCTTCGATACAAACAATTTTATTCCTTATTCCCTCCGATGTTCCTAACCAGTGTCCCTGTGGAGAAGAAAACTAGCAACGCGGATATCGACCATGCAACAACAAAAGGATACTGCGCCCATTTTGCATTGTCGCAGTGACTGATGGGAAACTACGTCGCGATTGTTGGTCATTCAAGTTTACTTTTTGCACCGACTGTCGATCTCTAAATGCCGCTAATTACGCAAACAAAAATACGCACTCCGCTGCTTTAACGTGTAATCTAAAACTACATACACCTTGAACCCACATGCGATAATAAATTATACGCTTGTCGCATCATTAGTAAGATGAACTGCTCGCGTTTAAATAATTGGAAACAAAGAAAAATCAATGGAGCATGACAGAATTTTCCTTGGAATTTTATATATTAAGAAGGCTATTCTTCTAGAGGCAAGACTAATAAAAATTCCCCAAATAAAACCTGGGAAATATGTGATCAAATGTGACATAAATATTGAAGTCTGATGTAATAATTCGTTTACAATTGTTAGCACAAAACTGTTATAACAATTTGAAATGCAAAGCAAAATATTCGTCACTAATCTGCAATTAATTAATCGAATGTGAAGCACATTCATTTTTATGCTGTTTTCGCTATAAACTACATCGGAAAGTTAAAATACATTTATAAATAGACGCATGGTACAGTTATTTTGTGACGCATTTAACCAAATATAACTATAAAAATAAAAGCGCGTGGAAAATTTTTCAACAAATTTGAGGAATTACGTAAAATACATGGTTCAACAGCAGTTGCCACCTGAATATTTTGATTTGATAGTAGGTGTCCCACCTCTCGTGTCTATGCATGGAGACAAACCTAAATTCGACGCTTAACAAGACGTTTTCAAAATAATTAAATTATCTGCAACAGTTTTTGAGACATTAAAGAAATAAAATGTCGATTTCATAATGGCCTTGAACCTTTTTGTTTAAACTTTCTTTTGGTACACTTTTTTATAGTTTTTACTTCAGATGCATTTTTTCTAGTTTCATTTAAAAGTTAAGCGATATGCAATACTTAATACCTATTKTACAAAAAAATTACACTTAAAATCCACTAAAACGCTGATTTAGAATAGTTGGCTATGGTTGAACAAACGATTTTATGTTAACTGTTGTTTCTGTGCCCCGTAACAATTTGCACTTGGAAATTAAATTTGCCTATTAAATAAAAGTTGAGGCTACAAATATATAGCTAGTAAAATACTAAGTGTTACATTATGTTGAACTCTTTTTTAAAAATGTCAAAAGTGAAAAGTGACACTCTATAAGATGATGTCACATTTGTATCTGCATTAAAAACTACTTAAACGAGTGCCATGAAAGCGCCTTTTGGGAATTCCAAAAACAATTCTAGCAACAAAAGGTATAAGCGAGGGTATAAGCGATTTAAAACAATCGAGATTTTTTAACTGAAAAACTGTTGCAGGTACCTTAAATTATTGTTRGGCATCAACTTCGTCTCAATTTAAGCTACTTTGTAAATCCTCAAATAACCAAGTTATTGTGGGACCAKAAATATACTGCGCATACAACAATGCTTATTTAAATTTCACTAATTTTTACGACACTTAACCACACCGGTCRGTCTTTACCTATGATTTAATACCAGGGGTGTTACACGCCTACTAGTACAAAGTAGAGATGCTATACTTTTGTTCGTAATTTTTAATAAAAAATTCCCGAAAAAACTATCGTAGGTTAACCGGTTGTTTATGTGTATCCAAAATTGTTAGGAATTAGCAAAATACAGACAGGATCACTAAGGACTCATTTTTACGATTTTTAATATTCAATTTTCTTGAAAATCACGGCGTACTAAATTCCATACCTAAAATTTAATTACCTTTCAGCCTTATCTGGGATATTTTTTGGGGTATTCGAAAAATGTAGTTCCTTAACGATTATTACCGCACTAAATAGCGCATACCGCTTGTTAGATTAGAAGAAATAAAATGTAGGTATTATAGTTCTTCATAAATTTCACTACGGGAGAATAGTATACGGAATTCTTATTAAGTATCTGGCGAATATAATAAAAGAACACCAACCATAGTGAAAAGTTAAAAGGTACTTAGAGCACTGGTCATATCAAAAAAATGTACAGAAAACTTTTTCTTTTTAAATTGGTAATTTTTTCTGATACATCGTTTTTTTTAGATTGGTATTACATTTGTACTTTCATGTTTTTTTTTTTGTAATTCTCAATATTAGACGAGGTTTCAAAGAATTACGTTTTAGTGCATTACATCACATATACTAATATGATAAAATATACATAAAACGTTTTCGATAAATTCGCATTCGTATAAAATAAAATACCCCTTTTACTAGTAAAAAAGGTTTACGACAGAACCTCAAATGTAGTAAAATATACCACAATAGGTCAATAATATATTAATTATTAAGAATAGAAACTTTAGAAAGAGAGCCGAAAGTTGCTGATCTCGAAAGGAAACAAATGTTACGTTTTTACTTTTAACTTCATTGATGATCGCGGAAATTTTCACGAAACAAGCACGTAAATTATCTAGTCTAATAGTTTAATAAAAAGACACTTTTTGCGTTCGTAAAGTATGGCATGGGTAGACATTACTGTGAAATTAATATTGTTACATATATACAGGACAGAAATGCTGTCAATTCCAGGCGATATTTTTGGTCTCGCTTTTTTTCTTCAGGAGTATCATTGACAGCTGGATATTGCCAAGATACTGGAAGTCATTTCAGACATTTTCATTCCGACTGCTTTAGTTATTAATTATTTATACAGTACCTACCTTCAATTTTTGCATTTATTGTAGTCGCCGTTTGTTGATGTCGATTTCAAGATTTTTTTTTATTATTGGAAATAAAATAACTTAACCCCTAAATCTTTTTGGGATGCTTGATATTAAGCAGAAAAGTCTCCAAAAACCTTTCGCTTTGAGGTCACATTTTCTTGACATTTTCGTACAAATGAGTTGCCGACGACGTCAAAGCACAAACGAAAAATGTCAATTCCAGAAAAGTGATATTCTTTGAAATAAAGTTGACGTACTCGATTACATATTTTGAACGGATATTAAAACATTAAGTACACCGATTGCCACTAGTGGACAACACCTTGATGTGAACTAAATATAATCATCCAAGACATATTTAACTTATACAATAATATCGAATATTTAAAAATGGATTGATTAAGTCTCTGGTAGAAATGTGTGCATTACAAGCATTTAAAAAGTCTTCCTCCGGTCCTTAATTAATATTGTCTTCCAGAAGAAGACGTATGTGCAAGGGTTTTTTGATAATATTATTAACAACCAAAATAATTTACCACTAGGCACTGAATCTACATGACAGTTCGCCTCGATGAATATAATTACCGAGATAATTACATTATAAAACTATAACACAATCTCACAATCGTCATGCGAAAGTAATGAAAGTTTTATTAGATTTTTTTAAGTTGTTTATGTTGCGACTATTACTAAAACAAAACATCGAAAACCGTATTTGATACAAAATAACAAAGAACAACAGCAACCACATTAAATGCTATTATTTGTTTTCTTCTCTATCTATTACATGTCTTCTCTACTTACAGACGGATAGATTGTTAGTTTATTTTTTATTATTCGGTTGAAGAGTTCTGTAACCTATAAATCTACTTATATGTAATCAGCAATACATTATATAAGTATATTTCGAGCTAAATGAGCAATCCTTACAAAAAGATAGTATCAAATTTCCAATACGGTTATAATGTTTTGGCGTGCAGACATTTCTTAGAAAGTCATTGGAAACCAGAGCTTTAGGAATTGCTCCAAAGAAAATTACGATTAAAAACAGCATGTGTTTATAAAATCAATATCTTCCTTAGTACAAATAGTATTTTTCTACAAATTCTAACAAAAGATTTTGTTCTGGAATGAATGGAAATGAATAATAGTTACAAAAGGGTTCAAAATCTGTTGTTATAATACAATTTTGTTTGAAAAAAGCAAGCCGTTTACTTGCAAGAGCTTATTTAAGCGTTTCCAGTGAATTCAATAAAGAAAAAAAATCAGATAAGAAAAAAATTTATTTTCTTACAAAGCAGATGCCCGTGATAAGGTTTTATTTATGCGTTGTCGCGAAAGATTTACACCAAGCAACATGTGACATACTTGATTTAGTGTCAGGGTAGTGATTTTCAGAAAATCTATAAAAATACCTGTAACTTCTAAACAACTGCATAATGACACGTGGTTATCGATTGGAAATGAGTTAATCTACTATCACTTTTCGATATTTTATTTAAATTTGTTACCTATTATTAATTCTTTTGTAGGTATTTATCTCTATATTGTATCATACTTTGTTGAATTATAAGAAATACTAGTCCTTAGAAAAATACATGTGGAAGTATTAGTGTTAATGTTTTATTTCATAAACTAAAATACTGTTTTTGTCTCTACTGTACATTTGATTTTGGGCAGATGGGCTCCTCTTGACCAGGTCATCAAATTGCAACATATATTTTTTAAATTCGTTTAGGCCTATGCTTTATGAATGTCGAACTTAATCAATATCTTACCTACATATATGTGAAGCATTAAATAGCGATCGTATGGCTCAGAAATAATATATATAATATATTCGTTATTCGAATACATTAAAACGAATAATATTCGGAAACGAATAAACCAACGATATTTACCTTCGAATAATATATATTTTCAAATTTTATTTCTTTTTGAATATCTAATATTTGTTTTTTAATAATACCCCTATTCGAATACACAATTTTAAATGGTAAATTTACTATTTCCCATGCATAAAGTGACCATATTTAAATTGTGATAATGGGGGACACTTTTAAGATACCATAAGATAAGTTTTTTATAAACACCACATAACGTATCGAAACAACCACCTGGAATGATAGTATCTATACAAGGTCGCTACAAAGTATGGAACCAACAGGATATTTCAGGTTCTGTTCGACCGATTTTTTGAAAATTGTGCTTGGGCCTATGGGCAATTAAAATGCATTTTCTGGTGTTGTTTCAACTCCGTGTCAGCTCTCGTTTCCGAGATATGGGCGCAAGTTGCATTTTTTAACAGGAAGCGTATCTTTTAAAATGATATATTTTCACACTTGTGCAATTTATTGCTTCCGAGTTGAGAAAAGTGTGATAACAAACTTGGGTCTTGCAAAAAACTTCGTGATAAAATCCATAGATATTCGTTATCGCTAAGTAAGAACACAAACTCCAGGTGTCTCCATTTTCCTCGTGACTGGTGATAATTTTCATTTCCTTTGTTATTTGTAATCGCAATGCCTCAGTTAACTGAACATGATCGCATCGAAATTTTGATGATGATCGCTTATGGAGATAGAAGGTGAAGTTATTCGGAAGTAGTTGCACTCTACAATGCAATTTCTGAAGATCGTGCCAGATTATTAAAATATTGCAGTTTTTTTTACGAAACCGGCGACGTTAAAAATCGTCAAAGACCAGGACATCCAAAAGTTGCTACAAGTGAAGAAAGTAGCTTGAATGTCCTTTTAGATGTGCAAGAGAATCCCAAGTGTTTCGTACAACAGCGTGCTCTCACTCACCATATTAGCAGATCTGTTCAAAAAATTTTGAAAAAAGAGAAGTTTCGCCCATACAAAATTCACTTATTAGAAGACGATTTCGATCGTAGGATAGAATTTTGCGAAACAATTATGAACATGAACATTTCAATTTGGATTATGTTTTCTGATGAAGCGACCTTTTTGCTCAATGGTAATGTGAATAGACATAATTGCAGATATTGGTCCAACACAAATCCACATTGGATGGAACAAGTCCACAAACCACACCCTCAGAAAGTAAATGTCTGGTGTGGTATGGGTGAACACCTTATTGGGACTATTTTCATCAATGGAATTTTTTTCCCTAATCGTGAAAATGCTGCTGAATAGATATGCTTTCAGCAAAATGGTGCACCGTCCCATTTTGCAGTCAACGTTCGTGGATATTTGAATGCGATATTTCCAGACAGAATAGAATGCCCAGCACGTTCCTTTGATCTGCCGCCGCTTGATTTTTTCTGTTTTCCTGTTAGTGTAAGTTTGAAAAAATACAGTATTTTTTCAGTATTTTTTCACGAAATCTAGTTTTTCTTTTTTACTTTTTAGGTAACATCAGTCAAGGAAAACGGTAATACCTGGCTTTTTTGTCCATTTTAGCTACAAAGAAAATTGTTTTCATTCTTATCGTTCTTTGTCAGGCTCAATTACTGTATTTACACTTTTCCCAACTCTTCTGAGTAAATTCTACAAGTGTGATACATTTTTGAAATCATGAAAAAATATCTTTTTCAATAAAGTGCCTTTTGACCCCCCTTCCCATTAAAAAAATGCAACTTGCGCCCGTATCTCGGAAATGAAAACTGACACGGAGTTTAAAAAATTTGAGAAAATTCATTTTAATTACCCATAGGCCCATGTACAATTTCAGAAAAATCGGTCGAACATAACCTGAAATATCCTGCTGGTTCCATACTTTGTAGCGACCCTGTATATATCAACTAACTAAAAAAATCTACACATACTTTTCTGAGATGTAAATTTTATCGAAAGTTCGTTATTATCTTTTATGTTAGCAAAAAAACTTAATCGTAAGTTTAATTTTGTAATGGCCTGAACGTTGGCACTTGTAATTGAGATTTTTCTTCTGTTCGCGATTTATTTATGGCCAACAATGGACAATAATAAGTACGAGTATACGAATAGGAAACGTTGTGGGGGACAACCTCACTTTACCATTGCATGCATTGTGCAATGTACCTAAACTAAGATATTCCATTTATTCTGTCTCTGTAAGAAGAGTACGTTTATTCGTTTTCTAACAAAACGACTACTATAAACAAATATATTCGGTTTACTACATATTCGAATAACGAATACCTACAAGGTTTACAAATTCTGAAGGCACTACTCTTACTCTAACGTTTGTGAACAGCAGCTCTTATTTTCCGACGTTTTTTAAAATGCTTCAAATTAACTTGTTCGAATTTGCTTTCCGTGATATTAGAAATGGCGGAGGCGCTTATTACGGAGATGAGCTATTTAACAAACAATGAATCTTTTTAAAATCTCTACCAGACACATTCACGATGTTGTGAGAGGAGTAAAATGTGRAGATCCACGTGGTGTCGCCACGCCCCATWGCGTACTATACATTCCTGTGAGGTGGGGMCGCGGTTGTTGTGACGGCGTTTTATAGAATCAATACCCCGWTCTACACCTACAGMCGCGGACCGACGCCACCTAAAAAAGAACGTATCGACCTAAGAATAAAAATCCTGATAAAAAATCACGAATAAAAAGAGATTACAAAGGTGACGCTAGCTGGTTCTTCGGGAGGCCGTACATTACCAGATTCAGAATCAAACCTTTTGTAGGGGTTGAGGGGGGTCGATGAGTACATGTGGTTTACGCACAACCAAAAAAAGTGATCTATAATCACGCCGCTTTGTTTTGGCCCGTTCGCAGATCCAAACACATGATAATAGGGAGGGAAACCTCGTACCGGTTCGCGTACCTGTGCTGACCAGCGAAGTGTTAATTGTGGAGTCCACGAAGAAACAAAAACTTAACTAACTAGATGTACATTCTATTTAAAAATCTGTGAGTAAAATGTGCAGTACAACACGAGGATTAAATTTGTAAATGTTGATATTTAAAACTGTCCATTATATTCATTGTTTTACATTCGAAAAACATTATTAATTTTATTAGTTCCGATTGTTTTCAGTACGTTCTCATTAATGCTAGATATTTCTTTCCTTTATTTACTTACAGCAGAGGTATACCTTTCTGGTTATCCTTTTGATCAACAGGATCTGGCAAAAACATGTGGTCCACGAACAGAAAAACCGTGCTTACTCTGCATGGACAGTTTGTAACAAGTTCATGTAAACGGTTTTCTCACGAATGTTCACAAATTAACTCACAGATACTCACAACGCGGTTACAAAACACKAACAGCGTAGTAAACGATCATCCACCATGCTTCGGACGCCTCTACCTCAACGAATGTTTGTTTCTCAATKGCGCTTCACCACTGGATCTACTGTCTCTCTCTCGTTCTGTGACCTGCAATACGGATGAATTTTTTTGGACTGCGCCGGATAAATGTACATGCGGCATGAGTATATTATGGCATCTGGAAGGATCAGACATCTCCCGCTGAATGTCTGACAAATACTCCGTATCTGCTTAGACGTATAAAATAGAATAAAAGCGATGAAAATTGTTTTCATGCCTATCTGCGCAATCGCAACAAACTACAACACGTTTTTCTAGACAAGGACGTCCTGCTATATTCGCTATTCGGTTGGATAACCAGCAACACAAAATATTATTTTGAAGAAGRGTTTTAAAAAGAATACGACAGCGCCATCTAGCGAAAACTGCCTATACCAGACCTCGTCGTACCCTACTTGTTAAAAGGAAACCATCAACACGTTGAACTCGCGCGTCATTGCCAGTCAGTGCTGCCACACCTACCGCTAAATTTTAAATTTTTCGTAATCAACCTACCGCTCTACCGTTATTCGTCAACAATTTGCTACACAAACAGTTGATAAAAATATTGTTTGGTAGAAACCAACATTGTATTGCAATTTTTTAGAGAAAGAAACGATTTTTTGAAATGTTATATTAAATGCGCCACTTAGGGACAAAGTTAGGTACTTCATAATATTTAACCTCAAGATTCTAACATGATTAATTTCCAAGATACGGCGGCTGTCCAGCCTTAACTGATCACCCTGTATAATAATAGTGTCCCATAATTTCAACAATGCAATAACGTACAGATTTTCATTTAAAATACAAAAATTGGACGCAGAAGATCAAAACTGCAACAACCAATACAAATAATAATAAATAAAGGACTTTGTTTTTGTACTTTCTCTCCATAGAAATAATGAAGAAGCAATACAATACAATACAAAACAATGCCATGCTAAAGATAATAAATAACTATATATATTTATTTTACTAGCCGGTTTGTATCAGTTGTTTATTATTTTTATAATTGTTGTTTATTAAAAAAAAAACATCAAGTTGCTGATGACTGATATAACATTTTTAATAAATATCAACTGTTAACTTTAAAAAAGGGTAAGTATTTTTTCAAAAATATCTGCTTTTTTGGGCCTTGTCAACAAAAAAAAAGATACTCTTTGTTCATGTGGCTAAAATCTACCCTTCTTGAGAAAATTGCAGTTGAATATTAGAATTCACATTTTCACTGCTTAACTAAATAATATTGTTTTTATTGAATTGGCCGTAATAAATAATAAAAGTGTGTTTGATGTCACTGTTGCATTGACTATTTGACAATACTTTACATTATTTGTTGCAAAAATTCTGAAAAAATAATAATGGAATATTCATATAAATTGAGTATGTCAGCCTACTCATTTATATAAATATCTCATTATTATTATTTCAAAGTTTTTATAAATTTTTGTCAAAATGTCAGTTACATTGACATTCATATCTAACACAGATTTATTATTTATCACGGCCAATTTGATAAAAACAAAATGATTTAGTTCAGCAGTGAAAATGTGAATTTTAACATTTTCTCGGATAGGGTTCATTTTAGGCGCATGAACATAAGATGAATTTTACTCCATCAAAAATTTTCTGCATTCTGACAATTTTTAATATTCTAAAGCTTTCTGTTCTTTTATTTTGTACCTGCTTGGTTGCCGTGTCTGTTTTTACTTGTTTTTATATTGTATAATTTAAAATTTTTCGTAATCAATCTACCGCTCTACCGTTATTCGTCAACAATTTCATGCTGTTTTAATTTGCTGTACAAACAGTTGATAAAAATATTGTTTGGTAGAAACCAACATTGTATTGCAATTTTTTAGAGAAAGAAACGATTTTATATTGTTCCGATGTGAAATGTTTAAACATACATGTATTTGAAATACTGTTACTATTATTTATTATTATTATTATGCATTTCACATTTTTAATCATAAAGCTGACGATCATCCTAGATTGCAGAACAAAGACAACAACCTCTTTTTGAGTTTATTCAATTATAATTAAATAAAATCAATTTTTCACATACTACTGCAGACAAAAGCGTTATATGTCTTTATTTATTGCACAGCTGGACAATTACAATTTTATTGCCCTAAACACAATCAATCCTAACATGCCATGAAATGAACTTATGTTAAAACGTATTCGTAGTATTCTACTATTACTAAAACACAATCAGGTTTTATGGTTCCTACACCCTCAGTTTATGGTTTTTGTCCAAGTCGTTCGTGCTTTTCTATAAACCTAAAACAAAGGACCTACTGTTATTAAAACTAAACCCATTTTTAATTCCGAGAGATTACAACGTGATATCGTTTGACGCAAACATTTAAGTGGGCAATAAAAACTCATAAGAAATTTAAAACGTTTGGGAATGCTCGTGTTGCAGCATGCAGAAATGTGAGCACCATGAGTGCATAAAATATTTTACAACCGTTTGTCAAAAGCCTTTTTTAAAAAACAGTTAGTGTCAAGATTGCCAGTTTTGGCGCATTTCGTCCTTTATTATTAACATACACATTACAAACAATGTAGTATGTCATCTAAGTACATCAGCTTTTGTACGTGGTTAAGGTTTTGTTCCACTTCAAACTTCAAACAAATATACGAGTATATACAGTTTTCATTTCAGCATTAGGTATGCAGGCATTACGTTTACTGAAATAACTAGCAAAGCGCTAAATAAGTGATTTTTGTTAATTTTGTAATGAACTGGGGTGGCAGCGTATAGCTCCGCCTTGTTTATCCACGTCAAAGTATTAAAAAGGCTGAATGGAACGCTGTTTTACCTTTTACATCTTATTTTTCTTTCATTGCATTGTGTAAATTGCACTATTTGTCTAAAGCAAAACTGAATTTTTATTAAAAATAAGAACAGCAACACTATCTTTATTTCAGATAGGTATCAAACATATATCAATTTTCAGACAATCTTAATGTTACAAGAATTCATTTGTTGATATCTATGACACATGAAACATTGTGCACCTAATATTAATTCGCTTTTGTTTTCTATCTAAATGGGGAAACACTCCCGTCAAAAATAGAGAGATAATTTCCATTACGATAATCACCCAGTTTACAATGTCTTTGTCAGATAAATTTATATTAAGATTATAATTGGGAAACAAATAAATTTGCCCATCATATTTCTAAATATCAGATATTATGTAATAACAATAAATAGTAATTTTGGGAAAAATTTAAATAAAATAATTACTTTCGCGAATAGTGCATTTCTCTCGAGAGAATTCTAATCAAATTCCGCCATAATTGTAAGGTATTTGCAGTATTTAAGTTTAAATTAGCTAAGTATTAGTGCCGCCACATACTATTTTTCACAAGATTACAGGTAAATCTCCAAAATAATGTCATGCAGATGCTTGATATCGGGGTGAATGGGTTATCGTTAGTTAAACCGGCCACAAACCATCAAGCTTTGCTAACTAACTTAGTATTTGTTTTAGTTTGAACATTAGTAACTTGTATAATTTACCATGCTCACCCAATTGATGGATTTATTTGAAATCTAAAACAAAAATATTTCGAGTAAAAGGAGTAGCGATAAATGAATGCGACATACTTATACAAGGTGGTACAAGGGACAAATATGCATTTTTTTAAATATTGCCATTAATTTTTATGCGATGGGGGAATCGTGCGCACCTAAGGCTTTGCTGTTGGGACCAAATCGTTACAGTTAATGCAGTGAAATATATTCTAATATAAGCGTCAAACAGTGTAGTTTAATTATGTAAGGTAAGATACGACCTGACTTGTGATTTTGATTATAAATGGAACTCTAAGCGATACACATATAGACATATTTTTTAAAATCATGCTTAAAGATTTGCAACAAATTGGTAATTTGAAGTGTTACCAGTTTCTTATTAAAATTTTAACCATGGTTTTTAGTACTTTAATTCCATTGTTCAAAGACGATAACTAGACCACTTAGTGTATTTCCGAAAACGTTAACTTTTTGACGTTATTCTTTTTTTTTGCTTATAATTTTATAATTAAAATCCGACGCAAAAAGCTACAAGTTCTATTTTTGTTTGATTTGGTGTTCGAAAGTTGAACGCTATTAATTTGTTCTATGTTTATAATTGCATTGATTGCTAGTTTTTCTGCTGAATCGCGAATTAAACCATAATTAGTTTTTATATCATTTTTTTCGATTGTACAGAGATATGATGTTCTTTACCTTATATACTTCTATTTTTTGCAAAAACCCTTTTGCTTTTTTTGTTATTGTTTATTCTTTAACGTCTACTTATATTAGTTTAAAACAGTTTTAGTTCATACATTTTTGTCAGTCAGTACACTGCGTTTCTTTAAAGATATAGGCGGCTATGGAAGTAAAAATTGCAAACAGATAACTAATGCATCTGTCAAATTTAAATTTGTTTTTTTAAGTTTGAGTATATCACTGTAAGAGCTAAGAAAAATAAAAGAAATATACAATATAACATAAATGTATTAAATCAACAAAAAAAATAAACACAAAATAGAAAAACATATTTATATTTATTGCTAATGCTGCTCAAAATGTTGCCCGCTATGCTCGAAACTTAATGCACATATGGTAGAGAGGGCTTCTATTGAGTTAAATAAATACATAGGACTAAGAGGTAGTTCTTCAAAGGTTCGCCTAGTAAATTCATTAACTCCTCTAGCGTTTCGTGCGGTCTTTGATAAACAATATTTTTTATATATATCCTCCTAGAAAATAACCCAAAATAGATAAATCTGGAGGTCTACGACCCCCCACTGATTTAGAAAGTGTTGATTTAAGTAGTCCCTAACTAAATCTACATTGTGGCAAAGTGCTCCATTTTGATGAAAATAAATATCCCTCAACTTTGCAAGAGGAATGTTGTCTAACAGTTTCGGGAAACAGGTATTTAATATATCTAAGTATCTTTGGGTATTTAGAATACCGTTAAAAAAGTGATTAATCAATATCTCCGTCAAAACAAAACATGATACATTGAAGTCAAACCTTCCTGGGCATTGTGGCGTTATATTGACATGCTGATTCTCTACTGACCAATGACGGACGTTATTACAGTTGAAAATACCATCACAACTTATGTAGCACTCTTTAGACCAAATAATGTTCCTTCCAAAATTGTTATGATTGCGAATATTAGTACCAATTGCAAAATGCGGTTCGTCTTTCAGAGCCACCGGGATGTAATTGATGTATTATCTTTGTTTTATATGGGATATATTTATTTTTGAACGTGTTTTTGATATCCCAACTTCTTTTTCTATTTGTCTAACAGATGTTTTCGGGTTTGTCTCTACCATTTCTATAACATGTGTTAGATCATTTTCGTCATTTTCTTTTTCATAAACTTTCAGTCGAGGTTTTCCATTTGATCCATAAGATAGTAACTTATTTTATCAGGAAACCTTACACAGATCAAAGCAAATGTATAAAAATACTAGCTAATACCGCATACCTTTCTAAATATACTGCAGCTTGGTCGGTATTAAATCTACGCTTATAAAATATACCGATCATATTTAATCGTCCTATATATTCAAATCTGGCGTTAGCCATTGTTTCAGTATTTATTTATCAGCACTCATGCTTTCGTAGATTACTAAATAAATAACTTATGTTTTGTATTCTCAAACTTTAGATGTATTCGTCATCTGTTTGCAATTTTTACTTCTACGGCCGCCTACATTTTTTCACCCCTACATAATACCTTCACTAAATTTTAAAAAGTGGCTGTAATTTTATGACATATTTTTGATGGAGTCATAGTCAACTATGGTTACTATTTATAAAAACACACACAAGTTTGGTCTATATCTCAAAAAGTGTTTGCAATATAAAAAAACCCTGTACTTATTCATTTACTATCCCGCAAATGAATGAAAAATAGTGAAACTAATTAATTGTGAAATACACTTTTGAATGACGTATTATAAGATGGGTCGTTCCATTTAAGATTTTTGAAGGGGTGTCTCTCCCGCTAATCCATTAATAAACTTATTTCAAAAGTAGTCGCCTTGCAAACTAAAGTTTACCTATTTTTTTTATTTTTTTTAAATTTTTCCTCTGTTGGTGTGCTGTTTCAAAAAATACGCATGAATAGTGTGGTTTGTTACTTAAGTGTTAGGTGCGTGGAGCACAAAACTGTATTCTTTATTTCGATTTTTGTTTTATCTATATTAGAATAAGGTTATATGGAGGGTGTAGAAATCAATCGCTTCAAAATGGGTTTACGACGGACCCGTGCCGTGACCATAAATGTACACATCTTTTCTTCTCCCGCAAACGGTTCCAGTGTCGTACTGACAATGATAATCCTATTTAGAAATCGAATTTGTGCCACCATTTAGAGCCGCTTTAGATATGAATTTGCACAACATTTGCGTGAACATTTTTGCTATCTTACCTGTACAGGTACTTGTTTACCACGATTTACCCAGAATTTATAGGAAAATGCTCAAACCTCAATAAAATGAATGGGCATATCCAAGTTCGACCGTCACTGCAAAAATAATCCCTTCTTTCTAAAATTCCCTTTAACTCTTKTCTCAATAAAATGGATAGCAAGTAGAGCAATTAGAAACAAAATACATTTAGTTGACAACCGATCGTCTTACGTGAGAGTTATGCTTTGACATTTTTGTGCTAATTCGAAGTGAATTTCTTTCGTCAACACGTTTCGTCCATTGGAAAATGCAGAAGAAGCTGGCCCTTCTCACTAGCCGCAAGAGATAGACGAAGCAAGCGAGAACGAAAAACTACTGTCAAAGAAAAAGAGGCGTCATTTGCATCCAGACGCTCAAGAAATAGTAATGAATGTGTATCAAGGTTTGATCAAGATGGGGCATGTACTAAACCGGTTAAAGTTACAGGTGATTATTAAATCTACTATTATTAAATAGTACCTTATACATCCATTAAAAATATTAGAAAAAATTATATACGAGAGAAAAAGGTGGACAAAAAAAGTTCACGACATTCAGTGAAAGTGTAGGTATATAAATAAGGAAGGTTTTATACGATATGTATAATTGAAACAAAAATTAAATGATTCAGGATAGGATATTGGAAGTTGTGACGAAACATTTAGGCTATACTTAAGAAGTTTTGGTTTTAATTACAAAATGCTTGACAAAAGAAGGGCCATTATGGAATCACCACGTTCGAAAAAATTGAGATCCGAATACGTGATTACTGATACGATTACTGATGGTACAATAAATTGCGGTTTAAATACACCCCCTTCCCACGGCAAAAGAATTATTATTCTGCAAGCGGATGAAAGTAATGGATGGGCTCAAAACGGACTTCTTTTGTCAGCAAGGAATATAAAAAATTGTTCTGCTGACTATCTTCAGGACATGGATGCTTCACTGTTTGAGACTTGGTTTACGGAACAGTTGTTGCCATTTCTACCTCCTAACAGCGTAATAGTAATGGATAACGCAAAATATCATTCAAAACAATCGAATAAGAAACCGTGTCTAGCTACTAGAAAACATGACATTATCGATTATATGACCAAAAAAACTTGTTGGATAAAATTAAAAATCTTAATATTCCTGCTCAATACAGGATTGATGAAATCGCGAAGAAGAAGGACACGCCATGTTGAGACTGCCTCCTTACTACAGTGTTCTCAATCCAATTGAACGAATTTGGAGTGATCTAAAACGAGGAATTAGAAGACAATAATTCTCATAATTTAAGTGCTATTGTGGTGGACGTTATTAGGAACGAAGTTGACAAGATTAGTGCTGAAAAGTGAGTAAACTGTGAAAAACATTTAATCAACATTGAAAACTCGCATCTATCTCCAAGTGTGAACAGTTTGATCATTGATTTAAATTCTGATTTAGACAGTGACAGTGAATTTTTCGAAAACATTTGTGATAGAGATTTAGAATAATTATAAAATTATTCTCCATGAGAGTCCGGTTCTAAAGCGATGCCTGTTGCTCCGTTTCGGCATCAGCTAAAGGGACCTCAAGTAGTAAGTAAGCCCTCATTATTGAAGTACTGAGGCCATATAACCTTAGGAAACTGGGAATACAATACAGTTCCAATATTCGTAGTTTATGATTCCGATTCCGAATCTGCTAGAAAACACGGTACAAGAACGGTTCCGCTTACACGAAACCGACGATGACTTGGATAGGTTTATTTGTGCAGACACTGTATGATGAAAAGATTTATATTTACAAAAATATATGTCACCGTAAAATTATGCAACAATAGGAATATGTACACATAAATACTGCTCTGTATAAAAATATAAGGATATAAATAGATATTTAAATAATGAAACGTTTAAGAGCCGCGAATACGCGATTTTAGTTAAAGCTAAAGCGTCTTTTGATTAGGTACATACAACAGATTTTTTTTAAAGTTCTGGCAAGACACGCGAATAAAAAGTATAAGGCAACAGATGCATGACTAAAACCGGAGCTAGACTATCGTCGTATCTTTAGTAGGACCTCTCCTTCCGGCAGCTTTTTCATGAACGTCCAGGCTTCTATGCGAGACATACACGACACATCCACGCCGTTGATGGCCTGTAGCTCATCACCTGGTTTGAGCTTCCCGCATTTTTCTGCAGCTCCACCTACAAACACGTCAAAATCGTTTACGCGGTCTGAACTGCCGGTAATTATTCTTACCTGTGAATATTTTCTTTACGACTAACGGAAGATCACCTGCCGGCGAATCATGCCCGCCCTCGACACTAAATCCCAAGCCAGCCATGTCTTTGACCAATGTCACTTCATCATGCTTTTTGTCAGCGCTTGGTAATGGACTTGCTGCTGCAAATAGAAAAAGATGAGTTTGATGCAGGATGCTGTGGATTAGAACACATACCGGAAGGTCGAGTCTTCGCTGCTGGTTTTGCGTTTTCGATCTTAGGTTTACGATCATCAGACTTCGAGGTTGTTTGGCATGCTACTATCGTAACTTCCGACGTACTCTTCTGCAAAGAAAAGGAATTTTATGGTCGTCTTTATTGGTAAAATATAATATGATGTGTAAAAACCCCATAAAACTTTTTTTATAAACTGCGGATATCATGTAGTCTGTGTGATTTCACCATCAAAAACTTCAGTACATACATTGGAGCTAATGAAAAGCGATTTAAGTTATGTCGATTTGTTTTGTTTAACAACGTGAATTAATTAATTCCATGCTTAAAAACAGATATTTCTAGACTTCTCTAGGGCATATAACCATAGAATTCGCAGTTAGCAAAGAGGTCTCTTATCGCCGTAGCGTTCACCAAAAGAAGAAACCTTCAACACCTGATGGCACCGAAACTCAGCACGTACCGCTAAAAACTGAGGAGTAACGCTAGATATTGGGATGACTTTTCAAGTCTCATCTGGAGAGAATTACCAGTAAAGCAACAAAAGCTGTATGGACCTGCAGGTGCATGGCAGGAGAAACGTGAGAATTGAAACCAAAAATGGTTTAACCATTCAGACTGCTTATCGCTGATGGGGTATAGAAGCAAGTCATAACATCATGCTAGCAAGGTCAAGGATCATATAACATACCGATGGTTCAAAAACAAAGAATGGAACTGAGACAGGAGTATACAATATTCAAGATTGCGATAGCGTAAACTTGGACAGTCTTGCAACTATCTTCAAAGCAGAAGTCGTGGCAATCACAGCATGTGTCAGAGCAAGGATACCATATGCTCCAAGGTGATAAATGAATGTCTAGATGCGCTTCATGTTTTGGGAGCACACCACGGAGAAAGGATGTCGCTATTTAAAGAAACATTTATCTAGAACTGGTGTAGCAAATGGTGCTAATATCTCAAAATTCTGTTAAAATATCTAAGGAGGAATTGAAAAAGATGAAGGGAAAACTTCTTCAGTTAAGAAAAAGATGCGAACCTTCAGTAGAGTTGTCACAATTATTCTCATTTGAAGAACTTCGGCAAGCTATTTGCGCTCTGAAAGCCCGCAAACGTGCTGGTTTTGATGGTATTTGCCCAGAATTCTTGAAAAACTTGGGGCCGAATGCTTTAAAATGGTTGTTATTGTTCTATATTAATATTTTAGATACATGTACCCTTCCAAGTTTGTTTCAGAAAACAAAGGTGATTGCTGTCTTAAAGCCTGGAAAATCTCCAAATCAAGCAGGAAGTTACCGACCCATTTCCCTTCTAAGTATCTGCTACAAGTTACTATAGAAATTACTCTACCAGAGAATAGGACTACTATTGAAGACTCACTCCCGTAGGAACAAGTAGGTTTTAGGAAGAACAGAAATTGCTTCGACCACGTCTTGGCTCCATCAACGCATGCTGAAGTTGGTTTCCAGAAGCGATTGAAAACTGGAGTAGTGTTCACAGACTTATCGGCGGCCTACGATACTGCTTGGAAAGATGGATTGATCCTCAAACTATTTAATACCCACAAATGTGGAAAGATTGTGAAGCTTATTGAACGAATGTTGTTCTAACTTCAATTCAAAGTGTTTCTGGGAGGGAAAAGTAGCAAATTCAGGATTTTGAATAATATTCTTCCACAAGGATCGGTTCTGTCGCCGATTCTTTTCAACCTTTACATAAGTGACCTTCCAGAAAACTTGTGTATGCAGACGACATGGTATTGGCTTTGCAATATAAAGACTTTTCTGTCCTTGAACAAAACCTTTCAAGAGACATCGAGATCCGTTGAAGACAGAAGTTTTCATCTCAACAATCACCAAAAGACAAAACAACTTCTAGTTATGTCAAATAACATAATTCTTAAACATAACTTCTCGCCAAAATGCCTTGGAGTTATCCTAGATACGTCTCTAACGTATGTATCTATTCTGGATAGAGCGCAAATGCGAGATCTCTTATCTCTGAATAAAAATATTTTTTCCTTTCAACGCTTTTATAAAAGTAAATTTGACAGAACTGTGTAATGTGTTAATGATTTTTATAAGAATCTATATATACGGAGGAGAATAAAGCTCCGTTCCATATTCTACGTGAATGCCCTATACTTAGGGAGAAAAGGAGGAGATTGCACAAGAACCCATTGACTGAATTCTGAAAGTTAAGAATACATGATTAATCGGGTAACATACCTCTTAAATGATTGGGGTGGCACAGCACCATACCGTATGAAATAATAATAACAATACTAAGCAGCGACATCCTCAAAAGCGGCTAGAAGTTATTGGATAACGTTTCTATGGACATGATTGGAAGAATTACATTTGAACATGATCGGGCGCCATCATATGTTTGTCATATGGCAGCACATTATTTAAATTAATGTTTTCGTCGCTGGAATGACTGAAATTGACAGAATGTAGTAGCGTCCCTATATTTAATCCCTTTGGAATGTTTAGTGCCTGAATAGGCTTTCGAACTACACCAACGTATTTCTAAGATCGATTTTCGGCGGGGACTTTTCATTTTAAGAATGATCTAAGCTTTTTATAAACCGATTTGCTAGAATTGAAAACTCCACTTCAGAAAAGAACAAACCTCTGATTTTAGTTGGATAGCACACGTCCCCAATTCGCTATGGATATTAGAACAGATCTAAACCGGAAATGTCTCCAATTAGAGATGAATTAATTCAGTAAATTAGCTATTTATGAACCGAGCATGATATTCTTTAGAGTGCTACATTTACAATCACAGAATGAGTGGATTTGGGCAGCAAGATGACATTTTGAAGAAATCCCGCAACTAACCCTTTCTACATTGATTTTATTAATACAACAACAATAAAGGATTAATTTGTTATACTAGTTTTGTCACAAATATTTTTTCTTATAACAATCCGTCTGCGTCGCGGGATGTCCTATATATAGGGTGAGCCAAATAACTTCTATAGCTCCATAATTGTTGAAAATACAAAAAAACTGTTTTATACAAAAGCCCTTTGACGCTTTAAGTGCTGCACTTTGGAAATCAACGTCGGTTAATTCCTGACGAAGTTGAATTCGACAGAGATGGTAATTATGCGTTTTATGTAAGTACTATTGTTCGAAAGACCACTCCTAGTAAATTCTTGAGACCAACAAATTCTACCTGTACTCCCCAAGAACAAAATGATATAGTAACTGCCATTGACTTTGTGCAGTATGATCGCAAAACAGTGACAAATTGGAGCCATGTTTTTGTATACTTTTACATCATGTGTCGAAGACAATCTTTTGATGCGGAGTAACATCTATTATAACGTTATCATTTCAGCTCATATTCCATGTTAAAAATGAACATCGACTGCTTAAACCAGTGGTTCCCAAATTTTTTTCGTTGCATTCGAAAAATCAGTAGGTATCCGCGTAACTACTAGCAAAACATCCATTTTGACCACTGTTTTATAAAATTTTAACCACATTATTCAATGCTTCCAACAACTCGGAAAGACTAGCCAAAGGAGAGAAGCAAAAAAGATATGTTGAAGACGCACGGGAAACATTTTCAAGAGGCACAATAACCACGACTGTGTGAATGGAGACTTTTTTAATGCCTGGTTGGAAAAATGGTACTACAGCGTTTGAAGTCCTAGGCAACGTTTCCTACCACTCAAAATTGAAAGAAAAGTGTCTTGACTAAATCACAAATAACTGGTGATTAAATTTAAATAAAATAAAAATAAAACACTTGCTTTTAATCCTACTTCCAAATTTATTTGTGGCAAATCCAAATGCTAGAATTTCAACTACTACCCGGCCTTCTTCATTATTTACACAAGCAAAACCAAACAAAAACTGAAAACAACAAAGAGCAATCAAACATAACGTAAGTATATACCTAAATTCAGTGGTGTGAGAAAATATTTGTTTATATTAATATATTTGTTTAAATAAAGCTAATGAACAAAGAAAGTTTGATTTTCACATGTAAATCACAGAGAGAATATTGTGCAAGACAGTTATGATACGAAGCTATTTGTATTGTTTCTTGTGCGCTTGACAAGATTTGTATTTTCTTTAGAGTACCAAAATGCTCACGGTTCTCATTCTATCTATACAAGTTTAAACGTGATTTACATTTTTTTTGCGAACATTGTGATATGGAGTAATGATTTTTAAAATATGTGGAATAACCACACATTGACATACTTTAGAGTACAAAACCTGACAGAACTAAAGACAAAGTTAGTATACCTTCTCTGAAAACAACTTTAGGTTTTAGTTCTCAAAATTCCATTCAATGGTTATAGAACTATGAAAGATGACAAGACTGTATAAAATTAACTTTGCTTGTCTTGTAGTAACTAAAAGCATTCGATTTTTATTAGATCAGTAATTCTGCTGGCGAAAGATATGCTTTGAGAGACTAAAAATTTCTACCAGCAAACTCCTGCAATACGCACTTTATATTCTAAAAAAAATAAGCTCCTATTTATAAGGCATAGATTACTGTACATTCTTATCCATAAGTAATTTTAAAGTGTACTCACTTTTAATATGGCAACTGATTCTTCATGGGTGAGTCCTTTCATGCTGTGACCGTTTATCGACAGGATTCTGTCACCCTTTTGAAGCTGACCGTCTCTATGGGCTACACTATTGTTGCGAACCTTATGCACCTGTAACCACACAGAACATCAGACTGGGTACTAAAGTATACATTTTACCACTCACCGATATTTCCTTTATCTCATAATCGGTACCACCTGCGAGCGTAATGCCTACACTACCACCAGGAATTTCGGGCCGTAAAACCACGACTTTTACATTCTTCTTCGCAATCGGCTCACCTATTTCGTCCAGTACAGTTTTAATTAACACCTCCGGATCCTGAAATGAAAGGATGTTAGCTGAATTCGGATGTAACACAGTGGCAAAGATCTAGTTACTTCTTTAGGCTGAATCTTCTCGTTTGTGGCGACGGGAGATTTGATGGGGCTTCTGGTATCTATGGTTTCCTTCGAAATTCTTCTCTTAGCCGTTGGAAGCTTTGATGGTTCTTTTAGTACTGGTGGAGGAGCTAATTTTTCGAAGTTTTTCTTCAAGTCGTTCACGCTTGCAGTTCGCACATTTGCTGATAAACACCTAGGCAAGGCACTGATAGAGGAAATTTTCTTGTCGAGCAAGTGATTAGTAGCTTCTATTGGCAACACACGTTCTTTCTTGATCACTGCTTGTTGATGACTGGAGGTTTCATTTGACAACAATTTGGATTTGGGGGTAGCAACGTCGTTAGCGATGGGCACGGTAATTCCGTTCAGTCTTTCTTCAACGCGTGGTTGGTCAACCACTGTGACCTCTTTTTTGTCACCGGCAGGGCATTGATTGTCATCGTTTGGCTTTGGGTGGTTCTCATCCGCTCCGTGGTGTTTGTCTTCGTCGAATTTCCGCTGTATCAGGGGAGAGCCGGCCTTCAGGTCCCTGCCACTGCGGCATTTGGCCGATGCTAAAATATTTTTTCGGTTGATTGCTTCGACACTCTGCGGCTTCAGTAGGCGACGGTTTAGGCTATCGTATTTGCTGGTGACTTGTGATTCTTGCTGGAAACCGGTTCTGCGTTGCCGGTCAGCCAGATCGGCCTCGAGCATATTGCACGTCCTGGAGGAGAAGTGTAAATGGTTCGGCGAGGCTGGGGGCGAACTTCGCGAAATGTAACTGGACTGACTCGAACTCACTGCTGAGTCGTTATCGCTCTCGTCTTCCGATCGCCCGATGTCATCCTTTCCATGTTGAAGGGTCGTACGCGGCGCGCCGGTCAGCTTGAGCTCCGGTGAACTGCTGTTGTACTCGAAACTGCAGTCGGATCGCGTTGGCGATGTTATACTTTCCAAGGATTTGGGGGCGTCGTTCACGGAGAGACTCGTGTCCGTGGCATTCTTCGGCTTCTCTGTGAGCAACTCGATACGGGGATTGTCCACTTTGCCACCTTCTGTTGAACTTTTTCGCGTCTTTTCTCCATTGCTGCTGTAGACTTGCAAACTTTTTCTCTTAAAAGCTGGGGAGTATTTTGGAATCACATTTGGAGGTGGAGTCCACTGTGGTACTTCTACAAAACACGGCGTTGACACTTGAGGCTTTAGTTCGCGCGGTGGAGCTTTTATGCCATTAGCTAAGGGGATAACGGTAGAGCTATTAGTCTTGATCTCTGGTATGTCAACAACGGGACGAGCGGATACATCGGTTTCTGCTGCATGTTCCGGAATGACCAGGCCTTTCAGTTTAGACAGCCCACGTTTTCGTTGTTCTACTAGCAGGCTCCACCGGTCTGAACCATTCCTCCTATCCGATATGGTAGACATGTCGCTCAGACTTTGTGAACGGGTATGTAATCGCGTTGTAACTGGATTCTCGGGATTGACAGCTTTGTTTGTGTGAAACAGATCTTTACTTTTACAATCACTAGAGAGCAGCGGCGGATCATTCAAGGAACTTTTTAGATTATCGAGAGACATCACAGATTTGGACATGGTTTTGCTATTGCTTAAATCATTATCGCAGTATGCACTCGCGATCCCGTTAAACACGTCTTCGGTACTTTTGCACGCCTTTACTCCAGAGCTGCTGTTCAACTGCTGGTTAGAGAAGATCGCTATTTTATCACGAACACTGCAAGAACTCTGATAATCTCTACTGCTCGTTACCTCCCAACGCCTCTTAGACGCTGGGAATTCATCACTGAAGTCGGTTGGGGCGGTTTTTTCTATAGGCTGGGTCTCTTGGTAATCGGGAAACTCATGCCCATCCGGCGGCTGGCGAGAATAGGTTGGGGGGGCATCCATATTACTGTCAGTTTCTGTAAACAAATGGATTCATAGTCGTCAAAGACTTTGTTTTTCGTAAAAAGGTTACCATTTGTTCTTTGGACGTTGTTGGTTTCTAACTGGGCCTCTTGGACATCCCTTGTGGCGTGTTCATCTGAAAACAGACGGTAATGGTATAATAACAAAATAAAGACCTGACAAAAAAATACAAGCGAATGCCGACTTCGGTTTGCAATAAATTACGCGTGGGTCCATGAAAATTTGCGACCGGTGCATGAATAGTGCACGAACTAATGCAATCACTTTCACGGTGCATACAATGGGAGCTGCTGGCTGCTCGAACAAATGGCAACTTTAAAACCGAAGGCTACTAAGGTCGGCAGCGGGCAAGTGGGCTGTGTCTGTAAAAGAACGAATCGAACGCGTTCTCTTTAGAGCTTGCATTCTGGCACTCATGGTCGGATTCACCCCCACAAAATCCATATATACCATCGTTCCGCTTCAAGGTGTCGCTGCACTTCTCAATGGACTTAAATAATAATTTCGTCCTGCTCGTGAAACCAAACAATAAAATAGTACACCTTCGCAGTTTCTGCMAAGTAACCTTACGACCGCCATAAATGCCATGCTTAAAATACCAAGCTGGCATATTTTACCGTTTTCGATTTTTATGGCTCAGTTTACACGGTTTTTCCACCCACAAAGGCTTTAAAATCGCGCGTTATAGCATATTCAATTCTGGTACGGCAGCGATAACAATCAGGATACGTGCGCGGTAATCAACGCTAAATTTTATACGCGTTTGACCTGCGTTATTTATTATTCGTAGAAATTTCAAAACGGTAACGCAATGCATTTAATTAAAATGACAGTCACAAACCGCTTTACATAATGTTCCTGGGCACACCGTATCGACAGTGACACATACAGGGACAACTCCCACGTTTTGTAAACGGATCCGAAACACACAACTTTACATGAAACCGAAGTAGCGTTACTTCTTCCAAGCCGTTTCTTTTCGGTTACGAATTTATTGAAAGCATGGTCATCACGCATGCCGCATTGTGAAACTAATGAATTAACAGAAAACGTAATCCGGCACGCGCTTGTAAACATTTCTTGTACCGCACAAAACAGTTCTTTGTGAGACAATTTGCGAAGGATTGCTGGCAAAACACCTAACTACACAAACTTGGACGATCCTGTTACATTCTTGTTACACCTTCAAATGCACGCACTAGATACAGGTGTTACTTTCATGGAGCAAGAGGCTGCTTGCTAAAATTGATCATCAATCTTTGTTGAATATCGTGGTATTGCAATAAAACACTAATAAGTAATGCCAAGTGATAACCCCTTCTAACGAKAAGATTACTCATTTTCGCTTTGTACKAACATGTCATATTACACCAAAGGAACTGTTGGAGAATCACGTCAGCTCACTGACTCACTTGATGAAACCACKCTGTTCAAATGCAAATGAATGACACTGCCGCAGATTAGATAAATATTACACACGAAAATGCCAAAAATGGTAACCAGAAGGGGCGCGCTTTGTTTGCCGTACGTGTGCGAAAAAACACCATCCTGCGACGCGATCAGCTTCCAAAAAAATGAACAGTTCACTTACACGTTTTAGTTTAAAGCCATCACACAAAAAAGTGTAGGTCCTATCGGCGTCTGCAGTGCGCTCCCATTGCAGCTCCAGAAAGTTGCAAAAGCACGCACGTTGTTACGCGATTGTGCAGTGACGACGACCTAGAGCCAACTGAGCTAAACTGGAGGTGCGGTAGACGCGCCGCGGCTGCTGCCGGTCAAAATTCTAGCATAAACACACAGAACAGAAAGGAACTTTGTCACCAGATGCATCCGCAAAACGGCACTCCGCAGAGCCGAACCGAAAGACACGTCCTGCTGCAAGAGCGGTCCGGCGGCGGTCACCGGAGGAATGCCGAAAATTTCGATTAGCATTAGCGCTGCTTTCCTCCAATCTTGGATGCTGTTTAGCTATAAGTTTGAGCCGATTTGTTCGAATAACTGGAATAAAAGGCACTTATGAAGTCAGGTTAATGAAACTAGCGAATATTGGTGAAGCGAGAGGGCAGCATCGGGTCAGTGGACGTAAAGTCAAGGGCAGCTGCTTGTGGATCGCGCGCGTTGTCGCTGCGCTCTTGCAACAAACAGATTTAGCGCAAATATCGTAAACTGTACATCTGCTTTGATCACAGCTCGCCTTCAGCACCACTGTCAACCTGGCAGTTATGATTTAATCACGACCTCAAAAATATGCTTGTGTAGGTGAATTTCTCGTTTATGGAACGGTACTGGCTCGCAAAAACTACATTCTCAAATACCTCTTAAGTACAGTTTACCCGTAATTTTATTTACATGTTTGTAACAAATCCTCAAAATTAAACTTTTTAGAAATCCTGGAAATATACAAAATTGTACCCGGTCGCTACAAAGTGTGGAACCAGCAGGATATTTCAGGTTCTGTTCGACCGATTTTTCGGAAATTGTGCATGGGCCTATGGGTAATTAAAATGCATTTTCTGGAATTTTTTCAACTCCGTATCAGCTTTCGTTTCCAAGATATGGGAAGGAGGCACATCACTGAAAAGGATATTTTTTCCTGATTTCAAAAATGTATCGCACTTACACATTTTATTGCTTCTGAGTTGAGAAAAGTGTGATAACAAACTTGGGTCTTGCAAAAAGCTTCGGGATAAAAACCATATTCGTTATCACTATAAGTAAGAACAAAAACTCCAGGTGTCTCAATTTTCCTCGTGACGTGATAATTTCAATTCACTTTGTTATTTGCAATCGCAATGCCTCAGTTAACTGAACATGATGGCATCAAATGATGATGATTGGTTATGGAGATAGAGGGCGAAGTCACTCGGAAGTACATTTCATGAAGATCGTGAAGCAATTGCCAGATCAACAGTTATTAAAACAATGCAACGTTTTGACGAAACCGGGGGTGTTAAAAATCGTCAAAAACGAGGACTTCCAAAGGTTGCTACGAGTGAGGAAAGTAGCTTGAATGTCCTTTTAGATGTACAAGAGAATCCCAAGTGTTCCGTACAAGAGCGTGCTCTCACTCACCATATTAGCAGAAGATCTATTCAGAAAATTTTGAAAAAAGAGAAGTTTCATCCATATAAAATTCACTTATAACAAGAATTGAGCGAAGATGATCTCGATGGTAGGATAGAATTTTGCGAAACTGCTATGAACATGATAGATGAAGATAAATTGGATTATGCTCTCTGATGAAGCCACTTTTTGCCTCATTGGTAATGTGAATAGACATAATTGCAGATATTGGTCGAACACAAAACCACATTGGATGGAACAAGTCCACACACAACACCCTCAGAAAGTGAATGTCTGGTATGGTTAATACCACATATTATTGGGCTTTTTTTTCATGGATGGAAATTTGAATGTGGTCTCAAATATTTACAGCTCTTGCGTGAACACGTTATACCAGAACTTATTCGCCTGTTCCCTAATTGTGAGAATGCTGCACGACCTTTTTGAACAGATATGGTTTCAGCAAGATGGTACACTGCCCCATTTTGCATTTTGCAGTCAACGTTCGTGAATATTTGAACGCGATATTTCCAGCCAGATGGATTGGTAGGCGCGGAGCGATAGAATGGTCAGCACTTTCCCCTGATCTGAAGCCGCTTGATTTTTTCTGTGTAGGTTCTGAAAAATCGTATTTATGCTGATCGGCCACATAATGCAGAAGATTTAAAAGGACGTATCAGGGCAGAAATTCAGAGCTTATCTTCAAATATGCTACAAAGAATATTAGAAAACTTTTACTCACGGCTGCATTACTGCCAGAAAGTAAATGGGGAACATTTTGGGCATCTTTTGTAAGGTAAAAATGAAAAATTCAGAAAAATCGATGGAACAGAACCTGACATATTTTGCTGGTTCCATACTTTGTAGCGACCCTGTAGATAACAGGAACTACTACAATTTTGAATGTTTTTTGTAGTTTTAGTTGTCCTATTCTAAATTCTTTATTTGATCATTGAATTCATGTTTGTGTTTTTAAGATGCATGCTACCTTTTTTGTTTGAAGTCAACATTGCTTATTCCGAATTTGACAACATCACTTTTAAATAAATTCTTCTGTATTTCTCAGTTTATGATAATGGCTTATATGAGCTGAAAGCTCTTTGCTAATTTCGTTATAAATAAAGTGGATATATTTGGACTTAGTGAAGAATTTTCTTTAAGAAGTAACTAATAAATCGTCCATCATCATGTTCATTTTTCTATCTTGTAGATTCCAAGACTACAAGGATTGGGCCTGTCCAGGTTGGTCCACATGAAGAACAGGGGCGGATTAACCACAGATCGGGATTGGACAAACATTCAAAATTGTGTAGATACAACCAAAAAATAAAAGAAAAAAGTTATTAAATAGCATCCAATGTAAATTTAACAGATAATTAGAAGTAATTAACTGTCCGAGCCAGCCCTGCTTCTTGTATTACGTGCTATAGGGAGAAAACAAATCTGCAGTCAGCCATCAGCTGAAGAGAGGTTTTTTCGACACTAAGAAGAATTTAAAGATTGTCTAAAAAATGACATTCATGACATTTGTGAAGATAAAATTGTAAATAGATAGGTATTAAAGCAAAGAAAAAGAAGTTAGGATTTTTTAATGTTCACCTTAGTTTAAATACCATAAGCATTTTTGTGTCATTCGAGCTTTTATTATCTAAGCAATTCAACCATTACGTGATTTTGCATAAAATTAATCGAAATGGGCACATTTGGAAAAACGATTATTCAGCATGTGCATAAATATGAGGTTCACAAATACATCCTCAAGTTTTTTACATATCAAAATATGCCGCTAGGAATATCATTGTCCCGCTTATTTGGAAATATAACAGCCAATGCAGGTACTAAATCGCATCACTTTATCTAAAAGTGCAAATCACAGATTTAAATTAATTGTTTAAGAATTGTAACTGTAATTATTACATTTGGGAGCCGACACTGTCAATGTATTTTTACAAAGTCAGCTTTTGATAGTATCAAAACGTTTATCAATTCTCGGTATATTGTATTGTTTCTGTTTTGTTCCTTTTTCCTCAAATAGTTTCGTTAAAAAAAGATTAAGATATGGTCAGACGACCAAAGAACAGCAGTCATAATAACAGTTGTTCAATCAAAAAAGTCATCAAGTTGTATATGATTTGTTCATGGACGAAGACGATTCGAAAAAGGAATGCGACTCCTTGCTACTACACAATCTGTCATTCAGTTTGATACATTTTTACATTTTAAACAGCCGGGTAAAATTCTGTTCATCACAGTTCTTGTCCGCAGACAGAAGGCTTCGAAATGTCTATTAATGAACGTAAACTCAAACAAGCAATCATTCGTTGTTCGGGTAGAAGAATTCACGAGAAACTTTCTGCTGGCCCGCATAGAATTTTTTTTATCATGATACTAGATTTTTTACTCAAACTGTGGCACATATCCGCTCAGTTTGACGATTACCAAACGACGTGTTTGCGAAAAAAAAAATTCTAACGGGCGCTTGCATGTACTAATATTTTTATGAAGCGACATACGTKCAAACATTAGGTTAACATTAAAAACGATTTGATGACTTTTCTTTCCGAGTTAAAATGACGTAAATAACGAAAAAGTTCAAAGCAATTCTGGACATAATCGTGAATGCAGCCAACATTAACAAAGGATGCAGAAACAGGTAAGCTCTAATTGATCCAGACATTGGCTATGAAGGCTTTCCAAAAATTAGTTATCTTTCAGAAAAATGCGCAGAAATTATATCACGCCAAGTTCTAGAGTTATTCAAAACTATTACAGAATGCTATGGTGTCGCGATAATTTCGAATCTACGGATTTATTATTTTAGGGTTGTAGACACTCCAAGAGTCCAGCACGTCATTTGTGGTACTAACAACATATTACTTTTAAAAAATGGCACCTAATAAACGGGCTCACAAAACTTTATCCCTTAAAGATAATTCAAACATAATTGATGACTTGAACTTCGGAATTTTGTTCCATACTTGTAGCTAGCGCTTTATCTCTAGTTTTTGTGGTTTGTTTGCATTGAATACTTTACTATTCAAACGTATTAATTTAAAATTTAATTAATTTCCCTTTGATTGTTGGCCCTCCAGTACCGACAATTCGATTTGAAGTGTATTTAGATTATTTTTCTTATCACTTCTGTTGAAATGTAATTTAGTTATGCAGCTAGCAATACGAATTTTAAGGATTGTACCCTTATTGTTTGTTATTTGTCGCCAATATTACGTCCACAAGCAGCCGGCAAGCAAAAGTCTAGAACCATTTGGTTGTTTTCTATATGTAAATCACTGTCAGTTGTAATACCATATAGAGCAAAGCGTGTCTAGTTAACACTCTAAAGTGTCAATTAGTTCCAATATATTTGGCGCACACTTCTCTTAAATCTGGTCAAGGCTATACGAAACAATTGTGTGTATAACGTTTATCGGCCACGTTTTCAAATGCACTTCAATTAATATTAATTTGTTTCTGTTTGAAACTAAGGCCGTATAAAATTATGCAGCAAAGACGGCATATGCCGCGCAAGACACGGTCAGCTTGTTTGGTTGCATACGCAACCGCTTAAAGGAAAGTATAAACAATAAACCCTTTGAATGATCTATATATGTATATCAATAATCAAGACTGTATTGCATATACGGTCATTGTGATTAGCCGTTAGTTGGTAAAGCAAACAATTATCTCAGCACTGACTTTCAGTTACCACTTGTTCTATTATTAGTACTATAACGTCATAAATATTGAACGATATAAATTAACAGTAGTAATTAATATTAATTTTGTGAAAGTTCTTGTGCAGTTCAGCACAGGAAAACGCGGAAATGTTGATGTAACGCTTTATGAAGAAAACTCGGGCAAATGAAGAAAGCGAACAAACGCAAGCTTTGTCTGGCTGATTTATTTAGATTAGTTCCAAAAAACGAAAGCTTAAACTTCACTTATTAGATTATATTGATACGCAGCCTTGAATTGCAGTGGAAAAAAAGAATAATTCATAAATATTTTCGAGGTACTAGGTAAAATAGGTTTTAAGTGAGCAGGGATATATTCTATGATTATCATGTGCATTCCTAAAGTAAAATGCCTCCTTTTTAAGATATTCAGGATAATATTGTAATGTCCAACGGTGCATGCTCGTAGAGCAATGGTTTTTTGGCCAGGAATAAAAGAATAGCATATAGAGATTGCGAGAAAGCCCAAGAGATGTTTGGACCAAAAGTTATTATTGCATATCAGCAATACGCATCTGAATATATACCACGTCATTTTGAAACACCCGGAATAAACATCAAAGAACTAAAATATTATGCTTTATCATCTTTAATTTCCCAAAGACCTTATACAGACAGCTGAAGGTATTTGGTATTTACCCCCTTGTCAAAGGAAAGTCGCAGGCTTTTTTTCAGTTTAAAATAGAGGTAATAAAATGCTCGTAAAATGCCATTCAGTAAATAAGCGCCATCGTTAGAAAAAATCGTAAGTATTTTCTTTCAAATGGCATAATAGGTATTGACAGCTACATAAAGTTACGACGCAATCTGAAGTGCCACTTTTTCAAACAATATAACAGGTGACAACAGCGCCAGTGTACAAAAAAATCAAAGGGTAGCCGCAAGCCGTAAACCGCAAATTTGCCGATAGTTTGTTACGCCACCTTTTCCTTCTACCTAAAGGTGTGCATAAAAGAGCTAGCAGTGCCGACTAATCAGTGGAGAAGGGATGGGTTCTTTCCAAGAACCAGCCACAAATCTATATAAATGATAGTATCGGTAATTTTACTGCATACTCCAAAAGTATACGAAATCCATCGAATTACCAAACATAGGTTTACCAACAAGCCAAATAAAATGATGCCAGAGTTGCAATTAAGTATATAATGTATAATAATGTGAAAATTTAAGCCAATTGATTGAAGGTAAGTACATACATACCCAAGAAAGAACAACATCAAATTGATTTAAGCAAGTATATATACATACTCAAGAAAGAAAAAAGATACTTAACCAACCTATCACCAAATAATTTGCACGCCAATAAGAGAATCCACAAGATAAAGAATTACGTAAGAAAGCAATTACGGATGTCTTCAAAATTGTTAGATGAGTTCTCTCCGAATGGAAGTATTTGTACTTACGAAACAGAATGGTAAGCAATCTACAACAATACCTATGGTAAAATGAATACCTACTTTCTAAACAAGTCCAATATTTTAAAACAGCTCACACTCTAATTTTAATGTTAGTTCCAGGTAAACAACATCCATAAAAAGGGTGTACTCATCCGATAGTGAATTCGTGCAATCTTGTGTTTTATATTAATGCAGAACATTAGTGGAAGGAGTAAGAAACTTAGTGGATGAAAAATTAAAAAGCTTAAAACAAGCAATTTAAAGTAGAAAACATGAAGCACTCCGGATGAAACTTGGGTGTTATTTGATACTCTTTCACCGACCAGCATAGCTTGGATTCGACTATAAGCATAAAGACCACTAAAATGAAGGATTAATAATTATATCAGAATAATCGCGATCAATCATATTAAAGGCTTGGAGTGACGTTTATTTTTCAGCTTTTCCCACTTTGTGCTAGATTAGGTGAATATCTATCAAGTATAAGTGCAACTTTGGTTTGCTAGTGTCTCAAGTAAAAAACTTCACTTAAATTCAAGCGATTTTTACACCTTTCGTCGAGTTGGATAGATATGTTCCATTTCCTCGACTATGTAGCGAGTTTAGAAACAAATTATATATGTTGAACTGCTTTCAAATTTGTGTTCTTGATATGTATAATAACTGCCGAAGCTCTAAAACTAATCAACATAGACATATCGATCGTATTAAAGAAGAACTGTTTTGTGCAAGAAGAATAATGTTATCTAGCTAATCTTTTTAACAATTTAATTGAATATTATGTACATAATTTAAGTTTTAGTGTCCTTGGCAAAATGTGGATTTATCAAACTGGATCAAATCCCTAGTTATCAGGCACGAATTGACGGTGCGACTAAAAGTATTGTAGATACATTTGGCGCTTTAAATATAAAACGATTGAGTAATCAAGTGATATTATTAATTAATTGATTTATCATCAGAGTTGAAAGTAAAATATTTTTTTTCAAATACTAAAAAGTACTTTTAAGTAAGTAGAAATTTAGATGGCAATGCCATCTGTCAGCATTACATTGACATGGACATGATGGCAAAGCCACCTAACTGTCATTACAGGGACTACTTCCTAAAGGAATTGACTTGTAGCCTGACAAGTTGGCATTTTACTTTTAAGTAAGTTCCAGTACATATTTTGGATACGTATAGGTATTTTAATTATTATATTATTTGAAGTTCTTTGCGATATCTCACTTAGTAAGTATTTAAAATACTTTTTTTAAAGTATTTAGTATTTGGTTTAAAAAAAGGATTTTAAACACGGAAGTATTTTGCAGCTATTGGTAATATCCTCGCGTACCGACTAGTATTTAAATACTTCAGTAGCTTATCGTGGGACCATTATAACAGAAGTATCATTTACATACCTATACCAACATTTCTGTTTAAAGTGAAAACTATTAATAGCTAACAGTGGTCAAATGATTTGGCTATATCCATTCTAGTATATATAACAGACTTCTTTGTACTTAAAGCCTTATGGGCTTTAATTTGTACAATTTACATGATCTCACATAGATAAATTATAATAAGTTTCCATAATTCTCTCAAATATTGATCACAATATGCTGCATCTAAAAAAATGATTATGTGAACTGCTAAGTTTTTGAAGTATTTGATCTACTACTTTCCTTTTTATCTTTTTTTGAAAAATGATATAGGTATGATATTCTTGGTTTTAATAATAATAACTGTATATTGAAGATTTTGAAACCTTACATGGTCTCTGGACGATCGAAAGCTGCAACAACTGACAGAAATAAGTTAGTTAAAACTTTCTGCAGAAATCAAGTCAAAGGGAAGCAATTTATTTCAGCTCGTTTTGGTACATTATATACGATAAAAATGTCAGTGGCTTTTTATTCACTATATTGCTGTTATCTAAGTATGTTTTGTAGTGTAACCTATTAGATATTTTATTTGTTACAAATAAACATTTTACACCCATGTCCCGACATACTACATGATTTTTTATCATTCGCCGAATGTAAGCGTATGATTATCGAATTATATAATAATATAGGTTCAATTCTTATATATGTAATGGATTAATTTGTAAATCACTCAATCTTTTATTACAGATGGTACTAGAAAACCCTTCTTTTAATTAGACTAGATCTTGCAAAGGGTATAACTACGGTGTGTTCTTTTTATACTTCAGGCATTAACCTTTAATTGGCGCAAATTTTACTGTACAAAAATAAAGTAATTTGAACTGTTACATATAGTAATCTATAAAATAATCATGTTTTCAAATTATATTAAAGTTAGAATTATTTTCAGCAATATGAAGTGATTAACTTGCTAGAAACTATCATGTCATATTATGTATTTGCTCTATACTATATTGGTAGCTTAAAAAATAATCTTCACACATCATGACAAGTGTTCAAAATAAGGGCCGTTTCCTTGGAAAGGTAAACATGGGTTTTGTATAAATATAGGTATTGCAGTATTCAGTTCCAAAATGCAGCAACAGTGTCAAAATCCTGACTTCAAAACCTATGGTTTATAAATAAAAGGTATACAATTTCGTACTACTATAAATCATTCTGAATAATTCTGCAAATTAATAGATTTTGTTTATAATTGCTTGTATAATTGTAGAGCAAGTACTGTGAGACAAATACATATAGTGAAGCGGTGCAAATGGCATAATATTATGTTGAAATTGACAGTGATTGAAGAAGTTAAAACGTACAAAGTAGAACAATCTCATTAATTGAAAAATGTGACATATCCTTCGGCAGTTCGCCTACATTTTTATTTGAAAGCTCTTATAGTTCAAATCTCAGAATCTTGTACAGGGTATATACCCTCTATAGCGAAATGATAGCATCAAAGTCTTTTTGCTAATTACTTTTTGTATATCAACGTATTTCCATAGTAGCGTATTTCTTTATTTTTTACGGCAATCGAACGATCTTTAGCGGACTTGTTTTGCTATGTTTATCCTTGAAATGACCCGGTGTTTATTTCATATTCTTTGATAACAACATTTTTGTGAAAAATCTTTTTCTTAAGCAAACGGCAAGAAGCGTTATCAAGGCAGGTTCTGCATGTGTCAATGCTGGTATTTGTTTATTTGGTAATGATTCTAAAAATAAAGATTTATTTAAGTGAGTAAAGTATTACCAGCATTAGAATTATCATCAAATGAACAAAAACCAATCTTGATACGTGCAAAAAAACAAAAGTGAAAACGTGTTGACATACAAAATCAAAAGTAGACCAATAAACGAAATTATGCAAAAAAACTTTTGTCAAAGACATTTATTTACAGAAATAAGCTTGTTATTCCATACTTTTGATTAACCCTGTATAATAATAGTGTAGCGGTTTTTCCGCATCGTTTACAACCTATAATTGCAATCTCTTGGGTCGGCAATGATTAATTTATCTTAGGTTACTCGTCCCATGTATTGAAAGCTTCAAGGTAGAAAAACGATAATAACAACGCCGTACAAGTATAGCTGAAGGCTCTGTTGCTAGTAGTGGAGAAAATGATTGGTTCGCAGATCTGACCTGTTTGGAATATAACACCTTTCTAGCGCGATCAGTTTCAAAATTCTGTCCGGTGTCATCAAATCTAATCTCGTTAACCTTTTCCCATAATGTTTTTGTATAAATAAATTCTGCATTCCACAAACTGTGCCGGTGAAAGCACCATCTAGCGCTGAACATGAAATGCTATATGTTTTGAGGAATGCAATCTAGCATCAGAAAAAAAGCTGAGGTTAACACACTTACTGCACGGTTCAAGTGAACAGCTCATTGTGATTTCTCTTAAACGCCGTATACGCTCCTGCTCTTTGCATATCAAATCGTGGAGTGTGACTTATTTGCAAAATCGACAGAAAATAGCGTATCTGGAGGCAACGTTCTTTAAATTAACAGAAAAACAATGCCTTTACGTGAATCCTTGCTTCTTGTCTAATCAACTGCTGTACAAATAGTTCTTTATGATAACGTGTGAGAGGTTACGGTTAATCTAAGCCTTTTTTGTTGAGATGCTGTTAGCGGCTGAATCAACATAACGAGAACAGGTAATAATCACCTGCAGCCAACAAAATGGGTCGGTATTCGCATGGGCATCCGATGCGACCTCACTGACCTAGTCAGCGCTCAACAGAATATACACCTGTATTTAAGAAGAGCTCGTACGTCAACTATGTATACACAAACTTACCTTCATCCTTTGTGGAAGCCTCTTTTTTGCAAATGTCAATATGGTCACTTTCCGTTTTGTCACAATCGGCGCTTTCAATAATTACAATGGGTGCATTTGGTGATCTGTGGAAAATAAATATTCTGAATGTAACTGCGGCAAGTTTTAGACCGCTTTGAATGTCAGTATTCAGTACCTTTGGGGGAAAAATTCTTGGTTGCCTTCTTCCTCGTCTTCTCCAATAGTCGCCAATTGGGACGAAGGACTCCAACCAAAACTGTAATAATCAACTTCTTCTCTCCAAAAATCGACGTTACATTGCTCTGCACCGTCGTAGCAATCCGCGGTGGCCTTTTCAGAGCAGTCACTCGAAACGCGCTTCTCGTTCTCCAAAAACATCCTCATAATTTCTATCGGTTCACTGGCAGAAAGTTTATTAGATTTTGGCACAAAATCCACTAACCTCGGCAAATCAGTCACTTCCTTGGTACAGTTACCGTTTTCGTCAGAATGTAGACCATTTTTGTTTTTTCTCGAGTGACGTCAATGATGTATTTTTCGCCCTGGGCGGTGGCGGTGGCGGTCGCTTGTCAGCGAGGTCGTTCTTTACAAATCCATTCATATTCATGGCAACATTTCTTTCCGAAAGACCGTTAACCATATGGTTATCGGTACCGTTAAGTTTTACTGGTGTCTCCGTCAACGTTTCAGCAACTTTTACAGTTTCATTGCCGTAACTTAAAGGCGCATCTTGGAAGCAAATCGGTGGTTGCAAGGCACTGTTTTCCTGGGTAGGGAATTTCTCCAAATCGGGAGGGCCGCGCTCAATAAATTCGCTAGATATAGGGATTTGAACGACTAGATAGTCCTCTCTTTCATCAAAGTCAACGTCGTCTTCGTAAAGATTAAGTTGGCTTAAATCCAAATGTCTTTGCATCGATGTAGGGGTAGAGGGCAAGCTGCCTGACAAGCTACTCCCTAGACGATCTACTACTGTAGAAATAGAGCTACCGGTATCATCTGATTCACTAAGACTGCAAGTGGATTCTTGCAGAAATAGGTCAGTGTACACTTCTGGGTCTGGGGGTCCTATACTGCCATCCGAGATGCGCCTGTCTCTCGTTGGCACTTCGGAAACATTACGTCTTCCGCTACTTCGCGGAGACTGGAAACGAGCATTTTTGTTTCCGCTGGCAATAGGCTCGTTAATAACGTGTCTTGTTGGAGGTGTAGGAGGGCAATTTTCTATAGTTTTTTCACCACTTGCTTTCGCGGATGCGTTAGTGCCATTGTCCTTGTAGAGCTTTCTAGGAATTTTTCTAGGTGGAACCGGTGGTGGAGGAGGCGGCGATCGCTTCTTCTCGGCACTTATGACTTGGGGTAGGTCATCTCCGTTGCCACAAGCGTTCACGTGCTTGATAAGCAATTTGATGACAACATTTGAATCTTTCAGACACCGGACGCAATCAATTCTGGTCATGCTGTTTACTGGTATAGAATCGATTTCGATCACTTCGTCCCCTTCCGCAAGTTTGCCCCATGAGCAACGCACGCGTGAAGCTGGGCTGTCTGGGGCACATGACTGAATGAACAGACGTTTTACGAATTCTGCCGCTTTGGTTCCACCTTCGAATTTCAACCCGAAACCCAGGCGTTCTCCTGGTAAACGATACACAAGGACTTCTTCTGAAACCTCGTTTGGAACTTCTTCGCCGATGGTTAGGACAGTAACGTATGGTGACAGCGTGCTGGTGTCATCAGATGATCCAGCTTCTTTAGTTACTGACGAAGTTTCTGAACCAACGGAAACAACTGTGACAAAATCGACGCTGTCTTGATTAAGTATTTTTGGCTCCATTTCAGTATGTTAATCATGTCGAAATGGAGATTTCGATGACTGACTGAAACAGTTTCTTTGCCTGAAAAATGTACGAGCCGGTCATATATTAGAAAAGGAGAGATTGGGTGTTAGTTTATTGATGAGTATGTTAAAGTAGGTAAATCGTATCGCTACATGATTGAACTTTTACTAGAAAGCGGAGGAACGCGCGAACAAAGTCAAGATTGTCAAACAATACATGCTGCAATTATGAGTGAAAAAGTGTTTGTTGCGTTCTAGATTCATGAATGCACGGTGGCTCAAATGTAGTTCAGCACACATATGACTTGCGGCATCCGAGGCCGCGATTGTTCTAACGGTATCTGTTTACAGGTGTGCGATGGGCCGGGGGCCCTGTAACATATTTCTCCAACCAGTGGCCCATTTCTTTAGCACAGGATCCCGACCATCACCATATGTCAAGGAAGATGCGTCTTACCCTGGACACCGCATCCCGGCCAGTACCGCAGCTCCTCTGGACGGCACACGAGCACAGATTATAAACAACTGTGCTAGCCTCCCACAGAGCCCGACTTGGAGCAGCTGACCTCGTGCGCGCCCGCGACTCTTCGCCGGGACCGACACGCACTCTACCTCTTAGCCTGGGGCGCGGACCGCATCAATAACTTGCTGGACGGGTAGCGGAATGTGCCACGGCACCCCAGCCAGCGACTGCTCCGCTACTCGGTGAAAGGTTCGTTCTGGGCGAACACCAGGAAGTAGCGCTCCTCCATTCCCGTGACCTCTAGCTGTCATAAATACGCGACGCTAGGAGCGCCGTCAGTAAAAGTCGACGTCCACAACGATCGAACTGGGCGCCCGCAGGAGGCGCTGGACAACTTCGCCGTCGCCGAAGAGTGTTACCGGTGGACGTCCACAACCCACTAGGTCAGCAAGTTTGCTGCTGCATGCAAGTATAAATGACCGCGCCAGATATAAAAATTTGGCATGCTGATAGCGTTGGTACAAATTCCATTCTTCGGCCATCCCCCCTCTACATTGCAAAGACGCGAGAGATATGTAGCCATGTCCAACAGATACCTGGAGTGAAAGACTGGTTGCCTGCTAAACATCGACATTCTGTTCTATTATTTATTGCGGTTTGTATAAAAATTAAAAGTTATACAATGTTAGTGTTATGTTGAAGATTTAAACGCTAGTCTTTGGAATATAATATTTTCTGCATAGCAGGAATGTATTCGTATCAAACAGCGGGCGCAACTCTTTCACGACGCTTCTTAGGAATCCTTCGCCCAATATGCAGAAGTACAGGACCAGACTTGATCTGTTTGAAAACGGATATGGCTTCCTGGTGAGATGCTCCATGTAAGGGCTTGCTGTTTACAGCCAGAATCTCATCACCTGCAAATTACGTTATAATTAGTGTTATATTAAATGGCGGATCTTATGACCAAAACCAAAAGTCTTTATTTTACAGAAATATACAAACCACTTATAACTTAATTCATCTACTAAACTTTAGCTGTCTTGTGTCCAAAATCTGCTACTCAAGCACACAAGATCTAATAAAGAAAAGCTATTTGGTCGAAGCTATTTAATCGCCTAGTTATTTTGTCTGAGGCTTAAAGATTATATCAAACAATTTACTTCACCCTTTCATTTTGGAGATATTTTACGAAATAAGTACAAGAAATTCCAAAGGATGTTCCTCTAAACATCAGGAAGCTAAAGCACCTGCACATTTTTCGGGACAAGCAACATTTGGACGGAAGGTTTCTAGGGCGTTGGATTGGTTGCGGTGGTCCTAATAATTGCCCTATAAGATTTCCAGACTTCACACCGCTGGAATATAACTGTATTTTTTCATTCGCATTTGTATCTATTAGGAAGTTCCACAATGCCACTTTTGTATAATGGGGCAAAGCAACACCGTCTTCAAATTTTGCCTCTTTTGCATAATGTTAATATGGTAGAACCTCCCAACGCATTTGTAGTCAGTTGGACAGTATGAGGTCGGATGTTTTATTGTGCACGAAAATGACACTACTGTTTGAATTGTTTCTCCTTTTTTAACAAAACTACTTGATTGAGCAAGTGAGAAATGTAATAGGCATTAATGATATTTAAAAAAATCGGACAAGAGAAGACTTAGAGTTGCGCAAAATGGTGAACACAAATTTCGTCGCGGGTGATTAAGGAATTTAAAAATGCATCATCTTTATCTTGATATCGCCTGAGAAGCTCATCACGTAGATGAAATTTACGTCGCTGCTTTTTTTCAATAGTCAGGAACCTTTTTGGTAATTTGTAATGTTAGTGACACTGCAAGCACAAAAATCCTTCTACTGTCAAGAATAAAGTCGTTTATCAGGTTAAAATTGGTTTGTGTTTTCGGCAAATTTTCGACCGTGTCGATCATTCAAATACCTAGGTTTTTGGTAAAGTGGATTATCCATTATTGTGCCTGACAATTTATAAATAAAAGTAACTGAAGTTACCACGATATTATGCCAAGAAAACCCATTGCAAGAACGTAAAGAAGTAATGGTCGCTAGGTATATATTGGAATCGATTATTGAACCCTTTCGCTACAACTGTCATATCTACACGCATTACCGAAGAACTAGGAGCGCCATATTATTTTTACTACTTTTACGTCTCTCGATTTAAACTTTAACAAGTATGGCGTTGGAATGACAGCCTTTTTAGTTTCATATACATAATAATTGTTGAATATGGCTTCGAAAAATCGTAGACCTCTTACTATAAAAATCTACAAGAAATTGTGGACAAATTATTCGAGGGCGATGATGATGACGACGCTATTTACTCTAGCGGTGTAAACGACGACGAAGAAGGAGAATTAGAAGCAGAAGATACTGAAGAAGTGTTAGAAGATAACACGTCTGACAATGAGCCCAATTCGGATGATATATGTGCGAACGGACGACCTACCTGACCTGACCTGACCTGACCTGACCTACCTAAGCCTTAAGTTTTTGTGTTTGACGAAACAAGTAGTGGTTGCAAATTAGATTTTAATTTTGATATTTATTTTTTACAGGCAATTCTACAGAATCAGATTTTTTAAAACTATTTTTTACATATGAATTCGTCGAACGCATAACGGAAGAATCTAATAAATACGCGTTCTACCTTGTAGAAAACGATAGAGATTTTGTGAAGAAAAATCGTTATTCTACTAATATAATATGAGAAGTTGAGGCTTCACGAATACTGGACAACAGATCCTTTGTTATCTACTCCCATTTTCACAAGAATCATGACAAGAGACATGCTCTATTTTATACCAAAAGGCATTTCATTTTTGTATTAATTGGCTACCTGATAATGGTGATAAACTCTACAAATTGAGACATGCTGTTGATTATTTAAGAATTGTATAATCTCGTAGTAAAGATAAATCCTCCTATTACTGATTTTCAGCTAAAAGTGGCTCGTCAAATTAAAAAAAAATATTCTAAGAATAATTTTTTTTATAAGACAGTGTTTTTCTTTATATTTGTTTATTAGCAGAAATAACTTTCAAGAGAGAATGTGTTATATGCTATATTTTTATTTGTAACAATGTGTTTTCTTTACGTGTGTTTGCTTATATTCAATACATAGTTGGTTCATTACATTAGTTGGCATACAGAATACCGTATTATATTAAGTAAAATTTTGTACACCCTGTATAACACGGTCTGTATTTTTCCTTTCGAAAAACAATTTTTCTGCAAACTTTTCGTCGTCATGTAGATTTCAATCCTCCAAAGAAATATTTTTGCCTTTTACCAAAATTTGCAGACTGGAGCACTTGGACCTTATATTAGTTGTGTTGTGTATTTCCGGTATACAAATATCCCATCCCTTAATATTTACGTTAAAAAAGAAGAATGTAGGGTGTTGGAGACACTTGTGGTTGGGTTCATTATGTGTATTTTCCATAAATAAAAACTTTTGGTTTCGTTTATCAATAGAATTTTACCTTCTTTGAGAGTGCCGCTATCTGCGGCTTGTCCGTTGGGAAATATTGTTTTAACGTAAATTCCTATGCTGCCCTTTGGGGAATCCCTGCCGCCGACTATGCTAAAGCCCAACGCCTTAAATCCGGGGCCCTTCTGGAAGGAAACCTGTCGAATCGTGAAGGCGCTACCTCCACCGCGAGGAAGCGTGCAAAATTTGCTTTCTTCCTCCTCCTCCTCTTCCTCCTCCTCTTCGAGCTCCTCAAGCCACTCCTGCACAAACATATAGTTAATTTACATCGAATGTAGTGATAAATGTTCCGTACCTGTCTATGTTCCTTGTTTATCCGGCCGTAGTCGTTTTGATTGACTTCCGGTCTTTGTTCGATGGTGGTAAACTCGTAATGGCTTTTAGACGGCGCTACTTTTACAGAGGAATGCGCCGTACCCGCCTTTTTGGCTATGTTTAAACTAGACTTCGTGTGCTCCTTTTGCGACTTCTTCGAGGGCGAATGAGACCTGGCGCGCTCTTGGTGCTTGCCGCTCAGTTTGGCCTTAGGAATTTTGCCGCTGGCGGCTTCTAAATTTAGTTTCGTTGCCTTTTCGATTGAGACCGTGCGTGGTGGCGGAACAGGAGCTTCGGAACTCCTGGACGACTGGGGGTTGTAGCGCATCAGCCCGTCCACCACCGACCATCGTCGGGGCGACGCGTTGAACGTCCTGGGACATGACGACACATCGTCGTAATCTGGTTCCGGTTCAAATGGAAGCGAATCGTACCCTTGACTATCACAGCTATGATAACCATAGTCGTTGATGGCGCTCGAATCAACGGAGCGCCTCGTGCGCGATCTACTTCGGTGGGTTTCAGCAGGTTTGCCAGCTGGTGCACTATCACAATCGTTGGGGGTCGATTCGGAATCCGAACTGATACCCGGGACCCTCCCGGAGTCGGGAGACGGTACGTAAAACGTGGGCTGCTCGTGGCTGAAGACTTCTTGAACCGAAAGCGCTCGTCTTTTCCTCAAGCCTACGTGGATCCTGTTCAGCTTGGATCTGAGAACTTCCTGGACCGAACCTTTCTTCGAGCTGGGCAGTCGCAGGGAAGAGCTGCCGTGWGGTGTACTGACTAGAATGTGCTTGTTTTGGCCTTCTATTAGGGCGTCTCTGCAAGGCTCCGGGTTGTTCTGTGCGCTGGAAGCCCTCAGCGATGCGCAACATCGTCGAAGACGACGCCACCTCTGGGAAATGCTCCCGTTCCAACTGCTCAAATCTACAACGATACAAGGCATTTGTGAGCTATGCTATGAAAGTGGATCAGTTGTGTTGTCTTTATACTAATATTTCTTGCTGTTTATCTTTGAGTGCAAACAGTTTTATCTGTTGCAAATTTACTCAAGTATAAAAATAATTCTTATTAAGGCTGCAATTAAAAAGTAATTATACACGTACGACGTATTGGGAAATTGAATATTTATGGAACGCAATCTCTCGATAGATGTAAATTCGCTGCAGTAAAACCTATCATCACTGTTTTGTTTAAACGGCTATATAACCTGGGTGGGATAGTAAGTATCGTTTGCCCAGGGTTATGCATAGAATGATAATGACAATACGGTTCTAGAGTGACTCACCTAATGAGTTATCCGTTTATTTACAAGTATTTTTAATGATAAAAACAAACCTTGGCGTCCGGAAAGCAAACGTTATCACAATATAAAATTGCGATACTACTTGCAGCGTTTGTCTGGGATAAAGCTCGTAGAGACTTACCGATTTCACCAAAAGGTTCGCACAGTATCATACTACACCGACAAATAAACGCATTCACGGCACCGACTGCCGTCAAAATACTCTGTTAAGGTCTACCGACACGCTCGATGCCCGTAAACAGTAAATCAGGACCGTATCGAAGAATACTTGCGGGCACCGCGCTGCTTTGGAAATTGAAGCTACCCCTCAGTCTGTATTAAACAAAATTAAATCCGGTATCTGAAGAATGCGTCACTCGATAATTGCTGCAGATGTACACGGAATTACAAAATATTGTTTATCTTGCTTTAGCGCGCTAAGACCGTAGAAAGAGTCGGTGGGAGACTCGTTGTTTGAATAAAAATTCTGGGATAGCGTAAGAACTGGTCAGTGGCGGCTCCGGAAAATTGTCTCTTAACATACAAGCATTTGAAAATTATGGGTGACTACATCAGTGCATCTAGGGAATTTACACTAAAAATTAAATGCAATACTTGAGTACAAACACAATTTATTCAAGTGGGTAAAACACTTAAATGAACCAACAAAACGCAATTGGTAGAATTTTATATCAACAATTCGTAATTCTGTGTTAAATATACTTATTTACTTTATAGCCCAGAATGAAGAGTAAATAATTACTTACAGTATCTTAAAAATTCCCTTGTATGCATAATCAATTTTGAGGTTTTAACATATGGATCGTCACAAGAGATCCAGTGGAAATGAAATTGCTTAATATGTGTTTCTACTTTTTAAGGGAATAATTTATTAAATAAATGCCGATCAGCTTAAAATATTTAAAAATACTCCGGCACGTCCATCTAAATTTTGAAATATCTTTATACACACTGGACCTAAGCACATTTTTAACTACTACTTGAGATATATTTGATATTGATCTTACTTTTTCGGTTCATTTTTATAATTAATCATTACTCCAAAGTCCAAAATCAAGATAGTAATGAACTTTTTCTTTCCAAATTCTTTCAGAACAAGCAAATGATAAAATAAAAATTATTATTTCCTTGTAAACTCAATCCTGGTATCTACTGTATAGTACAGGGTTTCTATAAATGACTCATGCAACGCGGGCGGCGTTGATTTCTGAATTCTTAGTGCCGCCTTTTCGTAACTGCTGCTAAGCTACAATAAGCAGTGCGGTAGTACTGAAGCTTGTAAATCAAGATACAGTCACGAAATTGATGGCTTTATAGAGATTTTCCAACAATTTACGCTTCTATTTTTCTTTCAAATGTTAGAAACAACAATAATTATTGGTATAGTAGGCTTGTGGTAATCTCTACAGTCTTCACCCTTGCATTCTGTAGTATAGCTAACGTTACTACCATTTAGTTTGTGAATTTTACCATTGCGGCAGGCTGAAAACATCTTTTAGTCTATCATAATACAATTATTTAACAAGCTTATTATAGCCACAACCTCACAAATACGTAACATAATCTAATAGTTATACAGCTCCGAAATGTGAACATGCTGCAACCTTAAAATTGATTATTGCACAAAACACTACAGAATATGTTGAAAATGCAAACTCCCGCGCGTTTTCTCATATTAAAATATATCAAATAATTCAACAATCGACGGATGACAAGTATACGTTAAAGCAATTGTTCACCTTCCTGAGAGGCGGCAAACCGATTTAATCGATAATTTTCATCGGCGCCCTGTATGCAGGAATCATTTATAGAAACCCTGTAGTAAAGTCACATAATACTGTTTGTATATTACATTAGTATTCTGTGGTAAAGTTATAAAGCAGCTCAATAATCTGTGGGCGGTAGATGGCGTATGGTCGTATTAAGGAAAACGAGTTCAATTCAGTTTGCGAGAAATGTTCGAGTATTTTCATTCCAAACTAACCAGTATTTATTATTTACATTGTTTCCATACTTTTTTTTGGTCTGTAAATGACTTTTTAACGTACATAGCCCCACAAAAATATCAGCAATGCAAGTGCGCATTAAAATCTAGAAAACTGACCAAAAAGCTCCCTAGCAAATGGAAAAAGAATCACAGTTTTGGACTGGAATTTTCTCGTGAATTCCTCCACTTTAGACGGAGTACGATGGCTCGTTTGAAACCCTTCGTATCCTTTTCTTTACGAAACAGCATCGTAAATTTGTCCTCGCCGGGAAGAAACTTAGCGAACTCTGTCAAATCGAATTTGAATAAATGACACTGACATATTATACTAATAGCAAGCAATAATAATCATAATCATAAGTAACTTGATGACTCTTTTAATCGAACAGCTGTTATATTTCTTCAATGAAAAATATAGCGCTTAAATTTAATCACATGTTCTGTGTACGCCACCTGCAAAAAATGCAAAACGAGAAGTTTAATCTTGAAAACCAGCGGATTTAAAGTTATATTCATCCTCGTTGTCTTGTAAATATAAAACAATACACTCCTTTGTCAGTTGTCAGTCCCGTAAACGATAATGGCTAAAATACGCGGTTTGATTAAAAAACAGGGTAATATTTTTCCCTCAATCTTTGGGACCGCCACTGGAACTAGCTATCTATTCAGTGCAAGAATACCAGCTCGAAGGTACTGATAGAGCACTGTGCCAATGTAAATAGCAGACGTACGTTCAATGACTCCCCCATTTACAGCAGGACGTGGTTATCTTCACTTACTTTCATAGAGCTTTCTCTGAACGCAGGGGTAGATAACTGGTAGCGTCCATCGTTTATAATTGAATAAAAAGTCAATCAACTCGCATTAACGACATAACAGGCGGTAATAATTCTATGCGGCTTTAAAAATTAACCGTMCCTCCTACGTTCCATTAGTGCACCAAGACGGTCACTCCATTGTTGGTCTCGTTCACTTTAGAAAACCGAAATACATATCAAAGTGCAAGAGATACGACAAAGAATTTGCGTGGCACATCGTTAGGTCGTAAGTACTTTCGGAATTCATCTGCCTGTCGTGTCTAGAGAGTCACTAGTTCCCACAGTATAATATTTAAATAGAATCGGTGTGAGAAACTTTACCTGAAACCATAGCGCGCTTTGAGGATCACCGTTCACTACCGACAGTCAACTGACGATGGCACAAACATCGAATTGTCCAATAAGCCAGGTTTATTAAAATATGAATAAGTATACAGTAGGATGGACAACCAAAGACAATTAGTCATTATAAATGGTTGCTCAATACCCGTATACCCATTCAAATCGATGCACACCTGTTTTTAGTGGAGACGATGGCTTGTTGGACATTCTAAACATAGAACCGATTGCTCAAGACGATTCCTTGAGTGAGTGGGCTGGGACGTGCCTTCTTTTTCGCACATTGCAACTAAATCAACAAGCGAAAAGACATATTACGACTCTACTAATAGGAAAGTACTAAAATGGTATGATTCCCGTAAGTTATTTAACATTCACGCCCTCGATATGTACCCGTATATATTAGGAGACGTTGAGGCGTTAGCGTATACTTGAGAAAGCAAAACGGCAACGTTTTTGTCTTTATTACTCCCGCCTGTACGAGCTCAGAGAAAAAAAACTTGTTTAAATTTGACCTTTACCTGTCGTTCTTTGTAAACCTAATATGGTCTATACAACACGATTTGATATTTCATTCCGGTCGTTAGTGCTATCGGCGGTGCTTTGTGTATCGATAGAGTTGAAATAAGACGCACTACTTTGGTCAAAATTAACTCGTTACATAACACTACTGTCCGTCTCTTCAGCGTTCGACTAGCCCGAAAACGTTACATCATCTTGCCTACTAGGTTTGGTGGACCAACAAAATAGTTTGAGACGAACTTTGTCGCGTTCAGTGAATTTTTTTAATACTTTCATTATTGTCTTAAAAATTACTAGCAACTATCTATCTTATAAACGTCAATGAGTGAAGTTGTAAAACATACACCCGAATTTCGACTCGTAGACAAGGGTGTCGCTCAAGGCTCAATACCTGGCCCACTTTCCTTGGTTTTGTCGACTACCGATGATTCCATAAATATAGTCTATGCTTGCTTTATGCGTGCAAACTCCTAACTACCTAATCCTCATGATATAAACACCAAATAAAAATTTTGACTATCCGTGTCACCGCATCAAACTGTAATATTTCAGTGATCATTTTCATAAGATGATTCAAGTGCTATTTAGTGATCGTAGTGAACTGTAGTGTTTTAATAATGGTGGATTGAATTAATACTGCTTTAGTTTGGTGTATTTCAGTCCGCATTTATCGAACTCACATATGTAACAATATTAAAAATTTCACAAAATCTTTCAAATAAAAGTTGTAATAAATCAAGCATCTACGCTATAAAGTTGTTTTACATTATACCGGGTGTCCCGCTTTGCTGAGCGTTAACACACTATATATAAAGGTCACCTTGTTAGCAATACACTTGTTTTATTTTCTCGGTTTCGTTGAAAATTTTGACATTTACAGTGCAGTGTAAAAACCCAACTAGCTCTAAAACTAAAAAGCGAAATGCAGGTTTTTATCCCTATACATTGAATGAAAAGATTTAAAAGTATCAAACAGTATACATTCACTAAAAGAATTCCTAATAAGAGAGTCAAAATTTTGTAGTCTTCGATCTTGGATAACTTGATTTTTTTAATGGAACAGTATATTTAATTCTACACATTAAATGCCTACTGAAATTTGGATGGTTTTTGTGAATATCAGGAAGGCATGTCAAACGACTGTCAATTGTTTACCGAAAATTATTAGATGGACAATGGCAGAAGCAAGTAGATCCCAAACAAGTCTGAAAAAATAATTTTGATCTCTTTCTTAGTACTACATTTGTACATTTAATACTTTTTATAAAATGTTTATAGCTAATACTTGAAGTGCTAATTTCTTTTGAATTTACTTACAATAATTCAATATATATAGAGTGCTTCTATAAATGATTCATGCAACGCGGGCGGCGTTCATTTCTGAATTCTTTGCGCCGCCCTTTTGTAACTGCTGCCAAACTATAATATGCACGGCGATAGTACTGGAGGTTGCAGATCAATGTCACCTCACAGCTCCGAAATGTGAGCTTTCTGCAACTTTGAAGTTAATTATCCCACAAAACACTACAGAATATGTTGAAAATACACATTCCCAGGCGTTTTCTATATTAAAATATATCAAATAATTCAACAGTCGACAGATGACAAGTAAGCATTAGTTGTGTTCACCTTCCTGAGAGGCGGCAAACTGATTTAATCGATAATTTCCACAAGCGCCCTGGATGCATGAATCATTTATAGAAACCCTGTATAATGTTGATTTATCGTCTCTTTGGTAAAAATGGCTAATAAAAAAATTACCAAGAGGCATCTTTTGCGCGACAGAATCTGGCGCCTTCGTTTTACACAAAAGGCCGGAACAACTGTCAAAAACCAACAAGCAAAGGTGATGTGATATTTATTAAATAATCCTGAAATGTACAGTCGTTAAAAATCTGTTTATGCCCTATTTAAAGTTAAAAACTGTATCTTTCTATCTTTTTTGAGAACTGAAATATGGGAAAAATTCTTTATTTTTGACAAGGAATTCATACATGCAAAAATTTACAGGCTGTTTTATTTAAAAATATCCTGGTTTAAGTAGGAAATGATGGATGTGTTCGTAAACTTCGGAAATGATCGAACATCACGGATCCTTCTCGAAAATCGTACTGCTCGAGACCCTAATTGCAGTGATCTGTCACTGATCACTGAATGGATTTAACCTACAAAGATCTTCAACGGCTAACGGAAGTCGTTGTTTGAACAAGGGATGTCCGCAAATCGGTTGAAGTCACTTTAATGACAAGGATTTATAATTCAAAGTAATTTTTCTGGGATTTTCCTGTATTTACGGACCTTAACGTGTAGTAGTTCGTAAAGCCACCGCTAGCTGACTTTTTTAAAATTTCCAAAAAAGGAAACCTCAAACTGTCCACGGCGAGAAAATGGTTTGATAATGCCCAAATAAAATGGGAAAATTAATTTTACGGCCTAGATAATTTGATTTTTTAATTTAAATCATGTTTTAGATGGAGCAGACATATATAGAAACATTTTTTTTCGATTTATTAAGACTACAAAAATGTAAATCACTTGTTGTTACTTCTAAATTGCTTCCAATTCTCTAATCAGTTTTGCGTAATTCGTATGCCATTCTTTGAACACCATTTGATGCTACTTTACAAACTGCAATGAAGATGTTTAGAGTAACCCTAAGGAGGTCAATTGTTTATCGCAGTATGATTATTATGTTCACATACGTATGTCCTTTACAGCAGCAGTAAACAGTGTGATATTGTCAGCTAGGCCGGCGTTTGTTGATAACAGTTCCGCTCGTAACGTTGAAATTACCTTCTGTACGTCTACATTGAGTGCCACTGAAGTCGTCCGAAGAGGCAATTTCCCTCCCAATTTCCGGTCTGCTGATTTTTCTCATAATAAATCTATATGGTACCTTGGCCAAACCGCATCAATACAAGAATGAAATGGCGACCTCGAAGTAACAAACAAAACAGCAAACCCAAGCACCGCGTAAACGAACACCGCAATGTTTTTTGCCGGCCTGACATTAACCTATCCTTCAGTTACAGTCTCGGCGTATCATATTTAGACGTTTCAGAAATAAACTCATTCTTTGATTCCGGCTTCTGTAACGGTGAAATATTAGAAACGGTTGTACAGTCTGTAAGATAAACGGAACACCAGGAGATTATATAAAACAATCGGAACATTACGCTTGTCTGCCTATGAGATCTCCAGTTTAAAAAAACGGAATCTGTATCCGCTATAGTAATAACTTCATCGGCTTTGGAATTTGTCACAGTTGTKATTCTTTTGTTAAATTTCGCTAGCAAGTAAATGATATCCACCTACAGAAGCCATCAAGCCAAAAATTTTTATKCTAACTGCGTGCGACATAAAAAATTAATTGTGTTTCAAACAAATCATCAGAACAGGCTTATTGTTTGGTATTAGTAAGGCGCTATAGAGGCAAATATTTGCAACCGCCCCAAAATGACAGTTCAAATGAGAACGTAAATGTATTGAAGGTGATGTGCCGCGTATATCTCTTACTATTTAAAAGAAATTATTTATTTAAATAAAGGCCTTACAGTGTGTGATGATTTTTGTGAAGGTGGATTAATCCTAGGAGTTGAAATATTCAAGAAAAAACAATTAAGCACTGATCTATATTATACATTCTCTCTCTCCAGCGACTGTCGTGGGTAGAAAATGGCGGTTCTGTATATCTGCCTTTATGGAGCTCTATTATTAGAAAATATTTGGAAAACCAGATCCAATAATTTGTGGATCTGCTAATGATTTTAAAATTAAGGATTGGATATGCGATACCTACAATAATATTCGATGAGTAATACTTATTGTTATTATTTTTTGTATATATATGAATTTTCCACCCCCGAATAATGTATAGGTAAGCAAAGTACGATAAAGTGTTAATGGAAAAATCATAATTTCAAATATGTAATGTAATGCTCTGAAGTACCAGCATCAGATGTATAGTGTAGATATGGTGGATCCAATATGTGCATATATGACAGAAGTGGAAAAACGATCACATATGGACTACTAAAGAAGAAAACATAGGCATACTGTTAGTCAGTTCCTAAACTACCAGTTGAAGAAGATGTCAAAAATCAAATTAGAAGAAATCTACCAAAAATTTTGCGATTACCTTCTAATTCTTGGCGGAAATGTGATTGTTTAATAAAAACTCTGAGTTTCAGGAAGACATGTTGATAATAGAGCTCCAGTGTATAGCTAATCATTTATCAACATGAAAAATGAGGGAGCTGGACAACATTGGAGACATTTTTTTAATTTATTATAAATATCGTGAGTAAGCACATAATTACCTAAGGTTTGTTATAGCATGAGCACAGTTGGAAATGATATGTAGAATTGTACAGTAAATGTCGCCGTGTTGAATTCTGTTTCTGTAAGATATAATTMTTCTCGWAAATAATKATTTATTACTGAAACGGAGTGTAGGCAGGCATCTACCCGAAAATTGATGTACCTATTTGAAAATTCGAAGCACGTTACAAATGATCCGTTTACCACAAATTGCGAGTTAAATTGCCGCTGCCTAAATTTGGAAGGACTAATGGACAGTAATTATGTGAAGAGCTATTCTAGCACTTGTTAACTTACACTGGTATGTATAACAAGGAGGTCAACGTTTATCGAAGTAAAACAAGACGTATTGATGTTATTAAAATTTCATTTGCGCATTACGATAATTTTAAGATTAAGCGTTGTAAACAAGTCATACGTCCTATATGTTTAGGGTTTCGATTTACTGAGGTATCTCGAATCTCGATGCTTCTGTTCTCATAAAAAGCTGATAACAGCAGCTGTAATGTAAAAGCAATCAAGTGGAATAATTGCTGAAAAGGTGTAATTAACAGTTTATGTCGTGAACATCCTTGGTCTCTAATTCTAATTCTTCGAAACGGACAAAATAGTATTTGGTCCGTAAACTGTTGCTTCTTAGTTCTTGATGGGCTGCACACATTCTTCAGCCCATACATAATGTATTATTTATGACGACGTGTTATTACGGTATTCTGACCGGAAGCTGGCATTATTCGATGTGGCTACTTCCCATTCTTCAGAATTAAAGCGTGATCACTATTAAACTGTTGCTGGTTTAAGACGTTTTATTTTTAAACGAAAGAGTTTGACGTCCGTTGCGAAAATGGAGTGAAAATACAAGTCTTTCGACAAAACAAATTGCGCAAATGTGTCAAACGACACAACGAACTGTTTAAAAATGCTTAAAACGAATCAGAGAAGTAGGAAAGAGCCGAACCGACTCGCGTACCTAACAGAAAATCAGTCGCATGTAATAAATATTAATAAGAAATGTAATATTGGAAGTTTCAAAAAGAAGAAATTCACAAAACGAACTTTAGACCAATATAATCGAGCGGTTCGAAGGGCAAAGCTTTTGTAAGTAAGTAAGTAAGTAGTTTATTAACGGATAACCATTTTACAAAAGAATAAATCATACAGTATGTAGTATACAAGATGGTACATACGATACATTCTAATTCCAATCCCAACTGAACATCAAAAGAAACCAACAAATAAAAAAAAACTACATGTGCAAGCTATATGCGAGGTACAAGCTGCCTCCTGATAGCAAAAAGGGACTGATGGAAGGGATCTATTAAGTGCGCTACAGAATTGTAATCACGTGGTAAGCGGAACAAGGGAGCAAAAAAAGAGTAGTTCGTGGAGTGATGCCMAATACGAAACAAATGAAATGAGCGTGACCTGTGATAAGTGAAGAAGTCGATACAAAACAGTAGTTTTGGACAGTCAACAGCACTAATAATCAATCTGCACAAAAAAGAAATTTCAGCAACAAAKCTTCTATGCTTTAGTACTTGGATGTTTAAAATATTCATCACAGCTGGATAATGAAATGTTTCACGCGCGATCGAGAGCCTGAAGCCACACTGTCTCAAGAATCTCCTCTGCACCTGCTCCAGTGCATCAATATCACAATCATAATATGGAGACCAAACCACACTAGCATATTCAAGGCCAGAACGAATCAGTGAACAGAAGAGCGTCCTAAAAGATCCTATCGAGAAATCAGCTGAATTTCTAATAAGGAAACCAAGATTTCTATATCCCGTTGAACATATTTTCATTAAATGTGTCTTAAAAGTTAACTTACTATCAAAGTAAACACCTAGGTCCCAAATGACCTCAACTCTACCAACCAATGCACCATTAACAGAATACTCAAATAATATATTAGATAAAAGTCTTGAGAACGTAATCACATAACATTTGTCTGTATTCAGAACCAAGCCATTAATCCTAGTCCATTCAAAAAACTATTGAGATCATCCTGAAGCCTACACTGATCTATTACAGAATTGCATGCCATAAAATTTTTTATATCATCAGCAAACATTAAGAAATTACAATACTTCACGGTATGCAAATCATTCACAAAGAGGTCAAACAAAATTGGACCACAATGAGACCCTTGTGGCACTCCAGAGGTCACATCTATACCCCTAGAAACATATTGATTTAACTTTACATATTGTGTTCTACCGTCTAGGAAGCTACCCAACCAAGACACCACTCCGTCCCCAAACCATATTGCTGCGAGTTTTGCTTTCAGCAAGGCATGACTAATCTTATCGAAAAATCAGTATACACACTATCTACTTCACACCTTTTGTAGAATTCATTCTGCAAAAATTCTGATAAACCAGCAGATTTGAAACAGTGGAACGACCCATTGAGAAGCTATGTTGCTCTGGTATGATATATCGTCTTACGGCCCATCCATTCTAGATTGATATAATTTTGTCAAATAACTTTGGCATTACAGATTGAATACACACCCCTCGATAGTTGGAAATATTTTCTCTGTCTCCAGATTTGTGAATTGGTATAAGACAACTATCCTTCCAATAAAGCGGAAATACACCTTGACGCAGTGACAATTGGAAAATCAAATGAAGAGGCTTGGACAAAGTAAAAATGCACTTTTTAATAAAAAATGGTGGTATTCCGTCAGGACCACTGGGTGTGCTTTGGTTCCAATGATTCGATATTCTCAAAAACGTCTTGCACGCTAATCATAAATTTGTCAAAGGTAACAACAATTTTGAAACCTATAATCAGGCAACACTTGTTCTACGTTGCTGTAAACTCCCGAAAAGAGCTTGGTAAACAGATCAGCTGTGCCTGGTCCATCTTCACTATGTTCACCTTGAAAAGACATATGAACAGGATAATCATTTTTCTTACGCAGTTTCTTTACATAAGTCCAAACAATCTAGGATTATTCTTAAAACCAACCAACTCCCTCCTTATAGAGAAAAACGACTCATGTCTAGTAATAGATGATAAAACTTATGTTAAAGCAAATTTTAAGTCATTGCCTGGTAATCAGTATTATTCTCGCGTTGGAGGGGCATCTTTAAATGAATCTGAGAGAGTGATAGAAATAACATATGGGAAGTAATTTGTCAATGCGGCTCAAGAAGCAAACCTTTTGTGAGCACCGTCACTATAAACACAGAAATCTATGTGGAGAAAGGTTATTACCTTTTAAAAAAACACAGGAATTCAGTATTGCTTTGGCCTGACTTGGCGACATCCCACTATTCGAAAAAGGCAGTGGAATGGTACTAAACCAATTTTGTGGAAGTGGTGCCAAAAACATGAACCCACCAAATTGTCCAATCGAAAAATATTGGGCTAATATCAAACGAAAGCACATTCAGAGGAGCCACTTCGCTTGCCGACTGATAATAAATGGATACGGTGTACCAAGCTAATCACGAGTGAGGCCGTGCAAAAGTCAATGTGCGGCATAAAAAGGAAAGTCAGAATTTTTAGTCGTCGAACATTAAAACGCTATTTTAGTTATTAATTAAGCTTAAGTTTCATCAATAAATTTTTATTTTCCTTCTTTAATCGAAGTTTTTTAATTATTATAATTTACAATGCCGACAATTTAGTAGTGATCACACTTTATTTGACGTTTTGTAATGTGGACTGGATTGCAACAAAGGGTTTTGAGCTCCTTGGAGCAGCGAACGGACGTATCAACGTCGAGTGTAAATGATCTCGGCAGGCTGGAATCGGGATTATTATCGCCACTTCCGCTTATTGCTTGAAATAATTCTGATCATTATCGTCGCGGGGTATGTGCGTGTTGCATTAATTAAATCGGCTAGTAGTTAATGGCAATAGTCGGCGGATCCTGTTTGCTTAAAAAAGTAATCGCGTTTTAACAACAGGATGCATGATGCAAATATATGTACGGAAAGGCTACCGTTTTATGGATATAATAATTTTTAATTAAGGCGGTTAGTTTCTTTCGAAATCGTTTCGGTTCTTTAATGAACGCCGAAATACTTAATGGCGTTCTCTTTCTGCGTCGTTTTAGCTAAAATTACGCTCGCTAATTTCGTGCGGCTAATGGGAAGGATACGTGCGAGCTTAATAAACACCGGTATTGCAGGGTTAATAACTTCAAACAACGAAGTTTATTTTAAGCACCGGCGTGCTGAAAGTGCTGCGAAGGAGCGCGTCCCGTTTTCTGCAACCAAGCAGCTCCACCAGATTAGATGGCGGCGAATTGTGATTTTACCTTTTCCGAAGGCCTTCTCGTTATTGCACAATGCTGGCGTCGGCAGCGAGTGGGTGCCGATGCTGTGCCTCAGGGGTGACATGCGGAGCAACCTGGGGGCATCTTCACCACCGTTGACACCCTCGGCGTTCAGCATGTCGTGCGCAGACTCAGAGTGGCGGAAGAGTACCATCTTCGATCATGGAGATGCGGGCACTACCGACGAACGTATCTTGTTATCACAGGGTCCGTGGTCGGTGCCATCGGCGTCTTTATATCGCAGTCCGCTGGCCGTGGCGCTCGCGAGGCGACTGGTGCAACGGCAGACGCCCCGGCGCTGCGCTATACTAATTCGCTCCGTAAACCGCCGATGACTGATACGCCGCCGGCTCGGAACGGAGGGATACATCCCGAACCCGAATAAAAGGTCCTGAAATAAACACGAGGAAGAGGGTGCACGCCGTACCCCCGTCGTTGCGCTTCCATTTCACCGTGCCGGCTGGTTCGGCCGCGACGTACGTCGGATGTAGCGGCTGACGCGTCGGAGGGTGGCTGGATTAGGGGCCCTCTCGGTGCAGGGGAGGCTACGTTCATTCACTGGACCCCGGATGTATGAWGCACCCCGATCCGTCTCGCGGTATTAACCACAGCACGCCGAAAGCGTGAGGAAATGCAGTAATCGACGGGAAAGGGGTGGTGGCACATTTTAAAAGACAGGATCTGATATGCCCTAAATTTTACGAATTTTTAACACTGGTCTGCAATGAAATTCTCCTTCAAATAAAAGTATTATGAATATAAAGATTTTAACCGGCTGAATGTATATCTGCTTTCCATTTTTTGCTATCACGTACCTAAGTATTATTATATTTTTCATGTCAAAATTAAGTATTTGTTATGTTTCTGTTTTGCATTATTAACACTACTTGAATTCATTTAAATCGTATCGGTACAGCTCCAACCGATTTGAACTGATAGAAAAATCAAGTAAGCTTTCAACTGACATACATTCGCGTGCGGAGTAATTGCTGTCATTTGAAGGCGCTAATTACGTCAAAAAATTAGTAATAGTTTCTGWTTTCATAAAATCCATGCATTTATTTTTTGTAACTMMAGGGCAAAAGAGCCAACTATTAATATTATAGCTATAAATTATAATATCACATTATCCTCTACATTTTGGTACGAAATGCCACGGCCGTACAGGAATTCTGCATATTTTTCTTACTCTATCTGTGGCGAATTTACAATGAAATGCCAACGGAATGTAATTACTCCTCTGTTGAAAAGTGCTTATTAACTTTATTTTGGGTTTCCTCTTGATCAAAGAAACAAAAATTGGCTCCCAAAAATATGTTGCTCAAGAACTCTAAAAGGTTGGCTCCAATAAAGTCATAAGTCAATACCATTTGCAACTCCCATGATTTGAAGTGAACCAGAGAATCATGAAAACGATTGTTATCTTTATATGAATGTGTTAAAGGGATTTATGACAAAAAATAGAAATAAAATAAAATACCCGAACTGCACAAAGACCAGTTCTCCGAAGAGATGATGCTTTACATCCAGTACAAAACCGCATCTTACTTAGTTTGATATGAATGATCTCATTCGAGATTTAGAACTTTCGAAATCGAAGACTGAACTTCTCGGATCAAGATTGAAACAATGGAACCTTTTACATAAAAATACTCAACTCAAATACTCACAACACTCATGGAACAGTTGTGCCGATATAAAAGTTGTAGCAATGTTAACCCGACTGCAAGGAGGATTTACCGAATTTTGTTGTTTTTATGCGAAAAGGACAGCCGTGCAAGAGATAAACGCTATATAGTAAAAAATGGCCGCGAAGAGCGAGTTTAACCCCCGAAATCAAAAATGTAAATCAAGAACCTTTAATGCAAAGTATAATTTTTTTACCAGAACTACATATAAAACTGGGTTTTAAGAAAAACTTTGTAAAAGGAATGAATAAGAATGGCCAGGGGTTTCAGTATCTTAAAACAAAATTCCCCCGAATCAGCGACGCAAAATTAAAAGAAGGTATCTTTGTAGACCCACAAATACGAGAACTGATAAAGGACGTAAATTTTAACATAAAACTAAATAAAGAGGAAAAAAGAGCATGGGCTGCTTTTGTAGAAGTGTGTCACAATTTTCTTGGCAATAGAAAAGCTTACAACTACCACCAGATCATCAGAGAACTTCTTTCTTCATATAGAGCACTAAAATGCAATATGTCACTTAAAATTCGTTTTCTGGACTCTCACTTGGATTTCTTTCCCAAAAATCTTGGTGCAGTATTAGATGAACATGGAGAAAGGTTTCATTAACACATATTGCACATAGAAAGACAATACAATGGGAAGTGGTCAGAATCAATGCTGGCAGATTTTTGTTGGTCGATTCGGCGCGAAAATATGAAAAGGAAAAAACTGCTCATATACAAGTTGTTATATTGTATAATGTTTTTTTTGTGTTTTAGCGTTCTACCCAAAAAACCCATTACAAAAAAAGTATACGTGGTACGTAATTTTTATAACCATGTCTTCGTTTAGAAGCACCATATCTATGATAATCACGCATAAAAATATAAAGGAGAAAAAAAGTTATTTTTTGCAGGCCAGTGTAATTAGAAAGAGTGCACCATTTAAAGCTCACCAATAGCAAGCTTAGTATAAATACTATATAGTTGCGGGGTGGGCCAAGTTGACACTTTTAAAGGTAATATTTTTACCTAATGGAGTATGAGCGTCAATTTTAATGAGAAACTTAATGGTGAAAACCGAAATTCTACAGGGTCCGCCACCTAAAACTCCAAAGGCTCGTATTTTCTTTATTTTTTAGGTGCAACCTTAAGTTATATGTCAAATTGTAGGTCTTTTAACGAGCTTAAATGATCTGAAGCTTATAAGTATGTTGTCCGTGATGTCAAAAATTATGGAGAAAATATTAGCTCTTCAGCTCAGACAATACTTAGATCGTTATAGTATTCTGCCTTTCATCCAGTCTGGATTCCAACCTAATCTTAGTTGTGCAACTGCTTTGCTTACAGCCACTGATGTAAACCAAACCAGTGTACTTATTTTACTTGATTTCAGGAGAACATTTGATACATTTTCTCATGCTATGTTATTATCTATTCTTAATTTTATTAGATTGCATGAAAGTACTATTGAACTTTTTAGAGATTAGCTCAGTGGAAGGGGGCAGGTCGTAAAAATTGTTGATGATGATTCTTCTCATAAGTATTTAACTAAAGGTGTTTCGCGCACGGATCCATACTTGGGTCCCTGCTATTTTCTATATATATGTGCAGCACTCTTCACCAACATGTCTGTACTTGTGCTTGTCACATGTATGCAGATGACACTCAATTGTATCATAGTTTCTACTTTAATAAATCCATGCAAGAAATTGATTTGATCAATACTCATTTGGAAAATATTTGTTCCTACGCGGCCAAACATTCAAGGAAGATAAATCCAACAAAGTCAAAAATTTTAATATTTGGTAATAAAAATGAACATCTACAGTTACTAAACTTGGCTAAGTTTTATTATAATAATGAACAGATTGGAATTGTCGAAAGAGAAAAAATAATTGTGGTTAATAATGGATTCTAAACTGCAATTTAATGAGCATGTTACATTGTATACGTAAGGCATATGCTAGCTTAAAAAGAATATATCTACATAGATACTACTCCTCTAACAAAATTAAAAGCAAATTATATAAAGCCTTAGTTCTGCCTCACTTTTCTTATGGTGACGTTGTATACGGGAATTGTCTGGACAGTGAAGTTTCGAGAAGTATGCAGAGGGTGCAAAATTTATGTATCCGTTTAGTGTTTGGTATGATGAGAAACGATCACATATAATGCAAATTCTCTGAGTTGGGTTGGCTAACTATAAGAGCAAAAAGGTCAGGCCAGGTCAGGTCAGGCCAGGTCAGGTCAGGTCAGGTCATGTCCTGTTTGCTTCACAAGATCCTTCAGAGTGGATATCTGTCGGTCTAGGCCAAACAGAGGATTATTTACAACCAAGGGTTCATTGTAAGTAAAGGAGCAATTATTGAGTTGTCGGAACTTTACAACTGCAATATAACCTTATTTCATATTAACTTTGCGCAGCAAAATGTCATTAACAAGTGTTTTGGCTAATTATTTTTCATGTCTTTTTTCTATGTCAACGCGTCTTCGTGGTAGCGTATTTTTTTAATAATAGCAAGCAATGTTGCAGATTTGTATGGCTGAAATTACCTGGTGTTTATGGCTTGATAATAACATTTTTCTGACAAGTCGTGTTTTTAAATAAACGACAAACGGCCTTATCAAAGCAGGTTTTGCAGGTGTCGGTCTTGGTTTTTATTCATTTCATGATAATTCTCTAATGCTGGTAATACTTTATTAACTTAAATTATTCTTTACATCAAATTAACTTTATATACTATTCCATCACCCATTGAGGATTTTTACTAAATCAGTAGCGGCAGTTATGTCTGTTTAGGCAAAAATGGCTTCGTCAGAACATAAAATGCTGTTTGCAAAATTTTTATTATATCAATAGTCATGTCCATCACCATCGCACACATCTAAATCATCTTCAATTAGCTCATGAAGAACATGTGTTTGATGGGTTTGCATTTGTTCTTACATTAAATTAATCTTCATCTCATTTTCTTTATATGTTTTAACATCTTGGTGTGTACCTTGCAGCTCAGTTTTAAACCCGCTTTAAAAGTTGAAAATACATCTTTAAATGCCAAATATTAACCGTTTATTAGACAAGAACCACAAATATTTTTGATTAAATAAAAACTAATTATTAGCATTGTTTGTATGTAACGGTATTGAGGGTTAAAGTTGTTAATTGAACAGTTATATACAATAGGCTTGTTTTTAATGAACATATAGGATCCTTATACTTGACAATACTAATATTAAATTATTCTAGGCCCATCAATGAATGTTATATTGTTACCAAAAGATAGATGCTACATCAACCAGGGAAATCAGTTATAAAACAATAGTGGTTCAGAATTAGATCCAAGAGAACTGTTCTAATAGAGGTCACATTAATAGTAAAAAAACAGGATCTAAAAATTTGTAATAGTACATTTGCTAAATACTAACATTACTAATAATTACTGCTTATCTTACGTATCATCAGAATTATCTACGATAACATATATCTTATTTTGGTACCCATTTTACTGCGTTGTATTTAGTAGTATCGCGTTTTCTAATCAAAACTATCTGGTTTTAGATTGAGAAAGCACATTCTGCCGACTATACCTGCTACTAAAGTAAAAGTTATGAACGATTTTTAATTGCTTAATTTGAAACATTTGAAAGTGGAATAAAATTATATCGAGAAAACGGTAGATGTATATCTGTACTACATAAGACCTTCAGAATATAGAGTTTGGATTTCATCTAGGACGTCAAGAACAATTTGAAAAGCTGAAGGCACCGTTGTGAAAATAATTATTGAAAATTTGGATGATGTGGGTATAAAATTACAAAACACGAGAAAATGGGTGGTCACTGTTTCCTGCTTGTTAAGCAAATCAAATTCAGCTTCTAAGATTGCTAGATTATAGAGAACTGCGAATTGATTGCAAAGACTGTTGCAATCTGTTCACTGTAGTAAAGCAATAAATTCGCTGAAACTGTTTCTAATAAGGAGTTAATTCTTGTGTAATTGCTAAATGTATTTTAGCAACACTTTAACGTCAGTTGCAGAAATTCCTCTCACTGAAATCGTGTTTAAACACTTAGATCTTGTCAAGTTGCGAACAGATGCATTACTACGACTATAATATCTAGAAAATTTCCTCCCAAACATCCCAGCTCTTTAATTAAATACAGCAATATACGAATGCAAAAATCATTCGCATTCATTTTAATATTAATTATAAAGATTACAAAAGTTTATGACATAAGCGTTTATGCAAAATGAGCAACGCGCTGGTATAGGTATGTAATTAGATCCAATATCTTACCGCTGCAATGTTTCATCTAAAAATAGATCGTCTGTGTCCTATAAAAAAACTGTTCTATAATTTATCAAAGTGAGTCACATGACACACGCTGCTAATGCTCTAAAAGTAAAATGTGCGACCTTGTATATTTATCCGTTATTAGATGGTTTGCGCAAAGTTGTCAAAAGTACCGCCAAATGTGGTGTGAAACAACGTCTTTACGTAACAGATTTTTATTATGCCGTTTGTGAGTTCACGTTAGCCTCCTACGCCTCGTTAACTAATTTTGAACAATCGGGTTTTATTCTCTTCTCATCCCATTCATCATTCTTAATTTAGATGCTAACGAAACAACGGTGAGTAAAGAAGCGCTACTCCCAATTACTTTTGCGGGTTTGATCAAACTTCACAATGAAAACAATGGTGGCTCCTTCAGGTAAACAGGCTCATAATAAAACACACAATCATTATAAAGGACGCGGACAGGTTCTGCTATCTACCTGCTATTCAGCTCCGAATAAAATCACAGGGTACCACAAAAAGTTCTCAAACGTATACCTACTATAAGAATCGTCTTTGTTGTCCATGTGAAATCTTACACTGGTGTAAAAACTAAATCGATTCTACCTGTAGGGATGAACTAAACAGACATGCATTTTAATTCTAGTCATCTTAGTTCTGAAGGACTAAATCATATTTAATTCTTCTAAAGAAAATAATTCTTAAAGTGAACYTCCACTTTATTTTTTACAATTGTAAAGCGCTTTCGGCTACATATTAGCCGTCGTCAGTACAAAAATTATTTATGAAAGGAAACTAACAGTTTGACAAAGTCAAAAATCAGAAACAAGCAAACTTGACTACAAACTGAAAAGCAACCCACATGCCAGTAACTCAAACAAAACATTAATTTAGATCAAACAAAGAATTTAGAATAGGACAATTGAAATTACAAAAATCATTTAGAATAGTAAAATTTTGTTCGTTAATAATTTTATAAATCTCTAAAATTTCCAAATAATTTAATTTAGATGATTTACTACACAAATGTAATGAATTTAGTTTGTTTAGTTTGCTAATAAATGGTTGGCTAACGAAGAATTTATTGTTACAATATCTGTATTTTTATACTTTTCAAATTGTTTCAAATGTTCTTTACCTCTAGTTAAAAAGGATCTTCCGGTTTGTCCAATATAAACTGAATTGCAATCATTGCATGAAAAACTATAAACGCCTGAATTATTTAAAACTGAAATTTGGTCTTTATTACGGACAAAACGGGAAAACACACTGCCTACGGTAGAAAAAGCAATATTTATTCCATTAGAAGAAAATAATTTACATAGGCTAACTGAGACTTGACCAGGCGTTTATAGTTTTTCATGCAATGATTGCAATTCAGTTTATTTTGGACAAACCGGAAGATCCTTTTTAACTAGAGGTAAAGAACATTTGAAACAATTTGAAAAGTATAAAAATACAGATATTGTAACAACAAATTCTTCGTTAGCCAACCATTTATTAGTAAATAAACACACTGCCACGCTAGACAATCTACATTCATTACATTTGTGTAGTAAATAATCTAAATTAAATTATTTGGAAATTTTTTAGAGATTTATAAAATTATTAACGAACAAAATTTTACTATTTTAAATGATTTTTGTAATTTCAATTGTCCTATTCTAAATTCTTTGTTTGATCTAAATTAATGTTTCGTTTGAGTTACTGACATGTGGGTTGCTTTTCAGTTTGTAGTCAAGTTTGCTTGTTTCTGATTTTTGACTTTGTCAAACTGTTAGTTTCCTTTCATAAATAATTTTTGTACTGACGATGGCTAACATGTAGCCGAAAGCGCTTTACAATTGTAAAAAATAAAGTGGAAGTTCACGTTAAGAATTATTTTCTTTAGAATAATTAATTAATAACTCCACTTAAAGCAGATGGATCAGTTTTCAATTTTTAAATCATATTTACGTGATAAATAGTTTTCTGCTGAATTTATAGTCGTTAGATATTGTGTACAGGGTACCCAAAATTTGTGTTTTAAATGTAGACAAAAAAAGGTAGTTGGCTGTCAACAAATCTGGATTTCTCATCTCAAGAAACCTCCATATACAAAATTTCATGTAAATCATGTTATTATTGACATACTCATATTATTTTAAAATGAGTTTAAAAAAATAACAACCTTGACACCTTGTATTTCTGAAAGTATAAACATTTGGATTTAGATGACGCGGACTAAATTCTCATATTTTAGTTTCAGAAATTTTTCCTGGTATTTTATACAGACTCCGTATAATAGAATCTAGACTAGATAATAAAGATACTCTAAATTACTTTTTTTAACTAATGACACAGCATAAACAACACAAAACACGCAAACACCGCGGATAAGGGTAATGCTAAAAAATCGTAGTGCTATTGTAAAATCAGAGAAAGACGACACTAACTCTTAACTAATTAATTATTCTAAAATGTCCAACTATTTTGAATTAGCAGTAAAAGATATCCCCCAAAAACTTAATATATGTTATATAGTTCCGACAATCTATTTACCTGAAGAAAAATGTGTAAATTCAGACAATTTTTTTAATAATGTACGAAATTAAATGTATCTGTACACAGCTCCGTGTTCCAAACCTTTCTTCGACACAAGCTTGTGCTTTATCTACTGGGTCGCTACAAAGTATGGAACCAGCAGGATATTTCAGGTTCTGTTCGACCGATTTTTCTGTAATTGTGCATGGGCCTATGGTAATTACAATGCATTTTCTGGATTTTCTTTCAACTCCGTGTCAGCTCTCTTTTCCCAGATATGGGTGCAAGTTGAATTTTTTTTAATGGAAAAGTGGGTCAAAAAACATCATTGAAAAGGATATTTTTCCCGATTTCAAAAATGTATCACACCTGTACAATTTATTGCTTTTGAGTTGAGAAAAGTATAAATACAACAATTGAGCCTGACAAAGAACGAAAAGAGTGAAAACAAATTTCTTTATTGCTAGAATGGACAAAAAGCCAGGTATTACCATTTCTCCTTGACTGGTGATAATTTTCGTCTAGTTTGATCAATTTATTGCGAATCGGGTACCCTAAAGTAAACAAGAAAAACATGATTCTGTGAAAAATGCAGTATTTTTTCACATTTACATTACAGAAGATGCTAAATATTGTTCCCCATTTACTTCCTGGCAGTAACGCAGCCTTGAGTAAAAGTTTTCTAATGTTCTGTGTAGCATATTTGGAGGTAAGTTCTGGATTTATGCCCTGATTCGTTCTTCTAAATCTTCTGCATTATGATTAGCAGAAACACGATTTTTCAGATACCCCCATATGAGAAAATCAAGCGGCGTCAGATTAGGGGAACGTGCTGGGCATTCTATCGCTCCGCGCCTACCAATCCATCTGTCTGGAAATATCGCATTCAAATATCCATGAACGTTGACTGCAAAATGGGGCGGTGCACCATCTTGCTGAAGCCATATCTGTTCAGAAGGACAGACAGCATTTCCACGATTAGGGAACAGTTCTGGTATGTGTTCACGCAAGAGCTATAAATACTTGACAGCATTAAAATTTTTATTGATGAAAAAAGGCCCATTAATGTGCTCACCGATAATACCACACCAGACATTCCCTTTCTGAGGGTGCTGTGTGTGGACTTGTTCTATCCAATATGGATTTGTGTCCGACCAGTATCTGGAATTATGTCTATTCACATTACTATTGAGACAAAAAGTGGCTTAATCAGAAAACATAATCCAATTTAAAATGTTTCTATCTTCTCTATCATGTTCATAGCAGTTTCGCAAAATTCTATCCTACGATCGAAATCATCTTCGCTCAGTTCTTGTAATAAGTGAATTTTGTGAACAGAATATGGTGAGTGAGAGCACGCTGTTGTACGGTACACTTGAGATTCTCTTGCACATCTAAAAGGACATTCAAGCTACTTTCCTCACTCGTAGCAACCTTTGGACGTCCTGGTTTTTGACGATCTTTAACACCGCTGGTTTCGTCAAAACGTTGCAATGTTTTAATAACTGTTGATCTGGCAATTGGTTCACGATCTTCATGAATTACATTGTAGAGTGCAAATACTACCGAATAACTTCGCCTTCTATCTTTATAATCAATCATCATCAAAATTTCGATGCGATCATGTTCAGTTAACTGCAAATAACAAAGTGAATGAAAATTATCACCAGTCACGAGGAAAATAGAGATACCTGGAGTTTTTGTTCTTACTTAACGATAACGAATATGGATTTTATCTCAGAAGTTTTTTGCAAGACCCAAGTTTGTTATCACACTTTTCTCAACTCAGAAGCAATTGTACAAGTGCGATACATTTTTGAAATTAGGAAAAAATATTCTTTTCAATGATGTGTCCTTTGACATTTGATCCTATTTAAAAAATGCAACTTGCGCCCATATCTGGAAAACGAAAGTTGACATGGAGTTGAAAAATCCAGATAATGCATTTTAACTAGCCATAAGCCCGTGCATAATTTCAGAAAAATCGGTCGAACAGAATTTGATGCAAATTTATTTACGTGAATAAAGTATTACGCGCATTAAGTTATCATCAAATGAATAATAAAAAGAATTGACACCTGCAAAACCTACTTTGATAACACGCACAAAAATTTTCTTATTATCAAACCATACAAATTAAACACCAGGTTATTTCAGAGATACAAAGAGCATTACAAGTTCACAAAAAATCGCTTGGTTGGCATTTGAAAAAAATACGCAGGCATGGAAACGCGTTGACATACCAAAACAAAAAAATGGGCTAAGAAATAGAAAATAATTAGCCAAAAAGAACTTTTGTAAAGGGCAATTTGCTATTCATATTTTAATTTTCCATACCTTGGTGTATCTTTTTCAAAAGGTTAAACTTTTATTGTGAGTAACCTTGAAGAATTAAGAATTATATTTTACCCAACAATGTTTTATTAATTGGAATAAATTGTAGACAAATAGTTACCAAGACAAAAATATTTGGCCGCTTTCATAAATAAAAAAGGATTGTTACAGGAATAGATGGAAATTCGCAAAAACAGTCAAAGCTACTTTTATTTTGTTAAACGTTGAAGAGGTGTGGGTGCCTAGCGAAGGCGTCGAGAGGTCCTTGGACACAGCCCACTACTACTAGATCCAAAGAACCGCTGCACGTAGCAGTTACAAGTATTAAATATCCCATATTCCGCATATAAGCTTACAAAAAAAATATCAAAGTGGAATATCCAAGGTAGACTAGATTTCCGCTGGAGTCTACTTCTTAACGTGCTTCAAATTTCTTGACAAGGCGACGCGATTCAGATCGCCACCCCAGAATGGGACGAACACATTCCTCTCAAAATTGTAAGAACCATCGCATGTGTCGCATTCCGATCTGTGCACCACATTCTTGTTGGCCCTAACAACAGAGTAATGATGTTGAATGCGAGGAGCCAGCCATTCTTCAGCACCCTGGAGGGCCGTTGCTGCTGGTACGATGGCTTCTGCGAGACCCAGACGAAGGCATTCTTCAGCTCCTATTACTCTTGATGTGAGCAGCAAGTCTAACGCCTTTGTTTGACCGATTCTGCGTGTCAATCTAGAAAAAAAGTATTATGGAAGCATGATGTTATAGAGACCCTTTTAGGCGATTGTAATACTATTTTTGTAGATACTGTAACACCCACGTGAAAAATGCGATTGTCGCACCTTGCTGATGACTTGAAACACCATAAATAACAAAGAAAAAACGGAGCTTTTACAAATACTTTGACTTTGTCACAAAATATAGAAAGAAGTTTCCTTTTTCCTTTTTTATTTATAATAAAAAAGTGCATTTAACTTCAAGTATATTTCCTTAAAATACTTAAATTATTATTTAAAAAAATCCATTTCGAGAAATGGATCAGTTTTCAACTAACGAATCTGGCGAAGATATATCTAAAATACTTATGAGAAGGCAAGAAATTCCTTCTTAATATGTGGTTTACTCAAGCATGCATAAAATAAGACCTAGCAGTGCCCGTTTTGGCTGCTGTCAAAATCTTTTCCAACAGTGTAGCAGCTCACGTAGCTTTAAGAACAGCCCAAAGTTTTTTGTTAAAGACTGAATTGAAGGCGCATTACAAGAAGCTCTACTTAAAATTTATGTTCTTCAGACTATTTTCATTACTGAATGTCATTCAGTTTTTTGTTTAGACAATAAGTTAAGTGACATTATATCCAATAGAGCAAGCAATCTTCACTTCAAGCTAGAAGGTAAGTTAGGTAGCCTACATTTTCGCTAAAAACATAATTTGTGTAATGACAGAGTTCATACTGGATTTAAAAATTGCGTTCAAAAACATATATTTAAAATTCATCCTAATTCAGAAAACCATTTGAAAATTTTCATCATAGAGTAGTAAATTTATCAAAAGCTAGTTTCTCTGATAAACAACTTTGATTTATAAATCAAGGATTAAAAATTATTCCTTCCAGGAAAGCGAATATCAAAGATGTACATCTACTGGCAGTTGACTGTGAAACCATTTTGGATTACTTAAGCCCTGAAATTAAAAGACCTTTGATTCCACGTATTAATTTATTATTAGAAAAACCTATTAAGAACATTTCTTCCTAAACTAATAAAAAATATTGTCTTAAACTTGCATTGATTTCATAAGAATTACTTAATTTTCCTCAAAAGCTGACAAAGGAAATGGTACGTTTGTTTTAGACAAAGAAGATTGATTGAATAAATTTTTTTTTAAATAGAGATTTTGATATGAATGAAAATGACAATACGATTAAATTTAATAAAAAACTAAAGGAACTTTTAGACAAGGTGGAACCAACTTTAAATGTTTTTAATTGGAACAAATCACGCATTTAATGTGTAAACTCCTTAACATCAAAGCTTTATGGACTTCCTAAAATTCACAAATTCCCCATGCTACAAATTAGTAAAGACGCTTAAATTTTATTCTTCGTGAAGTTCTAGACTTTGAAAATTCCTTTGCTATTAAAAATACACTGGATGTATAATAAAATGCAGGCTTTCGCGGCCGTTGTCCATCGTAGAACGTTCTTCCGGGTTGATGCCGCTGTAGACGTTTCGCCGATCATAATGTTGGCTTCTTCAGAAGGAATCTCACTGGTGAATTCATTCATTGTCGAGACTTATATAGTAGCTGCTCCGTTTGGCTGGTTACGTGTTTGTCCCGTCCTTCCGGTTCCGTAGGATGATGATGTGTTATTACATCATCGAGTATATGACAAAGTATGGACCCTCGCAAGGAGCAGCCATTACCACCAAGGAATTGTGAAAGAATCTTTGGAGATAATGAAGCGGCCCAACAGCTACTATTAAGAGAAGACCATGGATGAATTCACCAGAGTCCTTCTGAAGAATCCTACAGTATGATCGGTGAAACGTCAAAAGCAAATTCTACGACAATTGTATTAAACCTGGAAGAACTTTCTACGATACTTTGGATACGACCAAAAATTTCTGGTACGGTTACGTAGATGATGTTTTGTGTCTTTATACAGGTAAATCATTTAAATTAAATAATTTTCTTACTTTATAAATTCCTTATGAAACAGAATTTAATAATCAAATTTTCTTTTTAGATTTATTAATTTATGTAACAATTTTTTTCTTACCTTGCTTTAGAAATTTCTAGAAACTCCACTTGTACAGACAATATTTTTTAATTTTTCTTTACACCCTTATTCACACAATATCGCCGTTTTTTATTTCACTTTTTAACCGACTTTTTAAAATACCTTCATCAATAAATACTTTCGAAAAAGAAATGGGTGCAATTCCCCAAATTGTTTCAATAAGAATTTTCCAAATTATTTAATAGACAAACCAGATCTGTCTTAATTAGAGGTGGCGAACATTTAAAATTATTCAAAAGCATAAAAATACGGATATTGTAACAACAAACTCTTCGTTAGCTAACAATTTATTGCTAAATAAGCACACTGTTACACTAGATAATTTAATTTTATTACGTTTGGACAATAAATCAACAAAATTAAATCTATAAAATTATAAGTGAACCAAAATTTATTATTATAAATGATTTTTGTAATTTCCATTTGTTCCGTTCTAAATTATTTATTTGATCTAAATTAATATTACGTTTGTGTTGCTAGGATGTGGGTATTGCTTTTTAGCATGAGGTCAAGTTTGCTTGTTCCTATATTTTTTCCAAAGTCAAAATATTTTTAAAAGCTTCTTTGTTATTTCTGGTGCTGGTAGGTACTGACGATAAATACTTTTTTAATTTCTTTTAGAAGACTTTGTCATTACAAAAAATGTACGAGTTTGCAATTTTTAAGTTAATTTATTTTTCTAGTAAAATAAAATAGCAACCGCAAATAATTGCAGACAGTGCAGAATTGTCCACAAGAATATGGTTCTCAAGTGCGAACACTGTAGTCGTGTATTTACGTCTAATACCATAAATCACATATTAACTTATTTATTTTAGAAACAGAATTGCACAGAAATTTAACCAATTTAAGCGGTGTCTCCCTGATGTTTTAATTTTGAAATAGTTAAGCGAAATAATTTATATATTATTATTTTTCATTATTTGTAAATTTTAATGAGACTTCATTGATATTACATGTCACAAAAGTATGGACATTTCGTAGATAGATTAACCCATTACAATCAATGAGATTTAATCAGTAGAAATACCATTCGCGTTATCTCTTCTCTCCTATAATAAATTTTTTTCTTTGTATACTCTTAATGTGTATGATTATAACAAATAATAAAAGCGGGCTTTTTGAAATCGCATTTTTCTTTGCAAATGTTCAAGGAAATAAATTAAATTCGAAAAGAATAAAGATATTGCCTAACTTTTCTTTTTCTGCAAATTGTAAATTCCATTACCTTTGTGCCACCGCCCCATGCAGTGATAATTCCCATCTTCCCATGTACAAATCCATATTTAACATTATCCGCAGCTATTATAAAATCGCAGAATACAGAAAACTCTGCACCTCCGCCCAGTGACGGCCCCTCGATTAGACACAAACTGACTAGAGGGAGCCGCTGCAAACGTCTCAGAGTATCCTGCATCCAGGTAGCCAAACGCATTGCTTTCTGGGGTGTCCCAGTCGCTCTGGCGACATCCAAGTCACCCCCCGAACAGAAGTTTCCTCCCTTACCGCACACAATAACAGCTTTGCCTTCGTTCCACTTTTCCAGCTCTTCCACGGAGTTCCGCAAGTCGACCATCATAGTTCCTGCAAAAAGAGTATCAAAAGAAACGCTTATTACTTTTTTATATACAAACCGCTTATTGCATTTTTCTTTTCGGGGTAGTCTAGCTGGAGGATTGCAACCCCGCTTTCGTTGTTTTTGTTTAGGGTAATTTTGCCGCCCTCGAATTGCGATAAAAAGTTTTTTATGGAATCGAAGCTTTCTTCGACCAGTCGTGGTGGTTCCGTAGACATTCTTCTCGCAAAATTACATAAAATAGAGCTTATACCTGCAATTTTCATTTATACGCAACTTGAAGCATGGAAGTGCGGCAATTCTTGGGATTTAGGCAACCCAAACTGTTTGGAATACTGTGGGCCTGCGCTGTGTAGAATGACCGGTTAACCTCCACGTAAATATACCTATTTAACTTATCTAAATTGAAGCAATGTTACATATAGGTTGCTGATTTATACGCACACATACCCTAATTGGTGACAAGTACATTTTCTAGCACAGTTATTAATAAAAGTTGATTGCTTACTTACTGGGGCTTTCGACGATTTTTTCTCTTAGATACCTAGTTTTCATTTACCTTGAATTCTACTACCAAGCCAGATACGTATAACTCGACCCAGTTTCTCGAATTATATTTGAAATTATTCAGGTACGTTCGTTGTTAGCTGTTGTATGTAAATTTCTAGTGATTGATAAACTGATCAAACTTTAATTAGTACCCGAAGATAGTACAGTGACCGACTAAAATAGCCACTGGTCACGTACTTCGCGGCGTAACTGATAACTATGGACCTCAAGAATTAATATTTTCATATTACAGGCATTTGTTTATTGAATCGAATTAAAATAACAATGCTCAATTGGTGCAAATATTTTATTTTCAAATGGAATCGACCTTTTTAATATTCATCGGCTCCTTCCCCTTCGCCGTCACCGGAGTCCATTCCTACTTCCTCGTAGTCCTTCTCTAGGGCAGCCAGATCTTCACGGGCTTCAGAAAATTCGCCTTCCTCCATACCCTCACCCACATACCAATGTACGAAGGCGCGCTTGGCGTACATCAAGTCGAATTTGTGGTCCAGACGAGCCCAGGCCTCAGCAATGGCCGTGGTGTTGGACAACATGCAGACTGCACGTTGTACCTTGGCCAGATCGCCCCCTGGTACTACGGTTGGTGGCTGATAGTTGATGCCAACCTTGAATCCAGTAGGACACCAGTCGACGAATTGGATGGTCCTCTTCGTCTTGATGGTAGCGATGGCTGCGTTCACGTCCTTAGGCACCACGTCTCCTCTGTACAGCATGCAGCAGGCCATGTATTTTCCATGGCGAGGGTCGCATTTTACCATTTGATTTGCCGGTTCAAAGCAGGCGTTGGTGATCTCAGCGACCGACAGTTGCTCGTGATACGCCTTCTCGGCGGATATGACCGGAGCGTAGGTGACCAGAGGGAAATGGATGCGTGGGTACGGCACCAAGTTGGTCTGGAACTCCGTGAGGTCAACGTTGAGAGCACCATCGAATCGGAGAGACGCGGTGATCGACGAAACGATCTGGCCGATCAGCCTGTTGAGGTTGGTGTAAGTGGGTCGTTCGATATCCAGATTACGACGACATATATCGTATATGGCTTCATTGTCGACCATGAAGGCGCAGTCGGAATGTTCGAGGGTGGTGTGGGTGGTTAAGATGGAATTGTAGGGCTCGACGACAGCTGTGGATACCTGGGGTGCTGGGTAAATAGCGAATTCCAGTTTCGATTTCTTCCCGTAGTCGACAGACAGACGTTCCATCAGGAGAGACGTGAAGCCGGAGCCGGTTCCACCCCCGAACGAGTGGAAAATAAGGAAACCTTGCAGTCCAGTACATTGGTCGGCCAATTTGCGGATGCGATCCAAGACCAAATCGACGATTTCTTTTCCAATGGTGTAATGTCCTCTAGCGTAATTATTGGCGGCGTCCTCCTTTCCTGTAATTAGCTGTTCCGGATGGAATAACTGTCGGTAGGTACCGGTGCGCACCTCATCGACTACTGTTGGTTCCAGATCGACAAAAACCGCTCTGGGTACGTGCTTCCCCGCACCGGTTTCGCTGAAGAACGTGTTGAAGCTGTCATCGCCTCCACCGATGGTTTTGTCTGAGGGCATTTGCCCGTCGGGCTGTATGCCATGTTCCAGACAGTACAGCTCCCAGCATGCATTACCAATTTGTACACCGGCTTGACCGACGTGGACAGAGATACATTCACGCTAGAAAATAGAACACGATCAATAAACCCTCATTACCAATTCAGACTGCTATAACCAATATTTCTACTGCGAAAGCGTTATTCACAATCGAAATATCTTGAAATTAATCTTACGCACGAGTAGCATTTCTACAGCGCTAAGCTTACCATTTTTGTTGTATGTCTTAGTTTGACGAAGCAAGTTATGAAGCCTCCAAACCGACTCGCACTACTGAATGAGAAAGAAGGTCGGCGAGGTTTATATGCTTTTTATGACGTCACGGGCAGCCGCCTTCGGTTCTTCTTGAAAAGGACAATTGTCCTTAGCACTAGTTACGAAAGCGTCGCGCACTGGAAATTTGCATGCTGTAATGTACATTTTTGAGAGGTTCGTGCGAAAAATCGCAATACACGTAACTAAAACGAAATAATATGTAACATATTGAACATCTTTTAGTACTTACCTGCATCTGCACTTTCGGTATCGACCTAAATACGAAACGCGTTTCAGCATTACCATTTATAGAAAGTGCCCACGCATACCTGGTGACGAGCAATGGAGATCGAATTCTCCCATTTCGGGAATATTGAATCATTCTGGTAAACAAATTAATGGCGCATCTAGAGCATGTGGAAAATACATAACGCGCGTCCGGTTATGAAGAAGGATTTTAATTGAAATAATGGTCGCTCATCCAGTGCTTCTCGGCATGCAAGAAATGTTACTAGACTGACAGCACCTTATTTCATATAAACGAGCCAATCACAGCGTGTAGCCTTTAAGTAAGGGGTTTGTTTTTTATTATTATCACATGTACTTCACCTAACGCAGTCGACAATGATTTACATAGTTGGTGTATGAGACAGTATAAATGCATATTCGGAATGCCAACTCCACGAGTAGGTGTACAATTTTTATGCGTACCGGAGATGATAACGATACGCAATTAATGTCCTTAAGGTGCTACTGCGGGCACCTGCATCTATCATGGCTGTTAGCCAGCTAACAAGCCACCATTCGTAGCATTTAGAATAATAAGAAAGAGCTGTAAATAGTGGATCCCCAGTAAAAGCAGAATATTGCAGGAGTTAAAGGAACAACGACATATTCTTTCTTAATCTATTTCTTCCGAAATTGGGCAGCATAACTTATTGCAACTTGTCATTTTTACTGGGCATTATTAACAAATTCAATATGGCAGCTGTCTGAAACTGATGTAAACAGGTTACTACAATAACACAGACAATATTTTTTCTGTGATTGGTGCCGCAGAAAATCTACGAAAATATACTACCTTTTTTATTTTACTTTATGAAATTCCTTACTTAAAATAGTAAGATTTAATATAAAGTAAATAAAATTTTAAAAAACAAAGAAAACTATCTGAGTACGCTTTAAAGACGAGAAAATTTCAATACAAGATAAAAACCGCTGCAAATTGAATCAATACTTCACATCAAATTGTCAAACTGACATTTACGATTTTATTTTTTATATTATACGATAAATAATGAGGTTTTTTCTAAATAACTACAAAATTATTAACTTAACAATAACTTGCAGGACTGCTTTCCGATCAGAAATTCGATTTTCTGTATAATAGCAAAATTTAAACAATCGTGTGTACAGTAAAGTATGGAACCAGCAGGATATTTCAGGTTCTGTTCGATCGACTCCGTGTCAGCTCTCGTTTCCGAGATATGGGCGCAAATTGCATTTTATAACAGGAAGGCATACTATTGAAAAGGATATTACTTCCACATGGGAAGTATTGTATCGCGAAAAAAATTTTCAAAAATTTTGATTTGCTCATTCGCTTTAAAATGGTCGAAAACGCAAAAAAACAAAATTTGAGCAAAAACAAATTTCTTGTCTATGTGTCTGTAGTATTGTTTGTGGACACGATAACTTTCGAAAGACTTAATATATGAACTTGAAATTTGGCAAACGTATAAATCTCAACTACCCAAAGCGACCTATTGTTTGTGGGGTAAGTAGGGCATCGGGAAGGGGGCGAAATTGGGGAGTAACTACCCTTTTTGCAAATTTTTATTTTTTTATATTTTTTTCGTTTTAGTATGTGATTAGTAGTATAACTGCGAGTATTATTACTTCTTATAAATTTTCGGTGCAGCAAACTGTTTAGAAGATATTAGCAAAAAAAGCGTCACTTAAAGGAAACGGTTTTTCTAAAATATCTCCGAATATATTTAATATATTAAAAAAATGAAAATGCCATCAGATAGGAAATAAAATTTCTCACAAAAAGTGTCCTAGAAAATTTATCCAAAATTTTAACATTTTCGAAATATTTCCAAAAAACCTATTTTGGACTCTGCTCGTACGATTTTTTTTAAATTTTGGTATTATATAGAAATCACATTTCTGATCAGAAAGCGCTCTTGTATTTTTTTTGTTAAGTTAATAATTTTCGAGTTAATTGGAAAAAACCGATTTTAAAAATGTATGTATTTTTGCTAATATCACGAGGACTGTTTGTCTTAGAAAAAATGTGTAGAGAGAAAAAATGCTCAAAACCTGATTACTAATCGTATAGTATAAAAAAATAAAAAAGTAAATGTCATTTTGACAATTGGATGTAGAAGTATTGATTCAATTTGCAGCGGTTTTTTTTGCTGATTTCAAAAATGTATCACACTTGTAAATACAATAATTGATACTGACAAAGAACGGAAAGAATGAAAACAATTTTCTTTATCGCTAAAATTGACAAAAGAGTTAGGTATTATTTTTTCTTGACTGGTGATAATTTTCGTCTAGTCTGATAAATTTATTGCGAACCGGGTACTCAAAAAGTAAAAAAAAACATGATTCCGTGAAAAATGCAGTATTTATTCAGATTTACATTACAGAATATGCTCAAAATGTTCCCCATTTACTTCCTGGCAGCCATGCTACCTTGAGAAAAAGTTTTCTAATGTTCTTTGTAGCATATTTGGAGGTAAGCTCTGAACTTCTGCCCTGATTCGTCCTTTTAAATCTTCTGCATTATGTGGTCGACGTTTATAAATCTTGTACAATGCATTAGATTCTTTCGACCAGCATGGGATGTAATTTATACGAAAACCCCGAGGAATTGTTCTTTTCGCTGCTGATGTTTTAATATCTCCAACAAATCTATTGTAATTATTACTTATAGGAGGAATTCATCGAAGATTTGCATCCACTTCTTTACTAAACTCCGGCCAATTAGCCAATTTAAAAATTCCATCCAGGTTTTTGTAACGGATCTACAAAAGGGAGCTTGATGCCAACATTATATATTGAAGGTCTATGTTGATTGCGTGGAAAGCCATTCAAAACAATACGTGTAGCAAAGCAAAGGTCTGATTGTAATCATGACAGTTGAAATCATCAACAAATATTGTTGAGTGTGGCAAGTTCAAATTAAGGGACATTTGATGGCTTATAGATGTTGACGAGATGTAAGTTTAGAATTTTAATTGGAATTATATGAACATTTATTATCCCATTTTTTTATAATAGTTTTTTACCTTGCTCGGTGTAAGTAGCTAAACCATAAATTGGGCTATCCAAAGAAGCAACTAAATTCGAATCCTCTATATGTCCTCTTGCTGTGAGTGTTTTTTCTGTGGCTGCATGGCCTTCCTGTACGAGAATGGCGTCCACCTCCACACAATGACTTAGTCATAATGATTTTTAAAATGACACAAATGTAATTAAAAGGAATTGCTTACCTTAACTTTCTATATAACACAATCGCTGATTTTTTCGACAACATTTCTTTGGATGAAAGCCAACAAATGTAGTTCCAGCATGATTATGCTCCAGCACATTTTTCGATTAGCGTGAAACAGCATTTACATCAAACATTTCCACGTAGATGGGTAGGAAGAGGCGGACATGTATTATGTCCAGCAAAATCGCCTGATTTAAAACCTCTAGATCGTTTTTTGCGGATATTTGATTACATTAGTGTATATGGTATTGTATCCACAGTTTGGCCTCAGTAAAAGATTTTAACTCCAATAATGGGGGATTACTTATCACTTCAGGTTCCTTTAGCAGATGCCAAAACCGAGCAAAGACTTTGAACAGGCATTGCTTCAGAACCGGACTCTCACATTAAAATGTTCCCGCATGGAGAATAATTTTATAATTATTCTAAAACCACTATCAGAAATGTTTTTGAAAAATTCGCTGTCACTGTCCGAATCAGAATTTAAATCAATGGTCAAACTGTTCACACCTGGAGACAGATACCAGTTTTTACTGCCGATAACATGTTTTTCGCAGTTTACCCACTTTTCAGCACTAGTCAACTTCGTTCCTAATAACGTCCACCACACTAGCACTTAAATAAGAAGGATTATTGTGTCTTCTAATTTCTTGTTTTAGATCACTTCAAATTAGTTCAACTGGATTCAGAACATAGTAGTAAGGAGGCAGTTTCAACACAGTGTGTCCTTCTTTCTTCGCGATTTCATCAATCCTGTATTGATCAGGAATATTAAGATTTTTAATTTTATTCAACAAGTTTCTTTGGTGGCCTTGTTAAGTCCTTCAGTATGATTTCTCGTCATATAATCGATAATGTCTTGTTTTCTAGTAGCATGACACGGTATCTTATTCCATTGTTTTGAATGATATTTTGCGTTATCCAGGACTATTACGCTGTTATGAGATAGAAATGGMMACAACTGTTTCGTAAACCAAGTCTCAAACAGTGAAGCATCCATGTCCTGATGATAGTCAGCAGAACAATTTTTTTTTATTCCTCGCTGACAAAAGAAGTCCGTTTTGGGCCCATCCATTACATCCACCTGCGTGCAGAATAATAATTCTTTTGCCGGGGAGTGTATTTAAACAGCAATTTATTTATTTATCTATTATTATTATTATTATTATTATTATTATTATTATTATTATTATTATTATTATTATTATTATTATTATTATTATTATTATTATTATTATTATTATTATTATTATTATATATTATTATTATTATATATTATCAGTAAGACCTTTTTTCACAATTTCAGGCGAATCCAACTATGTTTCGTCACAACTTWCAATATCRTATCCTGAATCATTTAATTTTTGTTKCAATGAGGCTACCGTAGGCACCATACTTTCCTTATACGTGTCGTATATAACCTTCTTTTTTCTGTACCCAAAATTTCACTGAATTTCGTAAACTTTTTTTGTCCATTTTTTCTCTCTCATGACTATCTTTTTTATAATCTTTTGAATGGATGTATAAGCTACTATTGTTAAATCAACTTTAATTTTAACCGAATTAGGACATCCCATCTTGATCAAACCTTGATACACAACATTACTATTTCTTGATCGTCTGGATGTAAATGACGCCTTTTTTGTTTGACACTAGTTCTTCGTTTTCGCTTGCTCCGTCTACCTTTTGCGGCTCATGGAAAGGGCCAGCTTCTTCTTCTGCATTTTCCCATGGAAGAAACATGTTGAAGAAAGAAATTCACTTTGAATTAGCATAGAAATGTCACTTGCTATCCATTTTGTTTAGAAAAGAGTTAAAGGGAAAATTGGTTATTATTAGGTTATTAAGATTACCTGGACATTATTTGGAAACTCAGCTATCCTCAATTTTAGAAACAAGGGATTATTTTTGTAGTGACGGTCGAACTTGGATACGCCCAATCATTTTATTGAGATTTTAGCGTTTTCTTATAAATTCTGGGTAAATCGTGATAAACAAGTACCGGTACAGGTAAGAAAGCAAACATGTCCACGTGAATGTTTTGCAGATTCATATCTAAAGCGGCTCTAAATGGTGGCACATTTTCGATTTCTAAATTGTCAATACGGCACTGGAACGGTTTGCAGGAGAAGAAAAGAAGTGTAAATTTTTGATCACGGCACGGGTCCGTCGTAAACCTATTTTGCAGCGATTTATTTCTACACAAAAGAGCCCTCCATATAACCTTATTCCAATGGGAAAACTATACTACAGTAAATAGCCTTGAAGAGCTGCAGCTACAAATAAATAAAAAAAATACCAAGAAATCCAAGCCAATAAGCAGCTTATGTAACTTTGTTTTTTTTTGTTTTTGCTGGAAGCTTCTTTTGTTCGTTTGCATATAATAAAATAATTACAAATAAATGTTTCAAAAAGAAATTTTCTATATCTCCAAACGGTTGCTTTTCGGACTCATGTGTATTGAGGCTCCTCTCTTTGTTTTGATGGTCCATACTATTACCTCTTAAAATATTTTACACTCTTTTTTAACACCCTCCGTATTCAGTGTATCGGAAATATAAAAAATATCCGGAAATGTGCTAACTGACGGTGTGTATTTGCTTCGAGTATTTTTAAACGCACGCCCCGTTGATTATTATAGGCGGCAGGTCTGCTAGGCTACTCAGATACATCAATTAACGCCCCAGGTCAATATAAGAATGTAAATTGTTACATAATATTCCAGTGATTATACCGTTAGTGCTATTTTAAGAACGGTACAATACTTTTTTTCGCCACTTCCATCCGTTTGTTTGGAGATCTATTTGCGGAGTACGTTTCCGTTAGACCGGGGTAAATTTAAGTCTAATAACAAAACAGATTTTAATGGCGTTTTAACTTAAACCAAATCCTCTAGAGCGGGTCAGCGAACTCTTAAAATGCCCAACAGGCATAGTTTATTATACAAAGCAATCTCTCTGGGCCCGCATAAATACGTCTGTTGTGTACGTCATAAATTCGCAAAGTACCCGTGCAATTAGCGTTGCCTTTTTTACTTTTTATTACAGTGCTACTGATTAACAAAGGAGCTTTCGACCCAGTGCTTGCGGATGGCACCCAGTGGTCGGTCTCTAAGTACTCCAGACATCTGCCCGGCGCTCCTAGCGTACGCACCGTTGCGTAACAAACATCCTCTACATTGCCAGATAACGACTTGCATTTCATACCGGAGAAGTTGAGGTTAATGCCAGCACCATCGGGTGTTGCAGTCATTAGATGCTGCTTTAGAAGGAACGAATACCGGTTATATAGATTCTTGGATACCCTTCGGTTAGCAGCACTGGAGTGTGAATAAAATGACTCCCTGGATCGATCTGCCATAAGTTATTAAAAACACCAAATGAATTCGGTTTTTAGGTCTTCATCAGTTCAGATGTTGACTTGACACCAGTAAAAATGAAAACAAACAACCTTTTACACCTTTAATGCTGAAATAAGCTCAGGTCCTGCCCATAGTAAAACACCAAAAACATCGTCTTCGAGGGCAGATGTAAACTCGCTTAAGAAATTCTAATCTCCTGGATTAAGAGACGGTCCAAAATACCATATGTAAACTCGGCCGGTCATAAAATTGATGATCCCACCCCTTCAGGTAACCTATGTTTTGCGTCAACTATTATTTGCGGCTGTACATATAATATTACACTTTTTCACAGAAATAAAAACACCTTCTTGAAGTTAATATTTCCCATAAATTTTATTTATTATATAATATTTTTTAAACAATTCGTAGATACCTACATAGTCAAATAATAATAATAATATATAAGTACAAGTAACTCTAACACACAAATGCAAGTAAAAATAATATACAAACAATAATTTGCGAAATTACTACCTAGTAATTATTTGTTATAATAGTACGAAGCAAGTTTTAAAAAATGTAACGTAGATATTTTGTGAGTATTACAGTCATTAATAATGCGTTTTAGATACCCCTGCTTTTCTCTTGAGTCAGAATTTGGAACATCTAGCTTGTCGACACTTTGAAGTTTTACATATATCTCACACTGATAATGTAACAAAAAGTCTATAAAAATGATTGATGAGGTGCGCTAAAATATTTTTTAAATGCGAATGGAATGATTCGCAGTTATTGGTGCTTCTGTCTGCACTTGGTGTTTTAGACGTCCACAAATCTGGAGCACAATCCGCCACATAATTGTCAATTAAATAGTCTGCAAACATTTCAATATTCGTTCCTAGAGGTTCTATTGCAGCTAACGAAAAAGCGAATGCGTCCCCTACCTCTTCTGGGTCGACAAACATAAGTCCAAAACAGTAACCTAACCATTTTCCTTCTTCCGTTTTGTCTTTGTATTCTTTGGAAGGTCCAACTTCCTGAATCTTACGCCACCAAGCTTGTGAGAGGTGAAATCTACATCCTATTAATTTGACTTGTGGCCAGACAGCACAAGCTGCGTTATGGATCGCCTTTTCGAAATCTACGACAATTTCTTTAGGGAAGAAAGCGAATAAAAATCGATACAACACTTGAAATACTACATAAGATATACTATATACAAACGTAAAGTTATTTAAATTGCTATGTGGTGGTAAAGTTATAAAACCATCTATAACATACCTCACTTTATTATAATTCTCAATAATAAAAAGTGATAATATTAATAATAAAATTAATTATTATCAAAATGCATTATTTGTATATATGATCAAAATTCATTTCATGGTGTAAGAATTTAGCCATTAATAAACCCTGTCCTTGACCATTTGCTGTGTTTCCTTTCATGTTATGCCCTTCTCTTCTAACACTTTTCGCACTGCTTCATCCCATGTTTTTCATGGTCTTCCTCTTCCTCTCCGATGTATCACTTTCACGTCCCAAACATTTTTCAATAGTGCTTCCAACTTACACAAGTGTTAAAACCATTTCAGCTAATTTCGTTTAATTATAGTCAGTACTGACGGCACCTCAATTCKTCCTTGGTTACGTATTTTGTCTATTCGCGTGATCTCTGTAATTACTTCATTTCCGTCATCCGCACTGTATTTTTCAGTATGGTGTTTCATTTGCGCACAGTAGTATTGGTCTAAAGATCGATTTGTAGATTGATATCTTTGTTTTTCTGGTTACTTCATCCTTTTTAGCTCTTTACGTGTTTACTCTTGTTTTTTACGTTCATCTTCATATTGTATTTGTCTATCACTTCTGTCCAATACGCCATGTTTATCTACATATCCTCCTTGCACTTTTTACATATTTATGTATCCTACACGTAAACTTTTTGCTCTATTTCTGTATTTTGCTAGTATGTCGTCCATTACAATTTTAAAAGAGATGGACTCAGCACAGCGCCTTGTTTTAACTCTTTATTTTGGTAATTAATAGATGCTTTATATAATTTTTCTTAATTTTGCATCTACTCCTTCTCTACCCAAATATTCCCAAATTTGTGGTCTTTTTTATGTGGTTAAAAGCCTTTTCTAAGTCAATGAAGCAGAAGTAAGCATCCATGATCTGCGTTCTTATTTTTTCGTGAACTGGCCTAAAATTTTCTTACTAAGTATTTTCTCCAATATTCTTTCGCATGTGTTTGCTATGATGTTTATCAGAGTGCTCATTTTATCACCCTTCTTATGAAATAGGCATAATCACGACGATTTCCCAGTATTTAGGTATTACTTCCACATCCAACGGATGAAAAGTATTGTATCGCGAAAAAATTTTCAGAAATTTTTATTTGCTCACTTTAAAAAAAAATTTTGTCTTAACTGTCGGTCTGTGTGTGGACGCGATAACTTTTGAAAGACAACATATATATGAACTTGAAATTTGGCATACATATAAATCTCAACTACCCAAGCGACCTCTTGCTTTTGGAGTAAGTAGGGTATAGGAAAGGAGTAACTACCCTTTTTGCCAATTTTTGATTTCTTTCTTTCAATATGTGATTAGTAGTATAATTGCGAGTATTATTATTATTATTATTATTATTATTATTATTCGACCCTATAAATTTTCAGTAAACTGTTTAGAAGATATTAGCAAAAAACCGTTCCCCTAGTGTTTTCGGTTACCAGTTACTATTCTCAGTTCTTACCAGAATGTATCTTTCATGTTTACTTGCGTCTTCGTTAGGTCCATCACTACAAGTGTGCTAATTTTCTCCCTATTTTTTTTAATCGCCAGTTACATATTTAGTAGTCTTTCCGATATCCCGTCCCACTTTTGTGCGTTCTGTAAGAGATCCTTGTTTATTAAGCATCATTTGTCTCGGGAATACTTGTACGCAGTTGTTTCAAGAAAAAGTTAGCCCCAGAAAACATTATAATAAACATAAATGATTTTCTGTGCGATTTAACTCGAATTGTTGATCAAATGGCTATGGGTCTTAAGCCACAATGATAATACCCAAAATATTATTGCTTGAAGAAAAAGTCAGCCAAATCATCTCTACGGGAAGCGGAAACTAGACCAAGAGCTTTAAGTATTCAAACGTGTTCCTGCAACCGTTAACACAACCATTAAACCAGGATAGCGCATTCTAAGAGCAACAGTGCATGCACAAATAATTAATGTATTTCTGGTATAAGCGTGCGGAAATTTATGTACAGAATTTTTGCTCACAGTGATGTTGTGCACGTGCTGCTGACAATCCAGGAAGCAAACGTTTATTCTGTTGCATTTAAACACGGCTTTGCAATAATTAAATAACTGTTCTGTTTTAATGCAAATCATTGCGCAAAGGAATCCTCGAACGATACTATCTCGCGCGAGTTCGAATTAACTGTGACAAGCACTTAGTATTCAACGAAATATCAATACCGCAGAAGTATCACGTGAGCTACAGAGTTTTGAATGTTACACACAACACTAGTGTCTTTGAAGAAGAAAATACTTGGACTTGGACTTTTTACCATGAACGTAGTAGGGGGCAATGCGTGTAAATGGGTTATTTGTAAAATCAAGCAAATAAGTGACAGTAGGTCATAGTCAACCACTGTCCTCAAATGATATCGTTACACATTTATTTATATTAACACAGATAGTTTACTTCAAAACAATGTCACATATTATCGATGTTGTCTCATTTTCTGTCTGGGTGATCTCTGTTAAAATTTCCCTTCCTGAATAAAGTTATACACAGTGTGTCCCACCGATGATTCAAATGGAATTAGTTAAAATCTGAACGTTTTGCAGCATAGTAAAGTCGATTTTCAAGAGGGTGGTACATCTGGTTATACCGAAAGTAAGTATCAATTCACTTATTTTCAATTACATATAGTAAACTAAACCAATGCGAGTTTAGTAACTGTCTGATTTTGTTTATTAAATCCTACCTCACTGGGCGTAAGCCATATGTGTCACATAACGGTTTTAGATCAGTTTGTGGCACCTCAGGAATACCACAGGGGTCTAACTTGGGGCCGTTGCTTTTTATTTTGTTTATAAACGTTTTATTATTATATTATTATTTCCAGCTATGACTGGTGTGGACGATTGCTTGGTACTACAACAACAAATTAATTGTACTGTGTAATTTAGCATTAACTTTTTGTTATTTAATAAAATTTTATATGGTAGTACGTCAATGTGTTATGCTATATTTTTTTTAATTTTTATCCTGTAAATGAAAAAGCATTATGATTATTACTATTATAAATAAAAGCAATTCACCTTAATGCTCTTTCTTCAATAGTAGGTGCTCGAAATGTTGTCCAAATTTCTCTCTACTTATTCTCAAGGTGTTCAGTTATTCAATTTCAAACTGTTTTCGGTACAAGGTCAATATGAAGATGTTGTGTAGTAAAAAAATTAAATAAAGATCATTGAGCAAAATAAGGTTTTTCGGTCTTCGAGTACATTTCATCATTTGTTCTCAACGTAAGTAATAGCACTAAATTTTGTAATTTTTATAACTGGGTGTAAAGATATGCACTGTCTTTTTGGTGTACTATTTTCTGCCACTTAGTTCTGTGCTTTGCTATCATAGTTTCGTTCCAGCTGAGGTTTCGCTTCTCCAACGACTCGGCCGCTGGCATGTTCCTTGTTTTCCGTGGCCTTCCTCTTCTCTTCTTCTCTTGTACTTTTGCCTTCCATACTAGTTTTGCTGGCCTTTCCTCATTCATTCTCACCACATGTCCAAACCACTTTAGTTTATTTTCTTCCATCGTTTGTTTAAGCGACTCTATTTCTTCTCTGATTCTGTCGTTTCTTATTCTGTCACCACTTTAACACGTCTTAAGCATTTTATCTCTGTGGCTTGCAGTCTAATTATCAGTCTATCACTAAACACCCAACTTTCACTTTCGTATGATAATATCTCACTTATTTCATTTTTACATATTAACGTCCTATTTAGTGAGTGGTACAGCTTTATTGTACTTCCATTTATTTCTTCATCTACTTTTAACCTGTCCGTTTATTTTTTATCTGCCCTTTTCTCCTCCTTTTTTATGACCATTGTTTTAGTCTTCCTCGTATTTATTAACMTTTGACGTTTTGTTAATCCTTCCTGCCACAACTCTATATTTTGTTGTAACTTCTCWTCGTTTTCTGCACAAATCATCAGGTCATCTAGTAACACGCGTTCTTCCAGCTTTGCAACCTTTATCCATCCACTTGTTAGACACCGACATAAGTGTCGAAAGGTCAATGTCAAATAACCAACGTGGGAACCAGCCCGCAAAACAACATGTCATCGACAACAACCACGGAAGCCTTCAAACCAAAATCCACTTGTTATGTCGTAATTTTTTATGTTGTTGTACAAACTCTCTATGTTTGTTATCAGCTTGTTATTTATATCCCCTTTCTTCATACTTTCCCACACCACTTTTCTAGGGATGTTATCGAAGTCCAAGAATGTTAAACAGATTCCTTTTTCTTTGCCTATCTTTTTGACCATTTGTATAATCGTAAATTGCTTCGCCCTCCTCTAAACCCGCTTTGTGCTTCGTGTACTTATAGTTCCAGCTTTTCTCTTCGCTACTACACTTCACAAAGTAATTCCCTGATAATTCCCACATTCTTCTGCCTCCTTTTTTATGTATTGGTACAATTCTCCCCATTTTCCATCCTTTGGTACAGCTACTGTTAAATATTTTTGGAAGAAAGTATGAAACTATAATATGTTAAAAATCAATTAAAATTTGACCAAACCCTCGTCCCAAGTTCAACAAAAAGTTAAAGTAAAATAAAGGGATTATGAGAGAACCAATAACTTCTGGCAATCAATTTAATGTAACGAACAAGTAATTAAAGTTATCGTATACTTCCTAGTTTTATTGTTGTAGTATACAGTCATCGGTTAGAACCATGAACAATAGCTCAATTACAGATAAAGATTTGAACCCGTTCTTATTCTTATAAGTGACTAACTCCCTGTATGCGATTAGACGCAAAAACAGCACGTGGGGCATGAGCGCACCGCAAAATACAGATCATGAATTGCGGACAATGCATGTGTAGCTAAATATATAATTTACTCTGTCATCTCACCGCAGACCGCAAGGCACAAAAGACTCTTCGTATACCAACCTCATTATATTTGAAAATTTTGAAACGGTAGACGACAGATGACAAGCGAATCGATAACCGTTGTTTAATGGGTTGGTTATACACCGAAAACTTGAACCGTTCAGTTTGATGTTCGCCAAAATTGTGAGGATTAATATCAATAAATGTCAAACAGCACCGTGTCAGTTATTTACATTCACTCGTAAAATCTTGACGTGTTTTACGTTTTAGATGTAGCACACAATGGTACATTATTCAGCACATAATGCCAAAGAATGCCACAAAGAGGAGGATGGATATTTTACACATATCCTTGACGCATTGCACCTAAGACGACAACGGCGTATTGATTTATGTTTCCAGCAACGTAAACGTTTTTAATTTCCTGGTCATCCTGAGTAAGCGGTAATAAATCATCTAAAAATAATACTACTAGGTTTATTAAAGCCACATTTGTATGGAGAATTATTTAAATATTAAGAATTGTCAGAACAGTTGGGACAATACGATCTAGTTTAAAAAATGCTCAATTTTTATTTATTCTTACAGAACTAGTTGAAGTCTCGTTTGACTTGAATGTGGTAAATTAAGTTTGATGTGATTTGAATAGTGAATTTAAATAATAATAAATAATAGACGAGAGACAATAAAAGCCTTTAAAATAATAAAAATTGTTGAAGCTTACACAAAGCTGTATGAACTTCTTGATGAGTCTAAGTCCTTATCCTTATTTGATACACACGTTAATTAAGTTATGTTGCAATTCTTGGACAGATATATTTGAAAGGTTGTCGCCTTTCTGGATATCGCTCGTAATATAAATTACCTGCTGCTTACATTTTTTTCTCCGGTTTGTATGAAATATTATCACACCCCTTTTTTCATAACTTTCAAACCGCATTGCACATTGATTTGGAAATTCGACTGATTTTTAAAGTACAATTTGACAACTACAAGTAATAAGACAATTGTCGCTTCCCAAAGCTTTGTATTTCAAAGTAGACTTAGGTAAAGCACAAAGTGTTTATATTTTTAGAATGGCGATTTGAAACTACAGGCTGTACTATTTAAAAAAATTAGGTTTGGTACCATAACTTTTTGAAGTGACCCCATATACTAATTCAGAAAATGGCATTGAAAACTACGTAGGAATATTTTTCATTCAAAATTTTCCAAAATGCAGATTTTTAAAATGAACCTCTATCTCCGATACTATGATAGATAGTAATTATTGTAGGCGTATATTGACTAAAGGCATTAAGGCTAGTGCTAACAGAGACGTTAAATTTAAAAATTGATGGCTAAGTGCGAAGTTGTCCACAAAGAATCATAACGGTCATAGCTTGAAAACAACTGATATGGCTGTAGATTTTTATGAAGCACACAATTGAAGCACTAAACTTAGGGTTGAGGTAAAATAATTCGTGTTACATGTTGGTAGTCAAATTTCTGGGACCCAGCATCACAAGTTAAAGGTATTACAATTGTACAAGCCGAAACTAACTGGTTGGATAACTGACACTTTGTTGCTTTCTGCAAAAGATGTTACATAAGCAAAGGTGGATTACAACGAAAATATGTCAGCAAACATATACAAATGTTTCCGAAAAATTCTTCCTAATGTACCAAAAAGTATCGTAATCGTAATGAACAATGAAGCTACCATCCTACCATCAAATAGTTCATGTAAAAAGAACGATTTCAAGAATTTTTGCATGCAAATGACCTCCTTTTTAATGGAAACATACACAAGAAAAGAAAAACAGTTGTTGGTCAAGGATTGGGGATTTAAAAGTTGCTCACCTTCCCCTTGCCACTGCAATTTGAATCCCAAATTTATCAGTGCCACAATTGAATATATTAAGGAGGAAAATATTTATAGAACTAGATTGGTAACGGATTTTATTATTATTATTATTATTATGGACGGCGAAACCACTGACGAAGTGACACTTATATTAACAGTGAATACTTTAAAGTCTTTTTTTATTTATTTGTATTCGAAAAGATTATTAAATTCAAGGAAGTTATTTAGAATTCTAATTAATTTTTAAATAACTGCCAATAAATTAAAATTGACCTGGCAAATCATGAATCCGGATATTATAAAGTTAGGTAAGTGAGAGCCAAGGCTCTCAGCGCCATCTGGGCGGAACACTGCATACTAGGTAGGTTGCAACTATGGCAACCACTTACGACCTAGTGCAGATTCCTATCTATGGCAGCTGAGAAACGTCTCCGTAAGCGATGTGTGTAAATTCCTAATAATCTGCTTTGGTCAATCTACTCGGACCCTACGACTAGTTTCGCCCTTGTCAGCTAGGGATACCAAGTACATTGACCAAAGCCGACTGCCGCCTTTACCACAGCTGAGGAGCCCCAACAAGGGCGAAACTAGTCGTGGAGTCCGAGTAGATTGACCAAAGCAGATGATTATTAATTACTGAAAACGGTCTTTTATTTCGGACTCCATGAAATTCCAATTTGCGGTTGGGTCTTCATAAAAATTAGTGAAAGTTAAATATCGGATAAGTCATAAACAGGGTATATCTTTGTGTAAACTTTAATATAATATCACCAAAAGGAAACAGAACTCTCGCAAACACACAAATACCCCTCTATCAAACTTGCTAAGTTGACGAAAATTTTCACGCCTTTCGTTTTAGGCATATCGGTAAATCATAATGGCACTGCAACCAGCGACATACGTGCGCGTTTAGAAAATTGAAATAGGACAATCTATTCTAAAGTTATGAGCTTTTTAAACGATCATCTCCATCCTAAATTTTGAAAAAGTTTTAGAAATTCCAGATAAAATCCGGATAAAATCGTTGAAAAACGACTTCCTTTTAAAGGTGGTATATAAAGATGGCGCTACAGTAAATGTTAAATGGCTAGGGTGTCAAGTTACACGTCAATTGAAAGCCACTTTTATTACCCATATAACCGCGCTTAGTAAATTGAAATCGGATAATATATGTCTCAACTTAGAAAGAGAACTTAGCGTTCAATTTCCAATACATTACTCCTTGAACAAAAACAGGTTGAGACACACTGCATTACAATTTTGCGAAAAACTTAATATAGGAATCATTGCTTGCTACATATTATCACATATTTAAATGTGTCGTCAGTTAAATAGTATAATTGTCAATTTTAAACGTGGATGACAGTAATATTTCTATTGAATGACTTGTATCAAAATAGTTTTTGCGTTTATAAGCTATGAACTTTAGCTCTCCTAAAAAACAAATTGAATATAGAGATTTTATTATAAATATGAAAAGCAAAAGCGTCCATTTTCGTCATATTTTGCTTTATTAAAAAAAGGAAAAACGCAACACAAAGTGCTCTTCAAGAACGACAGTGTCGGGACTGGCTTGTTCGTTCTGGTGATTTTTCACTCAAAGATGAACCACAATCTGGTAGGCCAAATGAAATTGCAGATGATCAAATCAAAGACATAATTGATTGGGATCGTCATATTTCTTTCCGAGAGATAGCAAAAAGTTTAAATGTATCGCACACCGTTGTAGAAAATCCTTTAAAACATATGGAGAACGTTAAAAAAACTGGATATTTGGGTTCCTCTGGAGTTAAAGGAAATTCATTTAACACAACGCATGAACATCTGTGATTTGCATCTCAAACGAATATAAAATCGAATCTTTTTTGGATAATTTATCATAACATCGAACGAAACGCGGTCATGGTCGCAAAGAACATCAAAATCCGAAAAACATCAAAAGAAGATTATGCTGTGAGTTTGGTGCGATTACAATAGTATTCTGTATTTTGAGCTGCTTCCTGGAAACCAAACTATTAATTCAGTTGTTTATTGTCGCCAATTGGATAAATTAAACTCTGCAATTCAAGAAAAACGACCAGACTGGATGAATCGTAAGAGGTTGTATTCCAGCATGACAACGCTAGGCTGCATACGTCATTGGTAACTCGCCAAAAATTATTGACGCTTGTTTGGGATGTGATGTCACACCCACCATATAGCCCTGACTTAACACCATCGGGTTATCATTTATTTAGAGCCTTACAACATTTGTTAAATGGTAAAACCTTCAATGATGATAACGCTGTGATATTGCACCTACATCAGTTTTTTTGCGAATAAAGACCAGCAATTCAACGAGCGTGGAATAATGAAGTTGACGGAAAGATGGCAAAAGGTAATTGATCAAAATGGAAATTATATTACTGAATAAAGTTTAATGATTATATATATTTGTATAATATTCAGGGTCGCTACAAAGTATGGAACCAGCAGGATATTTCAGGCTCTGTTCGACCGATTTATCTGAAATTTTGCATGGGCCTATAGGTAATTAAAATGCATTTTCTGGAATTTTTCAACTCCGTCTCAGCTCTCTTTTCCGAAATATGGGCGCAAGTAGCATTTTTTAATGAAAAGGGGGTAAAAAGGCACATCATTGGTTTCAAAAATGTATCACACTTTTCAATTTATTGGTTCTGAGTTGAGAAAAGTGTTATAACAAACTTGGGTCTTGCAAAAAACTTGGGGATAAAAACCATATTCTTTATCGGTAAGTAACAACAAGAACTCCAGGTGTCTCCATTTTTTTCCTGACTGGTAATAACTGAACATGATCGCATCGAAATTTTGATGATGATTGGTTATGGACATAGAAGACGAAGTTATCCCGAAGTAGTTGCACTCTACAATAATCCAATTCGTGAAGATCGTGAACCAATTGAAAGATCAACAGTTATTAAAACATTGCAACGTTGTGACGAAACCGGCGGTGTCAAAAATCGTCAAAAACCAAGACGTCCAAATGTTGCTACGAGTGAGGAAAGTAGCTTGAATGTCTTTTTAGATGTAACAGAGAATCCTATGTGTTCCGTACAACAGCGTGCTCTCACTCACTATATTAGCAGATCTGCTCAGAAAGTTTTTAAAAAAGAGAAGTTTAATCCATACAAAATTCACTTATTACAAGGACTGAGCGAAGATGGTTTCGATCATAGGATAGATTTTTGCGAAACTGCTATGAACATGATAGATGAAGATAAAAACATTTTAAATTGTATTATGTTTTCTGATAAAGCAACTTTTTGCCTCAATGGTAATGTGAATAGACATAATTGCAGATATTGGTCGTACACAAATCCACATTGGAKGGAATAAGTCCACACACAACACCCTCATTAAATTAATGTCTGGTGTGGTATTATCGGTGAGCACATTATTGGGCCTTTTTTCATCGATGGAAATTTGAATGCGGACAAATATTTACAGCCCTTGCGCGAACACATTATACCAGAACTTATTCGCCTGTTCCCTAATCGTGATAATGCTGCGCGTCCTTCTGAACTGATACGGTTTCAGCAAGATGATGCACCACCCCATTTTACAGTCAATGTTCGTGGATATTTAAATGCGATATTTCCAGAAAGATGGATGGGTAAGAGCGGATCGTAGAAAGGCCAGCACGTTCCTCCGATCTGACGCCGCTTGATTTTTTCCTGTGAGGGTATCTGAAAAATCGTATTTATGCTGAAAGGCCACATAATGCAGAAGATTTAAAAGGACGAATCAGGGCAGAAGTTCAAAACTTACCTCTAAATATGCTACAAAGAGCATTAGAAAACTTTTACTCAAGGCTGCATTACTGCCAGGAAGTAATTTCGAGCATCTTCTGTAGTGTAAATCTGAAAATATACTGCCTTTTTCACGGAACCATGTTTTTCTTTTTTACTCTTTGGTTACCCGATTCGTAATAAATTCATCAAACTAGAAGAAAATTATCAGCAGTCAAGGAAAAATGGTAATACCTGGCTTTTTTGTCCGTTTTGTGTTCATTCTTTTCGTTTTTGGTCAGGCTCAATTATTCTATTTACACTTTTCTCAACTCAGAAGCAATAAATTGTACAAGTGTGATACATTTTTGAAATGAGGAAAAAATATCATTTTCAATGATGTGTCTTTTGACCCCCTTTGCATTTAAAAAAATGCAACTTGCGCCCATATCTCGGAAACGAGAGCTGACACGCAGTTGAAAAAATTTCAGAAAAAGCATTTTAATTACCCATGGGCTCATGCACAATTTCAGAAAAATCAGTCGAACAGAACCTGAAATATCCTGCTGGTTCCATACTTTGTAGCGACCGGGTATATGTAATTATTTTGTTGGAACCTATTAGTCTATTTATTTAGGTAGCTTGAAAACAAGCGGATTGTTTGAATGGGCTTTGTTTCAGAATGAGGGCACCTTTGAAACTATTCCACTTATTGGTAATTTTACATTTTAATTTAGTGATCAAGTTAGGGAGGACACTGCTACGTCAGAACCTTCACTTAAGGTTTGATGTGAACGCAAAATTGAAATTTATGTTGTATGCGCAAAATAAAGACCATTATTATTAAGTTTATTATGAAAGCAAAGAAAAACTCGGAAAATACGTGCTAGGAGGGCGGAACGTCAAAAGTGAGTGGTAAAAAACGGTAGATTGCGGCAGCGATGGGTAACAAACCGAAAACAGGCTGTTCCAATTGTGCAATAATTCAAAATATGAAACGCGCTCTTCGTGCGCGAATTGCATTAACATTATTTACGCTTTTACAACAATGAATCGACCGTCTTCTTCTGGCGAATTGCTGATCAGCAGGGTCCTTGTCTGTGGTGTCCGATCTCGAGTAGGCAATGGCGGGGCAATCTCGAGAGCTGCTGCACTCCGATACTACACACTCTCAGACGGTGCTTCGAAGTGTCGTGTGTTGGATGGGTGAATTTTCGGTTTTTGTATCGCGGTGTGTAATGGTTGTCGAGTGTGTTTGGTGTACATAGACGACAAGTGAGTTACAATGACACGCATATAGAAAGTATATTTAGCACTTCTAATTTTAATAGTTTTTGTCAGTTTTTTGTCTTCTGAAAACAGAAGTAAAACCTGTGGTATTGATGTATCGCTTTAGATTGCAAAAAGCCACCTTGACTGACAATATCAGCTGCTGATCATTTGATGATTCCCCAAATCCTAGACGTGGTATTCGAACAAAAATTCGTTTAAAAACACAATCCTAAGTTACGTAAGCTGTAATAAATTCAGAAAAATAAGTGTTGGCGTAAGACATTCAGGTTACATAAGTAATTGATTTGGTGGAAAAATAACCGAATAGAATAGGTGGGCAAATAGCTTTTTTTCTCAATGTACGAGTGACGCACGTGCAGTGGGGTAATAACAAATTACCTCCTTGAAAACTTATTTATGTGCGGTTCAGCACCCACATCTGAGACTCAGTAATCCATTCCTTCACCGTGGTCTTTCTCAATGAAACATTTTGACCAAATGCCAGTGCTCTAGTCAACCCGAGGCCGCGCAAGGAAGAACGTAGGTTTGCTGTATTTTTATCTTCCTCGCGATTAATAACGTTATTAGCAAATTATAAAGCTTGTAACAGGCAATAACAGTATGCAAATTGAAGTTGTTTCCGTTTACCACGACCACGTGCGCCCACTTGGAGTCTTATTAGACGTCCAACCCTAGCAAATAAATCGCTGCCGTTCACATAAAAAAGCGTTCGTAATACAATCGAATGGAACGAACCTTCAATTCTACTGCATCTCCTGAATCAGAGGTCGGAGGTTGAGGCATGAAATTCGTCGTAGGGTCAACTAAATACAATCAGCTGTCGTTACGCTTGTTACCTGGATAATCTTCTTGTGGCGTCTGCCTTATCAGGCGCGCTACCTGTATTCAAACTCATTAGCTGAAGTAGTAAAACTTCACCCTTGAAGGAGGCTGGCAACGTCTGAGATGTATAATATATATTCTAAGTAAAAGGGTTGAAGGCTGGCATCAAAACTTCTTAGCATAAATAAACTAAATTGACAGGTTAGTTGTTCTTCAAACGAATTTTAAACGTATTCATTTTCATTTGTTAATCAAAAAATATTAAAGTTCTTGTCGATTAATTTAGTCACATTAGTTGGGAACGCAACAATATTAGATTCTTTATTAAATTTTAATTTGACATCATTAACCAAAGATTAGTCTAATAAACAGCTTTAACTGCAATTTTCTTTAAAAAATGATATTTAGGCATTGCAAATCCTAAAATGCCACCAAAATTTAAAAAATTACAGTGCCTTACGAGATACAAGTGGAAGTTGATTTAAACGTTGAGGCAGGGTTATTGATATTTTTTGTTAAAAGTGCTTGCTACAGTTCATTATTGTTTCATTTCTGCAGATCACGAAAAACTGAAACAAATATATAAATAAACCCAACAACATAAAATCATTAATTAATTATCAGATAAGGTGCTGCCCTGGACAATTGAATAAATGAGTTAACTGTCTGTTACTAATACAACCAAAAATATGCTGCTGCAAAAATCTGAAAAAGGGTTTTTAGATATTACGAAAAACATTTTTTTTTAATTTCGACACCTTGGAGCATTTATTTATTTTTTATAGAAGAAATCTTATCCGGATTCCTATTTTATAATAATGAAAAATTATTTTCGTCAGTTTTTATTTCCTTCATTTGTATACATGTTGAATACGATTAAATGGTTAGACAAGCATCTAAGCATTGTTTATCTTTAATAATTTGTTGATTTTAATTTCTTAGCCATGTCGAATGGGTCGTTTGACTTTATTAGGGTTTGCTCTTCCATAATAATATTGCATAAATGGTAAACGTCTTCATCACAGGGAAGTTTCAGAAATGTTCAGTAGAATCCTCCAGGACTGAAAAGCTGAATTTAAGCATTAAATTAGCGAAATTTACATGTACACTTAACATATTAGCAAGCGTTCATATTTTTTAAATCTTTGGGACTGAATGACCCCACCTTGTATAGGAACTTATTTTGTCTAATTATAAATACCTTCCTGTATTAGAACTGATTAGCCAAGATAGAATCCATTGAAGTAGCCATCAGCTTCAAGTTCTTTAAATAAATTTATCCAAAACTGTGCATTATGCTTTTTCAATTGTGTCTACCACGATTCGATTCTTTGGTTATCAATACTATAAGGAAACGCTGGAGAATAAGTTCCACAATCCGCACTTATAGTTCAGGGATATCATTTAAGTAATGGTCGAAATTTAAAAAAAAAATGTTTTTCGTAATATTTAAATATCCTTTTTTTTTAGATTTTTAAAGCAGCATATTTGGTGGTACTAGTAACAGACATCCTTTGAAGCAATTAAATTTGCCGTCTCCAGCAACACCTCATCTGATGATAATACTAATAAATACAAGGTTTTTATAAATGATTCATGCATCCAGGGCGCTTAAGGAAATTATCGATTAAATCAATTTGCAGCCTCTCAGGAAAGTAAGGCATACTGGTCATCCGTAGGTTTTTGAATTATTTTTTTATATTTTAATAATAGAAAACGTCTGGGAGTGTGTATTTTCAACATATTCTTTAGTGTTTATGGGATAATTAACTTTAAAGTTATGGAAAGCTCACATTTCGGAGCTGTGCGGTGACATTGATCTGCAACCTTCAGTATTATCGCCGCTTGCTATCGCCCTGCATATTGTAGTTTGGCAGCAGTTACAAAAAGGCGGCACAAAGAATTCAGAAATCAATGCCGCTCGTGTTGCATATGAATCATTTATAGAAACCCTGTTTGACATGCCCCTATTTTTCATAAGTTTTCACACTCATTTTCTGATTTGGATTATAACTAGCAGCAGGTAGTTAAAAGCGAGCGCAAGAAAAAAATAAAAAAAACAACTAGTTTCGTTGCTGTGGTCCATTTATTCGGTATTCCTGCCTGACGAATACAAACAAGGACGAACTAGTCGTAGGATCTGAATAAATTGKTCAGATCATATGTTATTAATTTCATACTTGTGTGTGTTTATATTTAAACAGARAATGCTCGCTTACACWGCGATTATGTGAAGTATTTTATTCAAGAACTAATTGCTTCTGCACAGCAGTAAATGCTTCACCGCATTTGGTGAATTAGAGAAAACGTAACTTCATATGTTATGCTACTGGAAGAAAACATTTTTTTATTTATGTGAATAGCCGCTTACTTTAGTGTTTTACAATAAATTTTGTATCCATATTGGAAGAAAAATGTAATCAATACCACCAAAGAAACCAAACAGCCGCATAGCTAAGAAAACTGGTCTATCATTATATGTGCTACCGCAGTTTACGAATTTGTACATACAATTCCACTATTGCTTTCTATTAATTTTTGCTCTATGACCTTTTTTATAAGTATCTTTTGGATACATATTGTCTGCAATTTCAAGAAGTGTTCTGTTTAAATTAAATTTTCAGCAGCTATAACCATATTTAAAAAATATAAAAGCCTCGGTTGCTACGGGACCCTTCAGAAATTCAAAATTTTGCAATTTTCGGCATTAGCTCAAAAAATAAAAAGGTTAATCAAGGTCTGCTTCGCCCTGCTAATTCATCTCAAAAAAGTAGAACAAGGTGGCAAAAACCTCATCCCTCTAGCTTGAATAATAACCGAAATTACCCTATAGAAACGTCGAAAATAAGACATCCTGTACTACATTGTACTTTCATGTTTGATGAAATGTACTGATGAATTACGTCGCTAATTGAGAGGAAAAATCATCCCGACATACTTTAAATGCAAAAATTTTAAAGGCCGTTTAGTACTGGCCAATGTCAAATTCCAAGTACCGCAAGTTGAAGCTTCACTTCGAAGCATTTTGAATCAATTGTTGTGTTTTGCTCTGATAAGCGTTTCAAAGGGCACTACATTATACTGTACTTAGATGCACAAATTTTGTCCACGATACTTATTTTACACATGTAGAAGATTCTATTCTTCTTTCCATGGTAATGTCTTGAACAAGAACAACGTAAAAATAGTTCCTAAACATATACGATGACTATGAATGCAGTTTACTGTTAACGGGAGATCATCATCGTTGAACATTCCATCTACTTTTGTATATTCTTTTTTATTCATATCCCTATGTGACCAAACAAGTTATAGGCTTGTCGTGACGAATGTAATTACTCAAGACTAGGAGAATGTCCCTCAGAATATTGCTGAAAAACAAAAAGTGCTAGAGGGCACGAATGCAGTAATTACTAGTAGATGCGGGCATACCACATATCAAGGGTTCTTACATTAAATCAATTACTGCTAATCACTGATTTCTTTCTAAATAGTAATCAAAACTAATGTCTGCAAGTAGTTATTCGATTATAATTGCATGTACGTTTGTTAGGGTTGCAGATTATTTAATCCACTTTGTGTAAAATAAATCTCGCATCAGAGATTATGCCAATACCTCACTGATTAACGTGCCAATATTAGTAGTAATAACGGCTTTCAAAGTATGCACGTCTGCCTGTCGCGAATGTGCATGTCTGCAGACATATATCTCTTGGAAATCAACCTACATTTGCCAAATCGAAATGCGCACAAGCCTGAAGTTTCTGCAAAATATGGTCGGCTTTGGAGACTTGTTAATTTAAAATAAGTGCGCTATACCGTACGTCGGGTTGCCCACTGCGGGTTCTACTAAAAGATTTAATTAAACGTTGCTGCTACCTGTACAACACTACAAGCATTGTTTATCAGGTTACGGTAATTTAACGCTACCCACCAAGAGCACTTAATATACAGTTGCAGTTTATTTCCCCCATACACAAATATTGGCCGATCAAAGTGCCAATACTTGCGCTTTATTGCTAAATAAATAGCAACTTTCTCAATTTTGGCCTTGAAAATGCTTCCTTCTCTCTGTGGAATATTGAATACTAATGAAACGCAGACAAGTAGCTAAACAATACAATAATACTTTCGTTGACACTTTTTAAATACCTTGTACTTGTTAAGTTCAAGTTACGTCATACAAATAAAAATGATCTACTTTTTCAAAATTCTGATTTAGCTTTACTTCATAAAGACAACCTAATTTTGTTAACAAAATTAGCTATGGGTTCTTCCCATATCTCTTACCTATGTGGCTTTTAAAAAAGAACTTATTTTGCAAATTGCTTCTTATAGGAGTAATTTTCCAAATTATTTGACAGAAAAATTATATCTTAAGTACTTAACTTAAATTATATAGATCTTTTAGTGGTGTTACCCAAGGTTCAAATCTTGGACCAATTTTGTTTTACAATTTTTATTAATGATGCGCTTAGCTTATTTAAAAGTCAAGTATTTGTCTACGCTGATGATTTGAAACTGTCTAAAACCATTGTTACTTTTGCTGACTGTCTCGTCCTGCAGAACGACCTGGATCATTTTGTCGAGTGGTGCCTCGTTAATAAATTAAAGATTAATTGTGACAAGTGCGTTGTGATTACTTTCTCTAGGAAGGTAAATAATAATTTATATAATTACACGATTGATAACACATCCGTTCAAAGGGTGCACCAAATAAAGAACCTCGGGGTAGTGATTGACGGCGCACTCTCATTTGTTCCTCACGTCAATGAGATATGTAAGCAAGCAGTAAAAATGTTAGGATTTATCATTAGAAATACAAAAGAATTTGCAAATATTACGTGCTTAAAAAAACTGTACTATAGTTATGTGAGAAGTAAATTGGAATATTGTGCAATTGTATGGGATCCGTATTATGTTGTTCATATCAGAGCAATTGAACGTGTGCAACGTAGATTTTGCAAATATTTACATATTATGAAACACAAAATTTATCCAACGAGAGACTACCCGCAGTGTGAATTGCTTGCGGAATTTGGACTTGAATTGCTTCAATCTGGAAGACAACTATTTTGTGTTACATTTTTATTTAAATTAGTACATGGACGTGTATGCTGTTCCCAACTATTAGAGCAATTAAGATTTCGTGTACCCAGAGTAAGCGCACGTAATTCCAAAACGCTTGAATTATACCTATCCCGTACTAACCAGCACTTTCATTCGCCGATAAATAATATGAGCATACGATACAATGAAATATGTAATGATATTGATATATTTATTGAATGCAGTATTGCGTCTTTTGTTAAGAGTTGTTCCGTTGTATTAGCAAGTAGATTGTAATATTTATTTTGCTGTACTTTTGAGTTAATAATTATAGTTCTTTTTCTTTACATTAATCTTAATTTAATTTATTGTTATCATGCATAATATGTAACAGATGTTAATTAATTATCCTTGTGGACCACTATGGTCTGTTGGGTCAATAAATATTATTATTATTATTATTAACAAAATTTAAGTTTTCTTTTAATACTCTTGTTTCACATTTTTTTGCAATGTTTGTCCTGCAGTATACTGGGGCGTTACAAAGTACGAAACTAGCAGGATATTTCAGGTTCTGTTCAACCCATTTTTCTGAAATTGTACATGGGCCTATAGGTAATTACGAGGCATTTTGTTGAATTTGAACCAATTGCCATATCAACAGTTATTAAAACATTGCAACGTTTTGACGAATCGTCAATAGCCAGGACGTCCAAAGGTTGCTACGAGTGAGGAAAGTAGCTTTAATGTCCTTTTATATGTGCAAGAGAATTCCAAGTGTTCCGTACAACAGCGTGCTCTCACTCACCATATTAGTAGAAGATCTGTTCAAAAAATTTTGAAAAAAGAGAAGTTCATCTGTACAAAATTCACTTATTACAAGAACTGAGCGAAGATTATTTCAACCGTAGGATAGGATTTTGCGAAACTGCTATGAACATGATAGATGAAGATAGAAACATTTTAAATTGGATTATGTTTTTTGATGAAGCAACTTTTTGCCTCAATGATAATGTGAATAGACATAATTGCAGATATTGGTCGGACACAAATCCACATTAGATGGAACAAGTCCACACACAACACCCTCAGAAAGTGAATGTCTGGTGTGGTATTATCGGTGAGCACATTATTGGGCCTTTTTTCATCGATGGAAATATGAATGCGGTCAGGTATTTACAGCTCTTGCGCGAACACATTTTTCCAGAACTTATTCGCCTGTTCCCTGATCGTGAAAATGCTGTGCGTCCTTCTCAACAGATATGGTTTCAGGAAGATGGTTGCAGTCAAGGTTCTTGGATATTTGAATGCGATAAAATCCATACAGATAGATTGGTAGGCACGGAGCAATAGAATGCCCAGCACGTTCCCCTGATCTGCCGCCGCTGTACCTGTGGGGGTATCCGAAAAATAGTATTTATGCTGATCGGCGACATAATGCAGAATCAGAGCAGAAATTCAGAACTTACCTCCAAATATGCTGCAAAGAACATTAGGAAACTTTTACTCAAGGCTGCATAACTGCCAGAAAGTAAATGGGGAACATTTTGAGCATCTKCTGTAATGTAAATCTGAAAAAATACTGCAATTTTCACGGAATCATTTTTTTTTCTTTCGCAATAAATTGATCAAATTAGACCAAAATTATCACCAGTCAAGGAAAAATGGTAATACGTGGCTTTTTTGTCCGTTTTAGCGATAATAAATTGTTTTCATTCTTTTCGTTCTTTGTCAGGCGCAATTATTGTATTTACATTTTTCTCAACTCAGAAGCAATAACGTGTACAAGAGTACAAGTGTGGTACATTTTTGAAATCAGGAAAAAATATCCTTTTAATGATGTGCCTTTTGACACCCCTTTCTATTTAAAAAAAATGCAACTTGCGCCCATATTTCGGAAACGAGAGCTGACAGGGAGTTGAAAAAATTCCAGAAAATATACTTTAATTACCCTTAGGCCCATGCACAATTTCAGAAAAATCGGTTGAACAGAACCTGGAATATCCTGCTGGTTCCATACTTTGTAGCGACCCTGTATTTGTAGTCAGGAAATTCTATCAAAGGGCATGTACTGCAAGATACAGCTTTAAAAAAATACGTAACTGCAGCATAATGACATGGCGGATCAGAGTTTGGAGATCGCGGAATTTTACCTTTACATTGCATTTTGCAGCTTATTTCTCAACGTATTGTAACTATGGAAAGCTTATTCCTTCCTCTTTCCACTGGCAAGTGTAAATTTTCATATTTTGCATATAAATATTTCCTCGTGTCTTACTGACAATTCCAAAGTTTCAATAAGAGCACAATTTATTGTACAATAAAAATTACATCCTCTTCAGTTCCTTGCCATTTTGCACACATGGCACCAAGTGCGTCATCTTATCAAATTGCATGATCGAATGAAGCGGGGCCCTAAATATGGCATTGTTATATGGCTTCTGCGATGCGAATTTTTCAACGGCTTGACGTCAGCAGCGCGGGGCATTTCCGCTCTCTGCAATTCGGGCGGTTAAATGAAGAGCGCCTCTATCAGATCGGGTTCCTTAATGAATTTTCTTACGGTGCCTTGTTAAATTTGGCGTGGAAATAACTAAGCCCCATTGTTTTCGGTCGCTTATTGCGTTGGTCACTGACGCACGTAGTAGGACGAAACCTATTCAAGTTTAAATTGATGAAATTTCGATGTACTTGCGGCAAATTGGAATAAGAAATCGGGAGGTTCTTTATAAACTTTATGCAACGATTGTAATAAACACAATTATATGACACACCCACATGCACCTTACAGTAGTTCTCGTTGTTGTAATTTCTTGATGGTAATGAATTTATTCCGCGTATTTAGCAATCAGGAAACTTTTACTTGCGCAAATTCAGTCACCGCCGTTCGTTTTTTGTTTATCACAGCAAGGCCGAACTACCGTGTTGACATTCTACTGCTTTTGGAATCGTAGATGATGAACTAATTTGGTATGATCGCTTTGTAGCATTCCCCGCGGTGCGTATATCTTTATTAATTAGATGCAGCCCACACTCATTCCCACGCGTTCGATTTTCAACTCAAATCCATGTGTAACAACCTTAATGATGTAACTGAACGAATTTCTGTTTGCGTCAAATCTAACGGAATCACAGGCCATCCGACTTAATCTGATGACGAGCTCCCAGCGTTGCGCTCTACCTGTCGTGGTCATTATCAAATACACTAATCGTGAAAATTTGTGCTTCGAGCGTAAACGTGGCAAAGAGATTATAAAAGACAGATAGTTTTGTTTGTGGTTTGGGTCATTCACATGAAGACGACCCGGCCAGCAGAGCACAGAATCATTCCATTGAGAGCTTCGGGGTTGGTTATAAAGCGAACAAAAACCAACGGTGTTAGTTCGGGCGCATCATGAACGGCATCAATATTGCCGGTTCAGATACATGGTTTCTTCTATTTAACAACGAGGCGTTACTTATGTACTGCAGGTTTTCAGTGCAACGGCAGCAGTTGACTAGTTGCCTGACCTTCAGACCGTTCACTGGACGCATTTATATTAACAATTACAGCATTAGATACCTCACATCAATGATTTACCGCTTTTCGAAACCTATGTCGAAAGATACAAGTCTGCCCACTTACTATTTTGCGGTTTTCTATTGCAAGGAAGCATAGACGTGGAACGATAACATGCCAATACTTGTTAAAGATCGTTTGTGCTTAACATATGTTAACTGAATGGTGATGTTTCAGGGTTATGAGGCTGTTTAAGCGGAGATGTTCTGACCCAAACCCACAGCTAGTCAGTCTATCGCCCCTTTCCGACAATGGAGATGCTTCAACAAGTGGAACTAGCCTCAATCTTTCTGTTGAAGAACCACCCGAAACGAAATCTAGTAAGTTGATTAAATTATAAATTCCGCTTTACACACATTTTACTAACAATTTCGTCAAATTCCTCCAGCAATCTCCAGTATCTGAGTAGCACCTTTCCAACCCAATATCGGATTTTTCCTGCCTCTTAAAATTTTTCGTCTATTGCTTGCCATTGTACAATTTTAAATGAGATGCGTTTTTATTCGATAACGTTAGCACCTTTTTACTTTTTAGTTAACTATATGTGCGCCCTCAAAAATACGTATGGATATTCAAGCACAATTCGCTCCATTTCTTATTTATTATTAAATTTCACATACCCTGGAATTAAATAACGTAAGCCTGGTTATTTAACTAGACCATTCAATTTTTATTGTTACTGTACGGGTTGGAAAAATGCGCTCTTCGTTGCGTGTATTTAGCGATACTTTAATGTTTCCAGAACCACACCTTACGTAACTGGTTGCTTAGTCTATAGGCGCTGGTTTCCTCACATCATAACACTACCCCCTCCTTAAAAACTGGTCGTCCCGATCAGTTTCTGTCTTCAGGATCTCCGTGGCACTCACTTAACCAATTTAGGCGTTCCACATTTGTCTTTGATCTTGGGCTACGCTAGATTCTGCATTCTGTAAACTACTACAGTCTTTCCCAAGATGACGACAACTTAGGTGAAAGTCCGCCCTTTCCTCCTCTTTGGGTTATAAAGACACAGAAAATTTCCTTCATTAAACTACCTGTAATCACGGCGAACTCTGAGCATCTTTATTTTCTGTCTCACCAATGATGGTTTTCTAGAAGTGACTCTCCAAATCCTATCACTAGGTTATCAACTTTTGGTTCGGTATCTATAAGCTTCTGGTCACTATAATTCATCGCCACAAGGATGTACTTATTATTCTCTTTGCGCCCATGGCACATAATCCTTAGGTACTACTACCACGCTTTCCTAGGCAGACCGTTCTCTACTTGCAAAGATTCCCACTGAGCCCACATCGCTTTTAGGGTGTAACTTTCTTGTGACACCTCCTCCCATCCAGGTCATGGTGTGTTGTCTTCTTTCTGCCTAAGTAAAGGACCAATATCGTTGCCTTCTTGCTGAGATTTCCGAAACCTCTCAGCAGCCCATTACTCGCTCTCCTGGACATCATATGACAAATGCCACACTTTAGCACTTCGTCAAAGCTCTAGTACTTTTTTACATCACTCTTTGAGTTTGTTAAATTTCGTTCTTGTTCTTCATATTCTGATGGGCCAATAATTTCGGTTCAGTAGGTTCATTACACCTACGGCTTAAACAATAATACAACATATTTCGATGCTATATAATCTCATTACTATCGCCTTCCATTTAACTCTATGAGGTTAACGAAAGAAATTCATCCCTCGTTCTGGCAGATTTGCCTTTTATACTCTCCATATCAGGCATTTAGGATATCAAAGAGATCGCCTATTCGTCCTGGTCTGTTGCCACGGTGGACAGCAACGTTGCCGAGTTGTGCGAATTCTCCTCAATGCCAGAGAACTGATCTGTCGACGGCTTTATCGTAACAATAACGTGATAAAGATATAATTAGGGACTTTTCAATATAGTGGCTGGATCCCCTAATTTGATCTAATAGTTTTTTATCAAATCCGCCATTACACTTGCTTGCTGATATAACCCACTTTTTCCTGTAGTTCTTTTATATTTCTCTGCTTAGGTCTCTCAACATGGGGAAGGAAGGTGGGTCAAAAATGGGACAAGATAAAGCGGAGCGATTCTTCTGAACTGTTGGCAGTGACGTCTGGGCGCCGACGTCAATGGGCTCCTCTGCAGAAAGCTAGCGCCTCCGTATCACCCGCGCCTAACGACAAGAAGGTGTCACGCGTCGAGTCTATACGAAACTTGTTTTATCGAAACGACAGGACTTCCGACTCTGAAGCGGAAAACAGAAGCGATTCAGATGTGAGTCAAACGGACCTACGAAAAATACACGAAACAAGCGGAAGAAGAGGGAATGGCGGAAAAACGCTCCGAGGAAAGAAACGACTCAAGTCCATATCCGATAACATAGCTCTTAATCAGCAACAGCTGTCAGACTACTTGACACTCTTACAACTGAAACCAGAAGAACTACAGGATATGATCAACGATCTAACGTCAAACGAAACTAAAAGGGCTCAGAAATGTCGACGATTGGGAATACTCTCAGAAGAGAAAACGACGCCAAAGCAATCTCGTAAGTTCAGAGCTGTGAGGAACATGTTTTCACGTTCTTCTTCGAAATCAGATGACGAAAGCGATTCAAAACGAGTGCATAAAGGAACACGTAGCATTTCATCTGGCAGTCTCACTAACATAACTGAATTTATAGCGAACACGAAGAAAACCCTATCGCTTTCTGAAATATCTTCCGTTTTAAATTCATTTATAGTGAAATCAGACGAGAGCGGGTACGGCAGCGATTCCACTAGGACGGGAACGGAATCGCCTAGTAGCTCAATAAAATCGCATGCGAGCGATGCTAACAATTCGACAAAGTGTGAATACACCGACAACCTAAACGAAACATTAAAGCCGGCTTTGAAAAGAAATTCCAGACATTACGACGACGACACCGACACTGCCGAAGAAGACGATGACTCAGAACCGATGGGGACGATTCGCAAACTAMAGAGGGCCACTGTGCGTGCCTCGACGAAACTAAAACGACCGAGATCGAATAGCGATGAATCTGACAAACTCAATTTTACTAAGCGGAGTGCCCGACTCCAAGGCACGAAAAGGAATTACCCCGTTGCCGAATCAGGGATGAACAGCGAGCTGCAGATGACCGTGGAACAGCTCAACCAGACGTTCAACGAGAAATTGGACAAATTGATTTTAGAGTTTAATACGTCAATGTCTTACCAKACGTCGAAGCCCAAAGAAATTACTAGGCATCCCTTGTTGGAGAAGGAATTCAAGTGTGTGAGGCTTCGACTGGACAACCACGAGATGGCTGGTGTTTGTATTGCTCAAAAGAATCCTAACGATCCGTCTACGGCGTACGTTATTACAGAAATCGTACCTGGATCTGTTGCTGAAAGGTATGTTATATTTTTCATTCTCAACGATATTGTTACTATTGTCACAGCGCATACTGTTACAAAGATCAGTTTACAGTTACTAGTTTCTCAACAATGTTGTTAATAGCTACAAAAATTAAGATAAAGGTCCTCTACATTTATATCAAATGATAAGTATAATTATGAACTGCTAACGAATAAAATATGTGTACTTCTACAGTCGACCGTTTCGGTGTTATTTGACTTTTTGCAGCATACTAAAAATAACCAATATGAGTTTTTATCCATTACTTAGTGCATAATTTTTTTATCAAATTATGGTAACACTGACATTTCCGAGGTACATGTCTTTCCAATTTTGGAAATTTGAAGCATCATTTTTTAAATAGAACCATATTTTTTTGCATCAGCAGACGCGAAAACTTTATCCAGATACATACAGGATTGCTATAAAGTACGGAACCAGCAGGATATTTCAGGGGGCCATGGACAATTCAAATGTATTTTCTGGAATTTTTCAACTCCGTGTCAGCTCTCGTTTCGGAGATATGGGCGCAAGTTGCATTTTTTTAATGGGAAGGGGGGTCAAAAGCCACATCATTGTTATTTGCAATCGCAATGCCTCAGTTAACTGAACATGATCGCATTTTGATGATGATTGGTTATGGAGATAGAAGGCGATGTTATTCGGAAGTAGTTGCGCTCTATAATGTAATTCATGAAGATCGTGAACCAATTGCCAGATCAACAGTTATTAAAACATTGCAACGTTTTGAGGAAACCGGCGGTGTTAAAAATCGTCAAAAACCAGGACATCCAGAGGTTGCTACGAATGAGGAAAGTAGCTTGAATGTAATTTTTAGATGCAAGTGTTCGGTACAACAGCGTACTCTCACTCACCATATTAGCAGATCTGTTCAGAAAAGTTTCAACCAAACAGAATTCACTTATTACAAGAACTGAGTGAAGATGATTTCGATCGTAGAATAGAATTTTGCGAAACTGCTATGAACATGAAATATGAAGATAGAAACATTTTAAATTGGATTATGTTTTCTGACGAAATGACTTTTTGCCTCAATGGTAATGTGAATAGACATAATTGCAGATATTGGTCGGACACAAATCCACATTGGATGGAACAAGTCCACACACAACACCCTCGGAAAGTGAATGTCTGGTGTGGTATTATCGGTGAGCACATTATTGGACCTTTTCTCATCGATGGAAATTTGAATGCGGTTAAGTATTTACAGCTCTTGAGTGAACACATTATACCAGAACTTATTCGTCCATTCCCTAATCGTGAAAATGCTGCGCGTCCTTCAGAGCAGTTATAGTTTCAGCAAGATGGTGCATTAGTAGGCACGGAGCGATAGAGTGCTCAGCACGTTCCCCTGACCTGACGCCGCTTGAGAAATTCAGAACTTACCTCCAAATATGCTACAAAGAACATTTGAAAACTTTTACTCGAGGCTGCTTTACTGCCAGGAAGTAAATGGGGAACATTTTGAGCATCTTCTGTAAAGTAAATCTGAAAAAATATTGCATTTTCACGGGATCATGTTTTTCTTTTTTACTTTTTGGGTACCCTATTTGCAATAAATTTATCAAACTAGACGAAAATTCTCACCAGTCAAGGAAAAATGGGAATACCTGCCTTTTTGGTCCATTTTAGCGATAAAGAAAATTGTTTTCATTGTATTTACACTTTTCTCCACTCAGAAGCAATAAATTGTACAAATGTGATATATTTTTGAAATCAGGAAAATATTCTTTTCAATGATGTGCCTTTTGACCCCCTTTCCATTTAACAAAATGCAACTTGCGCCCATATCTTGGAAACGAGAGCTGACGCGGAATTGAAAAAATTCCAGAAAATGCATTTTAATTACCCATTGGCCCACGCACAAAGAAAAATCAGTCGACAGAACCTAAAATATCGTGCTGGTTCCATACTTTGTAGCCACCCTGTATAATTTGAACTGCTAACGGCTAAAATACGTTTATTTCTATAGTCGACCGTTTCGGCGTTATTTGACGTTTTGCAGCATACTAAAATTAACCAATATGCGTTTTTTTCATTGGTTAATGCATATTTTTTTATCAAATAATGATAACACTGACATTTCTGAGGTACATATTTTTAAAATTTTGGAAATTTGAAGCATTATTTTTTAAATAGCCAGCAGGAGCGAAATTTTATTTCTCTTTCAACTTTATCCAGACACAATATAGGCCAATATTTAACTGTTTTTTGCTATATTAGCGATTTTTATATTTTTTGTTGTTGTCGTTATTTTTTATTCGATGGAGAAAACGCGAGCAAAAACTGAATTCTCTTTTGAAATTTTTGAAATGTTTTTCATTTTGCACCTGAAACCTTGTTTTTTGTAAATTATTGTWWCGGCACTGTAGCCTACTACTGTCTGGAAAAACAAATGAATGCTATTCGTGTTCGTTTTGTTTAATTAACTAAATAATAACAATGAAAAATACATAATACAAAACTAGCATTTTTGGATTAATTTCATCAAAAGCTCACATTATTCGAGTTTTCAAATTTTTAAGTGTGGTAGGCCTTTTTTTAATTCTTCCTTCACGAAGAATTACACTCACTAAGACTGAACCAGAAAATGTATCTCACGCTGAATACTACATTTTTAACATGACCCCGCAAAAAGTAGTCCATAGTAGTTAAGTCCGCGCTGGGCATAAAATGGCTCCCCTCCTTTCAATCACCTGTCTTGGTTTATGACAAGAAGTACCATCAAGTTGATACCACATGTTTCTCCGTGTTATTAATGGCGTATTTTCTAACAATTCACCGAGTTTGGTCATTAAAAACTCAAGATCCTTTTGATGATTGAGCTTTCCGTTTATAAAAAAAATGACCGACTGTTTTGTCTGTGCACATTTATATCTGAGTATATATTGTGAAGAATAGATTCGTCAATCCACAGAACACTTCTGAAGAAGTCACGATGTTCTTGCAATCATAAATTCATTTTCCTTCGTTAGCTTGTCACGATGAGGTGGTGTGTATACTAAGTTTCCCGTCCTTTCCAGTTATATTTATTTATACAGTATTGCTGTTAGAAAATTTGTAGGACGGTATGCATCATATCATCAAATTCGACTTCCAAAAAGTTTAAAAAAACAGAAGCTCTCACTATGAACAACATTCATTTGTTTCTCCAGGCAAGAAGGTACTTAGCCCCCATGATAATGATTCACGATAAAAAAGTGTTTTAGGTAGAAAACATTTCAAATTTTTTTCTTACATTTTCGAACACACAAAAAACGCGTTTTAATGAAAATTGAAAGAGGAAAAAATTTGTGGGTCTGCTGGTGCAAAGAATTATAGCGTTATCCATGATTTAAATTATCAAAGTTCAAATTAAGAGCAACCACCTCCACCTGAAAAGTGCGTGTTTTACATAATTTGATAGAACAGAAAAACCGCATGTCGCTATATTTGTTATTTTTGAGTACACAGTAAACGTGATTTTTTTGAAAAAAAAGTCGGATATCACCGAAACGGTCGAGTGTAGGTAATTTTTATGGTCGAAAATCAATTTCAACAAGGAATTCAATACTGCAATGGTATACAGGGTGTTCAGTTAAAAATAAGAGGATAAATTATCGCCTGTAGTAAATTGAACGACGTGCATGCACAAAATTGTTTTTACCTGACTTTTGAGTAAATCACTTTTACCTGTCTTGCATATTTAATAACTACGGATTGACCCCAAGGAGTTGTGTCACCCTTTGTTCATTTCATGTATAGTGACGATTTACAATTATTATATAAACTTGAAAATCACATTTGTGCTTCGCATTGTGGCGGATGTCGTTCACATATCCCCAAGATCTTTACAATAAAGTGCACGAATTTTCTCACGCAATCGTAATGGAAAGAGATATTATACAACAACCTCACACTAAACAGATATTATATCCGACTTTTTACCCGGAAGTTAGGTATTATATAAGTACAGATATTCACACAAAGTGATGGCAATATAATGTTACACGCAAGTCCTTTGTTTATGAAAAATTGCGTGCCTTTGTGCTGTTTATGATTGACGATCCTTGTAACACTTTTATTGCAAACTCAAGCTCCCGAACAAAATTGGTTCGGTGTCATAGCGGTAGGTTTAGCCAGATCATTTTTCTTTCAGAAATGGTAACCTGTACATCGGCGACGAAGTCGTTAAAGTTAATGGGACAAGATTACGAGGGACTACCATGGAGAAGGCGAACACTGCTCTATGTCCACGTAACAACGAACTAGAAATAGTGATATCTAGACTAAAAGCGGCAAGAGGAAAGACTGACGAAAAACCAGCGAAAAGATTTACACTCCCCTATCCTTCACCGTTTGTATCAAAATATACGCCGTACAATTTGGAAACGGACACCATCACACACACAGACAAAAGGCCTGTTAATGGTAAAATAAGCTTATCTTCTATAATCAACGATGGAAAACACCGTGACAGCCAAAGTCTAGAAAGCAACGCCAAGTCAGACAGCACGCTTCTTAGAATGAAAAACGAAAAAGCGGAGGACGTGTTCAAGAAACCTTTCAGTCTTAACCATCCGGCGACTGGAATGAAAAAGTTCTCTACCCAAAGCAACAACGTATCTAGTCTTAGAAGAGGCAGCTTAGCTGCTCCTGCATCCCAAAGCAACCGCAAAATACGAGTTACGACCATTACGTTCAGGAAAGGGCCAGGCATGAAGTCTTTAGGGTTCTCTATCGTTGGTGGGAAGGATTCACCGCGTGGACCGATGGGAATTTACGTAAAGACTATCTTCAAGCAAGGACAAGCGGCTGAAGAGGGCACCCTCAAAGAAGGTAATGTTTCGTCTTGAAAGTTTTCTTATTTAACGTTTTGATTTCCAGGGGATGAGCTCCTGTCGTTGAATGGAAAATCATTCGACGGACTGACGCATGGGGAAGCCATATCGTTGTTCAAAACGACAAAAATTGGAGAAATTACAATTGAAATTGCACGACGCGAAAATGTGCAGCAAAGAAGGTCAGAATCTTTATGAGACTGCAGTTTCTATTCTGCTGCACACCACTAACAGCTCTTGCTACACATTAACAACATGATGCTTCATACTTGCTCAAATCTATACGTATTGTAGGCAATTCAGAATTGAGGGATGATGGGTGCTTGGGTGAAGGTCTAAGGCTTAGCTTTTTTCGTTGCTAATTTGAATTTGGACATTTATTTTTGCTGTTTATCTCATACAGGGAATACAAATCAAGATCATGTGATGGGCTGGACAAAATAGACTGATGGAGAACAATGACTTAATATATTAAATTTATTTAACAAATCGAAATGACACTGCCATGTGCAAATGCATTCTTTTCAAGAGCACCAGAAATTAACTCTAACTTTTAACGAGTGTTGTATATAGTACCGTCAAAAAAGGCGGGCTTTAACATGCTAAAACTAAATGCAAATGTGCAATATTAAGTGTACCAAAATTGTGATATCGTATTTCCTAAGAAGTCACCTGTACTGAATTTCACTCATCGTTTTCAATTAATTTCATCGTTTATTATTCATTATTATCCTTGCATTTTGTAAACATTTAAGGTGTTATTTTTCCTAAAGTTTATGCTCACGTTTTGTATATAATTACTGTAACTATTTTTGTATCAATTTTGTATTATATAACTGTAATTAATTAATTTAAGCAAGTTTAATTATTAAAGAGTTTCCTAACATTCTTCTTATTACTATCGTTACGTGTACGCCCCACACGTGGATTCGTCTTCTACTGTTGGACACTATCTTTCCTCTGAAGAAGATTGAAATAAATCCATCGAAATGTAATATTTGAAATTAATGGTTGGATTTTATATTTTATAACCTAACCTGACTGTGCATCCAAAGAAGCTGGTAATCTTATCCAAACCCGGATCTAGAAAATTTTTAAGAGCGGGGGGGCAAAATTGCAAGTTGCCGCCCCCTAATGTTTTTTGTGGAATTTTTATTCCCAGCTGTGATGTTCATTTATGTAGTTTGAATATAAGAACAGAACAAGAGATGGTAAAAGGAGGAGAAAATAAAAATAATTCTCTCGGCAAACATATCTACTACTTTTTCAAAAATACCTCTTGCACGGGTTTTTTTGTCCAGAAAATCTTTCCTGGGTCATGGAAGAACTTAATTTTAATTTATTGAAACTTCTCTAACAACTTGCAGAAGTAGTATAGTTAACAATAAACACAAATAGATGGAAGAAAGTTTCCAGTATCTTACGAACCGTGTAATGGTTTTAAGCCCTGTAACTAGTAAATTAAGGGTTTTTATCCAAATTTGATGTTGTCCACGTAAAACCAATGCCACATGAATGAGACAACTTACCACCAGTCGGCTAATTTTGTCGTGCCCTAAATAAGTCATTAGAAAACTTGAAACTTCCAGCAATAAAAAAATACTTTTACCTTCAAGCTGACTGCTCTCCAGGCTGCTAAGTGTAAAAGCGCCTTATCTTGGTTATAACTAACATTACCAAAAAATAGTCCAACCCAGCGTCTACGCTTCTGTATGTTCTTGAATTTTTAACATAAGTTGCGGCATATTTTTATTATACCAGTACACAATTTCTTTGGTTTACGCTTATACCATCTGGTGATCTCGAGGTACCCTGGCTGCAAAACCTACAAATAATGTTAGAATGTTGCAGCATTTGAATGAATCAATCATGAACTTATGATTGCAATCTTTAACCGGATTGCTTTTCCTTCTTAGATGATGGAATTGATAAACTTAGTAGTCTGCAAATAGTAAAGTACAGGGGGAGGTGATACTTGTATAAGTGGTGTCTCCCAAGGATCTTTGCTCGGTCCGTTCTTATTTAAGTTGTTCAAAGTTCAGTTAAATTTTAGGATCCTGTCGAAATGGAGTGTTAAGAGGAACTTGCTATCACTAGGATTAAAGCATCTGAAATGTTTGATCTCCCGCGCCGGCATTCTTTTAATCCCTCGAAATCTGGGGTTAAGGTTTTTGGTTCAAGAGCTCCATATTTCAAAAAATATGATACTATAAAATATTAGTACTTAAACTTCTAACATGTCAAACCGACATCCTTATATTTTCCTCTTTTACGAATTATCTCATTCTGTTAAATATATACCGATGCAGGGTGGAGTAGTGTCGTAGGCAAATTGTAGGAAATGTTGGATTTTTCGACGGCAAATAGTTACGGATACGAATAAAAAAGTAAAATAGCATATAAATATAAACACTGAACTGAACTGAAATGAAGTAAAATTTATAGACAAGCGTATTTCACAGTTTTCATCCAGAACTCATATTTGACCTCTGCAAATGACATTTAATAAGTCGTTGTCAAACGGTTTCCAAGGTTATCTTGGTCAGGAGTCATAACACGATTTATAATTTGTTCAGCTCTTCTAATATGTTTTCCTATAGGGATTGTTCAACTATGCACTATTCTGTTATATGGAATACACAGAATCGGTCACATATTTGTATTTGGCGGTAATTCCAACCTTCTTCTTCTAATACAGAAAAATAAAAAAGTTACAAAAATATAAGTTATTTTTATTATTTTGAGGATAATAACAAATGATGGGTTTAAAATTATGCAGAAATTTGAGTAAAATTAGATCTGGGTAAGTACGAGTAAAAATTGTTAGAGATAAAACGACCATTAATTTAATGCTAATTGGGGGTGTTTGGCCAGCTGACTCATGCTGGGGCTTGTAACTTGTATTTTTAAGTTTAACTAAAATTAACTAGACCAGTAGCTTAAATCATTACAGTCTTAGGTATTGTTTGACGACCAGGTTGTTCCCTCATTCTCAGTTTTAATAATTTTTTTATCTATACTAGCTATCTATTCACTCCTAACTTTAATTTCTAAAGCTTCTAGTGTAAAAAGTTGAAACTAAAAAGCGCATCGATTAGTTAATTAATCTTTGATATGTGCAAATTCCAAATCATAAAACGTGGGTTTATTAGTAGATGATTAAGGGGAAATTTATTTTTCTTTAATACTTCGTTTGACATTACTATGCATTATGTGGATCACGGATCTTTATTCTCCCAAATAAAATGTATCAACTCATCTTTTGTTAAACGTGATAGACATCCAACTGAATGCGCTAGATATCACCTAACTGAGATAATCAATAATTGAATTAGGAATGAACGAACTTTGTATGATCAGTATATATAAAAAACCATAAAAAACTTGGGTCTTCACAGAAGATGTTTTAAGTCACATTGCAGAATTTCAACGAAGATTGTTCATGGAATAAATTACTTCGATACATAATTCGATAAAAGCACATTTTTATTTATGTTGAAAAGCTGGGTACGCCCATGGATAAAATTGAAGGTGCCAGCAAATCTAGGAGTGAATATCAGTTTTGTATGATTATAATGAATAACCATATGATGAATGTTCTGTTCCTTGTCAGATTATAGTCTTCATGCTGCAATTTATCGGAAACACTATGGAATTGCTTCATGGCAAAAATACAAGGAAAATTTAGTTATCAGGTTATTTATCCACTGAAATAATGATATGAACATTATACATAAGACAATTAATCAAATACAGATTATTAAACTAACTAGATATGATAACGACGACCTAAGCGGAAATAACGTGAATTAATGGGTTGTTTTACACGACCTATTTTCAATGTTAAGGATGGGGTTACATTTCATTTTACAATATAGGGCATATTATATTATTTACCGACAAAACCACATATCGCATAATTCAGCAGATCTGACTTGACCTGACCTGACCTGACCTGACCTGATCTGTCTTACTTGCCTTTGATTGACGGTGTTCCGAAATCCCCTGGAATTTCAAAATAATTAATGGGGATACTATTTGTTCAGAATTAGATTTTAATATTGAATGGCTTGCTCAGCTTTCATAAAATTATCATATTCATATACCCAAAGGATATAGAAAGTGCTTCATGTTGGTGAAACTGGAGGTGCAATCAGCTTTATGAAGATTTTAAGAGACAATGAAAGGGTAGAAAGATACCAGTAGAAATCTAATAAAACATACATCTTCAGCAATCTAGTAAAACAAGCTTAAAATCTTTTGAAAAATGTATTACAGTAGTTCCTACAATTACTCCAAAAATGCATCAATAAAATTTAAAGATCTATTTACGCTATAGCTGTGTTCTCAAAATCCAATTACGAATTTGATAAACTCTTTTTAAGAAGTTTCCTGATAATCTCGATTCGTTTGTCAAATTAATCTACATTATGTAAAGCTATTTAATTACCGTGTGAACAGTAGGTTAAAGATTAGGTAATAGTTTATTTTTTATTTCAAATTGAACGTTTGTCATTTCAGTGAACAGCCGCTTAATACAAATTAAACTAGTGTGTTCGACAATATGCGCCAATATATAATCAATTCAACTTTTTTATTATCCTGAAGATTGTTTTATGAAATTAACCCAGTACTTTCTTTAGAACATTACAGTTTTTCCAAAACGGTATATAATAAATGCACCAATGATGTATTGAAATATCTAATAGCACACAAGACGCCTCATTTAATCTTTTTTTGTATACTAAGACACAGGTAGAAATGTGATAGTTACACAAGTATCGTCTACATACAATTTCTACAAATAGTCATCTTAACGCTTTAAGGATTGCATGTTGTACAGAAGGCATTGTGACATTAACTATGAAGATGAGCATTTCGACCTACTTTCTAATCGTCACTTTTGCATCAAATGCTTATAAGTACATACCAGAATTGATCTCACAAATGCATACAGAGATGACCTATTCATAACCTGTTCGCTTAATTACAAAGTGAATCGTGCAATTTGGCACCTCTTTAATAGCATATTCTGGAGCATATTTAACATTATCTAGTGTTGCATCTGTTGATGGTTGTACGAGTATTTTTTAGAAAAGTAAAATCAATATAGGCTTATGAATACTAATATGCAACTGTGCGAAATAAAATATCACAGTTTGAGATATTTTTCTATTATGTTGATTGCATAATTGTGKGTGCAATTMAAAGCATAAATTATTGGAGAGTTTCAGGGTTGATAGTTGCACCCTTGTTTTGCAGTAGGGGTAGAAATTGTTTGATCTTAAATAGAAGTACTTTTCGATATTATATTTTCTGTCCACACAGAACATCGAGTGATTTCAACGGGAGGTTAGGTAGGTATAAATTTTATGGCCAAAGGCGTCGCCAACTCACAATTCGCAAACCAAGAGAGGGGGGGGGCAAGCAAGAAAAAACAACCGGGGGAGGCGCTAATGTAATCGAATCGCTATATTAAACAATGCATCTCAACAAAACATCAATATAAATAATTCAATAATGACTTGGTTAAGGCTTTCGCGACCAGGTGATGAATTGTTGTCCTGATTCGGGTCTAAAGGCCGTCGTCAGTTGGACTTGCTTCCTAACGTTTCGCTAGCACGRGTGGCAAGCTTCTTCAAGGGTCCTTTCATCTCCGATCCAGCATAAGGACAATCTTATGTCCTGTTTTGTTTGCACTGTACGTAAACAAAGTGGTAATGTATGTAGATAATACTTCGATATTGTTCTCTGTTAAAACAGCAGCTTCTATAGTTGAATTAAATTGTATAATGGATAAGATAACCTACTGGTTTAATTATAATAATAAATACTTCGTTAATTACTTAGTTTCATAATCCGATAAAGGCACATTTTTATTTATGTTGAATTATTCAGTAAGGAAAATTCCTGCTTTGCCCCCCCCCCCCTTAGACCAAAAGCTGGGTACGCCCATGCGTATTGTAAATTTTTGTTCTCCAAAATCCATTAAGTATTTTAATTTCTGGGGACAATGTTTTGATAGCCAACATAATAACTTTATGTTGTTCAGGTATTCCTCCTCCTTCTAAAATGTATTTTCACTTTTGGACTAAAAAACGTAAGTGAATTTTTGGAGCTGATGTAGAAACAATATCAGATCTGAAATCAGAAGGCTAGAAAACATATCATTTGATACTCAATATGATAATTTTTAATTTCTTCGAAAGGTCCGTATTGGTTTTTGAATTAAAATACAATTGAATTCGTAATCATAGGGCTAAAAAAACATAGAGTTTGGTACACAAAAATAATTTTTTAAAAATGCCATTTTTGCACCCTACCTCAGATGCCAATATTGGCTTTTGGTTCAAAAAAGTACCATAAATTAATTCAGCACTCTCGAAAACTGTCACTTAAACATAAATTGGAATTTTGGTCAGCTAAAGTTTTTTCGGTACGACTGTGCGTTATGGAGACAAGCATTATCGTGGAGGAGGAATATTGGAAATATACCAGTGGAGTCCTGTTTACCTGGGTTAATCAGCAGGTTAAAATTTTTGAGTTCAAGTGGAGTCCCGGATCGCTAAATAAGATTAAGATCAGAAAGCGGCTACAGACATCGTTAAGTGGGTTTATGGTAAACGGCACCAACAAAATATAGAATAGGTAATTAGTATTAGAGACTTATATTTTGTCGATTTTTAATTGGTTAAAAATACTAAACCAACCCTTTTTCTGTGCAATAATTTTGAATACTCCTAAAATAGCTGTATTTTGTATAACAGTAAGAAGTAAGACATGTTGTGTGAAATTTATGTTAAGTGAACAAGGAAAACACCTCTTACTAGTCTATAATTAGAAGTATCGTTTTCATAAAGGTGTTTTTAAGAACCGAGGGAAATTCGAACATTAAAACAGATATTGTGGCACCACATAATCATGTACCCACGGAGGAGGAGGTACTCAACACAAACATTCTGGGTAATCAATTAAAAATGAAATGAAAAACCAATAAAAGGCTGTAGACGTATATAAATTTCATCCAACAGGGCGAAGTTTAGCCTAAGGCTACTCTTACACTTAACCCTGCTACCATAAAGGAGAAATGAATGTGAAGCGTAGAAAATGTAGAAGAGAAACGAGACAGAAAGAAAGAAAAAGAAGAAGAATAAAAAGAGATAAAAGAAGTTTGAAGCACATATTATCGAATTTTAAGTATAGTACATTTACTAAAATGACAAAGCTTCTTCTTTATATTTTTTAAACGTATGAAATTTAAGACCCGAAATAAACTCATTATTAAAAGAATTATATAATTTTATACTGTTATATGTAAAACTGCGTTGAAAATAAGATGTGGAGTGATGCGGCATTGTTAATCTAGTTTTTCCGCCTCATGCACATAATGCCTAAATATAAGCTTATCTTTAAGGTAATAGGGAGGTCCTGAACACAAAAGATTGATAAATATACCTACAACAAGTGTTTTGCACCAATTGCGGCCTGCGTCTTGTAGAATTATCTAAACAGGGAAAGAATACTAATAAACCGTAATTGAACAATGAGAGAGTCAAAGATTCACAAAGTTTCTTTCTTATTTTAAAATTTAAAATGTGTTTATTTATAAAAATTAATCGTAATCGAATATAACATTTATTAATTATGATTTTGAAATGTTCTCTGAATCGAAAATTATCATCCGCAAGTACTCCCAAATTTTTTGCGCAATTGACAATATTTACAGGTCTGTTGTTTACATGGAGTAATAATCCGGTTTGGACTAGCCGCCTTCTAGCTGCAGAACAGAACAGTATAGCAACAGTAAGTCATCATTGACATTACGAGCTGCGTGTTCCGATTGCTCAGGGTCAAAATAAAATAATAGTTGTGTATCATCTGCATAAGACTTACGTTTGTTGCATTTGACACGTATATGATAAATAACAGGGGTCCGAGTATGGAACCCTGTGGAACGCCCGATATAACTTCACCAAATGTTGAGCACATGCCATTAATAAAAACATATTGTTTTCTATCAATCAGATAGGATTTAAACAAGGCAACACTGGCATAGTCCAAGCCGTAATATTTCAATTTTGAGCACATTAATTCATGATCTATTTTATCGAATGCTTTAGAATAGTCCAGCGAAACCGTTAAGGTAGCTAGTCCTTTGTCAAGAGCATTTAATATATTATCAGTCATATTTAAAAGAGCTGTAGTTGAGCTATTCGTAACCATTATTATGGTAATATATGTGCATCATTGTTTTATGGCATTAGTTTCTGGGGAGCATTTCTCATATGTCTAGGACCGGATGAAGACAATTGTCAGATGAAATTAAGTTTCACAACTGCGTTCTTTAGTCCAAAGGGTCGTCGATGATATCGAGAAGCACCACCTAAGAAGCTCGATGAAAAATGTTATCGATTTGATTTTTACAGGATTACTCCAAGGCCGATCAAGGAATATCAAAACGTTGCTTGTGGCCAGAAGATTTACAGTAGAAAATAAAACTTAAGTTGGTCTGAAATTTCTTGCGTGTATATGCAGCCCACTGTACGACTTAGTGTGACTGGCTGCATAGTCAAACGAACCCAGGGGACCAAACGCCAACAAAAAAGGTTCACGTGAACAATGCGCAATCATCCACTCAGGAAAGTGCAGATATTTTAGGTAAGCATTATAGCGTTAGGCTGGCTTTTTACGTTTTCGTTTACAGAAGCCAGTTCTGCAAGATTTTCCGCATTAAAGAGAATTCTGATCTGAACCTGCGGTTTTCCGTGTGACTGGCGTTTTATTATGTTGAGAAAAATGAGTGATAACATGCTTTTCCCAACGAACAAAAGACTTAAAGGCTTTTTAATTTAATCGAGTTTTTAGTAAATCCCATTTCACCCTGGATTGTCCTTGCATCGTGTTAAAATATGAAAAATGCAGAAACCAACGCAGTGTCACTATCCAATGTGATACGCTATAATCGATTCGCCATATCAGCAGAAAATTACAAGCTAATGGTTTGCCTTGAATGTATAAAGATCTTTTAGGCTTAATTTGGATTTACCTTCATATCAGCATTAAACAACGTCGTTATCCATGTAACGAAACGTTATGTGGTACGCAGGGGCTATGTATTTGCAACAAATTGCACTTAACACCGATATTTATCAGGACTAGTTACACAAAATTGTAGTTGCGTGCCCGATCTCTTGTCTCATTGGTCCAGACATGGTCGACACTCGCAGGTGCATTTAGGTCGTTACCCCTCGAGTTTTATTTAGCACCGGCCTCGGTGGTTAACTTYCCCAATCAGGGGTAAAAACTTTATTGCTTGACTGACGATTAACTACCTGKTGCCTTGTATACGAGGCTTTTATCAGAAACTAAACGGATATTTAGGTTCCTGCCTCGAAATAATCTTTGAATATGCATTTTTCGTGTATGCTATTATACTTCTCCATATGAAATTGCACTTGTTCCTATATATAATTGCTCGTTTACTTACAACAAACGCTTTGCTGTAAATAATCCCCTGTTCAGCATAAATCGACAGATGCTCGAAAAAAACACTACTTTATCAGGACTGTCTTGAGTATAATAAAAGAACAGTTTTATTTCATTTCACTGTTAATTTTTCCTATATCAATGTCTTTGTTGATAACAAATCAGGTTTAGGACTTCTTTATACCAGCAAGTCCAAAACCTTCAATTCTTTTACAACGCCTTGATGTACACAGTGTGTCCCAAAAATAACCGMACATTATATTTAAATCATACAACACGCAGSTCCATCTATTAAAAAAAAAGATACCTTCATCCTCTTTCAAACGTACCTAGGGTAAATGTAAATCGGATGACAGATGTCAAATTTACAGCCATTTCAATAAAAGAAAACATGGAACAGATAGCAAATATAAAATTTTGTGTTAAACTTGAAAACAAATTCGCTGAGACACGAATTGATGAAAAAGGTTTATAATGATGACTGTATGAGTCTTTCTTATTCGATCATAACTGGTGATGAGACATGGTGCTTTAAATATGACCCTGAAACTAAGCGTCAATCTGCTAAATGGAAGCCCAAAGGCGAGCCAAAACCAAAAAAAATACGTTTTCAGTAGTCTCGAATCAAGGCAATGTTGATTACTTTTTATGATTCTACGGGTATTGTCCAGAAGGAATTTGTTCCAGAAGGTCAAACTGTTCACGGAAAATACTATTTAGGCGTTTTACATCGTTCGTGGAAAAAATTGGTCATGTTAGATCTGAATATCCAGCAGGAAAACAGCTGTTTTTATTGCACGATAATGCACCACCTCACAAGACCAAAAAAAGTGAACGACTTTTTTTATGAAAAAACGGATTTCTCTCATCTATCAGCCTCCGTATTCGCCTCTTCTATCACCGTGTGACTATTTTCTATTCCAAAAACTGAAAACCAATATGAAAAGAGCATTTTATCTTGATTCCCAGCCATTCAAGCAGCCGTAACCGAAGTGCTGAAGAACATTCCTATAAATGATATAAAAAATCTATGCATGCGATGGTTGATTGTTCCAAACGTTGTATTGAGTCAAATGGAACCTATTTTGAATAAATAATAACTTTCAAAGATTATATAATGTGTATTTTATTCTATATCCAAAAAATTTTTGAGACACTGTGTATTTTGCTAGTATGGCAGTAAAAATACAAGACTACTTGTTTCTAGCTAATATTTGGAGCCCTTTGCCAAATTCTCTATAAAATGAATTTATTACAAACGAAACAGTCACAGGCAATTTAATGTTTATTCGGCAATTAAAAATAACAACATTATGTATCCGCATATCTACGAGGAATCTTTGGAGACCGATGAGCACATAGCAATATTAAACAACGTTTTGAAACAAGCTGTTGAAAATTTACCAATGAACGAAGGGACCGCTGTGCTATTGCATAAATTTTAGAAGAAATCTTTGACGGTAAATGGATAGCAAACAACGAGCCTTACCATTTTTATTTGAACTTAGCTACTACTAAGGAAGAAATGATTGAAAGAGTAAGATAGGAGGGAAATGTTTTTGTTGGTCTAAATTCATGCTCAATACATTTACATTTTTGTTATATATACCAGAAAAAACAAAAAGGCAGTCTAGAGATTTTTATAAAAGGGAACGCGAAAGAAAGATAAAACAGGAAAATGGCAGGTTCAGTACAAAAATTTTTTCATGGAGCCAAAGATGTTGTAACTGCAGATGAGGTCCAACCATCTACATCGAGTGCCACTACCACTGAATACCGTGAATCAAATAATGAGGCAGACTCAGGTTCTCCAAAGATGAACGATAATGACAATAGTTCTGAAAATCTATCAAGTACATCAACTTCTAACGTTTAATGTGCTTCAGATTTTAATTTGAATGATCCTGACATGTAAAATCGTTGATATGTTAATGGCGAATGGACCTAGTCAAATAAATTACTTGTGATGAAACCGGTATAAAATCTTGTTGTAGATATTATTACATGTTTTTAGTAAATGGTGAAACAATTATACGCGTATTGCGGTGTTAGGTACCCTATGAAACTAAATTGTTTTTCTTGCAAATTGTTTGGTAAAGATACTACTTAAATCGGCATGAAAATAGTTTGCACCAGATTAAAGCTACTGAAAAGTAGTATGAATTAAAAATGAAACTTCATAAAAAATCTCAGTATTGATAAGGATCTTCGGGTGCTCCACAATCGGAAAAAAACATTGACGTGTTTTAACGTCCTCGCGTTATTTATTTTATTTTATTTGTAATTCGTACACACTCACAATTCGCCTCTCATTTCTTTTAATATTATAACGGGAAGAGAACTCCTTTCCTTTGTTACTATTTTTGACCTCTTTTAACACAAGAACGCGGTTTTTTGGTTATCATTTTTTGTACATTTTCTTTTGTCACAATGGGTGTCCAGAAGCAATGCTTTTGCACTGAAAGAAATGTATTAGATATCTCAACAAAATTTCATTTAACATAACAAATTTTATGGTAAAAATGGCGTTAGACAAAATATTTGTCCACGCAGCATTTTTTTTATTTTGACACAAATTTGCTGCTTCTGCAAATTTAATTGTGCCCTTAAATAAATGCACTTTTTAAAATAAAATAATGTCTTTGTTGATTCAGGCAATGGTTCTTGTTTTCTTAAGTAATAGTATTTGCTCCTATTTAATAATTGATTTGCTGAACCAAGTAAAGCTATAATTTATTCACAGAAACACTGTTTTCCACAGTTATTAAACGGGCATCAAAAATAAGGTATTTTAAAATATGAAGCATGTTTTATTGGCAAACTCCTTCGAACATCTCATGCATCACATCAGCACAGTAATTCCGAACAATATGGAAATAAAGAATACCATTAAATACACAATTTTCTTTAATTCCCGTTCTGGAAACGTCATTTGTAGCAATGTCTCTTCAACGTCAACATATTCTTGAAAGCCCCATTCACTAAGTAGATCTTCTAAATCCTTTTTGAGACTATTTTTATACAGCTTAATACGCTCTATCACTTGGTACACTATCATAATACATAATCATCATTAGCATTTATTAACTTGTTCAAAAACGCGTTACCACATGGCGAGTCCGATAAATAGTGCGGGAATATATGGCTTGCGGGAACATGGTCGTCCACCGCGTCACGTGACACAGTTTGCTAAAATCTTTGGTGAATTAGCAAACCCTTTTTTGCTGTATCTACCCAAGTTAACAAATAGTCAGCTTTAGAAGCAAATACATTTTCATCTGCAACAAATTACCTACAAAGTGCCAAATAATATTAGCTACAGTTGCATGCATATTTTAGTTACTCGTACATATGACTAGGATGAAATTTGATGAATTTACAAAAAATTTAATCATGGTTGCAAATTTTCACACAGCAAATCTTTTTTGTCGCAAAAATTAAAACATTTCTTTCAGTGAGGTCGCGCACGCTGGACGCACATTAAAACAGAGTGCCCATATCATTCTCAAAATCGTCGTTTTTCGCTCGCGCATTCACATAAGACCAAGCTATAAGAAGTTTCACCACCCCCTGGACCTGGTCCAGGAAGAAGCAGCAAAGAAGGTAGGCCACTCATTAAAAGTATTTTTTTAGAAATTCCCGTTACCTTTATCATTTTGTGGCGCTTTCCCTAGTTTGCTCAATCGTGCGTTAACACATATTAGCATAGAACGAATGATTGCAATAGTTCAGTTCTTGGCAAGCCAAAATCTAGCTTTTTTCGGTTCTAGTTCGGAACTTTACAAACGCGATAATGGTGTATTAATATCCTGTTAATTTCATTTCTTTCGAACACCTTCAGCAACTTGACAAATAAACTGTTATGTTAGTATTAGACCATTTAAAATGATGCATGTATTATATGGTATACCAGAAGTCTAGATCACACAAAGCATTTCACGCAACGCGCAAAACACACCAATTAGATGTGTAATCTATAATTTGAATAAGATTTTCTTACCCAACGTATGCATAATATGCAGGTGCGCACTTCAATGGTAATGGTTAAACATACCTTGCTTCGGGGGAAGTGACAAATCAAATAGTCAACATGGAAAATGTCAAACGTTTGGAACAAAAACCTTACGATATCATCAAAGCTTAAACGCTGTAATTTACCTAGAAATTGCAGTTTTCTACTCTTTACGCAACTTTAATACCAGACTGAGCCATTACCTAATGGTTGTCGGAGGTATGATTATGGACCACAGATATGTAGGGTGCCATTGAGAGCTATGACATTTGCGCAACCGCTGGTCGTATTAGATAATGATAATAATACATAAATTTATGGGTCAATTTTACAAAGGTATCACTGAAAGAGAAATAAATGCTCAAAACGGCCACGTTCGGTAATCACTAATGAGTAATTATACATCTGATTTAGATTTCTAGATTTTAATATTTGGGGGTCGTTTTTGTGAAAATCGGTAAGAAGTCATCTAGTGGTGGCTTTACCAACTACGATATAGGCTGATATGGTCTCTAATTACAGAGACTTACATTGCTAATAGTACAATCATTTAGTGAAAATCGGTAAAGCTTCATCTACGAACTATGACGTAGGTTTGTACGGTCAGTAAGTACAAAAACCTGCACTGGCACTCGCCCAGTGAGTGAGAGACCCCAGTGAAATAAATTACTTTAAATGTTTAATCTTTGTCATACTATCCACTTTAGATAAAAGTTAACTATTGTACTATCCCTATACAAATAAAAGAATAATGAGCAGAAGAAAATGAGCTCATAGTTTGAATGTTTACAAGAAAACCCTCAATATTACTACGGAAACGTCTTAAAAATGAGGCAATGTTTCATCGAAATGATTATATAAATCGCTATAATTTTCATTACTATGAAATAAGACATAGAAAACCTTCATCACTTCCAGCATGACGTTACATGCTAACGTAATCTTTTTTAATTATTAACATTGCTACTACAGATATGCGGTACAGAATATTTTGAAAATTTTGTGACATCATAACTCCGATGATGGAAAAAGTAGATGAAGAGAACGGTCATTTCCAAAAGCTTTTATAAACTTTTATTAGTGTGTTATGTGTATTTCTGGTTTTGTTTGCTCTGTATCACTTTTGTTTGACAACTTTTAATCTTTATTGTCTCGTTAGCGGGGTTTTTGCATTTAATGGTTCACTTTAGTATAACGAAAAAAAGATTCCAAGACTGCTAAAATGTCAGGGGAAGGTGGCTAACTATTATTATTATTTTTACAAAACAGTCGGTGACCTTAACAGAGATTTTAATAGTCAGTGTCGAATAAAGAGTTAGATACAACCCCAAACAACACTTCAAGCCAAATATCCTTTATTTGTAATGAAATCTTACAGAATGCAAAATAAACTAGGGAGCATAACTATAGCCCCACCTTGAATTATCAGCTTTTCTTGGCCACATGCAAACGTAATTTAATGTAACTTACAAGAATCTTGCCTTTTTGGGATGAAGGCCTTAGTCGCCGAAAAATTGCTCAAATAATTAACCGGTCTCGTAAAGTTATCGCCAATTATTTGCGAAACCCAGAACAGTGTGACACAAATAAAAAAGGTGACCCTAAGAAAAAAAATTCGCCCAGAGCTGCAAGAAGAATTATTGCTACAGCAATGTAAGACTGGAGTATTTAGGGATATCGCGAAAGACACACCTATTCAGTACACCATTTATTGTCCCACTGGAGACTCCCTGCTCACACAGGTGGTGCCATGTATACAAAAAGAACAAGCAAAAAGTAGATACTAACAAAAACTCTCATATATCTCCCATTCTTCCCCCCTTAAATTAGTTAACACACACATTTACCATAATCTCTGTTATTTAATGATACATTAAGCGATCAGGCTTTCTTCTATGACGCCTGGGTCGTTCAACAAGTGAATCTGATTAAGCATGTGCTGCCCTTTTGCGTAACTGCCATCACCCATATCATAAATTACTGCCTTATCAATGGCGTAGTGCCAACTCTTTGGAAGAAAGCCTTAATAACACCATTGCCTAAAGTAAACCGAGTTGTGACAATAAACGACTTGAGACCTGTGAGCGTTTTGTGTACACTTAGCAAAGTCTTGGAAATCATCGTGCAGAGACAGTTTTCCGCACACCTTAACCGGAACGGCATACTACCGGTTAATCAGTCTGCTTTTAGGAAACGCCACAGTACAGCTACAGCTTTGACTAGAATAACAGATGACATTGTCCGTCAGATTGATGAAAACAGAATTAGCTTCCTATGCCTTCTTGACTACTCAAAGGCTTTCGACTCGATTGATCGTGAGCTAATTCTATCTAAGCTTCAATACTATGGCATAGAGGGTACTGCGTTCAATTGGTTTACCAGCTTTCTGTCCGATCGAGTAAAGGCGGTTAGAATCGATGGCGTGACATCAGACTGGATTACGACAGCATATGGGGTGCCTCAGGGTAGTGTGCTAGGCCCCTTAGCTTATAGCGTATATATTGCCGACTTTCCTCGAATGATGCCTGAGAATTGGGGAGTGCATTGCTATGCGGACGACATTCAATGTTACGTGTCGTGCTTTCCGGAGGAAGCCAATCAGATTATAGGTGTAATTAACGAGACTCTTCAATCGATCGTTAACTGGTCGGTCATTAATGGTCTTCAAATGAATGCGAGGAAAACTCAGGTGATGTGTATCGGCTCTGTAAATTGCATTCGGAAAATGTCACAGTGTCTTAGTGCGATTCTACTGAACTCTGAAGTGATTCCTCTCTCCAAGGAAGTGAAAAACCTGGGTGTAGTAATAGACCCTCATCTGTCCTTTGAGCAACATGCTGTGCGTAAGTCATCAATAGGGTGGTGGAAATTGAAATGTCTGTGGAAGTACAAGAACACATTATCACCGGAAATAAAATGGAAACTTGCCAATGCACTGGTTCTCTGTCACTAGATTATTGTAACACAGTGTACTACAAATTTCTGAGTAATTCAGTGAGGGACAAACTTCAATTATTGCAAAATGCATGTCTACGGTTCTCATTTTTAATACGTTACAGGGACCATGTCACCCCATATTATAGACAGTTTAAAATACTAAAACTTAATGAGAGATATATACTGTTGTTTTGTGTGTTTTTACGGAGGATTATTTCTAGTGGGTTGCCACCATATCTTTGCGAACGTCTGACTCGGAGATCCGAAATTCATGATGTAGACTTGCGTTTTGTACATAGTCTTTCTATTCCTAGACATAAAACTCAGAAATTCAAAGGTAGTTTTGAATATACTGCTGCCATATTGCATAATCACTACACTGACATATTCTCTGAAAAATGTAGCCTTATAACGTTTAAGAATAAAATATCTTGTAAACTGCTAGAATTATATGAGAGGTAGGGATATTTGTATATCTTTGGTGTATCTATATATGTTTGCTTTATACTCAACTGTTGGTTTTTTGGATTAAATTAATCTGATAATTTTATATGGAACTGCCCCTAATGTAAAACGGCTTTGCCGATTTTGAACTATGTATACCTTGTACATTGCTCAATAAATAGTATTATTATTATTATTATTGTTATTATTATTATTTTTTAAATCGTTTACATTGCTCTCCAAAAATTCGTGGAGGTGATGTAGCCGCTCTTTTCCCGACTACTAATTCCGTGAAATTTCTTTCTTTTACTTCTTGCTCGGGAATAGTTAGGCTACTTTGAACGCCTAATTGGATTTGGTTGGTGTGTCTTTTCCAAACATGTTCACTCTCCACCAATTTAACTATATAAGTACAACGTCCTACTTTTTTTATAATGACACCTCGAGCCCAACTCGGTTGACTAAAACGATAGTCACGCACAAAAACCCTTTCGCCAATTGCAAATTCTCTTATTTTCTTTCCGCCCGAGTAAAATTTCTGTTTGGCCTGTTCACCCTCAATTCTTTTTTTACGGATAATGAAGAAAAGCCGATTGCATATGCATCTCGCACCTTAACTGAAACTCAACGTGGTTGGAGTCAGATTGAAAAAGAAGCTTATGCAATCGCTTTTGGACTAACTAAATTTCACCAATATTTGTATGCTAGAAAATTTAAATTAGCATGCGATAATAAACCACTGATAGCAATTTTCAAACCAAAAAAAGGTATCCCTCAATATTCTGTCAATCGTTTACGCCGTTGGGCGGTATTTGTATCCAATTATCAATACGAATTAGAATATATTAAATCAAAAAAGAACAAGCAAAAAGTAGATACTAACAAAAACTCTCATATATCCCCCCATCTAATGGGCTCTGCCCGCGTGGTTTCGTATCCCATCCTCGTCGCCACTGTAAGATCTGGAGTATTTAGGGATATCGAGAAAGACACACCTATTCAGTACACCATTTATTGCCCCACTGGCGACTCCCTGCTCACACAGGTGGTTCCATGTATACAAAAAGAACAAGCAAAAAGTAGATACTAACAAAAACTCTCATATATCTTCCAAGCGAGTAACACTTTAAAAAGTCGAAAAAGAAKTGCCCAAAGAGTGCGGGCTTAAGTTTTACAATGGACTATAGGGAGAGTTCTGAAGAAAAGTGAACACACTGTACGCCGAAAACTAAGAATATGTCCGAGACTTCTTCCTCATCATAAAACAGCCCGTTTGGAATTTGCTCGTGAGAATATGAATCAAAATTGGAAAAATGTAAACCAAAACTTTACAATTAAACCTCGAAAAAAACCATATTATTTCTTAAAAAAAATCAGATTATCTTTTCTGATGAAAAAAATTTAATCTTGATGGTCCAGATGGTTTCAATTTTTACTGGCGAGATTTGAGGAGATCACCTGGGTATCTTTCAAAACGAAACTTTGGAGGTGATACGTTAATGGTATGGGGTGCCTTTACAAAAGCAGGCGTTTTAACATTGGCTTACCCATCCACACGAATGAACAATCGAGAGTACGTTCAAGTTTTTAAGACAAATTTAATGCCTCTTTAAATAACAATTACGAACGAGATTTTATTTTCCAACAAGATAATGCCAGGATTCACGACAGTAGAGAGTCGATGGCTTGGTTTGCCAATCATAATGTCGAATTGTTAGAGTGCCCCTCTTGTTCACCTGACATGAACCCAATTGGAAACCTTTGGGGTATCTTAGTTCAGCGAGTATATGCGGATAACCGCATTAATTCGCAAAAATTCATTAGAAGAGGTTTGGAACCAAGAATATTAAATAATTTGGTTGGAAGCATGAATTCTAGAATTTTTGAGCTAACTAGAAAAAATGGAGGCCAAACCCATTAGTAATTTACGAATGTTTTGTTAAAATTTGTTCAATTCTGTGTGGAATTTAGATGGGGCTGCAGTGCACCAGTCCAATTTTAAAAAAATATATTTTATTAGAATACGGGAACTGTTAATAAATGACTGAATAGTCTACTTCTTATTATTCTCGTTTCTTTTATCCCTCTTGTTAGTTACATTAATTTATGTTTGCATTTGCCGAAGAAAAACTTAAAATTCAGGATGAGGCTATAGTTATGCTTTTAAGCGTAAAGAACTTATATAATATAGTAATAATGTCAACTTGCTTCACGACAAGCCTACGGGAGTCAGGATAGTGTCAATGAAGACTTCGATAGGTTAATTTTAAGACAATAATCATTGCAAACCTTGATTAAAGCCTACAAGCACTCTATAATTAGCTCAGCAACGGAGTGCACTTCCAAAAGAGTCAATCACTAAAGGCTTACTGCAATGGAAAACCTGCAAGAAAGTTTTTGCACATAAACGATTCAAAAAGCTTCAGGACTGATTTTAGTACGACGCTAACAATCTTCACATTTCATCCACTGGAAATAAGCTTGTCATGAACTAGGAAATTGTAAGCTGGATATGCGAAGGAGGTTTGATAAATAACTTAGTTTGTGTTAATGAATAATCTGTAACCTCATGTCAATCTGACAATGGTTCGTTGTTTGATTACTGCGTAAACAGAAGTGTTTCGAGCATTAGCGAAATATGATAAAATTGGAAGACAAGTGTAAATGTGCGTGAGTTAGCAAATGCTGCAGGAACCTTCACTGAGATAATTTTCTATGACAAAATGCGTATGCAAATATAGGTTGGCAATTTGCAAGTGTATCAGAAAAATCCAGCGGGCCTTTTTCGTCGTTTTGTAACAAAAGAAGAAACAAGGATACATCATTATATTCCCTAAACGAAACATCAGTCCAAACAATAGGTTGCACATGGCGAACCAGATCCCAAAAAACAAAATGTTTTTCTTCAGCTGGAAAAGTGATGTGACGGAAAATGAATTATCCTTACTGATTATTTAAAAGGAAGGAAAACTATACAGAGAAACGGCTGAGAATGCTGAGAATTGCCTCCTTGGGACTTTATATTTTCTCAAAACTAAAAGCTTTCCTGGCAGAAATGAGTCGAATCGAACCGTATTATAGGAAGTAAATAAGTATTTTGCAAGCCTCGAATAATCACATTTCCGAAAAGGTATAAAGTAGCCAGAGAATGTGTAAGACAAGTGCGTTGTTGAACTTCATGGAGATTCAAAGGGCATTATAAAAATCAGACTGTTTTCTTTCTTATCAAACCACCCTCGTATGTAAAAAAGGACAAGCTTTTATGAAAGTGGACGGAAATAGTGATCAATAAAATAGGAGCGACGGAAATAGACGACACATAACAAATTCAAAGTATATACGTATTCATCTGCAGTGCGCTCTGCTTTTTTATATCGATCTCAGGACGACACGGCAGTAACGGCGTAGCAAGAGGTAGTTGTAGCTTTTTTGTTGTGTTCATCACAGAACAGGCTAAACTGCCGTTAGCGGATCTTATATATTATGATAATACGTTAACACAGAGCAAAGAGAAAATAACATACAAGTTGTGTCTTCGGGCAGTGTATATGTAAGATCCCCAGCATGACAAGTGAACCTGTACGTATCTGTTATTGACTATTTGAGATATACGCCTTAGCTGTGTGTATAGATAGTCGGCAAGTAAAACAGAAACCAAGTGGCTATGTTTGCCAACGGCAGGAGCAGTTAGTTAGCAGAAATCAGTTACTGCAATCTCTACCAAAAGGCTAAAAAAAGTTAATACACTTTTCATAATTAAAAAATCCTTTCGACCGCACGGATTGAAGCAGCAGTAACACTTACGAGATTGTATTATATATTATTTCGAAACGAACAACTATTGTATATTTCTCCAATGAGGATGAAGTTTTCGCGACCCTGTTCTACTTTTTTTGGAAGGGCCCCGTGGCGACCCGGGGTGTTCACATTTAATTTTTTTTAAATATGGTTTAATAGTAAAATATGGATTTTTTACGTAGAATCAAATGACGTAATTAGTTTTTTGATATTGCAAACACTTTTTGAGATATAGACCACACTTGTGTTTTTTCTTAATAGAAACCATAGTTGGCTATGACTCCAAAAAAGGATATGTTTTGTGCTTTTCAAAAATATAGGTGGCCATGGAAGWAAAAATTGCAAACAGATAACGAATACATCTGTCAAATCTAAAGTTTAAGAATACGATACATACACTATTTATTTAGTAATTTACGAAAGTATGAGTGTTAACAAATAAATACTGAAACAATGGCCAACGGCAGATTTGAAAATAAAGAATGATTAGATATGATCGGAATATTTTATGAGTGTGGATTTATTGCTCATCAAGCTTTCTGAAGTATAGATATCAAGAAAGGTATCGTTTTGATCTGTTTAAAATGACTTACTCTAGATTAAAAATAATTTACTATCTTACGGATCATCTGTTATAGAAATAGAAAAAGAAGTTGGAATCGCGTTTTGAAATATTTTCAATGAAGTCTTTGTTTACTTGCTTGCAAATATTGCTCACATATTGTTGTTTATAGTTGCCAATATAATCAGGGAAGCGGCGATATTTAAAACTAAATATGCGTCACAATGTTTGTTTTTAAAAATTGTTTTGAGTGGGCAACTCGGTACAGTTATACTCATTAACAAATCATAAAATTTAAGTTTGCCTAATTGTATAGTAACGGGACATCGTTCCGATCTAGTCCAAGGCTAAAATAGACAAAAAAATGTTGACCACTGAACAGCGCACAGCAAATATTAAATAGGAAGATCAATAAATTGTTATTGAGGTTTGCCGTTCCCAAGTAATATTATCTCTCTTACAAGATGCAATGCAAAAAAGTAAGCTTGTTATATTCGTACCTCTCTGTGTACGTAATTTCACTCAACACAAGTAACTCTTCGTTATAGCTGTTACATGAATAAAATGTAAGGTACATAATATGGATATGTGGATTACGGATGTGTGGACCAGTATGGATATATATGTGATATGAATAGTTTACTGCTAAGATTGTTTATACGTACTATTCTACATGGTTTGTGCAGGACAAAATCCGTATTTTTCATCATATCGATTTGAGATTTTTTATCTGAGCGCCTAAATTATTTCTCTCGGGAGCTGTCATCGTACTTTTCCAAAATTCACCCACAATAAGGTGCGAGAAGAAAAATAACGATTAAAACAAAAAAAATAAGACGAGAGCACCAGAGAAAATTTAATTTTGACACGCAAAACATTTGTTCTTTTCTTTATCGCAGTAAAAATGATGAATTTTTGTTGCATAAAATTTGAACAATTTTAGCACCGAGGGAGTTAACCTTTAATACTTTAAATTATGCAGATGCACCCTTTGTTGTAATCCCATTATAATTTGCAGATGGACTATTGTGCTAGTAAATTATCTGTATTTATTGTCTCTTCTTGAAACTGTCACCACTTTTGTTTACTACTAGGGAAATCTTAGATGCTACTCAAAGGTTTTAGTTTTGATTAGACACGCGGCAAGAGTACTTGTGGGGGTTAATACGGGAAAATTGCCATACATAGGTATGTGAAATAAATTTTGCATCAATTGTGCAAGGGCACAGAACAATCCTATTGCAGAGCACAGAAAGAAAGCGCCATTTCAGGAAACAGGATATTTCGTTTAATGAACAATTGTCAGAATTATCTAGAGATTTTGAAAGAGAACTTCATTTCTGAGATGAAAAAAATGTGGTTTGCTTGACGGTTTACTGGCACGCTCTAAGAGATTAGTGTTCACAGCCTTTTATTAAACATGACTAGCAACGTATGAGAGACGTATAATTCATGAAAAATTGTCTAACGAATCCCCGGAAAATTGCAATGCAAGAAAAACTTACTGGCCGCATTCCTAAGCGAAAACAAGATGTTCAACCACAAAAAATGAAGAACAAGTCTGCTGGTCCCGATTCAGATTATGGCCAAGTCACAGTGAATCTGATGAAGAAGATGTCATTGATGATGACTATAAAGAGCAGCAAATGAGAGAATTGTTTTCAAAAACTTCAACAGAACTTAATGAAATAGAAAAAGATGGCATAGGTCAATCCGCTAATCCCAGGTGGTTCGACCAACGATCATATAGAATAACTGCGTATTAACTGTGGTATCTCGCCGGAATCCCAACACCTACGACGTTTTTCTTCCTTCGATTGCAATAAATATACGCGTTGGGGCAGTGATAATGAAGACTTGGCAAAAAGACATTTTTAAACGTTAACTGAATTTAAAATTAAGGACTGTGGTGTATTTTCTCCTGAAGATGTAATTCAGAACAAGAAACTTAAATAGATGACCATTCAAAATGGAAAAATTATACTTCGTAGAACCGATAAATATTTTTATCAGATTCAGGGGCAGCTAGCTATTGCAAATACAGAGCTCTGTAATTTCGTCATCTGGACCTCAAAAGGGATGTTTATAGAGGAAACATCAAGAAATACAAACCTTTGAGAACAGAAAATGTTGCCGAAATTAATATCCTTTTTTAAATAAAATGATTAAATATATATTGAATATTAAATAACTATTGTACAATTATACTAGTTCTAATAAAACTCTTTATTTTTATAATAGTTATCAAACATTACTTTATAAATATATTAACAGCAATAGGCATTTGTCTGCATTACTTTACAGAAATAAAAATAAGCTTTTTTATGATTTTGAGTTTAAATTTTAACCGGTTTCTCCCATTAAGTACATAATACCAAAAAATCTAGTTTTGAGTTTTTTAAATAAATTCACAAAATCTATCCTGATTATATTTTATAATAAGATATACCATTACTTACTTTATTTTTTTGATAAAGGTATTTATTCGTCAAAAAAGCTTCACTTGGGGTAAATGGTATAAATCAGAGTTATATTTTTAGCCATGAAGTAAGAATGTAATAAATTTACTCGGTGTAAAATTAATTACACGTACCTCAATTGAATTAAAAAACAAAGCTTCGCCACAAAAAGTAACATTTGGCCAAATAACTAATTACCGTGCTCATAAATGGTCGGTCTATGTGCAATATGCTGACAATATTAGAGTGACAGGTTAGGGGTCATAACTTATCTTGCAGACCAATACTACAACTGCAATATAGTGACAGGTTTTGTCACGTCAACGTGGACTAATTATGTTCACGCCCTAAAAATTTTACTTGGTCCAAAACGTATCAACAGCCTTAAAAATGAAAAAAAGCAACTATGTTTTAATTAACATGACTAATTAAACATTAATCGCATTATTAGGATATTAGGACATAAAAATCATTATTTTACAGTAAAAATATTTTCATTTATCCAGAAAACAGGTGCAGAAACTGTTGATCTTACGATTCTCTAGATTTTACTTATACTGCAGTGGCCGACGCGTGGGCAGCAGTATGACCCAAGCTAGTTTTATGCAAGCTGACGTGTATGTATAACAGTCTCAGCTCGTAGCGAAGTTAGACAATGTAGACTAAGACGCACCTGCCAGGTGCCACACCCTGAGGCTATCGGTCCACCGCACAGCAAGTCGACCAAGTCGCCGACGAGTCTCCGACCCGGGCCTCCAACGTCAAATCCGTGGACAACTCCAACAGAGGCGTATCACTGGGCAACGAAGGAGACTTGAGCCCCGTAATACATTTTTTTATTTTCTTTGGGCGCCGCAAGATACAGGGAAATACGATTAAAGTGATATAGCAAAAATAGGTCATCAATCTTCATTTAAGGTAGCAAGAAGTGACAGTGCTCGAAATTTCATAAATATTGTTCAAAATTGCAATAGATGGGAAGATACTCCAAAGCATGAACATCACGCCTATCTATAAATCTACAAGACACTACAACATGTTTTTATTTCTCACTTGTAACAAGAACAAACAAGACTAGGGCTGGGCGATACTTTAGACACTGCAGTATCGATACTACTCAAAAGTATCGAAGTATCGAAAGTATAAAAAGTACTGAAGTATCGAAAGTACCTAAATTATCGAAAGTATTAAAAGTATCAAAGATATCGAAGTATTGAAGGTATCAAAGTTACTTCATTATATATAGGTGCTATAAGTCAATGGTTAAATTATTGAAATCGGAATAGTTTAGAATGTGCTGAGGCGTATATACAAAATATCAAATGTTAGATCCAGTTATAACTTATAAAATAAGGGAATCACTACAGTATTCCTAATTCTAGCGTAAAAAATCCCATGGAATGCGAGCTAATACATTTCCCTTCACAACATACTTCTCATGCTTTACATTGATTTGATATTTTAATACTTTCAATAATTTTGATACCGCTAATCACTAACTACTGTAATAATTTCAATACTTATACTTTAAATTATTAATATATTTCGATACCTTCAATATCTTTGATGCTGTCAATATTTTAGACGCTTTTATTTTTTCGACACGTACTTTTCCAGCTTTGTATTGTATCAATTTTTAATATTTTCATTAGTTTTAATACTGCCGATATTTTTGATGCTGCACACACTTTCAATTTTACAATACTCGATATATTCAACACATTTGATACTTTCGTTACCTGAATACCACGACAAGGAAGTATCGGCAAAAGTAACGACACTTTAAGTAAGTATTAATACTCTCTTCTCAATGCTTCGATATTTTCAATACATTTGATACTTTCGGTACTTCAGATGCTTTTGAATATTTTCGATACTTTTAAATACTTTCGCTACATTTAAATACTCTCGAATACTTTCGATACTTCGATCCTTTTGAATACTTTAGATACTTCGATACTTTTGAATACTTTCGATACTTCTATACTTTTAAATACTTTCTATACTTCGATACTTTTGAATACTTTCGATACTTGAAGACCACGAAAAGGTGGTATCGATACTCGATACCGCCAAAGGTATCGATGCTTTGAGTAAGTATCGATACCTTGCCCATCCCTAATTACAAACACCAAGAAAACTTCAACCGGAAGGAGGAAACATTGAAAATAAACATGGCCTGGATACCGGTTTTGCGGAAAGTAAAGCCAGATGGATTCCGATCGCGTGATCTGCCATGGCCCAGTGATGCGGCTTCGCGAACTCCGGACGACTACGTGAGAGCCCACCAGCGGACGCCCGAGAGTTAGTTTGTGTTCGCTCGGAGATAATTACGTCCAGGATGAACTACGCTCTGAAGATGCTTACCATTGCAGTGGGCGAAACATCAGCGAAGAGGAAATCGTCACGTCAAGGCCAACTAACCCGAAATCATCATTATCATCACCTCTCTGTCGTTACTATTGTTGGTGGCAAATTGTCTTGCTATAGCAACTGTTTTTTCTCATATTCTTCCGCAGTACTTGATCTATAATCAATATATTATATATTAAAAACAGAGTAAGGTAGTTTTTGGGTTCCATTCAGCAATTTTTTAAGCAAACATATTTGCTTCATTAGTATTAATAAAAAGTTGACTTACTTTATTAGAACGCCTACCGTTCGTAGGGAAAAATTCTTGTCAGTTACTATTCTGACATTTTAATTTTTATAAGGACTACAACAAAAAATTCTTTTAAGAATCTGAAGGCGTCCTGAATGTTAAGCTACAGTTCACAAATTTCAGCTCCAGGCATACTTTTCGTAATTTTTCAGATATACGACAATGAGTTCTTCGACATGTTGAAAACTAGAGTGAAACTTTTGGTATTTATAGATTTAAATTAATTTCTTTGGGAAAACCAGAAAACGCGTATAAAATTACTGAATGACAGATTTATTTTTGCTTAAAAAAATTCTGATAGTATTTCGAAACATGCCTTTTCTTCTAGATCAAAATGGAATAATTCAAAACTAAATTGTGCTTTTGGAGAAATTTTGCATTATATCGTTAATAAGTTGTCGTCGCCTGTAGTGAACTACAGAAGATGATTTTAACAAAACTTTGGCAAAGAATCTTCTTAGAGTTATAAATATCAGTACAGCCACTAACGAACCGCCACTGTTCTAAAACTAAACTTTAACGCTCGAATGACTCATGCTGCCCACAGGATAGCCTACATGCAAGTTCAAAAATCATTATCCCATGTGGTATCATTTATTCATTGTAATGCAGTTTGCCTATGCGGTCTTACTTAGTTCATTCTGTTGATTATGTTAATGCTCATGGTTTGCAGCTGAATTAAAAACGGGAACGCGTAGGCATTTCCTTTTTACCGAACGAATAACGTGAGTCAGATAAAGTGATTCAAACGCCCGGTTCTTCTACATAGCCTACTCGACCAATTATCGATTCCCAACTTGGAGAGCGCCGGTACAGCATTATGTTTCGATTTGCTAAAAAATAGTCAGGCAAAAATATCAGTGCTTGTCAGCACTGATGCATTCGATTATATCGTGGATTGAAACACTTATTTGATCGACTACATGGATTCCATAAACCGCTACAGTTGCTGAATTATCTGTTTGCCAGTAAGCTTGAAACAAACCTTCTCTATTTTCTTAGAATACATTTTCCATTGCACATGGCTAAATACTGGTCAGAAAAATAATGAAAATTATTTAATTTTCTATCAAAATTTCACGTCAGACCGTTCATTAAAAATGCAATTTTATTTCCATTAGAAGACACATGGCTATTTCGACAATATAACTAAAGCAAATCATTACTTAGAGAATTCTGTTGGTGTAGAAATGGTAAAGCCCGCATTACTAGATCATATAATTCGCACTGTTCTGACGTCGATATTTTCCATAACTCTTTGAAAAAATTTAGAGCTTTAGTTAAATTAAAATTCAGACAATAGTGTTTCGTTTGTAAATTTTTCTTAGCTTAGCAATGTTTCTTATATGTAGTTTGAATATTGCATAATGCTTTATAGTTTACTTATTGTATTCGAGAATACTGACCTATATGTATATATTTTTTTCTTCTTTTTTCTGTATATTATACTTATATTATTATCACTTAAKTATGCKATTTTGCTTATCATCAATAACTGTTTCAGTGCTATATAGATAGACTTATTAGTTTTGTACACACTAAATTGTAACATTCACGTTTGGTTATTCTCAGGTTTAGCATAACTATGTTTTTTTCTAGTGGGTGCCACTTTGGGCTTGCCTGTTCGCACCCCCTGTAATAAATAAATAAATAAATAAATAAATAAATAAATAAATAAAGTGTAACATCCTCGGCGAATAAACTGGTATGTACTTAGTTTAGTGAGGTACGAGATTCTATTCGCGCAACATTACACTATTTTATGTCGAATAGATGTATACAGGGTGATTCAGATTTTACTAGAATAACTTCAGGTATCGATAGAAGTAACCGCAATAATGATAGTTTATATTATAAACCATACTACAAAAACGCTTCCGTTTGGAGTAAAATGGCGCCAAAGTTTGAAATATTTTTCGGTTTTTATTTTATTACTCGTAAGCCAGGGGATGTAGTACGCAAGTGTTTGGTTATATATTTTTTTCGGATATGTTCAGTCTTTTTACCAACTTTTTTTGTTCTTAAACTTTTTTGATATGTCGCTTAGTTTTCGAGATATTCTACTAAATTCCGAACACAGCTCAGCTGCGTTGAGCAAATAGCAGCATGCCTTGAAAAACAAAACACATCCTAGCGTAAGTCCTAAGTCAAAATAAATGTCATTGTTGCTCGAGACCTTTGTTGTGACGTTTATTGTGCGAAAAGATGCCCAGAATGTTTACAAATACCGAATACGCCGACATTCATTATGTTTATGGTTTTCAACAATGATAGAACAATGAGTACACGTCGACCAGCCCGACAACTCGGTGTATGCCAATCTAAGGTGTTTAGAGCTCTTAAGCAAGACCATCGAAAAGCCTTCCATTTGCAGCCTGTCCAAGGTTTGTTACCTGAAGATGCTAAAAGGCGTCTTACGTTTTGTATATGGATTCTGGAGTCAGTCGAAATAAATCCACATTTTCTGCACAAAGTTTTGTGGACACATGAGTCTAATTTCACGAGAGCTGGAGTCGTGAACTACCATAATTTCCATGTCTGGGATCACGAAAATCCTAGGTGTATTAGGCAATCCTCATTTCAGCACGAGTTCAGTGCAAATGTGTGGATTGGCGTTATAAGTAACAATCTGTGTGGACCACATTTTCTTCCTCCTCGATTGAATGACAATTTGTTCCATGATTTTCTGGAAAATATTCTTCCTGAAGTTAATGAAGATGTTCCATTAAATTTACGTGAGGAATGTTGGATGCAATTAGACGGTGCTCCTGCACACTATGGACGGCAAGTGCAGCACTGGCTAGACGAAAATTATCCTCGCCGATGGATAGGACGTCAAGGCGGCAACCGTCAGAATTTAATTCCCGGTGAGGGGCCGGTGGCTTGCCCTGCGCGTTCACCTGACTTAAATCCCCTGGATTATTATGTTTGAGGAGATGTTAAGGGAATCGTTTATGCAACCCAAATCAACACTCGCGATGAATTAACTGAAAGGATACAGAACGCCTGCAACGAGTTAAGAAATGATGCCATTAAAATTGGAGCAGCAGTTAATTCATTGATTCGTCGATGCAATAAATGTATCGAGGCTGGAGGAATGCACTTCGACACTTATTATAATTTTGTTGTCGTATGTAAGTATTTTTATGATTAAATTTTCTTCGTTCTTGACATTATTTATTTGAAACATGTTAATTGTCAGTGTCATTTCAGTTTGAGTCCCTTCCATGGTAGTCGTAATGTGTCCTGAATTTAGTGGAATATCTCGAAAACTAAGCGACATATCAAAAAAGTTTAAAAACAAAAAAAGTTGGTAAAAAGACTGAACATATGAGACAAAAAAATTATTTGTCCAGTGGCGTGCGACAAAAAAGTTCTACCAGATTTCGTGCAGTTGACACCCACAAAAACAACACCCTGTATAGCAATTCATCTAAATTAATCTAAAAATCACATGTCAGTTACGTTGCCCTTAGCATATAACCAAACACTTGCGTACTTACATCCCCTGGCTTACGAGTAATAAAATAAAAACCGAAAAATATTTCCAACTTTGGCGCCATTTTACTCCAAACGGAAGCGTTTTTGTAGTATGGTTTATAATATAAACTATCATTATTTCGGTTACTTCTATCGATACCTGAAGTTATTCTAGTAAAATCTGAATCACCCTGTATAATAGAAAAATATGACATAATATCTAAAAATTACAGCATTCGCCATCAAATAAAGTTCCGACGTAGTTATAAGGATATATTAAGAGCACAGACATGCGCCTGGTGAATGATTATATTATAGATAACAAAAGAAGTTACAGCGGCCTCCGATCTCCGTTGGCCCATCCATTGAGCATGTTTAGAGCGCTCGAAGGGTGGAACGAGAATTTGGAGCCTGAAAAAGTAGCATCTCGCAATTCCCATTAGCAAATGACGATCTGCAGAGTAAACATCCTCTTGGAAAGACAAGGCTCCGCTTACACTTGGATGGTGCTTTACCTAGGGATATGGTGCACGCCTATGCCGTAACCACTTGAAACACTTATCTGATTGACATGGGGACCAACCTGAAGATGCGATCTGGAGACGAAAGAACAAAGAAGAAACGCATCGAAAGGCTTTTAAAACTATGTATACGAATTTTTTGATACTACTGGTCGCGATGGTTAAATTCAACCAGCAACAATTGCTGAAAGACTGTAAGAGGATTGAAGATGTTATTTCTTACTCAATAACATGGAAGTATACACATTTAAAGCTGGTAGTGCAGGCAAATAAAATTCGAATGAACGTAGAGGAAATGATGATCGCAAATTGCTCCGAGATGAAAATTGACATCCTCGAACCCTGAAGTACATTGCCCTAATTATCAAAATTTGCAAACCAGATAATCCGGCGTTCCACGAAAGCCGAATCGTGCCTGAACGGGTATAGCAAGTCCGTGCATTAGCGTGAAGAAGAACATCGGTACTTCACATCTTTATGTTAATCATTTGTATAAATATGAGGTCGGGATGAGAATAATGGCCTATCTGAAATTACACACCTGCACACTGCGATGCCCCCGGAGGCTTGTTTGATAATGGTGGTAATAACAAATAAATTTATGAAAATGATTGTCGATATGCGGTGCCCGAGGCTGTGAATCAGGAACAAATAATGACACGTCCCGTCCCTTGGACTGGTCGCTAAAACTGTCAGAATGATGCTAGCCTTTTAACAAATAAGGTCATTTTTGAACCTGTTATCACTATAGCCTTTGCAGTTTGCTCCGTAATTATCAATAATCGGCAAGCTTAGGTCCCCAAACAAATATTTTCTGTCTTGGTTATCATCAGGAATAGCCGTAGTTATGAATTTGCACAGCGCACCACGAAACTTCCGCACTCGTCATTCATGGCTTAATGACTCAGTACTTACTGCATACATCAATTATGTAACATTAATCGCCAGCAAATAAACACTGGTAATTAAAATGCCCGGCTTGTTAACCCGTATGGGAAACAAACATTCGGCGCGGATAATCTTGAATCCTGTTTAAACAACTGAATGAGAAGTGGAGATGTCAAAAGGTGAAAATATCCGAACTTTCTCTGCAGTAAATTATTAATTCAAGGATAACTACCGATCCTGGCATCCCAGTTCAAGGCACATTTATTATTTCAATTCAATGAACCTCTTGCGGGCGGTTTAGAGAAAGCAAAAAGGCACAGGTGAGCTCGTTGCACAATCATTTAAAATGTCCAAGTTATAGGGCAATTCTGCATCAAATTATTACGTTTTTGGGTTGCTCGGTGCTCAGCATGAATAGTAAATGGCAATAAAAATCCCGTACCGAGGCTATCAAGGAGAACACCTGCAAAATTAGTATTAAAATATAACAACCGCTTTTTATCTCATCCAAGGCTAATGTAAATTTCATTGCGCGATAGTTTTTAACGAGCTCGATAGCTTCACAGCGAAATTTGTTTTCGATTTATGTCAGTTAGCTATGCTTCGTACACGCTCGCAGATCACGTAGCAGTACATAAAAATATCATCCCATGTTCCTTCTTAAGGTGGATGAATGTTAGATACCAGGATTAACATCTTAAAGATAAGGCTACGAAGATATGATAAACTATACAGTTTTAGATAAATTTTTAATTAATTGGCAAGCTGTCACGTTTCTGTTACTTAATTACTATTTGGAAATGCTGTCCACCCTGTGAGGGGGTTAGCCTTAATACAGAGAGGTTTAAAATTTTTAAATAAACTTTTTTGTTGCCCAACACTCAGAGAAATGAATTACTAAATCCAAATAAAATATTTTATTTGCAGAGCACTTGCTATTTCAAATATAGTTTTCCATTTCGTATAAGGTTATATTGGGAGTCCTTTGTGTAGAAGTCAATCGCTGTCATAATGGGTGAAACTGTTTCAGAGCTGCTTCTGAGCAAGACACCGAGATGAGTGTCGAAACATCAAGACCAAACGAGCAACATGGGAAGCAGCCCGGAAAACAACTTGTTAATACCTACGCTGTTTGCGAAAGAACGGACGCAGAGAGGTTTACAACTGTAATGGGAACACAACACTTGCGGTATTACAATACGAAAAGATTCAGGTTTCATCAAAAACTATACAAAAACAAAAAGGTCCTTTATAACGAAATCTGTTCTACGACATATACAAGAACAACGTTTGCGAGAATTAGGATGTGGACAACACCATGCCATCTAGTGGCAATTTGGTATTATCCATTCGTCTCTATGGGGAACTAGTTTTTTTAATTTCTTCTGAGCTTATTGATATTACATGTGGAAGTTACAAATAACTTAATAATAAAATGTGGCAAGGAAACTTAACAATCTTTAAAAATGGATTTTTGTACAAAACCATCGATAAACGACAAGTACTGATTGTTATATATAGTTTTGGATAACACAAGTTACCATTTGGAGCAGATGAGAAAAATCTTAAACAGTTATTGGGAAAAACTGGATATTCAAAACCTTTTACACAATAATGATTTATATYTTGAAAGGAAGGTTACCAAGAAACACTTTTGAGGGCGATGAGAACAAGAGAACTTGTTAAAAAATATATATATATATAAGATAGATGCTCTAGCGAAAGAACATGGATTTAAAGTACTATGTTTGACACTTTATCAATGTCAGCTGAAGACACAATAGTGCCGCAAAATTCAACAGCAAAATAATAGATTTGGATGAGCCACTATGTAGAAATCCATAATGAAAACATAGTAAAATCTAAATAATCTAATTAAACATATTTCGAATAAAAGTTGCATAAAACTAGTCCTTTATCAGATGAAAATATTTTCAAAAATCGCGGACTTTTGGTTATACCGGAAATGGACACGATATTTTAAATAGAAAATCCTGTCTATTATTGCACTTTTGAATTTCGTTATGAAAATAACTGCCAGTTTGTCAATATTAGATTTAATTTGTATGATGCTATTTTGAAAATTTTGGAAACGAAAGCACTGACAGCGATGCGATGTGCGAAATACGCTTCTGAAAAAAGTAATCTGCTTTTTTCACATCTTATAAAATTTATGTATTCCGATAACTTACCAATTCAAATGTGAATTACTCATTTTTTGGGAACTTCAAATAATCACGTGAATGATATTTGGAGATTTTTTTGTCGCAGAAATGTAATTTCATTGTCGTTTGTTGTGGATTATAGATTTTGGTCTAAAATTTAAACAAGTATAGTTGCAAGCAACAAACTATGAGACTCATTATACAAACAGCAGATTACTGCTCACAATGGTTTACAAGTATTACCTAAAGCTGTCGTAAATAACAGGCGGGTTCGGCACGTTCCACTGTTTTGCAGCGGAGTGGACCGTATCCAAAAATTGTGTTTAGGCTTTTTTAGAATTTTTTTTCCGTACACAAAAATGAGTATTATTATTTGAACTACAAATATTTCTCATCTAAGACAACGGTATGAATAAATCGTATTTTTTCCTATTTTAATGAATAGTATCTATTTTTATAACCATGAATGGTAAACATTCCAATTTCAATGCGGCAGCCCATACTTTCTAATTTTTGATCGCGGTGTGCAATTGTCCTCTGCCCTGTTTCTTCACGGGTTAAAATTTTCTTTTAATCCGGAGGGTCATAAACGTAGTTTCTGTATATTTTTTTGGAAATAAGAAGAAATCGGAACTATTCTACTCCTACTATAAAATGTATTGAAAGCATATGTGTTTACTTATATTTTAAAGTTTTACAGCATATAAGCGTACCAAGTGCAATATTTTTTACTTATTCAGTCATACCTACATATATGCTTACATTTAGCCACTTATTAAGAGGCGTTTGTGACAAATACATTTCGTAGGGCAACTGGTCAAACAGATTATTGCTGATTTTAAACCGTGGGGCAACTGAGTACCTCCGAAACAATTAAATATGTTCATTCTTATCACTAGGATCTGTGGCGGCATATACCTAAGTGCTTAATCGACTGCTCCGAGCATACCCTGCAAAAGTATATTAAAACCATTGGCTTTTCAATGAAAAGGTGGAGAAGAAACAATGCTTGATGGAAAGGTAGGTAATAAGAAAGTGGAGATACGATTATTTAAAATCTCTAAAGATGTATAGGCAGGAAAATCGTCCGATATTTTTCCTCGACGAAACATGGTACAATACCCATGATACAATAAAAAAAAGGATGAGTTGATGACTCAGGGAAGTGCAACGTCAATATTCCGGCGTCAAAAGAAAAAAGAATAATGATTCTACACGCAGGAGGTGAAAATGGTTTCGTTCCTGGAGCCCTGTATCTTGGATGTAAAAAAAGAAGCAGGCGCCGATTATCATTCTGATATGAAAGCGGAAGTGTTTGAAAATTGGTTCAAAAACAGTTTATTGCCCAAATTGCCACCAAACAGCGTCATAGTAATGGACAACGCTAGTTACCATTCGGAGCAACTGGATATAATGTGACAAAGGGAGAAAAATATTTGGTAAAGTATCGAGCAACGATCCTTGAGACTCATTGTATGTACGAACAGCCGATTACCGGTCACAATGGTTTACAAATATTACCTGAAGCTGTCGTAAATAACAGGCGGGTTCGATACGTTCACTGTTTTGCAGCGAAGTGGACCGTATCCAAAAATTGTGTTTAGGCTTTTTTAGAATTTTTTCCGTACACATAAATCAATGAGCATTACTTCGTATTAAAAAATATTATTTGAACTACAAATATTTCTCATCTAATAGTATAACTCAATCGTATTCTTTCCTAATTTAATGAGATCCGCAGGGTGAGGTGAAAATGGTTTCGTTATTGGATGCAAAATCTTAAAAGAAGCAAGCGTCGATTATCATTCTCATATGAATGGGGAAGTGTTTGAAAATTGGTTCAAAAACATTTTATTGCCCAAATTGCCACCAAACAGCGTCATAGTAATGGACAACGCTAGTTACCATTCGCAGCAACTGGATAAAATTCCAAATACAACAACTAATAAGGCAGCCATTCAAGAGTTTTTAAGAAAAGAATATTTATATTTCGAAGAGGACTACACAAAAAACAATTGTTGGAAGTGTTTAGCACAAAAAAAATTTCGAAGAAATTTAAAATTGACATTCTCGCTTCTGAATGTGGACACACCATTCTACGATTACCCCCGTAKCATTGTATTTTCAACCCCATTGAAATGATATGGGGGGCGGTTGAAACAAAGAATTTGACGAGGGAACACCGGTGGAAAATTTAGCAATGAAATGCTACTAAAAATTATACACGAAGCTGAAATAACAAGTGTCGATGCATGTAGAAATTCAGTGCGGCTTGTACTGGACATTGAAAATCGGTACAGAGTGGATCATGTACAAGAATTAATAATAGAAGTTAATCGTGATTTTAGCAGTGAAAGTGATAGTGAGTATTTTTTTTAATTTGTGACTCTTGTAATGTGCTTATTAACAAGCTGTAATGAACATAATCGATACCGTGTATACATTTTATTGTGCACTATTGTAAACTTTTTCTAACAAATGTAAAAAATTTTCTACTTACTAATTTGTATATTTTTATATTAAATTTGTATAAATTCGTTATGACATGCAGAGGCTTTTATTTTATACGTCAGAAAATTTAAACCCAATAAAGTATCACATAAATATAGATCGCGGGTTGCGCCAGTTAGCATCAGGTCTCCATTAAATAAAATTTGTTATAAAAGCTTCTATGTTTTATTGATTGCTAAATTATCACAACTAACAAATTTCAAAAATTTATAGTGGAAAAGTTAAAATTTTAGACAACAAGATTTTTTTGCATACGGCCCATTTAGGAACTTTGAAGCGTGCCACTCTTCCCAATAGTTTAGGACGGCCGACCATAAGGTTGTAAAAACCCTAATTTACAATACAATAGTTCACGACAACCGACCATCAAGCTGTAAAACCCTCTGCATAAGTCAGTCTCATAGATCGTTGCTTGATACCTTATTAGAAAATCTAATCGCAACAAGAATTCACTAACATGGTTTATTCCTTGCATAACTCAGAAGGGAAACCGTAGACATCCAAATTCCGATCTAGATTTGTGAATTTGAAAGGTAGGTTTGATAGAACTGGCTGTATAAAATACGAAAAGAGAAAAACGTACAAAATCTGTGACACATGAAGACAACGACCTAGTAGCAAATAACTTTATAACACCAGAAAGAAAATTTGATGCTGCAATCGATGATGTGAGCAAAAATATAGTATTGCATTAAAAACGTGTTTGAATTAGTGAATATCGAATCTATAAACTTCATGGAATTTCACAAGAATGAACTCGTGTAAGTAAGTTACTCTAGCACTTATTTTCAAACCGAAATTAAAAGAATGCAATAGTAAACAATATGATCATTCAAAACGACGAAGTTAGTGTCCATTTGCGGTATAACCAAAATTATGCTTTCATTACAGATCGGTTTCTGCTGTATAATTAGCAATTGAATAATGTTATGTTATTGCTGTTGTCTAAGTAGGACACGCAAAGAATGCTTTTAGACCTTAACAACTTTATATTCAGTTAATAATTTAATGAAAACATATACAGGCCAAATGGTAAGCATTTAAATCGATGAGATTCGTTATTTAAAATGTTACTTTTTATTGAAAGTAAATATAGGCAATAAAGAATTAGATATCTTTTAAACCGATTGTGATAAAAAGCAGTTTTTATGTATTAGTTTTAAAGCTGTGCAAAGTTTTCTAGTTTAAAATGAGGACCTTGGCAAAACACTTGCCAGTCCACATCATAAGTAATATAAAGTCATGTCTGACTTATAGCTGCGCAGCGGTTTCTGATAGTTCTACCAATGCTTTTCTGGGAATTTTTATACTTAATATTTAAAAAAAACCGCTCATTTTCCATAAGTTCATGGTTGTGCAATTCGGAAGAGAGTCATATTTATAATACATTTACAATGCTGCGGTAAAAAATATATATCAAGCGGAAGAGCTACTTTCCTTTGGGAGGATTCCTTGATGATGACTTTATAATACTGACTAGTATGATATTTTTGAGTCAGAGTATCGCAGATGAATCACCTCCTGACGTTTCTCTGAGAATTCACGACTCTGATTGTTGTTCAATCTTGAGACATATATTTATTTGAGTGACGTTTGTAAAACAAACACCTGAGCTGTCAGATTTGGGCGGAAGTTATTTGGTGTTCTCTCTTAACTAATTAAGTATCTATGAGGCGTAGCTGATTACCTGAATTTTTTGTTCTTTTACTGACCTGTTATAGACAGCCGAATTATTTAAATTAATTCCCGTTTGCATCGTTGCCAGAAACGGACAGTCTGAGGTCACTGGATGTAAATATTTAATTATCTACGATGTTACTTGAACAGTAGCCTACATGAACCGATTCAGGAAGTGCTGCGGTCATGCATTTAATGCTCGAGCGGTCGGCCATATAATTTTACCGTGTTGCAAGCAGGTATTTAGTAATAGTTTCAAATGTTTTTAAATTAATGCAATCGGCTGTGTTACCTCATTGTTTGTTTGTTTATTCGTTTTTTAGTCGCCACAAGATGTCATGCGACTGTCCGTTTTCATATAATTGCTCTATTTTACGTACTGCTGGATTTAAGGTATCATTAAGCAACTCATTATCTTTTTTGTTCGTTTCGCAAGAAGTCGTGACGCTGCCGTCTGGCAGACAGGGGTCTTTGAGACCACGGAAATTGCAACTGCGAGACAGAAATTATTGAGCGCTCAATTTGGACAAAAAATTTCTCAGCGACCATAATATGAAATTATTAAGTTTTCGGGAAAACGTCGCTAATCAAACACTGAACATAGAACCTCTGAAAAATGTCTGGAAGCGATACGTCATATATATATATTCTTATGAAAATCATTAATACATTCCACAGTACTGTTAATTTCATGCGACTACGGTCGACTTTTATAAAAGCGTTGAAAAAAAAATTTTTCATTCAACGAGAAGAGATCTAGCATTTGCGCTTTATACATAATAGATACATACATGTATGTATTTATTCTGGATAGAGTATCGAAGAAAACCGCAGAAAACTCCAATCAGATCTCTATTGTCTTAAGCCAGTCTTTAACACCTTCGTCAACACGATGGATAGACGCAAAACCACCAGGCCATGCTGTACGGGGGCATCTGTTGACCATATGTCCAATTGTTTGGAGGGGATCTCCACATTCACAAGAAGGGTTGATAGATGAATCCCATTTATTAAGAAAAAACTTGCATTTCCCATGACCAGTGCGAAGGCGATTCAGAGTGACCCAAGACCTTCTTGGGAGGTCAGTTCCTGCTACCTCTTCCGTAGGATCGTCTATAAGCTGCTGATTGAATATATCATGTTTCTTAAGTTGCCAATCAGAACACCATCCATCTTCAATGGTATAAGGAGCACGAAGGAAATCTTCTCTCCACAGAAGTTTTCTAGAAGTTAGCCGAGTTGTAGGTAGCTCTTGCAGATCTCGGGAAAACAGAAACTCATTAGGAGCTGATTGATATTTTTGCCATGCTTTATATGTAGCAAACTGTCTGGAGGAGCAATGTTTGAAAGAATCGGAAGCCAAGGTAATGGAGTTGACTTAATTGTTCCAGTGATTAGCCGCATTGCAGTATTTAAGTGAGTGTCAATTTTTCCTGTGTGATGACTGTTTTTCCAAACAGGACAGCAGTACTCAGCAGTGCTATAAAGAAAGGCAGTTGCAGAAGTACGGACTACATTTGTATTTGCACCCAACTTGTACCAGCAAGCTTATGCAGAATGTTATTTCTAGTCTGTAATTTTTTACTGACAGTTTCTAGATGTTTCTTGTACGTTAGAGACGTATCTAGGGTCACTCCAAGGTATTTTGGCGAGAAGTTATGTTTAAGAATTATGTTATTTGACATAACTTGAAGCTGTTTCCTGTTTTGATGATTGTTGAGATGAAAGCAAGTTACTTCTGTCTTCAATGGATTAGGGCACAAGCGCCAGGTTTTAAAATAGCAATTCATAATCTCGATGTCACTTGAAAGGTTTTGTTCAAGTACAGAAAAATCTTTACTTTGCAAAGCCAATGCCATGTCGTCTGCATACACAAATTTTCTCGATTGAGTTACTGGAAGGTCACTTATGTAAAGGTTGAAAAGAATAGGCGACAGAACCGATCCTTGTGGCAGACCATTATTCAAAATCCTAAATTTGCCACTTTTCTCTACCAAAAACACTCTGAATTGACGTTGGGATAGCATTCGTTCGATGAGCTTCACAGTCTTTCCACATTTCAGAGTATTAAATAGTTTGAGGATCAATCCATCTTTCCACACAGTATCGTAGGCCGCCGATAAGTCTATGAACACTACTCCAGTTTTCAATCGTTTCTGGAAACCAACTTCAGCACATGTTGTTAGAGCCAAGACTTGGTCACAGCAACTTCTGTTCTTCCTAAAATCTGCTTGTTCCTTCGGGAGTGAGTCTTCAATAATAGGACCTATTCTCTGGTAGAGTAGTTTTTCTAGTAACTTGTAGCAGACACTCAGGCGGGCAATGGGTCGGTAACTTCCTGCTTCATTTGGAGGTTTCCCAGGTTTTAAGACAGCAATCACCTTTGTTTTCTGAATCAAACTTGGAAGAGTACATGTATCTAAAATATTATTATAGAACAATAACAACCATTTTAAAGCATTCGGTCCCAAGGTTTTTAAGAATTCTGGGTAAATACCATCAAAACCAGCAGCTTTGCGGGCTTTCAGAGCACAAATAGCTTGCCGAAGTTCTTCCAATGAGAATAATTGTGACAACTCTACTGAAGGTTCGCATCTTTTTCTTAACTGACGAAGTTTTTTCTTCATCTTTTTTAATTCCTTCGTAGATATTTGAACAGAATTTGAGATATTAACCAGTCGAGAAGCTAAAACATTAGGCGAAATTAATTATGTTGGTTCATGTGTTTCATTAATGTTTGGCTCTAATTTTTTCATCAGGTTCCAACTGCTGCGACTGGAGTGGGTGAAGTTCATACTCTGCATTAGAGTATTCCATTTTTTCTTCCGAGATTGATTCAGGGATTTAAGAATCTCGTCAGCCAATTCATAACTGGGATGAGCTTGATACTGTCTATTCAAGGCATCAGTTTCTTTATTCCAACAAGGAACGTAGCATTTTCGAAAACCTCTTGGAATTGTTCTCTTTGCAGCAGCCTTTATTACACCAACAAATCTTTCGTAGTTTTCAGGAGTAGCTGGGACCCATCGAAGATTCATGTCAGTTTGAGTCCTAAATCCTAACCAGTCCGCTTTTTGAAAGTTCCATCGTGATTTTTCAAGTGATGGCACATTTTTAATCTGTATTCCAACTACTACTAATTGTGGGCGATGTTGGCTTCGTGGAACGTCATTCAACACTTGCCGTATCATACGAAGCGGTATTAAATCACAGGAGGAGAAGCAGAGGGTTGGATTGTAGTCACGTCTTCATCTTGCCGAATGGAAGCTCTTCTTCTCTTTTTCAGAGCAAACAAGATGCAGGTTGTGCTCTTCTATCCAGTTCATTAGAGCAAGTCCGCTCATGTCGTTTTCACTGTAGTCCCATAAATTATGATACGGCATAGAAACAACTAGATAAATACTACCAAAGAAAACAATAACATTGAATTCTAAATATCATCTAAATCATAATATCTATTATCCCTATTAAATTTGTTAGTATTTATAGTAATTTCTGTTGCTTTTCTTAGTAGACGTTTATAAGAATATTTTTAATGTCTAAATTTTTGTTTTGTCAAAATTATATGTTAGATAAGAAGGCTCAACTACAAAAAATTTATCTATATGTTGCAAAAAAATCTTCTGTCTTCATAATTCCTGGAGGTGTTGGCACAGTCAAATTTTCATTATGTGGAAGTGGTCTGGTAGCAAACGACAAGTCTGGATATTGTATAGTATGCTTCAATTTGTTTGTGATGCCTTTTATGTTAGTCATGCAAAAATAGCAATCAGAAATGTAGTCTTTCGGTTCCTTCGATATCATTGGAGCAGCAAAGTTCATACCTCGAATTCCTTTTATCTATCCAGTAAGAACACGATTTACAACATATATGAGGTACCCAAGATTTATTTTGATGGCGCACATGGAAGCCAAAATATTCATTACAAAAACTACTTATGAAAGGTGTGAAATTTCTAAGCTGATTCTTGAAAGTAATTACTACACAAACATAACAAATGATTAAACAGCATATTGGCATGTTTACACAACTTTATATATGTTAGAACAAATAACAAATGAACAACTGCTATTAATTAACTTCTATAAATACGAAAAAAAGCAACGAAGCGGGATTTGATATCTGCCACAGAAAAACTGTGAGTGACAGATTGTTCTGTTCAGTTTTGTAACTGAATTCTGTTTTATGATGACGATGACGGCAGGTAACTATCATTAAAACACAAAATACTTTTTGTGTAACAAAAATCGTATCGGCCAATCGAATTCGTGCAAACCGTACAGCTTTGGAATATATTTTTACATTCACTGCAATAAAAGAAGGATGCATGATTTACCCTTTTTTAACAATAAAAGCCTTTGTTTCGAAGAAGCGGAAAGAATTTATAATAAATGTGACGCAATGAAGCGATACGGAAGTTTATGATTTAAATTTGAATACATATGCATACTTTTAAGTAACGTTGCAAACTGTGCAGCTGTTCAGCATATTACACACTGATAACCAGTTCAAGTGCGTAGAGCAATAATTCCTACAGTTTTATGGTGACTTTTCTGTTTTCAATGTTAACGTATCAAAGATCATTAAGGCTAAAATTAGCTGACCTACACTTCTGATCCACATAAGTATCAATGTATTAGGCGTTAATATACGGAATAATTACAGACTGCATTTCATGCTTATCAGTCTGACAAAAAGCATCAAATTAATTCAAGAAAAGAGGAATGTCCACAGATATACATATATTAAAAAGCGTACATCATGATATAAGTAAAGAGAGCAATTATATCTCAAATCTCGAAGTATGTTACACACTTAATAAATAGTTTTGGAATTTCAGAGCAAAAGAAAAGTAGAGACCCGTTTGAAAGAACACATGCATGCTACTAAGCTGCAACAGATAGATAAATATTTTTACAAACGGCTAATAAAAGCAGCTACATAATTTTCTACAAATACTGATAACTTTAACAGCGATAACAGAAATTATGACATTCTTTGATCAAGTAATTGCGAGGGAGGTGCTTTTTACTCGGTCAAATCAAATTTTATCGGATTTTTTATCGCTTCCTTGATGTTTTATTTTCTTTTAAAATTTTGTTTATTTTTTGGAAGTGCTGTTCTTTGACAAAAATTACGGGTGTAATCGAATCGATTTTTTTGTCAGTGTTTGATTACTAAGATACTAGAAAGGGGAGTGTACTTGTCCGCCATCTTTGCTCCAAACATGCTCAAGAACATGTTTGTTCACATTCAAATAATAATATAACATGGACATTCCAACTTATTTCATTTTTGTTGGTAATAACTACATTAAAACTGAGATTATACTTGTTGAACACTTGTATTTTATTTGAATCACAAGCAGCGCTCAAAGAATATAATACATTAATTTGAAAGACATACTTAAGCAATGGATTATTGGGAGTTATGCCCAAGGATCTTTCTCTTCCTTTAACACTTCAAACATCAAAATTTCCAGAGATCTGGAAGTCAACCTATATTGAAAAAAGGTAACATCAATAATATTGAAAACTATGGGCCAATCTCACTCATCTGTAACTTTGCCAAAGTCTTCGAATCTTTAATGCATAAGACCATCGTCAAATGTGTTAATAATTTTATATCACCATTTCAGCATGGCTTAATGCCCAAGAGGTCCACTGTGACCAACTTGGCCTGCTCCAGCCAATTTGTTTCTGAAGTACTTGACTCTCAAGGTCAAGTTGACTGATTTTCGAAAGGCGTTCAATCGAATTGATCATTACATTCTTCTAGTTAAATTGGAAGAGTTTGGTTGCTCTCCCGCACTTATTCAACTGTTTAAATCAAATCTTATTGGGAGAGAAAATAGGGTTCGCTATGCTAACTCTAACTCTCTAACCCATTTTTTCACTCGTAGACATAATATATTACTTTATCAATATCAAATCCATAATGAAGTCCTGAATAGAATCAATAAAGAATCTTGGGGTCGTGTTTGATCAAAAATTTACGTTTGACGACCATATCTTAGATATAATTGCAAAATCATAGAATTCTTATGGTTTCATTTTTAGAACTTGTACGGAATTCACTAATTTACGCACTTTACAATTATTATATTGTTCTCTTATTCGTACTAAGCTAGAATACTCTGCGTTAATGTGGTTTCCTATTTATAGATGTTATATAGATCAACTCGAATATGTATAAAGAAAATTTCTTAAATTTTTGTCATTTTTAACCGATGGTTTTTATCTGCAGTGATCACCAAACTCTTTTAAGCAGGTTTAATTTTGCTTCACTGGAAACTCGCCTTACTTGTATTATTGTCGCATTTCTTTATAATCTAGTGAACTATAATTTAGATTGTAGTTGGTTGCTTGCGAAGATTAACTATGCTGTGTCCCGTGTCAGTTCTAGTCAGAACCTAACTTTTTCCTATTCTACTGGTAAATCAAATGTGCTTCTAAGATCGCCAATAGTGCTTATGTGCTGCCATTTTAACTTTTTGTAGTTCTTGCGATATACACTATAACTCTAAATCCTTTATTTTAAACCAAATTGTTGAATATGTTAATTCTTAGTACGGGTTCATTTACCTTGTATATTATGCTTATTTTGTTAGGTTAAGGTATTATTAATATTCGAATATGTATTTATTTAGTTTATTTTGTCGTCATAACAGTGTGTTACAATTCATGTTATTTTTCTAACTGTAATTTTCCTGTTATTGGGTGCTTAACCTGTAGGAAAATAAATATTATTATTATTATTATTATATATTGTTTGAAATATACTGAAAAGCGAGGAATAAAAAATAATAATAAAAAATACGTGTCTTGTTTATTACATTAGATGGCAGACGAATATATTTCCCTTTTTTATAGTGCTCTACTAGAACCTATGTTACTTTCACAATTATTGGAGTTAGCAAAAATCATTTCTAAAAAAGAACCAAAGAGTATCATTCCAGGTGCTCTTTTCACGCCAGGGGATCTTCTGATAGTAAGGCTAGGGATCAAAACCGCTTAGAAATTGCGTATCAGCAAAATAACGACGCTAAATGTCAACAAAGTAACTCCATGGTCTAAAAAATAAATCCTATTACGTCAGTCTAAATTGAAATTAGAATAAACTCACATAATCCATTACGTTTTATCAGTAATTGACTATTTCTGAGTGCTTATAATTGCAGAAACATTATACCACTTTGATTGCTAGTTCAAATTTAAAAACAACTTGAAATGTGTTTTGTCCTAAGCTTTTATATGATTTTTGTTCCATCACGCAGATTTATCTTACACAGAGCGTCTGGAAAAAAAGTTTAAAAATTTCAAGTGGTCAAAAGAAGTGACATATTTACGTAGGCCCCCATAATAAGTATGAATTATCTGTCAAAAGGTCACGGACACTGATCGTTTCCAACGGATTACTGAAAGCTTTTATTTTTTACTATTTATAGATTGTTTCTGAACACCCTATATATTCTGTTGTCATATAAAATACTTTTTCATCGATATATATTATTATTACTGAAAAGCAGTGTACATTCTAGAGCTTAATTGGTATTCCGCATTTATTCCGCCGTAACCGTTAAGCCAAGTACTTTACTATACTATAATTATGGCAATTTATATCCGTTTTCGTACGAACTCAAGCAAACAATCGGAACTAATTATACTCATCAAATATTCAACAGCACAATACATCATTAAAGTGTATGTATACTTTGCTACCACGTAAATCATCTGGCTTTTGTCATTCTTTAAAATATATTCGAAAATAGCCTTTTATGTGTTCTGTTATGTTTATTTTAAATGGTGTAGGCATTCCAATTTAACATAATGAATTATTAAGGTACACAAGACGCCCACACTCACACCTTCGGTGTGTTTTCTTCTATTCTTTTGATAAACTAGAATAATTACCTGGTTATAGTGCTAACGAAAAAGCCAAAGAACAACTTGTAGATGCCATTAGAGGTAAACTTGTTTAATTTGATTTATTTAGAACATTAAGGTACGCCTTCTTGTTGTGTAACAGAAAATTTCCTTTAAGCTAAAGTGCGTTAGTATTAAAGAGTACTTTCCATCGATAAGAAATGGAGACAAGTAATAAGATGCAGTAAAAAATTTCAAATACTCTCATCATCTAAGAATGCATTTAAAAATCACTTAATATGTAGATTAAACCACCACTAATCATTATAGTAATAATAATTGCAGAAAAAAATGTAACAGCGTTAATGATAAAGTTATGGTAACATATTCAATATATGGGGAGTCACGAAATTAGCGTGCAACAATTCAACCACGGTTTCTATGACTAAAAATAAGATTTTTTCATATAAACATATAGCTCCGTAAATGCTTGGTTTTCTAGATATAGGGTGTAAATGGATCATAAAGCAAAAAAAATCTTTATTTTTTTGAAGAAACTATTTTGAAAACTGATTATACTTGGCGTGTAATGATATGTTTGTAGGGTACATAAGTGACTTGAATTTAAAGATTGTAGCTTACGCATCACTATAAGTTAGCATAAAACACTTCTTTTGTTTTTGCCATAACTTTTTATGCAGACAGATTTTTGGTAACTGACCCAACTGTCTTAAAGAACTATTCAGAATAAACAAAAATGGTACTCTTTTCTCATAAGTGTTTTAGGTTAACTGATAGTGATTTCTAAGCTACAATCTTTAAATTCAAGTATATGCTAAGTATAATCAAATTTTTCAAAATAGTTTTTCCAAAAAATAATAAAATGTTGTTGGCTTTATGACCCATTGACACCATGTATCTACAAAACCGAGCTCTTACACACAATCTGTGTTCGCTTGGAGATAGTTACATCCATGATGAACTCAGTTCTGAACATGCCCACCACAGCAGTGGGCGAAACGTCAGCGAAGAAAACATCGCACGACCACCGCCAATTAATCCGGTATCTACTAGTAATATCATTATGTTTTTATCAAACTGTCTGTGATTTATCACTTTCATATCTGTAAAAATTTTAACATTTTAAAATAAATTCATAATTGTCACAATAGGCGATTTCCAGAATAAGAAGTTTTAGTTATAGGAAATCATTCAATGCATGTCAGTGTGCTCATTTATATGAATATTCCATTATTATTATTTCAAAATTTTTGCAACAAATAAAGTAAGGTATTGTCAAAATGTTAATCTAACTTTTATTTTTTATCACGGGCCAATTCGATAAAAACAAATGATTTAGTTAAGCAGTGAAAATGTGAACCTCAACACTCAACTGCAATTTTCTCAGGTGATCAAAGAGTGTCTTTTTTGTTTATTGTTTAAAAACATTGTATATAATTTGAATCCGGTAGATTACTGGACTTTTTCATTTTACAACTGCTTAGAACACATGTAAAGTAGAACATTTTAAAGATTAGAGTAATGTTTCCGATAGCCATGTACTGAAATTCCCGATATTAGCACCTACTATCTAGCGAGCTGTGTGTAGGAAAAGCAAGGATATGGCAATCCGATGTGGGTGTTTTATGTCACCGGACGTACAAATGTACACTTGAAGATTCTGACCGTATGCGGAATTGTCGTCGGACCACACGTATATTTAGATTACAACCTACACAACAAAGATAACAATATAACCTGACCTAGTTGTATTGCGTAACGTACAAAAAGTGGTATTGCACAAAGGCAGAAATCATAACTACCGCAATAATTCTGTCTTTTTTCGTTTGGGAGCAAAAGATTCCTTCGCCGTGTCGCAAGTTTAGTCCTTGTAATGTGGTCTTTCACGGTTACGCTTCGCCTTACAGGTGATTTTGGTGCGAACATCTGGTTTGAAGCTAAACGTCAAGGTTCCTGTGGCTGCTTTTATGCCTTAATTGCATTTTACCGATTTACAAATTACCCGCTGACGGCTAATACTTAATTGGTGCGAAACAAAAGTGGTGTCGTGGCGATTAGTACATTGCCCGTCGGCGTTCACGTACGCACATGAGTATTTCAGCGGAACCCAAGGCTAATTCATTACAGACTCCAGTTACAAATGCAGACAATAGGAGGCCTCACTTATTGTGAATATCATTCGGTGCGTGGAAGAGCTTCTGTCTTCAGCTTTTGCTTTTAAACCGTTGTCACTTTCCACCAAACCAACTTGCTCTTCCATGACGTAGAAAGTTAAACATTTGTTCCGCGCTGATTTCTAAAACGAAAACGACCAAGAATACAAGAATTCAGCATGTACGCTGCAAAAATTAAAAACCTGTAGCAACATATCCGCTGCAACAAGAAATACATAGCTATAAATCTTGTTATGGTAACTCAGGTGTTGTTTCTTATTCGAGTTTTTCGTTTCCGCAGTGAGGTACGTAAATATTTGTCAAAGATTGCGCCTGGGCTTTTAGAATATACAGGGTCGCTACAAATTATGGAACTAGCAGGATATTTCAGGTTCTATTTGACCGATTTTTCTGAAATTGTGCATGGGCCTATGGGTAATTAAAATGCATTTTCTGGAATCTTTTCCTCCGTGTCAGCTCTCGTTTCCGAGATATGGGCGCAACTTGAAAACGCATCATTGAAAAGGATTTTTTCCTGATTTCACGTATCACACTTGTACAATTTATTACTCCTGAGTTGAGAAAAGTGTAAATGCAATAATTAATCCTGTCAAAGAACGAAAAGAATGAAAACAATTTTCTTTATCGCTAAAATGGACAAAAAAACCAGCCACCATTTTTCCTCGACTGGTGATAATTTTCGTCTAGTGTGATCAGTTTATAACATTACAGAAAATGCTGAAAATGTTCCCCATTTACTTCCTGGCAGTAATGCAGCCTTGAGTAAAAGTTCTCTAATGTTTTTTGTGGCATACTTGGAGGTAAGTTCTAAATTTCTGCGCTGATTCGTAATTTTAAATCTTCTGCATTATTTGGCCGATCAGCATAAATACGACTTTTAAGATACCCCACAGGAAAAAATCAAGCGACGTCAGATCAGGGGAACGTGCTGGGCATTTTATCGCTCCGCGCATACCAATCCATCTATCTGGAAATATCCCATTCAAATATCCACGAACGTTGACTAAAAAATGGGGCAATATACCATCTTGCTGAAACCATATCTGTTCAGAAAGACACGCAGCATTTTCACGATTAGGGAACAGGCAAATAAATTCTGGTATAATGTGTTCGCGCAAGAGCTGTAAATACTTGAATTTCCATCGATGAAAAGAGGCCCAATAATGTGCTCAATGATAATACCACATTCACTTTCTGAAGGCATTGTGTATGGACGTGTTCCATCCAATGTGTATTATTGGTGTCCGATCAATGTCTGCAATTATGTCTATTCATATTACCATTAAGACAAAAAATCGCTTCATTAGAAAACATAATCCAATTTAAAATGTTTCTATCTTCATCTATCATGTTCATAACAGTTTCGCAAAATTTTATCCTACGATCGAAGTCATCTTCGCTCAGTTCTTGTGTAATAAGTGAATTTTGTATGGAAACTTCTCTTTTTTCAAAATTTTCTGAACAGATCTTCTGCTAATATGGTGAGTGAGAGCACGCTGTTGTACGGAACACTTGAAATTCTCTTGCACATCTAAAAATACATTTTAGCTACTTTCCTCACGTCCTGGTTTTTGACGATTTTTAACACCGCCAACTTCGTCAAAACGTTGCATTGTTTTAATAACTGTTGATCTGACAACTGGTTCACGATCTTCATGAATTGCATTGTAGAGTGCAACTACTTCCGAATAACTTCGCCTTCTATCTCATAACCAATTATCATCAAAATTTTGATGCGATCATGTTCAGTTATTTGAGTCATTGCGATTTCAAATAACAAAGTGAATGAAAATTATCAGCAGTCACGAGAAAAGTAGAGACACCTGAAGTATTTGCTCTTATTACTTAGCGATAACGAATATGGTTTTTATCCCGAAGTTTTTTGCAAGACCCAAGTGTATTATCACACTTTTCTCAACTCAGAAACAATAAATTGTGCAAGTATGATACATTTTTGAAATCAGGAAAAAATTTCCTTTTCAATGATGTGCATTTTGACCCCCTTCCCATAAAAAATGCAACTTACGCCCATATATGGAAACGAGAGCTGACATTCCAGAACAAAACCTGAAATATCCTCCTGGTTCCATACTTTGTAGCGACCCGGTTTACCGTGTTTGAATGAATGATATACTTAGATAGATACTTTTTAAATTATATTATAAGAAACAGGTGGCTCAAGTCCGTCAAATTCAAAACATTTGTCATAAAACCCTGCAATTACAAATAGCAGAAACGTCACGTTCTATTAATCTAAAAATGTCAACACAAGGATATGTTGACGAGGTAGTGGCAAAAAGTTCACCTGATGAAGCGCAATATTGGTTTAATATTACGAAATGTGCCATATCAGCGTGCTATTCAAATACAATAGAGTACTGTAAACTTTTATATAACACAAAGACAATCTTGCAGACTCTAGCTGCCGCAGAATTATGCACAGTCGGCACAAGGTCTAGCAACGCGCGAAGCACTTTTCTTTCAATTTAGCTTGTATTATGCTGAATATTTCATAAATCCCGAAAACGACCATAAGTCGTCAAGTCAACTGCAAACGTTGTCGAAAAAGAGCCAACACAATGAGATATAAGTTCAATGGTTTTGAAAGTGCATTCGTTATGAAACATTTTGAATTAATTAGGTAGTTTGGAAACAATAATAAAAAGCATAAATCAGAAATGTGCAAATAAAAACTAAACTGGATATTAAACACAAACACCTTTTCTAAATTTAATGCATATCCTATTGGCCAGTTCCAGAAAGACGCACTAACATTTTAAAATCTGCAAAATATTTGATAGTAAACGAGGAGAAGTACCAATTAAAAGTAATGAACCCACGACTTATGGCCACTTCTTACATTAATATTAAATACTTGAAAAACAATGTGCAGAATTCCACAGGTTTTACGTACAAGGTAAAACAATTATCAATTACGTTCACTCCAATAATCCTAAATCAGTTTTTAGCAATTCCTAAAAATAAAATAACTCCCCCCTATCAAAAAACAGAGAAAGCTAAACTATTAAATATTATGGAAATATACATAGTTATTTTACCTTTAATGACACTCCACTCCAGTATTGGCCAATAATTTCATGTCGAGTATTATAAAAGAACTCCAATTTAAGCTAGAGAAACAGAAGGGTAGAGTTATTATCTATGTTGGTGAAGAACAATAAGATAGTTATAGAAAACCGAGATATACCTGTAATAATCCCGGGATCAAATCAATCATTACAAATTAAACATTATGTGCTCTATGGTTTAATAAACAGACTTAAATATATAAACATATCACTTAAAAAGGAAAAGATTTAAAGAATAACTGACAACCATTAAATAGTTACCTTTAACAATGGATACAATACTAAAATTGTGGATCTGGTTTGGAAAAGTGACTTACTAATTTGGCGAAAAAAATGCGCAGCCCAAAAGAAAAACCTTATAGTTTTTAAGGTCATATTACATTTTCCATCAATATAACTTTCATTTCACAACCAATAATGGATAAGGGCATTTTAAAAACTTAAAGCAACCTTACAGGAAACCAAATGCGATTTTTGCTAATCTAGACTTTGCTAGATATTCAGTAAGTCATGAACTGTAGATTAAAAAAACAACTGAAAATTCCTTTCGCAAAACGATTCTGAGAAAAAAAACAATCTGAAAAATACTAGGTGGAGAAAACTTTCTACCACTGACTGATTTAAAAACTTTTGAACTTCTTACAAAAAATTCACAAATATAGAGTAGATAACATTAGATGATTATGTTAACGGCCTGGAAAACGAAATTTGCACAACAGAATATCATATGGAAGATGGCATTATAGCACACACGTTGGATGAAAATTTAAATAATGCACGCACGTATATCAATTAAAAATAATCATATGTGTTCCTCATGAAATACTGAAAGTATTATTTTACATTTGGTAAAGGTTTACATAGGAAACAAATAAAAAATAAAAATATGTAACAAAAAATACCTATTGGATGCCAGCATTGTGTTTACACATGTTTATGTATTACATAATAATAAAACTAAATTTCTACAAGTAGAATTTTATATAGCTCGATTTTTTCTGGTGCTTTGAGTCTAGTTAAAAAAGTTTAACTGTAAATATTTATGACACTTTTTATATAAATGGTTAACCTTTGTGTACATGGATATTTAGGGCAACTGTTCTATATATTTAAATTTGTGACACTCACTATATCAGACAATACAAATTTATGAAAATCTGCCTTTAAAAATTGCAACTTACTCACATTGAAATACCAGAAGGAACATAAAGGCTAGTCGTAACTGACCCTACTGCTTAAATTCTCCAAATAGTTTAGATAATTAGAACAGTTTATGTATTTATCTTGAACGTTTCGTTGTCTTTTATGTTGAAATATACATACAAACGCGCATGAATATGACAGTTCTTATAATTTCCTGTGACAAATAGTGTTAATTAACAACCACCTATCAATTTTCCGTAGGGTTAGGTGCTGCATTTTTTTAATGTCCATAAAATTCTAGCAATGACCGCTATAAGGATTTAATTAACATCATTCATTTTCTTTCAGAAAAATGCCTCCTACTCATTACTATTTTTTAATGTGACATAGTCTTCGAGATCACTACCACAATCTGCTAACCCGCATTTAATAATATCAATCGTTACAGCTATGGATACTTTCGTAAATAAAAAAATCACGTCAAAAAAAACTAAGATGTCAGTTTGTAAAATATTCAGTCCTTTTGCAGGCATCAATAAAATTTGAAAAATTGTTGACGAAACTGTGTTTTTCTTACATAAGGTTTCAGTTAGTTAGCACAAGATTTTGCTAATTTCTAACAAGACGGTCAACTGTATTGACTATAGGTCTTACGGGGTCATGGATTTTTTATGAACCGTACAGTTTTGGAATCTTATGGTCGGAAACAGTTAAAAAAGACTTTTCATCATTCAAAAGATTTCCAATAATGATTAGTTTAACAGGGGTAATGGAATATTATGAGTTAGGTGATATTTGGAAAGCAATTTTGTCAGTGTTTGTATTTCGTAAAACATAATAATCTTGATTATGGGCGTTGAAAGTATTCACTCGTACTGTAACTGTATTGTAATATGAGAAAGGATTTTTTTAATCGTTTTCAATAAATCAATTACCTAAAAATATCTCCGACCGACAGGACAAATATGTAAAGGGCCAAAACGTTACCGCTCCCTACAGAGCCCCTTGCGGGTGGTGGCTTCCCTATCAGCCGTCGTTTTTAAACAGCCAGACGTGACAATCTGTGGAATTTCGTGATTATGACCGGGGTGGTAGGTGATTTTTAAATATCGTCCCGCGTACCGGTGTCCGAACGTGCTCGACAATAAACACCTGCCTATTTCGTATTTCTGAAAACGTCCTGGCATTACTTGCCCCCTCGGTGGTGAAAAATGACGCACGGGGAAAGCACCAGACCAGCCGCCGCCAACGGCGATGCCAATCGAAAAATTTGCACGCGAGGATGTGCCCCATGCAACTAGATTACCCACACATGAAGTTAGGGTTGACTCACCTTGGGGAGACTTTGCCATTACTTTCCACCGTTTGTCAGCTGACTGACATGAACGCAGAACGTACGGCTTCCTAGGCCATCAGGCTTGCAACACGATACGGCGAATAATAATTAAAGGTTTTCGATGAATAAAGCATGATTAACAATAGTATCGGGTGTCACAAAAGGGGGAAGTGGGTACTGGTTGAAAATTGCCCGCTAGGGGAGCATACGATGTTTTCGAGGGAAGTTTCTTACAGAGGGAATATAAATAAATGAACAATAATATTTAATGAAATGCTGCGGTACCTGTCGACATGGCAACGATATATCGATATTTTAGTTCCAACACATCGAAGTTTGTATTTTTATTTATTTATTTGCATACAGAAAAAGTACATAATAGGTATGATACTTATAGAAAGAAATTACAGTACAGATTGTTATGGAGTATGTCATAAAAATTTAATCATGAGTATGTTAGGACCCTATTAATACCTATTTTAACTTTCGTCTAGTTACTATATGTTGCACTTATCATCCCGCTTCTGATATTTCTTAGGTACTTTTTTCTCGACAATAGTGATGATCATGTTTAGCTCTTAACAAATACTATATAATGTAAATGTATAAACACTTACAATGCTGGCGAATGGGGTTTGGCTTCTTGGCGACAGAACTGTTATAAAGGAAAACGGAATGAATACCCAAGCACGAGTATCAACTATTCTTAATAAGGACAACCAATATACATTGATAAACAAACAGGCCATCACATACCAATCTATATGATCGTATAACTAATATCTACTTTTTTCCACTGCTGCACATTCATTCCTCTTGTAGATACTAAAAGCTAGTATACAAATTAATATAGCAGATAATAGCATCTCAATAGCTTAGCATCGCCATGCTATTATAGTTTAATCATCGAACTGACTGTTGCGCAGAACACATAGGCAACATGGCCAACCAGCCCATATACTACATGCCAGGATATTCAGCGAAAATTCGTATCAAAAATCTCTTTTTATGGCAACACTTCAAACTGACATTTACTATACATTTGTGTTATTTCCTGCATGCTACTGTCTATGACTGATATCTAATAAGTAGGACACGACTTTTTCCAAACAATCAAAAATATAGCACTGAATATTAAAAAATGACACAAATTTCAAGAACTTTGTTTGAATAAATTCTATATGTTGTGTGGAGCTGATATAGATAGAAGACCATATTCCATATTCCAGTTTTGACCGCACGAATGTATGTACAATGTAGATATAGTTGTGGTATTTCTAAAGTCCGTACAGTATCTATACACAAATCCATAAGATCTGTAAGCCTTTCTTGTAATATAAGCAACGTGCTCCGAATTGATATTCATATGTGAAGTCTGTATCCTTATCTATGCCATTGAGATCAGTCTTGAACTGCTCAACTTCGAAGTTGTTGCCTTCAAAGATACAACACATCATCCACATATCTGATCCAATTTTTTTTATAATTTTTCCATATAGATATCTGCTAGGGTAGAGCTGAGTGGGAATCCCATGCTAGACCAGTTCCTTTATAGACGACATGATTAAATACGAAAATTTGCTCCATTGCCAACTCTATAAATAGAGCCATGATATTCTTGCTACTACTTAGGTTAAGTATTTTGAAAGGTTTCATCAACTACAGCTGTATACTTTTGTTAGAATATACGTTACCTCCTCTAATATATGTAAGTAAGCTACGAGTATAGTTGATTTACACCCTATAGAATACAGAAAAGCCACTACACTTTTAACTTTTTTGGCAAGATAATATACCCGTGTAGGTACTGAATTACACGATTATCAAAACAGAAGATTGGGTCAAATATGGCGGTTGCGAATGCCTAAGTATACTTCGTTTCTGCGCTGGTATCTGCTAAGCTGTAAACCATCGAAAAGATGACAGATTCCAGTGTGCCTCAAACATTTGTAGAAAGAAACGTTCGCGCTCATTCTCTCGAAAATTCTATGTAAACTTAAAAATGGTTATTTGCTCCAAAAGTTCAAAAGAGCATGAAATAACCACTTTTGCTAAGTTTTCCTTATTTTTAACTTAAACCGATATACCCATAGCTCTAGCATGTGTAATTATTTTTATCAATGCAATAACAATGTGTTGGATTAAATATAAAGACAAAAATTTTAGTATCGTGATGCACAATACAGGAAATACAGACTGTTTACACTTTTCGAAGTCTCTTTATATAAAATAACAATTATTAATGAATACAAAAGTACAATAATTATCAAAATTGTATAAAAAAGGAGTTAAGGAATATAAAAATTCCACACACACACTTGGTATGTGCAGTATTATAAAACCAACAAATGTTGCTAAAAATGGTTACATAATTATTTACTTATTGCTTCCGCTAATATGTTAATAAATATTTGATTGATTTATTGCTTTTACTATTTAATAGTAGCAAACAGAGAATGTGGTTTTGACCAGGTGTATATGGAGTAATGTTGTCCTACCTAAAAGAGTGTACTCGAAGTAGTTAGTATAACAAACAGTTTTGACCTTTAATATCAATCAACTTTAGATAGCTTCCGTCACTGCATTTTGAAAGGGAACTACGATGTTGTACTAGGTTAGACAAAAGTGTGAAACAGCAAGCTTGTTTTTGTAAATATTAACTTTATAGCTTGTCCCTAACAATTTTTTTTGCTAATTATTAATAATTGATTATCAACTCACTCCCGAGGCAGAGTAGTTTTTATCGCATTTGTATTACTTTTTACCCTAAAAATGACCTGGTCTTTAGTTTATACATTTTGATTAAACAATTTTTGTGAATAATCGGGTTTTCAAATGAACGACAAAAAGTGTCATCAAAGTATGTTCTGCATGTGTCAATAAATTTGCAAACGGACAAAATTGCTGCTACTGGACTAATAAAAATCTTTACTGGATGAAGGAACAACAGTGTTGTCGAAAACTAAATGTATGTACTGGTCGTACTATTGTATCTAACAATGTACATTTATTTTTCCATGAATATCGACGAAGAATGACAAACCGCAATGTCTAGTTTCAAGTAAACGGCGCTTCACCACATTTTGGAGTTAATGTATCTGAATAATATCTTCCCAGGTCGGTGGATAGAAGGTCGTGGTCTGCTAGGTCGTATTATTTAAGTCCATAGGATTTTTTTCTGTAGGGTCTATGAACAAATTTTTAGGAAATTTGGGTAATTTTTCCCACGGTGCTTATGTGCGTATATTAAAGAGGATGAATTAATTTAAAAAATAGTAGCACCTTAAATACTATTGAAAAAATCAGTTAGAAACCATTTGAACGCTCTTTCGATAGCAATCGATGTACAAGCTGCAACAAAAAACCAGCCCAATTTTAAACGCTAACTAACTCAGTTAGGTAAAATCTGAATGAGCCATTAAATTATGCCCTACAGTTTAGCCTGTACCTTAGAATCCCTGCCTACCCTGTTTATTACCTTATTTAACTATATAGACCATCTTCAAACTTTGATTATCTAAACGAATTTTAATGATTTAGGTCAGATTTGCTAGTGATTGGAATAAAAATGGTGATGATAGATAGTAATGGTTTAGTAATAGATCCTTGTGAAATTCCGCCGATAAGTGACAGCGGTTGAGAGATATTACTTCTGAATTTTGCAATCTGAGGTCGACCTGATAAATAAACTGAAATGAGGGTTAGACCGCGTCGATTTTTTAAATAGGACCGACGTCATCGCTCTTGTAAAGGGCATCACCATGACAGAAATGTTGAATACGGCACAAACATAACAGAACGCTTTTAGGGTGTTTAATAGAAAAAGAATAATTAGATATGTGTTATTGCGTTCATTTATTATACCATCAACAATTTTCATAACGCAAATTCGGACTGAAACAGAGAAGTTGGTATTTTTTTAAACATTACTAAAAGTTTGGAAAACTACTTTTCCTAAACTTACCACCACAACTAGTTTTTTGGTTAACAAACAAGTCATTTTATTAGACTTTTTGAGTAGATCATTTGCACTAGATATCATATTTTTTCGCTTTTGGGCATTTTTAACGATAACAAGGTGACGTGTGTACAACCGCAATGACAGTGCCTCAATCTGCATTCAACAGCTGCAACCAGTATCTGCGATTGGTTCTAAGAAACTTACTGCGTAAGCGGCTTCGGAAAAACAAAGAATTTTCTTATGTATCAAGCGTAAAACCGCATTCTCCGCTCTACAATGAAGCAATAGGTTTTCCAGCGGCTCTATACAGAACCGAATTCTCCTCGATCTCTTTGATCATATTTCTGTTTCCGAGTACATTTAGAAACGCAATAATATGTTGCATTCTTCGTAGTAATATCTGCCTATTATTATTCCCACAATGCGCGCGAAAACTACGGACGGTAGATGCAATCTTTCATCCTCCATCTGGGCTGATTTCTATTACGCATTTCAATTATTGTTAATGGCGCACTAAACAGCAGCAGCCGCTTGCAAGTAATTTCACCTAGAGTGTTTCGTGACGAATTTGATTCATGTGCAGCTATCAGCCCGTGACTTTAAAACATGGGAAGCCATCAGATTCAATGCCTGCACAGCGAAACTGAAAGTTGCACACGGACAAATTGCGATTCGTAGGATATCGATATTCCATCTCATTTTCTGTTTTTTAGTTTGATGTCATGATATCAGTTGATCAAAATTCGGGGAAGCAAAGACCTGAATGAATGAATTCATCCGCAACGTGATATCCAGTGCGTATTTATTTGCACTACACATAATCGATCCTCTTGTTCATTGCAGAATAGGTATAGCAATAAACAAAGCACACGTGGGTAAAATACAACTTGAAAGTGAACCAGTTGTGTAACCGGTTCCCCACCGGTTCCACATAAAAAAGGAATAAATACAAGGTACGTTGTATGCCAACGCCTGACGCCGGTATCAATCGATGGACACCACTACTGGCTTCAGGACTGAGTAAAGTCAATTACATAATTAATTTATAGACTTGCGCGTCGCCGGATTGCCCGTTTAGCTGAATATTTACAATTTCCTGGGTTTTGTGGCGTAGGTGTCCTCCATTCATTGGTCCCACCGCGTGGGACCGTTCGACCTGTGTCGGTGCGAGAAAATCGCGTGGAAAACTGCACCTCCACCATTACGCCTCTGTTGAGACGACAGGTGCAGGCAAATGGCGTAAAATATGCAAAATGATCCCGATTAATTCCACTCACCAATGTGTATCCCGCCACCCACCTAAAGCAGTTTTTTTACAAACAAGAAACAAAATTAATAGGTGTGGCCAAAATCACGCAAAGGTCGGAGGTTCAGACAGTAGCTAACACTTCGAAGTACGAGTTATAATGTACAAAATCGTACCTACGGTAGGTACAGCATACAGATCACCGGTGACAATTTTAAAAGGACTCAAAAATCTAACCATGTGCGAATGGTTGTAACAGGGTTTTTTGTTTTGTATGTAGATCGTCTAAAGGGTGTTGCTCTCTTTCGACGTCTCTGTACTTTATTACATTTAAAGTGACGGAAAAAGTGCATTTTAAAGGAAAAAAAAGATTAAATGGTATCCAATTAGAATCATAAATGAGCATATAATAAATGGAAAACAGCGTKMTCGSGGTGAGAGGAGTTAATTTGGAGGGGTTGAAAAGGCGTCAAAATCATAATCTTGCGATTAWCMAATATAAAATTGCAGATAATACAAAATAACTTCTGTCTGGTTACTTTTTAATATAACCTTCCAATTTCAAAAAAAGAKGCGAAAATTGTTTTCTTGTTTTCTATTTATTATTTCTACAAAAATAATCCAATTTTAAGTAAACTTGGTGAAAGTATACCTTTTGTGCCTGAAATAACCACAATGCATTAKGATTTAAAAAATCAAGACGTTTCCGAGATGTTCATGTATTCCAGTCCAAAACACTTTCGTTTTGATATATACATTTTGATAAAATTAAGGAACTTATAGTCACGACTTAAGAACATGCTCAAAAATGCAAGACAAACAAAAAATGACTCCTGCAATTATTAATTACTTCCACATCCAACGGATGGGAAATACTGTATCGCGAAAAAAATTTTCAAACATTTTTATTTGCTCAATCGCTTTAAAATGCTAGAACACGTCCAAAAACAATATTTGAGCAAAAAAACTTGTCTGTGTGTCTGTCGGTCTGTGTGTGAACGCGATAACTTAAAATTTGGCATACATATAAATCTCAACTACCCAAAGCGATATATTGTTTTTGGGGTAACTAGGGTATAGGGAAGAGGGTGAAATTAGGGTAACTACCCTTTTTGCAATTTTTTTCCTTTAATATGTGATTAGTAGTTAAATTGTGAGTATTTTTCGTCCCTATAAATTTTTGGCGCAGCAAACGTTTTAGAAGATATTAGCAATAACCGTCACTTAAAAAAAAACAGTTTTTCCTAAATATTTCCGAAAATACTTAACATATTCAAAAAATTAAAATACCATAAGATAGGAAATAAAATTTCACACAAAAAGTGTTTTAAATTTATTTTAACAAAAATCAACATTTCCGAAATATTTTTAAAAAACTGGACTTTGGGCCCTGTCCACGCGATTTTTTTTAATTTCTGATCGAAAAGCACTCTTGCATTTTTTTATTAAGTTAATAAGTTTCGAGTTATTTACAAAATTTTTTTTTTTAATTTATGGATTTTGCCCTATATTACGAGAACCGTTTGTTATTCCAAAAATGTGTAGAGACAAAAAATGATCAAAACCTCATTGATCGTATAATATAAGAAATAAAAGCGTAAATATTTTTTCAGCGATTGACAATAATTTGGTAAATTTATTTAAAAAAATAAACAACTGATTCTAGGCCAATCTTGGTCTCTGGCAAATTCTGGATTTGATCTTCAGCGTCGGATCATTCATTAACATCAGTTTCTTCTATTCTGATTCATTCTTCGGGCCAAAACAAAGATTTGGCGGCACGATATCTTCAGAATCAGTAATATCTTCGAACGTTTTTTTTTTCAAAGTTCGAACAATTGTCCGAACCATGATATGTTTTTACACCCACATCTGTTACTATCACAGCTCATTTCGCAGTTGCAAAAAATTGTTTTTAACAAATGGAACGTTTGTAAAACGAGCATCAGTATTTTGGAAGTACTCGCATATATTTCTATCCAGCTTCACTTGGTTGCACTGATTTTGTTCAGTTTAGTGTTCTACAAGCGTGTTGTGCAACTGTTCTAACAGTTGGTGGTAATTTCTCCACTGTAAAAGTTGATTTTGTAATTAAAAGCTTTTAGTGCTGAAAACTCAAATCGTTTGGACCTACTTTATCATCATTTATCATCTGTTAATAAATGAAATTAATCTGCAACCATTTTGGACCACGATCGGCCTGCACTGAACTAATTTATGTACAATGGTTGGGACAATTGTTCAAACTTTGAAAATCTTCGAAGATATTATTAATTCCGAAAAAAAATTCTGATGAAATCGAGCCGCCAAACCTTTGTTTCAGCCCTGACTGAATCAGAAGGAATAGAAGACGCTGAAGATCAAATCTAGAACTTGCCAAAGAGACCAAGATTGGCCTAGAATTATTAAGTTGTATATATAAAGTTTATAAAAGTTAAAAATTTAATATTTTTTAAAGAAAAAATCGTACTGTACAATTTTTTACTAAAAAATTATTTACATCATACACCAATTGGTAGTAACACTATCAAAAAATAAAGTTTCGGACTTAACAACGAAAAACAGTTTAATTTATAGTGATGAAAACATATTATCTAACACTATGCACACTGAAAGCATTTACCCTCGTATACGAAGACTCTACGAAGAGTACATATGGAGAAGATTACAAAGGACTTATTTGAAGTAAGCAAGCTTCGTCAACCGATTAGTATTTTTGAAACGCTGCAAGATAAAAAGGTTGTACCAAATTTTCTTAGCATCAAAACACACATAAACACGCACAAGTCAAACAAAATTATGCTTCGAACTATATTTGCTTTAATTAGGGAAAGCGTACAAGACACACATAGACAACTTGGTTTTTGAGATGAAGATAAACACAACATTGCAAATTCTGTCCCATAACTTTATTTGTCAAGATTTTGAAGACATAATAAAGTTTACACAAAAAGTATACAAACAACACTTTAACAAGGTCAAGGAACAAAACATATTTAAAGTTGAGAAATTCAGTACCATTAAACATAATAAGTTCAAATCATACAACATAGCTAAAACCAACATCAACAACACTGTGATAAATCTGTCAAAAAGACTGTATCAGATGCTGCTGTAAATATTTTAGCGAAGAGGATGAACCTTGCTGTAACGCCACGCACCATTCCAAAAGTGGAGATAATGTCATCTGTGGAATCTTGTATAAGACTGCTTCCGAAAGATCAAGCGGATAAGATTAGGATGGCCACGCCATTAGAAATGCACGTACGCCCAAACCTAATGTGACATCTGAGGAAATGAAGACTCTTAAGGATTTGAATATAGATAAGTCCATTTTAGTTGCTAGAGCAGATAAAGGTTCAGCGATAGTAATTTTAGATAGAACAGATTATGGGACTAAAGTCAGAGAATTATTAGATGAGAAAAGATACCAAAAGTTATACCGAGATCCTACCTTTAAAAATTTCCAAAATTACTAATGATCTTATCGAAACTTCAAATCTTTCGAATGATGAGAAGTCTTTTTTTCTATTTGAGATTGCAAGGTATCTAAATTGTATGGTTAAGACCTATAGTTAATACTGTTGGCAGTCCTTGTTACAGATTGGTAAAATTTTGTGTAAACCATTTAACACATTATGTAGGAAGAAGCAGTAGTTTCATCAAGAATTCTTCAGATTTTTTTTAACGTTATAAAAGGTTTAAGTATTTCAGAAGGTGATATTTTAGTTAAATTTGATGTGGTTTCTTTATTTACAAAAGTACCCATACCTAAAACGATAAATATCATCAAATTCGAACTTCATAGATATCCCCTACGTGGACACGATAGCCAGATTATTTGAGCACTGTTTAAAATCAACTTATTTCTTATGGAACGGTAATTTTTATGAAGAAAAATCAGGTTGTGCAATGGGTTCACCTCTTAGTCCTATAATGGCCAATTTGTTAATGAAAAATTTTGAAGAGGTAGCGATCAAAATATTCAATTTAAGCCAATATGTGGTATAGGTATGTAGATGATACTTTTGTTATTTGGCCTCACGGTATAAAAGAGTTAGGTAGGTTTCTAAATCATTTGAACAGTCCAAATCCTGATATAATTTAATATGGAATTAGAAAGCAATGGTAGTTTACCCTTCTTGGATATGCAAATTTACATAGTAAACACTGGACAGTTAGGACACAAGATTTGCAGAAAACCAACACACACAGACTGATATTTTACCCTCTCACTCAAAGGAGTCTTATAAATACGCTATTCGTTAGAGCACAAAGAATCTCAGACGAAAGTTCTTTTCAAAAAGAAGTATATCACCTTAAATCAGCGCTAGTGAGAAATGGTTATAGCAATAAGAATACTTGGTCAATTTTTAATAAATTGCTCATCCAAATCAAGTAAATTCTCAGCCAGGATAAAGAAAATTAAAGTTGAATTTGCCTTATATACAAGGCCATTGGGAAAAATTAAAGAGGATGCTTAGAGAACATGATTTTTAGTAGATGGTAGTACGTATAATAATTGATATAAAATTTTAAGTTCTGCTAAAGTACATTTGAAAAGTGAAGGTGTTTACACAATTGCTTGTTCTTGCGGAAAGTGTTACATAGGTTAAACTAAAAGAAAAATAGGTACGCGTTTGATAGAACACGTCCATGCTGCTAGGCTGCAACAGATAGATAAATCTTAAGTAGCTGAACACTCATATTTGACTAAACATGTGACTGACTTTGATAAAACAAAAATTTTACATAAAGAAAAATATTGCAAACGTCTAAAAAAAGAAGCTATAGAAATGTCTAGGTATACTAATAATTTTAATAGGGATTGTGGAATTGGGTGACATTAGGAAGGCTATTTTGTAGTTATCTACCTAGTTCGTGTATATGACGCCTCGTTTCGTTGGTAATTTGTTTATTTCAACTGATGTCAGACGATATTTTGGGGTTCTCGTTTTTGACAAAGATTACAGGCGTAATCGAAACACCAGATTAATAATTTTTGATAGTGTTTTATAGCGACAGCGATTCTTCCGAAAAAAATTTTCATAAGAATTCAATGTTGTAAGCAGTTTTTCATTTCTTTTAATAATTTTATCAATTTATTCACAAAAATTCATGCATTTACACTTTTTTTGTATATTTTTMAAATAATGCAGTTATTTTGACTTTTGGCTTCTAAAGCCGAAATGAAAAGTAATGCAAGMAATCTGATGAGACTTATGAATTGCGCTCAAAAATTCGACCTTGAACATGTCTTTTACGGTTACTGAGAAACCCCAGAATACACACGAATTCTGGAGACCCTGTACATTTATGAAATAAGATATCGCACGGAATWTGTAAACACGTTGAATTTGTGTAACAGCCTTATTATGTTGTTGACTTACATGCCATCGCTTTTTTTTATATAAAAGTGCACGATAAGAGATTCTGAACCAACAGACCGATAAAATACCGTCATGTCACGTAACTAATTCTATAGGTTTCAGAAAAGTGGATTATACACGTTATTTAACTTGTTGCATTTGTACACTCAAGTATGACATATTTGCGGTCGATTTCAAAACAACTTATCTAAAACTACTGATCTAGCCCAATCCGCTCCTGTTTTAATTTACAGCACCTTATCTCATGAGGACGTCGTGCACCCTTGCCGACAAGTATACAGGAAGTATTGATAAAAACTCGCTACGGAAAATCCAGTTACGGCTACAGTGACAAACTGCAACATGTATCGGAATTTCGACATTTTTTTTAGGTAGATTTTTCCTGCTACCTCGTTACCGCATTAATACCGCTTTCATTAGCGCTAAAACTGAACGTGATCTAATTTAATTATAACACTTACTGTATTACCATATTGTCGAACAGGCTCTTTCTAATAGCAATTACTGTTCTCTTGTAGCGGCCGGTTGTATCTGTGGAAGTAATCTTTGAACGTATCGCAGGAGCGCAGAAACCTTGGAGCCAGGCCATTGTTCGGTAGCAACGAGACCAGATGATGGAAAACCTTTACGAAAGATTCGTACTATGTGGGAGAAACTGCAGACAATATCAAAAGCCATTCTTAGGTACTCTTTCGCGGCAGTATGTGTAACTGTATGGATACGTTTTCAATGTTAGCAATTACGTAAACTGAACCCTGACCTGTTTCCTAAGCCCACGATCACGAACAACGTGCGACATATTGCAAGCATATTACTTTTGTCCACCCAGTGAATTACAGATTAAGACCAGCTATAGAACCATAATTTTAGAGCAACGTTGCAGTTTTTTTTGCTTCGAACGAGGTTATTAATAAATAAATGCATTATTTCTGCAATTTAAACAATAATGATTACCTTACGAAGGTAGAATTTATATTGACGTGTCATCGATCATACTGTCGATTGCACTTCTTTTTTTGAATTTATGAACGACCAGAATTTTCCAGTTAATGTTCCGTCGATTATATGAACTTCTTGTATTCATTCTCGTGTAATATCTTCGCACAATAAAGTGAAAAAAGCTTCGTCTTTGTTATTGATTTCAATGTTCATTTTATTGTTTTATCTTAGTGATGATAAATATTCTCGAAGTGTATTATTATTAGTAAACTAGAATTAAAGCATATAACGTATTTGAAATAAAATTTTTGTGTTCTCAACGGAAACTACTAACACAGTAAAAGCGGAAATCAGATCCACCTTGAAGCAAGTAAAAACTTTTTGAGTAATTCTCAGAGCGAAGACAGCGCTGTTTGACGGAAAATTGTAGGTCGGTATTTATTATAACACAAGCTTTTACCGCATTACAAGAAAAGTTGACAATTTTAATCTTCAGCTATATTTTTTCTCGCTGTTTGTAGAACAGAATTTTTTGAAGGATTTATGATCAGCTGTTGCTGATACGAAATTTACAGCAAACGATTCAAATCTTCATCAATTATGTTATCCACAAAATTTATATCACTAAAGGGAAAAGAAAAATAAAATAGGTCTTAATGAAGAATCTTGGAGCACTCCGTGTTATGGGGATCTTTATTTTCACCATATATATGAGTGGTGCATTTTACAGCTACTATCAGTTGCAGTGTGCATACAGTGCACTTGAACAGCTCCCTGTCGGATTTATGGTTATATTGAAGTAAGTAATTTTTGTTCTTAGCGAACCCCTGGTCCACTGTAGCTATCTAGAGTCAGTAATGTCGCTTACTCACCAAAGTACACTTTATGTACCCTCTTGCGGGTTTATTGCTATTATTATTATCCGTTTCGCTCGTTCGCTCTCGGCATTTTTGCCGATTGGCGACGGATGTTCTGGACCCATTTACAGGTGATAAGTTTTTGTCTATTGATACCAATCGCGTTTTTGCAATTTCTTTTTTTTATTGTTGATGTAATAGAAACTTTATAATATATATATAGTACTGACAGTGACAATACTCAAACAAGTAACTGAAATATATGATCTGCATATTATGGTACATAAAACTAATCATATAAGAACAAGACATGTGGACATGAAGTATCATTGTACTAGAAATCTAATAGAAAAGCCGAAGTTCAATCAAATGAGGGCAAAACGTGAACTAATGGTATAACACTCTGTGATTTTGTCGCTGGTTTGGAGTGCAAAAAAAGATCGATAGTACTAACAACTCACTCACGTATAACATCGCCAAATTCTTAGCGAATCTTCTTAAGGACTACACGTGGAAAACATCTTCACATGTTCTCAATTCCAAACACTTTGTAAGTATTCTATCGGAACTTGCCCTCGACCCAGGGGACATTCTAATTCCAATTCCAGAATCCGTGACGACCATCCGTCAATTATTATCCTAGGACAATCAGCCTGATATATTCACAGAGTTGTAAAAAAAACGTATTTCACATTTCATGGTTAATTCTACCGACAAATATCTGGTACACCTATGGGTTCCTCACTGTCACCAGTAATGTCAAACGTATTCATGGAAGCCTTTGAACAAGTTGCTTTAGAGTCATCAGACTTGAAAGCCAAAATTTCGCTTCGTTATGTCGGCCTCACGGCTCTAACACATTTCGATATAAAATTCACGATGGATATCGAAAGCGACAATTCTCTCCCATTTCTTGATGTCCTTGTCACTCGTCTACCGGATGGTCCTTTGGGCCACTCTGTCTATCGCAAAGTCTACTACTTTACTTCCTTGTGTTCAAGATGTCCCAGACAAAATTGGCAAAATTCTTAAGAAACAACTCATCCATACTATCTTCCAGCCCCCTTCGAAAATGTCAAGATTCTTCTATCTCCGAAGAACAAAATAAATCCTTTATCTTCTACAGGTATTTACAGCATCCCTTGTTCGTGCGGTGCAGTATATATCGGCGAAACAGGTAGATCCATTAAAACTAGGCTTAATAAACATGAACGCTGCATAAAATCAGGTTTCTTCACCAATTTAGCAGTAGCAGAACATTAGCATGAAAGCGGTCACAATATTTTGCTTGACAGTGTGGGTTCTTTTTTTATAACCCGAAAATCCTGAGAAGCCATAGAAATTTCTAAACATTCCTATAATCCAAACCGCGTAACGACATGTACAACGTTAATTATCGTTTTCATTCTCTTTCCGCCTTGGGATTTGGTTTAGATTGGATGTGTTTCTCGGGTTAGGTTTCCTGTCCTGATGTCCTTACAAGTGCGGGTGAAACTTCAACCTGATTCCAAAACCAGGCTTTAAAGGACTAAGATTTCAATCGTTTGATTAAAGTCCTTCACTCCCTTATGAGTGTATTATCTCACCTGCTCTGCTAACAAGAAAGCAAATCTGCTTAGTTATGAGCTCACAATTTTAGAGCCGTTTGTCACTATACTTTTTTAAGCATCGAAATAAGTTCTTAAAATTATTATACGCGCGCCGTTTCAATACAAGAAATTAGCCCACGTTCTATTTTCCTGTACTGATTTTCCATACTTATCGATGCGCACTAACCTTTTTTACCGTTTATAAACAAAACGTTCATAGAACCTACTTTTCGAACCCACGTAATAAGCAGGGTTGTGAGATTAGGTTGCCTTTTCTCTGATATCGGCGAAATAAACTTTTGAATAGGGGCTGTCTGTTATTTTGGGCTGACTACCTACTAACAGCTAATTAATATATCAACATGAAATGCACTTTTAGGTCTCTTAGGATATGTATATTGGTGTGAGTAACCTTTTGACAGCCCCGAGAACGTGATGTGTTGTCATGCTTTTGTAAATGAAACGGAAGGAATGCTTTCACGGAATTGTGTACCTTGTTTCCATATTTTGTTATGGACAAGTTCAAACAATTTTTCAAATGAAGCATTGCTCATTTGTAGAAAATTTTTATATGCTGCTGGATCTTCTATTAGCAGCTCTTATTTCAGCACATTTAAGAAGCCATGAACATTCATTCTCCTTGCAATATCATTGTTAGTATCAACGCTGATGCATTTAATAATTTTTTCAGTCAACAGGCATTTATTACTTTTAACTACAAGTTGTAGTAATTCAGGGTGACCACAAACACAAATAACAGTAAAAGTAATTGTTTATGAGTGGGTTACATCTAAGGTGTACTTTTCTCCAGCAGTAGAATAGAACTTATGTTGCATTTGCTATTGTATAAAGACGGAATTTAATAGATTACGGTTTGATTAGCTTTACGTTGAGAAAATCACGATTAGAACTACAAAAGGGCGTACGTATTGAAATACTTACTAAAAAGAATTTGTAATTACAAATTGAGAGCAAAACCCTATGCTTATTTCTTGTATTGAAACGGCGTGCGCCTCTAATTTTCAGTATAATAATTATAAGAAATTATTTCAGTACTTAAATAAGTATAGTGACAAACGGCTCTTAGAAGTGTTCGTTAAAATAGTTTATTTTTATTTGTGAAAGGCAACATATTTTTTTTCTTCTCTTGTTTAATTTTATTGTAATAAGTAGGTTTAGTTTTACTAATATCCATTTGTTTTATTTTTTTTATCGGGTTGTATCAGCATTGATTTGAAATTCTTATTATAAGATTATTTCGACTATGTGTTTTATTTAGACGAGAATGAACCCAGAGCTTATATGAGTTATGGTTTGTTTACAATAAAGAAACCTCTGGGCGAGGCCCTTACCGGAGCAGCGCGACATTAGTATGAGTAGGGTGCTGGAATGTGTTAGTTGGTTAATTCTTAGTGGTGATTGTTCCTTTGTTTTGTGGCTGGACCAGAGTTGATGGACAATTGGAGTATTACCGGATTAAAAGTACTAAAGTAGTGAGTACTGAAATGTATTTTGATTGTTGTCTCTTTGAGAGATTCAAAGGGTAGCATTTTTGTTGTTGAAAGTCCTGACGTCAGGTTTTTATGTTTCTACCAAACTGGGACAGTTTTTGAGACTGTTGTATGATTCTGGTATCTGGGTGCCCTGCCAGCAACGGGGGAACCGATGGTATTTGGTATACCGTCGGTCCAGTTAATGTCCGATACTCAAAATCGACAACTGGTGTGCCTGGGGTTAAGGATAACCCCTTGACGCATCGCCGTGTATGACCCTCGATGTTGATCTCAGAATGGGCACTTCTGAGGAGACCTTGTGATGGTCAGAAACTCACATGCATGCGCTATCGCTTGCCGATGCGGCTGCTTGGTAGAATAGTTAGTAGTTGTTGAAAATTATTGTTTTTGCTTAATAACCTAGGAAATTAGGCCAAAGGTGGAAATAAGAAGAGGGGGGCCCAGGCGAGAAGACACTTTGTGACTAGCCTGGGGGCATCGTTGCCCCCCGGTGAGTTATCTAAATTTGGTTGTGCAATTCAGTACAGTAAAAGAATGTTCTGATTGTTTCCGGTGTTTACTAAGTGAACGAATACTCCATTTGGTCCATAAAAAGCCACTGAGTGATTAATTTCTGGATGCCATGAACGAGGTGGAGGGAGTGTATTGGATTTCTTTGTTTTGGTATGTTATTTACTGGTATTCTTATGCAAATACGTCCCATGTTTATTTAATAAACAGCAATTAATTATTTATTAATCAACGAACATTTATCATCCCTTACATTTGAATAAGGTACACATTGTTTAACTCTTTTAAGTACGCACTAAGCGATTTTTCTCTATAAGCAACAAATATATCAAGACGTATTATTTACACCGCCCTATATTTACAACTTCACAACTCCAACTATATAGTTGGATTGTTAGAGGTATCCGTGCTAACGATTGCGTAGTTAATACCGTTTCACCAGCTAGAAATATTTCTAATCTGATGCTTACAAAATGTCTCTGAAAGCTGAACGTAATGTAGCAACTAATTACTATACTTAATCTCCTCAGAATTGGGTCCTGCCCCAGGCTGGGTATTTAATTACAGCTTTTTTACATGCGACTTATAATTTCCATACTATATGCGGGGAATCCGATTGAAAAACGGATCGCGTAATACCGAGTGACAAAATCGATCTGAAATTTCCATAATTAACCCTGATATTTTTCATGACACATTGACACGTCGCTTGTGCAATCTGGACATCAAAGACACTCGATTCACGAACTATTCCGCCTTAATGTGCACAGTTACACAATTTTCCGTTAACTGAATTAATTATATAACGTGTCATTCCGAACGGTGTTCACAATGGCCCCTATGTGTTTTGCATCTACGATAACGGATAATCCAGGCTTCGGCTATCACTTGTCTCTAATACAAGTCGGCTCGTTACGCGCGCGGTTCTTACATCCATTGAAATCGACAATAGCAAATTTTTATTACCGTCCGGATGCGTATGGTTGGCAGTTGTTTGAACTTCAAGACAACGGCGCTCATGAGTTTGACAAAAGCCCTCACACTCGTGCTTGCCAGGTCGTTTCAAAACGCATAAAGCCTACAATTACGCGTCTGTCTTATTTTCTTAGATGGTTTAGCACAATGGTGCGCAACTGCCTGCCATTAATACAGTCCGACGCAGAAGAACAAGAACAATGATCGTTGGAGAAGGCGTATAAAAGAATAACGCACCTGTTTCGCCCCTTAATTGCTCAACGAAGATGAGTTCGGGTCCTACTGATAATTCTGTCGGCAGAATGCAAAATGACGAGATCAGTATCTCTTGACATTTGGATTTTATAAGCTCAGTAATTTAATTTAGTTATTTACTTCAAAATGGCTTCCACAAAACTCCATGCAAATGTGGAGTTACCTTACACTACAAAGATCTCGGGGGTCCACTACTGGCACTCAAGCACAATCCTGGATGCTCGTTGCGTTTCAAAAACCTTCCATTTCAAGTGTCCCTAAAAAATGAATACTGCCCATAAGTAATCAAATAACGTATTGCAACGGACACTATAACTTGTGATGACAGTAGAAGGTTATATATACCATCTGAAGTATTAGTACCCAGTGACTTTTCCATCAAGTTTATTTTTTTAAGATGGGGCATTTCTTTAGCCATAACTTCTTCTTTCTATAGCTAGTTTTAGTACAAAAAAATGTTCTCTTGCGCAATTTTTAATCGTTGTGATTTGTTAACCTTACCTAAAGACTTTGCTTTTATACCATGTAAGTGCACATCCCTCCAGTATGCACCTTTACTGTCGTAGTATTTAAATTATAATAAATTATTGTACATATAGTCTCCCGCTCTGTGACTCTTTAGTGTCATTTTGTAATACAAATATAGAAAATTGGTGATTTCTTTTGTTTTCTTGTTAAAATTTGTACTGTTTTTTTCATGAGCTTATTGATTTGCTTAAGATCAACTTAGCGAGTGTGTTTTTTTTTTGCATCTCATACCATTTTCAGAAATCACTGCTGGCAAGATTAAACACACCTTTAACGATAAAGTCAGAGCCAACTACTTCGTAAATGGTCTAAATGTAAAACATACCACCTTCCTATTGTACAATAAAAGAGTATTGTTCAAATTTCATGGACCAAAGGAAACAAATGACCAATCAAAAACCAGGGACTCTAATAAAATTACTAAAACCTTATATTAAACTGACCATATACAACTATTTTATTAACTAGATGTTATATTGTTATCATTGCTTTAGAAAACAATATTATAACAGTAGATAATTATTGAATGTATTTATTGCAGTCCTTTTCAATTAACTTTCGACAAATTTTGTGGTTCTAGTAGTTTTTAGCAATTGTTCTTACATATTCAATGGGATTGTATTGAAAATGGTAAGGCGATATACGTACATACAACTAATTGACCATCTATTACCTATTTTTTTCTGTTGTCCTTTTTTTGTGGATTTGTAACACTTAAAAGATTGTTTTAGTTCATTGTCTCCTGCTAGTGTACTTAAAGAGAGTATCTACGAAAAAATACAAAATACCACGACCATTCACAGGGTTTTATAGTTTTATTACATGCCTGAGTAAACCCAAAAGGTTTTAGTTTGATTTTACAAGTTTAGAAAACGTTCTGTGTGAAGACGAAAGAAAATGAGATAAAGTGTCGGCCTTAACCTTCCAAATGACACCCAAGTCATAATTTCCACAATCCCTATTCAAATTATTAGTCTTACTAGAAATTACTATAGCTTCTTTTATTAGATATTTGTGATAATATTTTTCTCTCTGAAAGTTTGACCTTCGTAACACTTACCGCAAAAACAAGTGATTTTGCAAACATTTTGACTTTCTAAATGTACTTTATCCTTGGTAGAACTTAAAATTTTATCTAAATTATTATATGTACTATCAACAACTAAAATATCGTGTTTCCTAGGTGTAATATACTGCCCAAAAGTAATCAAATAACGGGTATGTAACAGTATTTATCTATTTCAAAATTGATTCATACAATTCCAAATTATTATGACAATTGAAAAAACAAGATAACAATAATAGTTGTTTTCCACTAGCTTACTAGAATATATTACAACTACCCCCTCTTTATTAAATTCAAAGGTTCAAGTTCTAGGATTGAGATTATTATCTGGAAGTTGATGCAAACTAGTACTACATTTATTAATTTGATCAATATGTCGCTTCCAAATAATATTCTCATTTACAGGTTTACATAAATATATAAAATCTCCTTTTCGTCTATCTCTGCTTCTACCCAAACTTTCTTATAGGGATTCCTAAAATCGCTGCAATACGCTTCCTCTCCCTTTGGAAACGTTACAAATCGATTACTGTGCCTAAATTTACAATACTACTCATTATTGACATATCTCAACAAATCCAATCTAGTTTCTGGTTTGTATTTAAATACTAAACTTGAAGGTGTAACACCAGTTTCATAAGCTCGATAAAAATCTATTCAATAGTGTAATAAAACACACACCTTTATTAGCGACATTTTTAATTGATTTCATCAAAGTATTTCTTTCTTAAATTTTTAGCTTGACTACTGCTCGTGGAACACAGGTGATGTACCATTATTAGATAGAAATTCAGCAAATTCTGTGGAAGTAAATTGAGTTATCAGTTACCATAAAATCTGGAAACCCAGATCGTGCAAAACATTCCCTAAGTTTCTCTATCGTTTCTTTTGAATTTACTATTTCTACAACAAATGCTTCCATTTTGAAAAAGTATCCAATATCACCAAGMCGTTTTTACCAAAAAATAATCACAAKGTATTCCTTCATACATGCCAGTGGCTTGTTTCCAAGCTTCTAATAGCTTTTGGAGGATCTCGTCTTTCTTTTAGACAAATGTCGCAACCTTTCACCCAATTCACAATATCTTGGTCGACAGAAGGCCACCAAAAGTACGACCTAGCCATTGTTTTCATTTTTACACATTGGTATCACAACTCTATATATCCACATAATAATTCCTTTATCAATAGATAACTCATATTTTCTAACTACAAACGGTTTTCAACTTTCGTTATTTAACTCTTCATCAAAGCGGCATCTAATGAGATTACAAACTTTACCTAAAATCATATCTTTCCGCGTCTCTGTACAAATCTTATTGATATCAATAACTTTTGAGTTTTCTACAAAATTCAAATGGTCTGAGACCCCTAGTGTTTATATTTTCTGAATTAGCACGTTGAAATCTATCTTCCTAAATTTTTTCAGAGGCTTTGGAGATTTTGAAAAATTGCATATGTTGATTTTTGCAAAATCTCAAAAAATTCAGAGAAATAGCTTTCGACGTGCTGATTCAGAAAATATATATACAACACTAGGCGTCTTACGGTTTAGGTGCTACGGGCCAAATATTGCGCTAGAGAATCTGGAATTCGATCCTATTTCCTAAACCGGCAGTGTGAGACCCCTAGTTATATATATTTTATATATTTTCTGAATCAGCACGTCGAAAGCTATCTCCTCAAATTTTTCAGATGTTTTGGAGATTTTGAAAAAATTGCATATGTTGATTTCTGCAAAGTCTCAAAAAAATCTGAAAAATTCAGAGAAATAGCTTTCGACGTGCTGATTCAGAAAATATATAACACTAGGGGTCTCAGACTTGCGCTTTAAGTACGAGCGGACAAGTAGGTACCCGGAAATAGTGAATTTGGGTCCGAAAATAGTGAACCGGAGCGCCATTTATACCTAATCTCAGAACGGATGTGTTCCGGTCCTTGAAATTCTACACACTTATAGAATTGTAATCGCTCTGTCGATTGCTGAAGACCCCCAACTCGACGTGTTATTCTTTTACAATTTTTTTTTTCGCATCCAAAGACTAAATACGGTACGATACGATAAATACAGCCCTGGCGTCCTCATCAGCTGTCGTGTAATCTCAAATATGACGGCATAATCGGCTTTTTTAGCTCAAAATACCCAACAATAGGTTTTTCACCCCAAAAAACGTTTCGACCTCGAAACTGAAATCATCAGCAGTTCTTAACGAATTGTCGTAGGTCGATACACATACTTAATTTGATCTGCTTTTTAAGTCACTATTTTCAGTAATTGTATCGTTCACAGGCAATCGCGATAACGCATCAGCATGCATATTTTCTTGACTTTTAATAATAATTAAAATTCTTTAAGAATGATAACTATCCCTGAATTCGACCTGCTGCCGTTATTGGCAAACTTTTCTTTTCTCCGTAAATTATTTCTAATGCCTTGTGATCCGACACAGTGGCGTAGCTAAAGGGGGGGAGGGGCAGAGGAGCAATTGCCCCCTTCCCTCCCCAGGATCCAAATTATTTTAATAATGGAATAGCAGCTTTTTTACATTTAACAGTACAAATTTGTTACAAACTATTGATTTGTTGTATAATAAACATTTTAGCAAATTAAACATTAAAATTTAAGTCACACCTCTTCTGGTTTTTTCTTGATTGTACTTAACATTTTTCTTGTATTTGGAGCTTTGCCCCCCCCCCCAGTTAATTTTCTGGCTACGCCACTGATCCGACATGATTTAAGAATGCCTACCTGCTAAAAACTGAAACAATTTTTGAACTGTTAACTACTGTTACCCCCTTTTTTGAGTTACAGGTTAGTTCCGTTCTTATCAATTTAATAGTCGAGAAACATAACAAATAGACCTTTCGCTTTGATCTGCTTCTACGTGAAACAAATATCGACCAAATCAATAAAAAAAAACTCAAATCTTTACTAGGGTTATAACTATATCTGACGTTAATAGTGTATTAAAAAACTAGTTTCATAAGGCGCCATTTTGTCGCACACATCCAATATTTACAAAACGAGCCGAAGGCGCTTTTGCTTTGCTCATAGACTATAATTCTCCACACTACAGTTATAGTGACAAAATTACTTTATTGGGTGTCAACAACCAGCTATCCGGCATTTTTTAAACACGGACAAGGAAAAATAAATACTAGATTTATATAAACACATTTTAAAGTTAAAAAAAATAACACTTAGCGAGAATGGACCAGTTTACATTGTTTAAAGAAACATTTGATTGAACAAACGTTGTCCTTTATACTTAGGACTTAAGTAATTTGCTGCAAGCCCATAAACGTTTACTGCTTTCTTTGCTCTTTAAGCATGGCCTGTTGAATTTATTCTGATTCTGAAGATAAATCGAAAGATACAAGCTTATCTCGTTCTTCTGTTGCACTAGCAAGCGAAAAGCTGGACTTCTGACAATTGTTAATTAACTCACAAACTGGATGAATCAGTTTAACATGAGATTTTACATTTGTCATAAATTATTCGTCAAACAACAGTGTAATTTTACGTTTACTGTTTACTATCGTTCTTTCCAAATCTGAATGTTTAAATTGCTTAAAAATGGTAGTTATTTTGCGCAAAATTTCTCCATCAGCAATGTGTTTCACTAATAAATTTTCACTGTGGCTATTGCAAGTATAGGATGATACTGATATAAGATTTTACCCATTTTAGCCATATTTGCAGCGTTATCGCTAACAACAGCATAGACATGAACATTGTATTTTTCTCGTGCCACTTGAACAGTATTTACAGATTTCTGCAAGAACTTCACCCCTTTCACTTTCTTCAGTCATGTCGTAAAATTTGAGAAACGCACAAGTTTCATCTGAAGCGTGCAGCAGGTTACAGTTTTCGATTTGTTGCTGGAGTTCTTTCATGCATTAACCATTAGTGTTGTTTTGTTGGACATTTGGAATTTTTATTAACTACTTCTTCATTAACTATATCCGAGAGTGTCCAAAATAAGATTTTTCAAGATATAGTCCGATTCTATAATTGAAAACAGAATGTTGGAACCAAAGAACAATTTTGCCAACGCAATATCTAAGTGATTGTTTTGCTTAAGAGCCACTGTCTATTTTAATGTTTCACTATCTCGTCGCTTACGTCTTTTTGTTTCTAAATTTTCAGTTACATTCGTTTATCGACTGTCACCATCAGTATCTAGAAAAGTTATCTTGTGGTAACTGGAAGCAGTTCAAACAATTTCACGTTTTCGAACCATATCTCATGGCCCTAGCCGAATGTACACATAGTATCGTTTCACAATTTCCTTTAATTAGAGCGGTTTCGCGGTGTAACATCGACCTTTACTTTTACCGGTGCTCAGGCGCTGATATTTAAACATTTAGGACGTTCATGTTAAGCCCATTGTCACAAGCTGTTACAATTTATTACTAAACACGTTCGCACAGGCTCATTAATAATTTATAGTTGGAAAATTCGTACGTAGGTGTGAAGGCATGCGTTAAACGATACAGAACCGACGTTTATTTGAGCTATTTCCAAACGGACGTCCCGCGAAATTGAAAAATTATAAACGGCCCGTGGAAACTGACTGTCGTAACCTGCCGTTGAAGTCACCGCCGGCCAATTGCGCGGCGATTGCAAACAGTTGCGTTGTAACTCCTGTCATAAATTCATATAAAAAATAGCAAATATTTCACTACTGCACTATGCTTGCGCAATAAATGCCTTTGTGATGACGGATCCACTTCCGAAGGATAAAGTTGTCAAGTTTTCCTTATTTCCTTGTTTTTTAATTCGACCGTGAAATATTGACTAATTCATCGATAACTCTGCCGAGGCAGACAGTCAGTCGCTAATAAGTGGCCACGAAAACTAACAAACAAAGCGTAAACTTCCAGCATAATTGTGCCCGCTCTAGTCGGCAGGGGCCCGTTCACGGTCAAATGAAATATATTTGTTTACTTCGTGCATGCACACAAAACAGTTCTAACTAGCGCTGTAAAGCGCTCAGGGACATTTTCGTTAGCGCTACTGATCAATAAATGCAATCAAGTGGTATGGGACCTCCACTATTTGGCGACTGGAAGAAACCACAAATTTATAGTAGGTAATATACCTAGCTCAAGTCAATATCCACGAAGAATGAACAGGTAGTGTTTGCTCGCTCGCAAATCATACTATATATAATTCTGCGAGGCGTAAGCTGATTTTACTATCGTTTCATTATTCATAAGCTTGTTCAGTGGTTACCATCTTACCCATTGCTACTATATTTAAATCATCAACTGACAATTTGACCAGCACGATCACTAATAAAAAACGCAACACTTGAAATGATGACCAGTTTAAACTGCAATGACTTTTCAAGGTTTAACTCGTTTTCAACGAGTTTTTTTTATTCAAAAGGTCTAAACTTTGACAACATTTCTTTACTAGGCCTCCCCATTTTCTTCCACCACTTTTACACTTTAAAAAAGGAGCTTGTAGTCTCGTCTTTTCTGAGCACTCCTGATTTTAGTGCGAGTGTCTATTGTTTTTTACCCCAAGTTACAAGCTCTAAAAGACAACTCAGCTGTTTTGCCATCACCATCAGAAATTAAAGCAAGCCATGGAAAATGACAAAAACAATTCTGTGACGATTATTGTCACTCACTTAGTTTATTGTCGGTGGACAAGAAAAAAAACAATAGACACTCGCACTAAAATCAGGAGTGCTCAGAAAAGACGAGACTACAAGCTCCTTTTTTAAAGTTTAAAAGTGGTGGAAGAAAATGGGGAGGCCTAGTAAAGAAATGTTGTCAAAGGGTAGACCTTTTGAATAAAAAAAACTCGTTCAAAACGAGTAAAACCTTGAAAAGTCATTGCAGTTTAAACTGGTCATCATTTCAAGTGTTGCGTTTTTTATTAGTGATCGTGCTGGTCAAATTTTCAGTTGATGATTTAAATATAGTAGCAATGGGTAAGATGGTAACCACTGAACAAGCTTATGAATAATGAAACGATAGTAAAATCAGCTTATGCCTCGCAGAATTATATATAGTACGATTTTTTCTTGTCCACCGATAATAAACGAAGTGAGTGACAATAATCGTCACAGAATTGTTTTTGTCTTGAGTTTTTGTTTCTTGAGTTGTCTTTTAGAGCTTGTAACTTGGGGTGAAAAACAATAGACACTCGCACTAAAATCAGGAGTGCTCAAAAAAGACGAGACTACAAGCTCCTTTTTTATAAATTATTTTTTTGTTGGTGCACCCTACAAAAAGTTTTAAAGTGGTGGAAGAAAGTACCCTTGCTAAAGTTTGAGAGTGCCAAAATGGGGAGGGCTAGTACATAAATGTTGCCAAAGGGTAAACCATTTGAATAAAAAAAAACCTCACTCACAACAAGTAAGACCCTCAGAAGTTATTTCAGTTTGAAACTGGTCATTAATTCAGGTTGCGTTTTTATGCCGGTCAGTGTATTTGGTCTGGACACTTTCCAGTAAAGAAAATTTAATTTGGTTTTGTGAACAAATGATGGTAATGTTCGATAACAATGTGAACCAATTAGAATTTTTATTAGGGTACGTACAATACAGGAGCAATGCAGCCATCTCCTCTGGTTTTAACTTTAGCTTGAAGATATCGGAAAGAAAAACAAAATTTTAACATAATGCTAGTTATAGGAAATGCAAGGTGAAAACGGGCAACAAGAAGAAACTATTGCGGGATTCTATGTTAAAATTTGTCAGACTGAATAAAGATAATCCTCAAGGCTTTAACTCTCGCTCAGTGACGCTTAGAACTTCACATAAAGCCTAATCCAACATAATCGTCCTTCTGAAAATTCCGCAGAAAACTTGAAGCTAAGAATTGAATAAATGCACATCTTCAACTGCATTGGCAGTCCTGCTGCTGTTTCGTCAATTTTTGCACATAGTCATGTCAGATCGTTCTTGACTTATAATACTTACAAATGACAAATGTTAAAAAGATGGAAAAAGACAAGAATGTAATATTATACAAGCTCGCTACAAAGTATGTAACCAGCAGGACATTTCAGGTTCTGTTCGACCGATTTTTCTGAAATTGTTCATGGGCCTATGGGTAATTTAAAATGCATTTTCTGCAATTTTTTCAATTCCGTATCAGCTCGCGTTTCCGAGATATGGATCTAGTTACATTTTTTAAATGGGAAGGGGGGTCAAAAGGCATATCATTGAAAAGGATATTTTTCCCTGATTTCAAAAATGTATCACACTTGTACAATTTATTGCTTCTGAGTTGAGAAAAGTGTAAACACAATAATTGAGCCTGACAAAGAACGAAAAGAATGAAAAAAATTCTTTATCGTTAAAATGGACAAAAAAGCCAGGTATTACCATTTTTTCCATGGCTAGTGATAATTTTCGTCTAGTTTGATCAATTTATTGCGAATCGGGTACCCTAAAAGTAAAAGAAGAAAACAAGATTCCGTGAAAAATTCAGTATTTTTTCTGATTTAAATTACGGAAGATACTCAAAATGTTCCCCATTTACTTCCTGACAGTAATGCAGCCTTGAGTAAAAGTTCTGAATTTCTGCTCTGATTTATCCTTTTAAATCTTCTGCATTATGTGGCCGATCAGCATAAATACGATTTTTCAGATATCCCCACAGGAAAAAATCAAACGGCGTCAGATCAGGGGAACGTATTGGGCATTCTATCTTCCCCACTTACCAATCCATCTGTCTGGAAATATCGCATTCAAATATCCACGAACGTTGACTGCAAAATGGGGCGGTGCACTATCTTGCTGAAACCGTATCTGTTCAGAAGGACGCGCAGCATTTTCACGATTAGGGAACTGGCGAATAAGTTCTGGTATAATGTGCTCGCGTAAGAGCTGTAAATACTTGACCGCATTCAAATTTCCGTCGATGAAAAAAGGCCCAATAATGTGCTCACCGAGAATACCACACCAGACATGTGTGTGGATTTGTTCTATCCAATGCGGATTTGTGTCCGAATATCTGCAATTATGTCTATCCACATTACCACTGAGGCAAAAAGTCGCTTCATCAGAAAACAATCCAATTTAAAATGTTTCTATCTTCATCTATCATGTAATGTCATAACAGTTTCGCAAAATTCTATCCTACGATCGAAATCAGCTTCGCTTGGTTCTTGTAATAAGTGAATTTTGTATGGCTGAACTTCTCTTTCTTCCAAAATTTTCTGAACAGGTCTTCTGCTAATATGGTGAGTGAGAGCACGCCGTTGTACGGAACACTTGGGATTCGGATGCACATCTAAAAGGATATTCAAGTTACTTTCCTCACTCGTAGCAACCTTTGGACGTCCTGGTTTTTGACGATCTTTAACACCGTCGGTTTTGTCAAAACGTTGCAATGTTTTAATAACTGTTGATCTAGCAGTTGGTTCACGATCTTTATTAATTGCATGGTAGAGTGCAACTACTTCCGCCTTCTATCTCCATAAGCAATCATCATCAAAATTTCGATGCGATCATGTTCAGTTAACTGAGGCATTGCGATTGCAGATAACAAAGTGAATGAAAATGATCACCATTCACGAGGAAAATGGAGACATCTGGAGAGTTTGTTTTTACTTAGCGATAACGAATATGGTTTTTATTCCGAAGTTTGTTATCACAATTTTCCCAACTTCAGAAGCAATAAATGGTACAAGTGTGATACATTTTTGAAATCAGGAAAAAATATCCTTTTTAATGATGTGATTTTTGACCCCTCTTAAAAAAATGCAACTTGCGCCCATATCTCGAAAACGAGAGCTGATATGGAATTGAAATAATCCCGAAAATGCATCTTAATTACCCATAGGCTCATGCACAGTTTCAGAAAAATCGGTCGAACAGAATTTGAAATATCCTGCTGGTTCCATACTTTGTAGCGACCCTGTATTATTATACTTAGTATTTTTATTTCCCTAATCCTCTGCAGATTTAATATTAAGAAATAGAAAAATAGAGACACATCAGACATTGAAAATAACCACAGACAAATTTATTGGTTTTTGCGAGCGAGTTAAATATGGCGAGGAGTCCAATCCGTTTCCTTCCGCCCATTTACGTACGTACAGCGTGGGTGAACCTGATCAACTATTAGCAAATAAGGATAAAGTCGACAGATCCGATCGTTTAGCAGAATTAAATTTTCATCGCATCTAAAGCACGAGAAAATCTCACGAGAATCTCGTCCGCGTTTTGCACAAATATATGCGTCCTACAATAAAGAACGTAATATATAGCGCTCATTACGGCTTCTACAAAGGAACTTACGTAACGTGAGAATATTTTTCGAGGTGTGCGCGGTGATTAAATAAATAATTTTTGGAGAGAGGTAAGAGACGAGGTCGATTGATAAAAGTTTCAAGCCCAGGTGTTTATATTTGAATATGCATAATTAATAGCATGCCCTCGGGGACAATTCATTTGCCAGTCCCATTGCTGTCATTTCGTCTAGTTTGCATCACGGCCTACGTATGAATATAGGAGCGCTAATAGAAGCGCAACCACTGAAGCAAAAACATCCAGACCATAAGCAACCTTTTTCAACCACTATAATCAAGATGAATCTTATTTAACAGCCGAGTTACGAAACGGCACGGTATCTAGTACAAAAACGAAAGATATAACCGTAAAACTTGAAACCAATTTGCGATTCGTAGTCAACAAAAGGGGTTTAGCATTGTGCAGAAGGTTTCAAAAAAGGACATCTCGTTTGTAGATTATTTTGTCGCGTTTAACGACCAGCTCGCTCACCTACCAAGATTGGTATCGTTAATTAAACCGGGATTTTTCACGTTGCTGGCGAATTGTGTAATTTAATTACTTTACGACGTTCGGACGCTGAATTACGTAAGGCTTAATCAGCATATACCCTTGTTCCTTAACTAAATGCATGCCTCTCTCCTTCAAATGCAACACCACAAGATGTTATAGACTCCCGGAGCTTGCACTGTCACCGAGGACAATCGTCAGAAAGTTAGAAGAAATGTTTGTTGCGAATTTTCTATTAACTGCTATCAATACCACTTCTAGACCTAGATCTCAATTTACACGCAGGTTGCCAGATCTGTCAACTCAAAAACATGTTTGCAGGAGTATCTGGTTTGGAAAAGTTCAGGGGTATTGTTTTAGTTTTCAGTTTCATTTATTTTATAGAGATAATTGCGTCTTTCTAGAAAATTATGAGGTAGCCTCATTGCAACGCACGTTGCTCTGGTATTGTTTATCCAAGAGCTCGAAGAATAATAATTGTCAAATATCTTATTATTAGTCATTCTTTTGGATGGACCAGCTATTCTCATTATTGCCGTACAAGAATATGTTGCTGCCAGAACCTTCCAACAGAAAGCCATACTTCAGTAGGCAATGGACTTTCTACAATTTTACTGTTGTTATTGGACCCTCAGAATCATCACTGACAAAAAACCCTGTCCATATATTTTACTGGAGGGACCCAAAGGTTCCAATAAAATCTACCGGGTCGGTACAAATTTCAGGTTCTGATCGATTTTTCTGAAATTGTGCATGGGCCTATGGGTAATTAAAATACACATTCCGTGTCAGCTCTCGTTTCCGAGATATGGCCGCAAGTTGCATTTCTTTAATGGGAAAGGGGGTCAAAAGGCACATCATTGAAAAGGATATATTCCTGAGTTCAAAAATCACACTTGTACACTTCTGAGTTGAGAACAAACTTGAATCTTGCAAAAAACGTCGGGATAAAAACCATATTCGTTATCGCTAAGTACGAACAAAAACTCCAGGTGTTTCCATTTTCCTCGCGACTGGTGATAATTTTCATTCATTTTGTTATTTGCAATCACAGTGCCTCAGTTAACTAAACATGATCGCATCGAAATTTTAATGAGGATTGGTTACGGAGATAGAAGGCGAAGTTATTCGGAAGTAGTTGCACTCTACACTAAAATTCATGAAGATCATGAACCAATTGCCAGATCAACATTGCAACGTTGTGACGAAACCGGCGTTGTTAAAAATCGTCAAAAACCAGGACGTCCAAAGGTTGCTACGAGTAAGGAAAGTAGCTTGTATGTCCTTTTAGATGTGCAAGAGAATCCCAAGTGTTCCGTACAACAGCGTGCTCTCACTCACCATATTAGCAAAAGATCTGTTCAGAAAAGTTTGGAAAAAGAGAAGTTTCATCCATACAAAATTTATATATTACAAGAACTGAGCGAAGATGATTTCGATCGTAGTATAGAATTTTGCAAAACTGTTATGAACATGATAGATGATAGAAACATTTGAAATTGGATTATGTTTTCTGATTAACCGACTTTTTGCCTCAATGGTAATGTGAATAGACATATTGCAGATATTGGTCGGACACAAGTCCACGCACAATACCCTCAGATAGTGAATGTCTAGTGTGGTATTATCGGTGAGCACATTATTGGGCCATTTTTTGATCGGTGGAAATTTGAATGCGGTCAAGTATTTACAGCTCTTACAGGAACACATTATACCAGAACTCATTCGCCTGTTCTCTAATCGTGAAAATGCTGCGCGTCCTGCTGAACAGATATATGGTATCAGCAAGATGGTGCACCGATACATTTTTAAATCAATGTTCGTGGATATTTGAATGCGATATTTCCAGACAGATGGATTGGTAGGCGCGGAGCGATAGAATGCCCAGCACGTTCCCCTGAACTGACGCCGCTTGGTTGTTTCCTGTGGTGGTATCTGAAAAATCGTGTTTATGCTACTCGGCCACATAATGCAGAAGATTTAAAAGCACGAATAAGGGCAGAAATTCAGAAGTTACCTCCAAATATGCTACAGAGAACATTAGAAATCTTTTACTTAAGGCTGTATAACTGCCAGGAAATAAATGGGGAACACGGTATCATGTTTTTCTTTTTTATCTTTAGGGTACCCGATTCGCGACCGAAATTGTAAAACAGAGCGCTTATGTAAAAGATGTAATTTAGGTGAAGTATATGCTGTATAATCCACTTAAATATGAACGGTTATGCTTAAAAAACTTTAATTTTAGTAAATTTTGAAGTGAATATGCCGTGTTCGAGACGTTTCCAGATGATTTGCACGTTTGACCGACACAAAACGAGCTTAATGGCATTATACGAGTAAAGGTTCATCTTCGATTACGCAATAGCTCGGTATTGAATAGAAATTGCTGTAAGCGGCATGTGATGGTAAATAACGACACTCATCTCGTCACGGACTCGTTATGTATGGGGAACGGCTCGTTTTTATAGCCGGCCTCTGAGCCTATTGCATGCGCCTTGTTTTGAGGAGAAGCAGTGTGCACTAAACAGGTGTCATGGATGTCTTACAAAACCTGAATCGCTTCTACCATCGTACCGAGCGAGTTCTTTGTAAAACTTGCTGGTACATGGACTTATCTTCGGAATAATTAAACGATATTACGCGCGGTAGCGTGGCTCAGTTCTTCAGCATCGTTAATTACGTTGTTCGTCCTCCGTTTGTTATACCAGGATATTCTAATCGAAACCCAATATTAATACAGCGATGAACTCTCGGCGGACGCGGTTATTATGAATTGGGCAACGTATTAAGCCACGTGCCCTAATCGCGGTAACGTTACATTCCTTCGCCGAATAACTCCACAAGCTGCAATTTAAAAATATTTCTTATGTAATTAATTTTTCACTCCGGATTACCGGGCGACGGCTTTTCTGCTACGGTACACAGATTAACAAATTTGATTCCTTTGAGTCACGCTAAGCACCTCCCACACGCAGCGCAAATCCAAACAAGACGTCCGCGGTAATTGCACCTAGAAAGGAGGATTTTCCCAAGGCATTAGGTGCTTTCAAGAACCTTAAAAATAGAACGATAAGCGACTTCGCTTCCGATATCCAGACAAATATTTAATGAAGTCGAGTAATAATTTTCTTTCACACGTAAAACACATAGCCCAGGAAAGAGGTATGCCGTGGCCTGTTTTTTTTCTGTGGGGTCCGCATTTTGCAACCAATTTTTTTTAACGAGAACCCCCTTTTTAACGGAAATGTCCTTTTTTCCTATAAATTATCTACAAGCTGTTAATTTTCTTTTTTAAAAAATCCACCTTAACCGAATTATGATTTTTCTAAATGAAAGGTACTCAGCAAAAGAGGTTTTGTTATTTCATACTCAATGATAACAATGTTGAATTTTTGTTACCGAATACATATCGCGTGTGTGTAATAAAATGATTCAGTTTTTGTGGGGCGTAACATTTAAAAAATTTTTTATTCCTGTTTAAAATACAAAGGTGGCCATCCACAAAAATCGCCTATCTGTAAAAGCCCAGCATAATTTTTTCGCCAGAGAAAGAAAATTTTGCATGATGTAGATTGGCTAAGTTATCCTAAATACTTTTTTCATTTAACGCTTTCATCTCTAAAAAATAAAAACCGTTACAAGATCACAACGGACTATATATCATTTACTAAGCCCTAAGTCTGCCTTTGCATAGGTCAAAAGCTAATTTTGCAAAATCACCTTTGATAAGCACATTATTTTCTAGAAATTTGGTCTTTTGCATATTTTGGTGTCTTTAATCATTTTCCACTTATAGCCCGACATAATAGAGTAAATGGTAGTTATTTATTTCTTTCGTTTATACATGCTTAAATAGTTAAATATTTCATATTTTATGAAGTTCTGTATGTTTTGTTGTTAATCAGCTGTAAATTGTAATTTTTATAATACTAAATGTAATTTTAACATTACCTGTAGGTCAAAATTATAATTAACTGTACAAATTATAATGATTATTATTTAATTTAATTGGACTCTTTGCGTGAAAAAATGTTGCCAGCTTCAGTTTTCTTTTACTTATACAAAGGCAGATCCGCGGCCTAGTAAATGATATATAGTTCATTTTTTAAGTAACCCATATAATAAAAAAACAATCTAAAAAAGCGCCTTACCAAATGGTTTTTTTTAGGTATGAGGGTTGTACTAAAATTTTTTTTTGTATTTCGGATTATCTACTCGAACTATTATGAATTATTTTCCATGAAACTGAGAAATTTTATTACACATGCCCGGTATGCATTCGTTTTTTTTTAAGTTGAACATTGTTGCCATTAAACAAGAATGAATGAAGAATAGTAATTCGATAAAGGTTGATTTTTTTAAAGCAAAAATACCAGCTATAGATAATTTGGTTGGGAACATTTTATGATGAAGATATTTTTGCTGTAGAAGTCAGCCCTATATAATAGAGTACAGTTTTCGAGAACAGCATACCACTTTCTTGAGCTAATAAGCCTCATCCAGTATTTTACACATTAACTCCCACGTTCAAACTGTGCTCATTGCCATCAATTTTTGGGGAAAAGTAATTTAGTTCTTTGCCAAAATTTTAATAGAACCAACTATCCTAAAACATATAAGGTTAGTTAAGGTACAGAAACTCTTATTGTAATTTGATTTTCCAAAAGTCATATTCTATAAATATACGGTCATATACATAAGACAAGACGTTATTGTGCTTGAAACACATCCTATATTGTTTGTAAAAGTGACCAAATATGAGCGCTGGTACAAAACACTATATCTAGTAAGACCTGGTCCACTTAAGAGTTAGCAACTAAAATCTATAGCCACTACTTCATCAGTAAGAGCAGGTGACAAACTGTTAAACACCCGCTTTCTATAACTGGACACTTTTGTTGAAGCAATAACAAACTCTTGGCTACTGATCCTGATAAATCTATTTTCTTTATCTTCGACTATGTTCCCAAAACCACATCCGTGATTAAAGCTTTAAAATGTATGTTCTTAATGCCTTGTTCGATTCTGAAGTCATGTATACCATGCTTGCACGAAAAGGATCGTTAAAAAAGCCCACACAGGTTCAATCATCTAGCTGCAACACCGCCAAGGCATGGATTGGTGATGGTATCCAGCATACTTACTTTTAATGGAACTGCAGTAAAAATACGAGCAATTTTTGGTACTTCTCCAAAAGATGACCATTATGTACTATGTTTACATCTCCAAAGTTGTCTTCCTTGTTTCTATATAACACTAACGCGCTGCCAAAGTGATTTCATGCCCCTTATAGTCTGTAGGTAATGTTCATTTGCTTCTCAGTATCCTCCGCCCCTTCAGTGCTTTCATCTGATTGGAATCTTGTGTCCGCCATGTGGATTGCTGTTACCTTTATCACTCCTTCTGCTCCCCAGAAGCTATCTTGTCCAAGAACCTTTAGGAGTGCCGGCACTCTGTTGGCCCTTTACATTTAATTGTATTTCGGTCGTACTTGTACTTTTCTTCTTATTTCTCTTGTAGCGTTTTTGTCTTCGTGTTGGGTATATCCTCCTCGTGGATTTGATGAACCAATAATGTACTTAAAAAGCAGTTTTCGTGTCTGAGCTTTTCTGTACTATAATTTCTTGTATTCACGTTTTCAAGCTTTTTTCATTTACTTATATCTTGTCTTCTTTCGTTGGTGCTGAGTTCTTATTGCTATAAGAGAATCTGACTGAAAGATCGAAGCCAAATGCCAGGGTATGTAAACAAATCTGTGATGTCTTGATCATACAGATTCATTCAACGTTCATTTAGAAGAATTTTATTTAAGTGAATGTGTGAACTGATATTTTGTGTGCTGTCCTAACGACGTGTGTGGGAGTCAAACTATGTTTTATGCGTTCAAACAGATAAAGATATTTCTAGGACCGGGAGAAAGGGCACGTAAGTATAATTTCGATCTTTAGTGATCAAGTTATCGTGCAGTCGAGAAAGACGGAATGTAATTACGAACAGTTGTATAACTTGTAAGATTATGTTACATTATTCGAGATGTTGATGTCTAATACTAGCATTTTTATAGGTACAGAGCAAATGGTGTACGACAATAAGATGTCAGTATTTCTTGTACTCTGGGTTGATCTTAATGATTTACTATGTCGCTTCATCAACAGTGCACCAAAGATAAGTTGTTTATCAAAACTGCTTTTCGCATTGGAGTCGGAGGCCTCTTTCCCATTGAAATATGGGGCAAAATCGAGAACTCGTGTTCCACCCTACAGACCTGACCACGCTACAGTGGGGGTTGATGGAACCCCGCTAGAAGTATTGCGTGGCAGGGTCATGAGTGTTTGAATAATACGGTGGCGGGGCGAATTACCGTCAACACGGTGAAAGGAAGCGTGTGTGTTTTTTCTTCATTTTTATTGTGCTGTCCTCTGCTGGGTGGTGGACTCTTGGACACAGGTAAACAGTTGAACGCAAGAACCGTATCCCTCGTCAAGCCGACTCAAGGATACCGGCGGCCAGTCGAGAAAGTGCCGACAACAGCCGAGCGAAGTTCAACCTAACAGTACAATAATAAAACTACGAACAGTTTGAGTTGAGGTTGGTGTGTGGCTCGTTGGATTTTAAAATTGGCGTCAGCAGATCGCGAAGCGGGAGGCAAAGTTTGCATGAATGAAAACACGCCGCTTTTTGGCTGTACGTCCATTTAGCTCCGTTCAAAGTACACGTGTGTTATTGTTTGGACTGGATTTGTGTTTAGATTAGCATGAAGTGTCAGCCTTTGGCGTAGCATCAAAACAAACTGGGTCCGTATCCGAAGAGCACGATGGTGGATGGACTCAAAACACGGACCATGGATGCGCTGTCCTTCTTATAAGGTAGATACATTTATTTACATGTGTAGTACGTGCGTAAATTTGAGTTTGGCACACTCTCACGCACGCCGCAATTGTCCCTTTAATTTGATTTCATTGTGTTAAGTAGGTAATAAAGGATAATTTGACATTTGAATTGGGGTTCGTTCAATTAGCCTTGCTGGTGTCATTCGCCCACAGTTACCTATTTCTTATGCAAGATCGACTTTTTAAACTCCTCCGTGCACAGAGAGAAAAAGGAGGCACCCTACGCGTAGCGTGCCGTCAGCCTTCGGATGTCGTATAAAACGTTAACAGGTACGACCCTCGAAGAGGTTTCTTCGATTTCGAGTGCCGGTGGCATTTAAAATAATTTATTTCCATCGTAAAAAGACGCATTTATCATACGCGTAACCTCCGCTGTGTGATTTAAATGTGTTACGTTCTACGAGAGAAATCAGTCGTCAACTCCAGAACCAGTTTATTTTCGTATGGTTGAATTTTATATATAAACCCGAATGTTGCCGCTCCAGACAACGCATCAGACGGATTCGTTCAGTCTGGAAAACGTAAATATTTTAAACGCGGGGAAATCAATGTGTTACACCTCTTTCTAAACGCGCGCTCAACCAATTTTCGTCTGTAGTACACGAAAAAGTAAAATTGCCAGAACTTTCTTCTAAAAGATCATAAATCTAGTAAAAGCACAATTTATCGAAAATAGTTTTCGTTTTTGAGTTGCAGCCCTCCAAAGTTTGACAGAACAAAAGTTCATTCAGAAACACGATTTGGGATTTTTTATTTGATAAATTTCGCAAACCGGAAGTGTCGTTTCAAGTAACTAAAATTTTTGCCTCTTTGAAAATTTGTCCAAAGCTAACCGTTTCCAAGAAAGAAAATCTATTGAAACCATTACCCCACCTCATAAGCAGCATAATTTATTAATTTGTTCGTTATTTATCCGTTTCGTTTTTTTTTGTTACTTCTTCTTTTGATTAGCTTAGATCACGAATTACACACGCTACAGGGCAACTAAACGCGGAATAGTATTGCTATAATGAGCTATTAATAAGGGTTAGGTCGTTATTTCCGCTAAACTGATATTTATCTAAACTTGATAGACTTGAATGGTATGTAAAAAATAATTTACGCTTTACTGTTTTCAATAAACGAATGATTTATCTACCGCTCTTATTTTTTGTTAAAGAACGCGAGCCCCTGGTGGTCGCGTCGCTGGCTTATTGTAATAATTTATTTATTATTTGAAAACCATTCTTAATATTATCATTATGCAATTTGTTACACAATAACTATGCCTCTGTTTTATGTATTAAGAATAAAATAATATAAAGTTCAACAAAAGAAAATCATTAATAAAAACTTACACACAAACGAGAACTAAAAATTAAAAAAATAGCGTATAATGCGAAGGAGCTCCGTCGTGCATGTAAACGAACTTACAATGGAGTATTTTGAAGCAATGTGTTCGTTAGAAAATCTAAATAAACTTGCCCATTTAATCGAGCAGGTGAAAAATCAGCTATAAAGTCATTACCAACCACTGACACAATTCCACCCTCACTTTGGTTTCCGCACCCTGAATCTCTTGCACCGATAGTATATGGAACGGACGTAGTGGCTGCTGTTGTAGTACTTTGTGAACAGTAGTTTTGGATACATTCAACTGTTTGGAAATTCTTAGGGACTGTTTTCAACAGTATTCAAGATTTCTTCCTCAACACCAGGATTTAGCTACCGAGGACGTCCAGCATTACCAGAACTCTTCCTCGAGGTGCCACGCTCTCTAAAAGTTAATCTATGCAAAGGTTATGTGATGAGGAGTCCGTCGTTTGGATACTGTTCCGCGTATAGTCGAGATGCATGTCCGTGAGTTCCAAAAATGTGCAGTTCATGATTTAAACTAAATCAAAAGAAGTAATAACAACAAAAACAAGCAAGACAAATAAAGAACAAACTTATAAATGAAGTCGGTGAATTGACGTTTCGCAATTACAACTTACACAGATTTTATATTATAATAGTTTCGAAAAGTTTTATGTCTCACGAATTTTGAAAGAGGCAAAAATTGTGGAAGTGGAGTGACGTAGGCTACAAGAAATTAACATTCGTAAAAGTTCTGGTTGGTCCAAATGTACTACAGAAACGAAAAAACAACTTCCTGTTTGCGAAATTTGTCACATTTTTCACGAGTAGTGTATCTAAATGAATCACAGTCAACTGCCAAAATTCGTTATCGTATGTTAAAACTTTACGGAGTTGTTAACAAACTCAAAAACGAAAAAGCTTTTATGTAACTTTTTTCGATAGATCGTCCTCATTCGCTCCCCGAATCTACAGTTATTAGCGTTGTCGGTGTAATTTCGGGACTTTCTTTATGTGCACTAGCTAGTACCCTTAAAGTTGAGGAGATATCTACAAGGTTTACATTTGATTTTTATTCTAACTTTTTATGGAAACATATTACAATCACTAATATAACCACACGTAATCCCTATGTCGTAATACGAGGGGGTAATGATAAATAGTAAGCCTTGACTGTTTCCGGTTTCCATTTTGACTTTCCAAAAGGTACCATTAAAAATTTTCACATCAAACGGTTAAAACTATATTTAACAAAGAATGTCAGCCGCAAGTGGAAAGATTATCAAATTCTAATAGAGAGCTATCAAAAATACATGTACCTAACCACCTAAGAGGGTTACAAGGTAAGAAGATTTACGAAGATATGGTCAATACGCTCCATGACTCTTGCCCTTCTTATGCGACCATCAAGAATTGAAGGTGATCAGAAGTCTGATACAATGCGCATTTCATATGAACGAATTCATTACATTGTTCATGTGGATTCCAAAATGACTAGACGCAAATCAAAAACGAACACGTGTTGAAACTTCGCGTTCAATATGTTCCCGATTTAAAGAGTGAAATTTTCACGACCCTGAGCAAAACAATAGTCAGTGAAACAAAAGCTCTTTGGCTGTCCAAGACCAAAAATGTTTCGGGCTTAAAAATCGCCTTGGAAAAGTTCTCGTGTAATTTTTATGAGATAGTCGTGGCGTCATTTTTATTGATTATCTAAAGAAGGGGATAACGATGACGGGAAAATATTATTCACGACTGTTTTCGAGAAAAAAATTTGGGAAGAGGACGCTGACAATGAGGACATTGCAATTGACAAAACATCTGACTACTATCTGTTTGCTAAACTAAAAAAGGTTGTAAACGACGCAAGTTTTCTTCTTATATATACCGCTGTCTAAAGTGTATTTAGTTAAGACAAAATTTATATTTGTCTTTTGATAAGTAATTATTAGCTGCATATACGAGGGTAGTTCATTAATTATTGTTCCTAACATAGAAGCATACACATTAGAAGAACGAAAGTAATTTATGAAATGTTTATGCACTTAGTATAACAGTATTCCAGTGTGTCAACTCCTCTTAAAAAGCTAATAAAGTTCTTTCCTCAACCTTTTTTTGTAATACATAATTTTAGAACTTCTAACATATTTATTTATTAAATTTTATTTTTTCTTATTTCGGTGTGTGAGCGGTAGAATTGCATAATTTCTGCAGTAATTATTTTAATTATTACGCCTTCAAATCAAAAGAACCAATCGCCGAGTTATACTGAAAATATAACTGAATATAGCTTCAAACTGCTTAAAGTTTCATTACTCTTGATAAGAACCATATGTGGTCGAAACACAATCAAAACTAGCTCTCTTTTCAAGCTATTGAAGTTTCTCCATTATACAAATGTATATAGTTTCTAGTTTCGACAAATACACGCAAAATAACGTAATATAGTTAAAATGGAAATTTGCAGGATCTGTAGTTTGTGGCTATTATCATACTACGTTAGATGTACTTAACTAATTCATGTTATTCTAAATTTGTTAACAAATAGTATGTGGTCGAATCAGGTAAAGCAAATTCCGCTTTCGTTTCTTGCCCTCTATACAAGGTTTTGTGATAACAAAAATGTATGGAAGAATAGTGATCCCTTGTCCTCTAACTGGCGTTTTAAACATTTAATTGAAATTACCATAACACACTACTGTTTGTTATTTACAGATCATTATTACAGATAACATTGTTATCCAGAGCACAAAGAGCCCCTTTTGTTTGATGACAAATATCCGAGCGGCACTGAAAAAAGTTAATTTCCTGTCCGTGATAAAAGAAATAGATGGCATAGATTATGCGAAGACAGCAGCGTTACTAAATCACTCTAAAGTGGAAGATGCAAAATGGAAGTTTTCCCTGGAATGAATTACATATTCATATATAGCTCGAAGGTGCGTCAGTGTTGTAATCCCTAGTGGAAGTATGCAGGTGTATACGCATGCCGATGACGTACACATCTTTATGATAATTGCATCGGTGTTAATAAATCAGGACATCTGAGATTTAATTGGATTTCGACGCAAACGCCGCCGCTGCAAACGCAAATCGTTGTGAACCGTGTGAAAAATTGCAGTAAAATTGAGGCTACCATTAAAAACGAGTCTAAGTCCTGCATTGCGTGTAGGTAAACTCGTTTTGTATCTACATTGCGTGCGTTGCATCCCTGTGACTCCCATTTGAAAAAGTATTGTTGTAGGTGTGCGAAAGTAAGACTTTCTATGCCGTGCTTCATATAAACGTGGGATTATAAAATTTGTAACTGTGCTGCTTCACATTTGATTCGATAACTTTAGTCTCTTTCGGATTTGTCCTCCCTACCTGTAGTGTTGGGTGATACATCAAAATGTATCGATATTCGGTATCGATACGTATCGCTATACTGTATATCGATACACGTATTGTATCGTTTCCTGAGTATCGATATTTGTAGTATCGTATAAATATCGATCCAGGAAATAGCAAATCGATATAAACTGAATTAAAACACTTCTTGTTTTACATAATTTACATCACTGCTTCTAAAAACCTTTCTATTCTTCAGCTTCGTCAGTTACTAGTGCATCATGTTAAACATATCAATAATCTGTCACTATGCAAGGACTGCGAAATAAATAAGCGAATTTTATTAAACTGAATTGTTAGTTTGCGTTTATTTGAACATTGGTGAGAAAAACACATTTGATGAAAAAGGCTGAACTAGAATAGTCATATTTGCTAAAAAAGGATTGACGGCATGTTGGGGATTTATTACGAGAATTAATTTAGGAAACACCCAACCAACACAAATAAAATTTACCTGATTTTTTATGTTGCAACTGTACTACTAATTATAAAAAAGTGCACATGCACGTGCCTTGATAAACAGTAAGCCATTTTAGACCTAATCTGGCATTTTAACGTTCACGATTTCTTATAAGAATCCAATTATAAACACAAATTAGAGCCTCCAATAAATTATTTATACGGGCATAATTTACATTATTGCAATGTTGTTCCATAAGAAGAGTTCCTGTTGCGTTAAGGATATACTTTTTATCAAAACCGTAATCACGCTATATGGTTTGGCAGAGTAGGTATAAAAAAATATAATGTTATACTATAGTAAAGTCGTTGCCCTTTTTTCCGCAATTTTAATGGAAGATAACGAGGATATGGTAGAAAATAAATGATTCGATACCACTCTGATTGTATCGATACGTATCGCCCAACACTAGTTGCCAGATTTCAAACATTTAAAAGTATGAGCTGCTACTAAAAATGTGCGAGTAGTTGAAAAAAGTATGTAATGTCCGATAAAATTTATTTATTAAAATAAAGAAAAACAAAAAAGTTAGCAAAATATCTGGATCTAATTACATATAATATACAGGTACTTGAATATCATTATAAAAAAACAAATTTGTCCTGCCTTTTTAAAATTGTATTTTCTATTGTTTTTAACCGCTCCCCGCAACTGATTATCTGACACACATAAGTGTAATTTCCCTTTTGTTAATGAAACACTTGCTCTATTTCGAGTCTCATTCCACTTAGAAGCTTTTGATGCACTTTTTTTGTTAACAAGACCACCAAAAAATTAATTACCACGTTGCTTTCGATGGTTCTTCGTATTCTTCATCATTAATATAAAAGAAGTTGCGAACTAAATAAAATAACTCACTGTTGCTCTCCAACTCTTTAGTATTCTATCAATAAATACATGAATTAAGCTAACGTATAGGCACATAATTCAAAAGTTCTTCAAATTCTGCTTCGGCAAATCCCGACGTATCTTTAAACGATTCACTCTGTGTAGCGAATAGTAAAAAGTGACTATACAGGGTGTCCCGAAATTAACGTGCAACAATTTAACCAGCGATTCTATCTAAAAATAAAAAGATTCTTCTTGGTGTAATCATCAAGTAGGTATAGTTTACTTTGTTATCTGTCACTTAGAAAACAAGTCTTTTTTATTTTTAAGTTTGAAAATCATGAATGGTTTTACGAACAGCGGGCTAGCTGACATACACTTCATTTATACAGGGTGGGCCAAGTGAACGTATTTCTTCCATAACTCCAAAACTATTGAAAATATGAGAAACTTTTTTTATACAAACGTCATGCTGTATATTGTAAAAATATTTTTGAAAACGGTTAACTTCCTGTTATACCAGAAACGCATACCAACTTCCTTATTTTAAATAGAACACCCCGTATATCTTTACATTTTTGCATTCCTTGTTGAATTCTAAGGTCATTTTGTATAACAAACGATACCTCTAAGATGTACAATTTTCGAGAAAATAAGCGCTAAAGCAAAAAATCTTCCAAAATAAGACAATTAGAAGGCTGTGGTTTGCAAGTTATGAAAATGGCCTATCTTTTACGTCTTCAAGCAGGTTTATTACTTTTAAATTGAAATTGATGCATTGCCATATGAAATATTTCCAACTGCAATAAGTAATTTTTAAATGGATCATGCAACTTTTTTACACCACGTGGATTAATAAACTGTGATTTTTCTTTCTGACGTGAACAAAACAATCACTCGTCAAGGCCTACCTGATAAAAACGATTTTAATTTTAAAAATCAGAAAAATGCAAATTGTTGAAAAACTGTTAGTAATAGGTACTGATAACCTTATATCAAATTATAGATAATTTAGTTTTGCATCCGATGCGATGGCGTAAAAAATAAAAAAAAAATTGACTTATCGCGGTTTGAAATATTTCGTATGGTAAGCGATGTATTAATTTCAATTTAAAAGTAATAAACCTGCTTGAAGACGTAACTGATGGGCGATTTTCTTAACTTACGCGGCACGCAAACCGCATTTTCTAGGTGTCTTATTTTGGAAGATATTTAAAATGGCGGGTAGCGCTGCAAACGACGATTTCTTGCTTTAGCGCTTATTCTCTCGAAAACTGTACATTTTAGAGGTATGGTATGTTTTACAAAATGACCTTAGAATTCAACAAGGAATGCAAAAACGTAAAAATATACGGGGTGTTCTATTTAAAATAAGGAAGTTGGTATGCGTTTCCGGTATAACCGGGGCGGTGAACCGTTTTCAAAAATATTTGTACAATATACAGCATATAAACCTGGATCATGCTTATATAAAAAAGTTTTTCATATTTTCAATAGTTGTGGAGTTATCGAAGAAATACGTTCACGTGGCCCACCCTGTATATTAAGTAATGGAAGGGTGTTAACTGCTCAAAGGGAATATCAACGCAGGTATCCAAACAAAGGGCAGCCAAGAAGACGAATATTTTCTACAGTACTTAGGAACTTAATGGAGACAGGATCTTTTAAAGGACTGCGTGGTCAAGGAAGACAAACTTTAATTTGGAAAATTCATTAAATCATTTTGAAAACGAGATCGAGACTGAGAACAGTAAAAAAGAATATTAAACACTTATTATTCGAAAATTAACCAATGTTAATGCTGCACGTCTTCTAAAAGCTATATTAAAGTGTTTTCTAGCGATTCTAAGTATGAGTATGCATTAAGTCGTTCAAGTAACTCAACTGGTCCTATTAATCGATTTCCAATAATACCGAAAACCGACGATCAAAATTGCAACGTCTTACTAAAAGGGGGTTTTTGATTCGACCTCATTGGTTGTTATGGAAATCTTCTGCGCCATGTCTATGAAATGTTGCTTCGTCAATCCATGGTATTGAGAGCATCAAATTTTCATTACCATTGCGAAAAATTAACAGACATAAATATCAGAAAGTCTTTGATAAGTTGGAGAAACCAGAGGCTCGAGTGTTGCAGGTAGCTAAAGGATTGAAATAAGGGCGTAATACTGCAAGGAAAATTCTAGATTTTGACCAATTTGTCCACACAAGCACATCGAAAGTATGACACGTACATTGTCACTAGTCCAAAAAATCGATGGGCTTGAGTGGCATTTTACTTACATTAATGTACTCTTCAAAACTTGTATTTGAAATTGTCACTAACGGTCTGTTAGAAGTCACCAGCAAAGATTTTTCAGTGCCTTGAACTTGAGCTACGGCTTCATTGTCGTTTTACCATTTTAAACATGTTGGCTATAAAAAATGCTTTTTTTGTTAACTCATCACACCAGCGGAGATATACTCGTACGGTTGAGTGGAGTCCAATTTTGAAACAAAAGTTAGTATCCACCAATGTAGAACATTCATCGTAAATCAAATGATCCGTGTCATATGTACGGAAGACCACCGTTAGTTTCAATCGGAGCTTTGTAGGTAGGTGCGAATGTAGAAGAAAGTTGTTAGCAAAATGCGTTTTTGTGGTATCTTTCTCCCACGCCATGTCCTACTAACTCCCGTTACTCGTATTTGCAACAATTGCAAAACTTGTCATGTACCTGACACAAAGTTCTAAAAATAATTGTTCGGCTGTACGTTGTCCTTGTAAAACACGAAATTGACATTTAGACAAACTAGCAGTTCGCCAACATGATGTGCATTTGGTGTAGTTAATTCTGAGGCGTGCTTGGTTCGTTTTACGTCATAGTCAAAGCATATGTCGTGCTCTTTTCTCAGTTGCGTCAATTTGACTTGCATTTTCGTCAATTAAATCCGGTACGGGACCTGGTAACCGCTAAGTAGGCAATTTAATTATAGGAAGCCTCTGGGAGATGGTTCATATTTAACATCAATTTTCTCGCGGTTTGCCACTTGAGTATAGCATATATAAATAGCAACTAGATTTAGAAAACAGATGAACGGTGTATTAATATTACAAAAACTCCCGGCGAGTTGTTTTTTCCTCTGCTATTGAAGGAGGTCTGCCGTGTGCAACGAGGAGTTTAATTATCATCCGTGAAGAACTGAAACACGGATTTTCAGCGGGCAATATAAATAAACACCTTTTTATGCAGCTATTTAATATACAATACCCTAACGGGCTGTTACGGCCTTTTCAAAAATCCGTTACTTAATCGCTTCTCAAATTTGCTCGGTCCTGCTCCCGAAAAACACCAGCATGACTTTCGTATTAGGAGCGTTATTTGTTTTTTCGGGCGTGGGTTAACCAGTTTCGAGAAAACTACGGCAAATAGGAAAATCAAACACATTTTGAACACTGGGAGTGCCCGGCCCGTGAGACAAGTCGTAATATTTACTGTTTCAGTCTTTCAGTCCTCGAGCTGAATAATGTCGGTTATCAACAAATTAATGTCACCTGGTTGCGTACGCGTAACGTGGGTTGTCTCGAATGTGTAGGATAGAACACACGAGGCAAGATGACTGTCACATGGCTAAATACCGTTTGATAGGCGTTTCCGAATTTATTGTTTACGTTTATAGATCGCCCATATGTTTCTATTGAGGTGATTGATACAAAATTTTCTTTGAAAATGCGCGCGAGGTTGTACCATACTTATATTCTATGCAAAATAAAACAAACGAAAAATTAACAGATAGGCAAGCTTTCGGAGTAATTCAGAACCTAATTGGGAATTTGCCATGTACAGGGTGTCCCATTTTCGTTCTTATTGTACGGTGTCTCGGTAACTATTAATGCTAGAAGGCTGCGGTTTCGGCATTACTTTATCACTTTTTTGCTGTTAGTTAAGCTGTACCCAAAGCCGCTTTTTCATACTTTAATAAAATACAGTGATAAAATAGAATGAAGGAATATGATTTAGGTTTTAATTACTTATAAGGGATACATAAGAAATAAAACAAAAATCCAAAAACATTATGCTTAATAATAAAATAAAATAACATTCTTAAAGAAACCGCTGCAAATTGAATCAATACTTCCACATCTAATTGTCAAAATGACATTTACAATACAATACAATCAACAATGAGGTTTTTGTTCTCTACACAATTTTTTTCTACGACAAAAGGTAATAGTGATAGCAAAAATTCAAAAAAATTTAAAATCGTTTTTTTCTATATAATTACAAAATTATTAATCGTGTGAACAGGGTCCAAAATCCAGTTTTTTTTTGTAAATATTTAGATGGTATTTTCACTTTTTGAATATACTAAGTATTTTGGGTGATATTTAGAAAAAAACGGTTTTTTTAAGTAACGATTTTTTGCTAATATCTTCTAAACAGTTTGCTGCACTGAAAATTTATAGCGTCGAATGATACTCCCAATTATACTACTAATCACATACCAAAACGGAAAAAAATAAAAATTTGCAATAAGGGTAGTTACCCCCCAATTTCGCTTTGCTGACCAGAAATCGGTAATGTTAAAAAAAATCGAAACGATAACGCAAAATTTGGAAAACAAGACACGAGATATAAAAATATAAATATAAGCAAAAATTTTCTTATAAGATTTAATTTCATTATACAGTTGAATAAAAAATCTTTGACAGTTTTTTCGTTTTCTTCAACTCTCATTTTTATATCAAGATCCATACATACTTTTTTTAAAGAATTATCAAACTGATAAAGAAAGCTCAACAATGAATTGCTTTCTTTAAGTTGGTAAAATCGTTTACTCACAGAAGTTAATGCATGGTCTAACAATGCAAGGCAAAATATAAATATAATCAACCAAACGCTTCTTTTTGCATTTTCTAGTTACCTCAAATTCTGATTTTGTCATCATTCTAACATTTATTATTGTTGGTAATTGTTTGTTAAACTGTGTTTTTGTGTTGGTTTCCAATTTAAAACAATGAAACGATTAGAATATGAAAGCTTGCCTTGTTCAGCATTATGAACAATACGGTAAATCAGAGTGTATTCAACACTTTAAACGAGATGGAGTTAGAAGAACCACTATCTATAAAATAATAAAGACCTACGAAGATACCGGAAGTGCATAATTCCGAAAAATTCCAGGACGTCCAAGGTCCAAAGAAACCCCGAAGAAAATAAAACTGGTAAAAACAGTGTTTACGAAAACACCATCGACTTCTGTGAGAAATGCAGCGACAAMGTTGGATCTGGACAAATAAACAGTAAATTAAAGGATGTGGAAATGAAGGTATTTTCAAAATTATCAGCGCTAAAATACTTTCAAAGACCAAGAAATACGTGCCAAAAGAGAATGTCGAAAAGTGTATGAGAAAACGCTACGAAAAACTCTCATCATACGCGATGAATCGTATGTGGCTGCCGATCCAAACGATGATCCTGGCAAGCAATATATCCAAGCGTGTAAGAAGACTGACGTAAAATATGCTGATAGAGTGAAGCCCAAAGCCAAATTTTTCAAAAAATATCTTGTTTGGCAGGCAAGTGACGAAAACGGCAACATTTCCGACGCTTCCATCTCCTAAGGTTCTATGAACTCAAATATTTATCTTAGGGAATGCGCGAAGAAGCGCTTAATTCCCTTTATTTATACACGTTACAATAAAGATAATATAATTTTTTGGCTTGACATGGCAACATGCCATTTCACGGCTGAAGTTACCGACTTTTTGCGCTCTGAAGAAATCGAACTTATCGAAAAGAAGGACAATGCCCCGAATGTTCCTCAAGCGCGAGGTATCGAGAAATTTTGATCCCTTTGTAAAAAAGAAATAAAGACCCTTTGCCAAATTTTTGACCTTACATATACAAGTATTTCATTTCAGGATGCAGAGCATAACTAAGCAGTCATAACATGTCAATCAATGCTATAGAAAAATTAGTAATGACGTGATACATAGAAATAACTGAAAAAGTTATCGTAGCGAAGCTCAAGATGAATAGGTCTTCGAACCCACAAACAAACGTTATTTTAAAGAAAAGTATAGATCAACTCTGATCTATACTAGTCAAAATTATAGTCTTAGTAGTAGTACCTATGTTTACGTAATACAACCGTGAACTTTGAAAATGAAACGATCTAGAAGTTTTCTGTAGGGAAGATAAGTTATTCTTATTGTTGTCTCATAATAGTGCCAACCTATGGTGAAGAACACTACGTAGTTTTATAAGTTTTGCTGCGAACCCAAAAAACTCGTCGTTTCATTTTCAAAGTCCACGATGCTACGTGAACACGAATTGATATTGGAAACCCGATACGTGCAGGTCGGGATGTTCAAGTAAGTCGGCGTTTCCCCGTACTAAATGCGAATGCAAATTGCGACGATTTATTTCGGTACTGTACAGTTCCAATTTTGTTTGGCGGTCGGTATGAATAATTTTATTACAATCATGCCAAGGTTCCCGTTGTTTCCATGCTCCACCTTCCACGGTATAAAATGTGAGATTAATTAGAAATAATCCGACATATTTGCCACTTACTTACGTAATGATTCGATCGCGTTGCTGTCACCAGGAGTTCCTAATTAAATTCAGATTTTTATTTGTACCGGTATGCATAATTGCATATGCATGTTTGTTTAGGTTGAAATGTGTTATCAAAAGGCAATTTTTGGACCGCTTGAGAAATAGTGATGTGGCGAAATTAGCCTTATATTTTTGCATGGCTAATGTATTAAGATATCACATAATCAAAAGAAAGCGTTTTGCTAGTAAAATAACAAATTGCTCAACACATTGTTCTTTGTTGACGATTTTTCTGTGCCGTTGTTTAAGCAATTGCCCAATACATACCACGTATGTGTTTTTGGCCTCGTTTTTTTTTGCACGTAAAGCTAAAAATGTTCTGTGCGCGTAACGTGACAGATTGTTGTTATACCAGTGAAAGTGGCAAAATAGAAGGCCACCGTCTGGATACCACAACAATTTGTCCGCAGTATTTATTATAAATCACATTTACTGCATAAATTAATTCTGATTGCTTGGTTATTTAAAATATTAATTATTCAAAATGTTAACCAGTCTAGTTTCCACCCGGCGAAAGCAATTCCGATATTTTATAAATAATACATACGCGTTCATATACATAAAACTGAAAGTTTACTCTATAATCGCACGACACATGGTACAGCCTAATTGTACATCAGTGAACTTATACATCGACCTACTTAGTTTCTATAAAATCAGAGACGAAATCACGTCGTCCTCGGGCCCCAATCCACGACGGCATTATTTTATATCCCCCTCCCTGGAAATTGACTTCATTATCTCGGATTGATCTCGATCGCCTCTGTTAAAAGGTCTGGTTTCATCTGTGGGGTCTTCGGACAGATTTGCTCCTCACGTTATTTTAAAAACCTGTTTCGTGGAGCCATTTGCAGTTTGCTGCTCGTCAGACTCTGAAATTGTCTTGTTGCCCCCGCGCTTTGTCTACCCCTGCCAGAAAACTACACACCGTGAAGTCGCTTCCTTCTTGMCTCGGGCAAGCATACGTGATGCTTCCCTTCGGAAATTTGTTATGGTCCGCAGTTCTAATTCACAATCACCAGTGTGACGACAATGTAATCATCACAAAGCGGGTTTCTTCATTGGACCAAAACTTGAGGAGATAAACTGTTTGATGTGGGTGAATTTTCTTCCCTTTCAAAATTCTTCTTACGAGAAACTTGAATATCCGGACATTTCTCATTGTACTCTTTACCCGTACCATAACATTAAACATGTAAATCTTGTTAAAATCGCAGGTAACTTTGGTCATTTTAGATGACCACTAAGAAGGAGGGTATCAGTAAAACAAATAAATAAACGAAAACTCTATTTCAATGTTTGTACCCAAACAATAAAATTAAAAAATAGACATTATTAAAATTGGTACATTCAATCGATTTTTTCAGTGCCTTAATTATTGCTTGTTTACAATAAAAGGTAACCAACTAGCGGGAACCACTTTTGGGAATAAGAAAACATGTCATACCTAACACTGACGGACAATCAAATCAATAGAATGATTAACTAACTTAAAAACAAACGAAATAGATGCAAGAAATCTTATTAATATTGTCTTGCAAGTGTACACAATCCTCTATACAGTTAATTTTACTAAACATTTTTAAGTCGTGAGCGAATAATAGTTTTGCACAATAGAGAGCCCAAGTTGTATCATTGAGGCACACTTGAAATTATTGATGACGACAGAGACCAATAACTATCGCATACAACTATTTGTTAGAGACATAAGATTTATTTTTTATTTATTCTTATGAAAATCATTAATACATTACACAGTTCTGTTAATTCCATGCGACTAAGGTCGACTTTTATAAAGGCGTTGAAAGAACAAAAATCTTTTTATTCAACGATAGGAGTTTTTGCATTTACGCTCTATCCAGAATAAATACATATGTATGTATACATACATATGTATTTATTCTGGATAGAGTATTGAAGAAAACCGCAGAAAAACTCTAATCAGATCTCGATTGCCTTAAATCAATCTTCAACACCTTTATCAAGACGATGGATAGACGCAAAACCACCAGGCCATGCTGTACGGGGGCATGTGTTGACCATTATGTTCAATTCACATTCACAAGAAGGGTTGATAGATGGATCCCACTTATTAAAAAAGAAGTTGCATTTCCCATGATCAGTGCGAAGGCGATTTAGAGTGAGCCAAGACTTTCTCGGGAGGTCGGTTCCTGCTACCTTTACTGTAGGATCGTCTATAAGCTGTTGATTGAATATATCATGTTTCGTAAGTTGCCAAGCAGAATATCATCCATCTTCAATGGTATAAGGAGCACGAAGGAAATCTTCTGCCCACAAAGGTTTTCTGGAAGTTAACCGAGTTGTAAGTAACTCTTACAGATCTCGGGAAATCAGAAACTCATTAGGAGCTGATTGATATTTTTGCCAAGTTTTATATGTAGCAAACTGTCTGCGAATCTCCTGAGGAGCAATGTTTGAAAGAATCGGAAGACAAGGTAATGGAGTTGACTTAATTGTTCAAGTGATTAGTCGCATTGCAGTATTTAACTGAGTGTCAATTTTTCCTGTGTGATGACTCTTTTTCCAAACAGGACAGCAGTACTCAGCAGTGCTATAAAGCAAGGCAGTTGCAGAAGTACGGAGTACACTTGCATCTGCACCCCAACTTGTACCAGCAAGCGTCTAGTCTGTAATTTTTTACTGATGTTTTCTAGATGTTTCCTGTACGTTAGGGTCACTCCAAGGTATTTTGGCGAGAAGTTATGTTTAAGAATTATGTTATTTGACATAACTTGAAGTTGTTTTGTCTTTTGATGATTGTTGAGATGAAAACAAGTTACGTCTGTCTTCAACGGATTAGGGCACAAGCGCCAGGATTTAAAATAGCAATTCATAATCTCGATGTCTCTTGGAAGGTTTTGTTCAAGGACACAAAAGTCTTTACTTTGCAAGGCCAATGCCATGTCGTCTGCATACACAAATTTTCTCGATTGGGAGACATAAAATGAAAGTAGAGCAATCAAGGACGCACTGAATCTAAAGGACTGTTATTTTTGTATTACCGCAAATATTTATCAATTAGATCAAGGTCTATATAACATTAACCTGACTTATCGAGAGCACATTTGCCGTAAAATATGACCTTTTTCTAATAAATCAGTTATAAAAGATTGTACATAATTAAAAATATACTTGTGTAGTATAATTTCGAATGTCTTTCTAAAATCACACAGAATAGATATGGGTCAAAATCTGTGGAGGTGAAATGCCAAGTTTTTAATATAAGATTGAATATTATGTAATAGGGGTTCCGCCAAAACAGATCCACAATCTTTAACTATAAATAATGTAATCCAGTAAGCTTTTAAAAGATTTAGATAGTCATAATATGAATTCCGGATTTGATCCTTAAGTAAACTACGAATCTGTTTAAACTGCTCATAATCAGCGACAAGTATGATTACTTTATCTTTCTGATGAGCCTACGTTTATATTTTATGTTTGTAACAATTTCATGGCTAAACCAACTAGAATATTTGCGTTTATAATTACGAATCGATTTAAACTAGATTATATAATATCACATGCGTCTTCAACGTTATCATAGTCTTAAATATCAGTTCAGATGGCATCAAAGAAGAGTTGATACATAGCAGGGTAATTGGTCCTCTTAAAGTTGTTGGTTTTAAGCTTAAATTGAGGTGTAAATTGAGACAATGTAAAATTTGATATTATAGAAGAATGATATGGATCTTCTGTGACTAGTGAATTATTACATTTGCAAGTGTTTCAATTTAAATTAGAAATTGCAAGTTCTGGGGTGCGGTTAAGAGAATTTGTTACATTATTAAGTTGAGACAAATTCATAAGGTTTAAAATTGATTAAAGTGGATAGTCAAGAGGCAATAATTCCACGAATAATTAATACTGACGCAGTTCTTAAAAAAAACAACAGCAAATAGGACAAGCAACAGGCGCTGTTCACAGACGTAGCACCAGCGTGTTTAGAACTCAATGGGGGTATTTTTGAATACCTTATGAAAAGTCATAACTATTAAACAAATGTTACCGTTATATTGTATTTTTTAAAATTATGCTATTACTTGAGAATCGAATAAGAACATTTGTTGTTTCATTATTTTGATGTGCAGAATGCAGTCCTGGAGAATAGTAATAATAAACATAAACAAAATATTAGATGCAAGTCAGCGAATAATGGAATGAAATAGATCAGAAAGTTGTAATAAAAAACCATAGTAATCGTCCAAAAATGGTAAACGTATATACGTGAATATATTCCTATGCAAAATTCTAACAATTAGAAAAAAATCACACATATCTATTGATAAACGCTAGCGTATCGTGCGGAATGATAGCAATTTTCCCTATAAAGCTGTAGGAAGTGCACATTATCTTTTATAGTATCTGAACTGTCATCACGTTTCGTTAAGTATTGAAAAAATCATTTCTTTAGAACAACACTAAATATTTCTGTACCACGTAGGAACAGGGTTGAAATTGAATCAGAAACCAATGACAGTATCAACTTATTGAAAAAGCGCTCGGAAGACTAATTCAAAGGATGCACAGTTCGTTTCATTCATGAATAAATTACTTCCAATGTAATCCCGGTTCGTATCTAGAACTTGAAGCCTGGCCTCGCAAATACTTAACATTATTATGATGTGCAAAGTCCTCATACTTCCGATTTAACATCTGATTATTGATAACGAGCGTTTCCTTTTGGTTTTGATCCATCCAATCTGTGCAAAGTCCTCATACTTCCGATTTAACATCTGATTATTGATAACGAGCGTTTCCTTTTGGTTTTGATCCATCCAATCTAATCTAATGATGCTATCATTTTTTATATCGGTGTGAAGCAAGGAAGTCCGCGATTTCCAGCTGTAGCATTGTTGCGATCACTGCATGCACAGGTAACGAATACGGTAAGTTTATATAGCGGCACATCAGTTTGAAGTGTAAATCGGTTGCTTTCTGTTTCCTTCCGAAAACAGTTCATATAAAAAATGTTCTTATGTCACTAATGCATTACATGTTAAACACACTTCAAAGGAAGCGTTAAAGCCGACTAATTGTATATTAATTAACGACTCCAATTACGCCCGTCAAACAGTTGTGTAGAAAGTTCGGATGATTTAACTTTTTGTGGGTCGTTCGCTTTTTCAGGACGCGGTTTATTTGCCAACTCATTTGACATACCCATTTCGTTCGAGTGTGTTAAACTGGCCGTTTTAACTGTGACAGAAACGGAATACCGCAAATTTTTGTGTACCGTTGTTAATTTTATTGCAGGTCCTTATCGACTTAGTACAACGTTTAAAATGGTGAAAGCGACATCCAGTAACACGAAAGTCATCCACACGCCACGCGAATCAATCACTTACGTAAGCTATCGTTACATCTTGGAAGCATTTCCATGCCACCGTGGAAAATGACCGATACACGAGGGCCGCAGCCGTTCTAGACCTGATGTTTCGTGTCCTGTCAGTGCGAAAACGAATTAGAGCGATAGCTGGAAACAAATCTCTGTCAGATTTAATATTAAACGCCGCTACGATAGTCGACCTCGCTGAAAATTGAGGTATTATTATATTTGACACTTATCCTTCGTGGCGAATTTGTAAAATATCCTTTCACGTCGCGAACTGACGCTCTAGCAGTTACACAAGCGGTGGTCAACAAAGGATCGAGGCAAATTCAATGATTACTACTTAGTGGTAGTGTAATAGCAAAGTCGACAAATTTAAAACGTCTTGAGTTTTGTTTTCCTGTTCGTGCTTACCAAATTAATTATGGTTTACAATTATCGGAATTATACATTGTGATTCGAGTTCCTGTCACCCAAAGATGGAGTTAAAACGCATTTACATGTCGTGAACTGAGTCCAGCTACATAACAATATATTACATTCAATACATGCGGCATAAATTAAGATTATAAGAAACGAACATAATAAAGTTTGTTATAGTATTTGTTGTAATGAGTGGTAAACTAATCCTTTTATGTAATAAGTATGAATGGGTGGTGTGAGCAAAGATATACCAAAACTAATTGCCTTGGCAATTTTTTTCCTCCTTACTGGTATGTGGATAAAAAGAACCATTTCGTTATGAGATTTTTCAATATAATATTGTCAGTAACATATTTATTTAGTAAAATTGACGGTCGTATTAGTTTATAATATGTAACGTTTTAACGAKGTGTTCAATCTTTTTCTTCATATTACAAACCAAGCTTTCGKTGGTTTTATTCTCACCTTCTTCAGGGTTGAATATACGAGATTTGATAACTCCAGCTTAAGTCAATTTGAAGTTAGAGTTATCAAATCTCGTATATTCAACCCTGAAGAAGGTGAGAATAAAACCACCAAAAGCTTGGTTTGTAATATGAAGAAAAAGATTGAACATCCCGTTAAAACGTTACATACTATTGTCAGTAACGTTCAAACGTTGTGGTACCATTTCAAACATATTACACTAAAAGAATGATATTCTTGACTTCCATCTACTACTTCAAATAAATAGCTAAACGTCATACTAGGTTTAACCATTATCCATATCCTTACGACTAAACATCTTTTGAATCGTTAATACTCTTTAAAAAACGATATGGTTTTTGCAATAAGTTTGCAACTAGCATATAAGTTCTTCAAACTATTCAAACTCGTCTTGATTTTTGCACCAAGATCTTCAATTGTTGAGCCCATTTTTTTATATCATCCACACTCATAGATATCAGTTTTTGTCGGCAAGCACCAACACCGCTCATTATAGTGACACCCTTTAATAAAATAGTTATTGTATAAATTGGCACAACAAAAATTAATATTATAATTATTATCTTAGCTTCGATAAATATCTTTAATTTGTTAGGCTTGTAATCTTCTGGATTTCGTTTAAAAGATACAAGTAATTTAGAAAACATCTCATATTAATGGGACAGCCTTTATCATTGAACATTTCCACCATATGATAGATGCTTTGTATAAATTAGCTATACTGGGAAAATATGCCAATAATGCAATCTCATTTTATTTATTAACACAACATATTTTTAATTTTCTATATGCAGCCTCATTTTCATTTTCAGTACCAAATTGAGAACTGCCTTGTCCGCAACGTGCAAAATAACAGGAGACAGTTTCCATCTAAGATCCATCCATGACTTTTCACTCAAATACAAATCACAGTGTCTTAAATAAATCAACACTTGAATAATATAAAAAACCGCTGCAAATTGAATCAATATTTCCACATCCAATTTTCAAAATGACATTTACGTTTCTATTTCTTATACTATACGATTAGTAATCAGGTTTTGAGCATTTTTTCTCTCTACACATTTTTTCTAAGACAAACACACCTCGTGATATTAGCAAAAATATATAAATTTTAAACTCGTTTTTTCCAAATAACTCGAAAACTATTAACTTAAAAAAATTACAACAGTGCCCGCTGATCAGAAATTTGATTTTCTATATAATACCAAAATTTAAAAAAAATCGTACGAGCAGGGTCCAAAATAGGTTTTTTGGAAATAATTCGAAAATGTCAAAATTTTGGATAAATTTTCTAAGAAACTTTTTGTGAGAAATTTTATTTCCTATCTGATGGTATTTTCATTTTTTTAATATATTAAATATATTCGGAGATATTTAGGAAAAACCGTTTTCTTTAAGTGACGCTTTTTCGCTAACATCTTCTTAACAGTTTGCTACACCGAAAATTTATAAGAACGAATTATACTCGCAGTTATACTCTAATCACATACTAAAACGAAAAAAAATAAAGTTTGCAGAAAAGGTAGTTACCCCCCAATTTCGCCCCCTTCCCGATACCCTACTTACCCCAATAAGTCGCTTTGGGTAGTTGAGATTTATACGTTTGCCAAATTTCAATTTCATAGATTAAGTCTTTCGAAAGTTATCGAGTCCACAAACAAAAGCACAGACACACAGACAAGAAAATTTTTTTGGTCAAATTTTGTTTTTTTTGCGTTTTCAACCATTTTAAAGCGAATGAGCAAATAATAATTTAAAAAAAAAATTTTCGCGATACAATACTTCCCATGCGTTGGATGTGGAAGTAATTGTTCGACATTTGGTTATTTATTGTTTAATTTTTGTATGGACGGATAGAGGTACGTAAATAACTATATCGCAACGCACTGTAAAACTACTGATCAACCAGTCAAAAAAACTAGTCAAAAATTACAATACCCATTTCTCCTTTTATACATAAATTCTAGAGACAATTCTAGGTTAATTATTTACACAAAATTTGAAAAAAAGTCAATCACACAAAAGTTATGATTTTTATCTATTTATAAACTATTATTAGAACATTTAATTTATCACATGGTTTGGTAAATGTACGTAATTTTATTTGATGAACCAGTTTAATATACAAACCATCGATGTTAAAATGTCAATTTTGTTCTGTATCTTCAGAAGCAGGCCTGGAAAATAAAATGAATGTTTTAAATCGTCTTAATATACACTTATAAAATGTCGAACTATCTAAGCGTTACTTAAAAGCAATTTAAATMCAATGCGGCTTGATCCAGACATCATTTAWGGAAGAGAGTTGATGAAAAAGTCMACCAAAKGTTTCAAGAATTGTTGTATATTTCGAAGGGTAGTTCTCAAGCCTTCGACCGGAKAAAAAATACTCGTCTGTTGAAAGTAAAGCAATTTATCGTCCATTGCCGCTGAACCGATTTAGTAGAGCCTGTGCGTGCCACTAATTATCGTGTGTGCATACTGTAAAGTCCTCGGGGAGATAAATTTKTTGTTTCGTGATAGCGAAGAATTTGAAATGGCATAATGCTTCTGGCTGTCCCCTCCCCGGCTTTGCGGCAAAAGGAATACCATAGCTTATGTAATGACCGAACGACATACCCCGTGCAAGAAATTTATGCGTTATCTGTTACTTAAATGTACATAATAAGTTATGTGTGTTTGGTTTGATAAATGTAGCGAGTCCTTCCTGTTTTGATTTCCGTACCGTATATTCCTAATCATTTTAGCGAAGGCTACTACATCAATAAGCTTCACTTATAAAACTTTAATTACGCAATAGCAATTTGATATTTCCATATTGCTCACTTGCAAGTGACGCATCCACGATAGCACTTAATTTACGATCATCCAAGCCGTAATTAATAATAAAAAATCATGCAACAAAATCACCATTGACCTTCGAATACCGTTTGTGGGAAATCTAACAGGAAAGCTGATTTTATTAAATTGTCGTTGTCGATAACTACAAAGAGTGCACAGAGTATATGTAACATACGCGGTTCGCCGCCCAAGGCCTCACTTTCAAAACCATGTATCGAACAAGCCCATGCACCAGACGCCGTGTACATTGCCATAACTGGTTCACTTCTTTTTAATACCTGAACCCGATCTGGCGACTTCGGTGGTAACCACTCTGTCATTGAATTTATAAACTGCACCGTTGTGATGGCGACATTTGCCATTCAGATTCGAGGCAAAATGGCCGACCGACACGTGTACGGCAGTTTGCAACTAGAATCTTTAATGCGGTACATACGCCAACCGCATTGATGCCAAAAGGACAGATCGTATGCGACGAGCTTTGACAGCCGTATATTATTATATACCTACGTGAACACATACGCCTTTTCGATATTCTCCTGCACATAACAATGACTGTCACCCCATGCATAAACATTAGATACACTTGTGATTGTACTTTTAATGGAACGCCCCGAAATGGTATACGCGATACCAATAAGTACACGCCGTCCTGAGTTGTTCTCTTTTTTGTATCAAAATCAGACTGCACAGGACTGAAAGATAACAATTTAACAATCAAAAAAGATCATTTTTAGGATGGTGAGATGTGGCATGTAAATATCGGTCTGTAAACTTTGTGTCCTAACTGACTTTCTAACTCCATCGTGAATTTTATATCAGGGCTTCTGTCTATTCATATGATTTAGAAATCTATCTAACTCTAACGTATCGCGGGGCTAAATAAGAAAAGCGCAACAAATTAGCCCTTATAAGACTTAAAGCTCAACCCACAAGAAATAAATATATTTTAAACATTCCTCAGATAATGTGGCTATCGTATCACCTAGAGGGTATCTCAACTAAGTTTAGATTTGATAATATCAGTTGTTTTCAGGTACTTTGGTAAAAACAGAAACCACGCCCAAGCTAACTAAAATATGATTTTCTTAAATACGCAATACATCTATAGTATCAAAAAAATCTAAAGAATCGTATATGAACTATGGGTTTTTCCGATAGGTAAACCACTGTCAAAATGGTATACACAAGAAATCCCTTTTGGAAAGATACTCTTTGATTTCCACTGATGATATTTCTCGATATCCTAAGATTTCCTCTTAATATCCTATGATTCCGTTTTGATATCCCCTGAGCAGTATTTTGCGATGTATTTTATTTGTATAACACGAACATCACATTAATATTTAAATATTGTTTAGATTGGATCAAATATTCTAATGGAGGTGCAGGTAAGTTATCAACACTGTTTCGTAATTAACAACGAGTTCTTTGAACAACATGAAAGGACTTCCATGGGAAACAGTCTGCCTCTTCCTGGAATTAATAGGCCAATTCGCAACAGCTTTCAAAGTCACAAACGAGTATTTCCCTCGCATATGGTTGCGTTAGGTCAATGAGGTTTTGCAATCTTTGACACCAAAAAAATGTAACATTGATAACTTTTTAGAAAAGTACAGGACGTCTTCCATTTTTAGATTGTTGGTGTTAAGAGCAGCAACGAAATAGAGTTTGATGTTTACAGAAAAAATACAAATAGGTTTATAACCACTGAATCGCAACATTCTTATCAACATAAACTTTCGACTTTGAACTTCTTAGTTTATAGATTAGTTAGTTTTCCTTTATTAAAATTTAACTTTAAAAATGAACTCAAATAAAGAATGTTGCAGTTCATAATAGGTACTCCAGAAAAAAAAACAGTAGAAAATACAGCACAAAAAAAGCATATTGTAACTACAGCAAAAAATAAATTTGTCAAAATTGCTTTTAATTTTCGGGTTAACAAAAGATTGCAAAGCTCCATAAAACCTTTTCGTTTAAAACTGGTTTTTACTGTCAATCAAACTCAATCATAAATCTATTAGGAAACCCCAAGGATAAGGTAGATAAAAAAGACAAAGCAGGCATTTATGAAATACAATGTAGTAGTTGTAATCTTAAATAAAGAGGAGAATATCCTCCGGTTAAATGCAGCCAGACATTTCCCCTCAGTATCCTCCAGTATCCCATGATATCCTCTGAACTTCCGTAAATATCCTCTGATACCCTTAGAGGTGTACACAAAATATCCCCGGTGGTTTACCCTCGATTTTTTCTTACATGAAGCATATGTAGTTAACACAAAATTTTGCTAATTTGGGACAAGGACTGCCAGTCGTATTGACAATAAGGCTTAAGGGGATTTAGTTGTTGTTGTTGTTTAATACTGTGCTTACTCTTTTTATTTCACTTTTTCTGATTACTTGCTCCAGTACTGTATTAAAAATGGTTGTTGCTAATGGGTCTAAGGCCTTTGCTCACTGTAAAAAGTACTGAAGCACAATTATTAATTTTAACTCTACCAAGTGAATATTCATCGTCGTCGTCACTAAACGCATCAACCTTTTTGGTGCGCCGATTTCTTCCATAGTTAAAAMAAATGTTCTTTTTTATAGAATCACAGGCTCGTTTAAAATAAAAGCAACGAGTAGTCCTATAATATCTTCGTAACATGTCGTTCCTTGAGCACAAAAATTTGGTCTATTACTGAACGCAGATAATCTCATCTTTCGCTTGTAGCGTATACCTGTCGTCTATTTCGAATAAGCGTTGCTAATATTTTGTACATTGTGTCCAGTAATGCAATTCCCCTGCAAACTGCTTCATCTCTCATTTGTGAAGAGCAGTTATTATACCTTCCTTCCACGTTTCTGGAATTTCTTCTTGTTGTCAGATTCTTAGGATTAATTCCTAGCAATCAGTTGCTAATGTTTCTCGGGTCCTCTTCCTTATATTCCTCCTCATTTTGGTTTTTGTCGTCCTCAGTGTTATCTCCATTTAAGATTTTTCATCCCTAATTAATTTGTCTTTCTCATCTTTACAAGACAGAAATCCCTTATAGAAGTTTCTCAGCTCTTTCCTCTTGTACGCAAAAGTATATTGGATTTAAATCTAACGGTTGGGGCAACTGGACTCCATCGTCTTATCCGACGATTATATCAAATGCGGCACCAAGGTGTTCTTGCATGACTAGTGCCGGTTAGAAAACGGAATACGTTCATACCAGTTTCTGTTAAGTGTTAATAAATTAGTCTAAATGTTTTTCGATACAGTAGTTTTTGCTTAAGAAAACATAGGGTGTAGCCAGTCAGTTTTTAGGTTATTACATGTCGGCATGGTATACTTGCATCAGTAAATCAAGGAAACCTTCTAAGTCTGCATAAGAGTAACAACCTTTGCATACGATTTAAGGAGCTTTAATAAAAACGTTTGTTCTCTCTAAGATTTAGAAGTATTGTATATTATTGAATAAACAATTTTGATAAAATCGTTAGACCAAAAAAAGAGGCGCGGATTTGAGCTGTTTTTTTACAATTCTTTTGTTAACTGAACAACAGTGGTGACTGGCATTTCGGATATCACAAATTAATCCAAAAATCCAAACATGATAACGTTATTATCCACAATAAATGAAATGAAACTGCTGTTTAGTTTACATAGAATCCAAGCTTTTATGCCACCTCCAGTATCTTGTCTTTTCTATGTCTTATGAGTGAAGTTTTCTTAACTATGCACTAGATGTCTTGAAATAGCAACCGTATAATCTTCTGTTTTCTTCTTCCAATCTTGAATATATCCAATTTTTTATTTTCATCTTGGAACAAATCCTTCACGGGCAGTTTCTTCTTTAGTCTCACTAGATTCTTGCCAAAGCTACCTAAGTTTACTAGTGCTTTCTTCAAAGGAACCTTCTAAATTATCATAATGGCCGATTCCATGGCATTTTAGAGCATTTTCATGCTGTCCTATTCGGGTAAAACGATAAATATTGATTCCTTATTTTTTTCCAAATCTCTCAATCAGATTGGGAAAAACACTTCACTGCGCAACCACAGGCATCAAGCAATGATTTGATAATTATTACTGATCATGAGCTCCCAAAGGAATATCGTTAATAGCGGCCGTGTTCCAGGTATTTTTAGTTTATTTAGAATGAATATTGTAATGGTCCGCAGTACGTATTTCTAATGGAATCCAAACATTCTTGCAGCTTTTCCATTGGGTAATCCACATGACAAAAAATTAAAAGTTGCTTCAATTATATACAAACCCAAATACGAAACCCTAGAAACAGGATACACCGATACAAAGTGAGGTTAAGTATCAGGGCCAACACTAGGTACCAGGATGATGATATTTAGCCTCGAGTGAAAAAATTTACCAGTGAAGCAACAAAAATGATAATATGAAGCTTCTGGGCTGGATGGCTGCGGTCGATGTCTTCTTCTTCCTTCCCCAGTCGTTTCGCCTACTACTGTGGAAGGCATCTTTAGTGGCGAACTTGTGGTTGTGGACGTAGACGTCGCGTGTACACACAACAACCCAGTTAGGTAACATACCTCCTAGGGATACTAGGGACACAATAGGCTGAAAATTCAATGCATTGTGTTCTTAACACTACACCCTACGAGCCTTAGCGAACGAAATTATTATTAATCAAATATATTAAGGAGTCTATTAAGAGAAATATATGTCGTATGTTGTATCATTGGAAATGGTCATACGAGGAAGTAGGATTGCGTTCTGTTTTTTGTTCCAGTCCGATAAATCTTCATGCAGCCCTAGTTGCAGGTTCTGGTTTGTTATGCGGTAGCAGAAATATGCTGCAATGTAATATTTAATAACGGGCGGCACCTTTGCATTCTGCTTCGTTTATTCTGGAATCTGAAGCTGTATCGCGGCCGTTTTAAACGGCGAAATATCGCTTTAATAGTTGTTTGAGAACCGCGGCTTGCGTGCAACTCTGCACAAAATTACCGAGAACTCCCCAGGCAAAAAGCACACCATGCAGTCGTGAGCCGACGGTCATTTTTTATTCGGTTTGGTTCCCCCGCGAAACGATTCGCAAACATAATTATTATGCGCCTCTCTGTATTCAAATATTTGTTTTAAACTACTGTCCACGTACCCCGCGCTTGGTTTCTGTGTGTCGAGCACTTAAATGCGCCATGGTTTTATGTTCTTACATTAATATTTCGAACACAAGCTTTGTAAGCTGACAGTTGTATACAAATGGGCTTTGCGTGAGCTTTGGAAACACATAAAAGGTCCAGTGGGCATTGGCCGAGTAAAATTGTGCGTAGGTAACTCAGTATTTGCAACTGCGCAGTTATGTAATAGGACGTCTCGATCGCCGATTATTTACCTATACAAAACACAGACGGTCCATTTAAAGACGTCGGTCATGACTAGAATGACGACTCGTCCTTTTAACACCAGTTTTTTTCGGTGTTGGCGTATAGTGGACGTACTGGTAATAAATAAACTTGCTAAGGTTTCGAATTGTATCCTTCAGACTATCGTTAATATACCTAACTATGGCAACATTTCTTCGGTTTCAACTAAGATTTTTTTAATAAGTTGTGTCCACCATGAATTTTTAAAGACCACTTGTCTGAAAACAACTATATTCTGAGAAAAATTAATCAAATTCCAAGGGTTTTGTATATTTTGTAGTTTCATATTACTACAGTTACTACTACAGCAAATTCAGTGTCATAGTTTTCAAAAGAAGGCAGCCAAAACACTTTTCTCTGCATTTATACTATTTTCAATACGCTTCCTATTTGACGGATTTTTTTAATTAAATCGTTAGAATGTCGTTTCATTCGTTAACCGTTCTTTGCTTCATTTTTGCAATTTTTTGCTTTTAAAATATTACTCTTCACTTTCAAGTACTCTTTTTAGAATTAATTCAACGATTTCTGTGCAGCTGACTGTATTTGGTACTGGTCTTACCAAAAGCGTGGTTCCTTTCCAATGATGTGCCTTTTGACCCCTTTCCCATTAAAAAAAATGCAACTTGCGTCCATATAGTGTGCATTTTAATTACCTATAGGCCCATGCACAATTTCAGAAAAAAACTAACAGAACCTGAAATATCCTGCTGGTTCCATATTTTGTAGCGACCATGAAATATTACAAATAAGACGAGGAAATTACAAAGTATTTGTCCAGGGAATATAACGATTTACTAGTTGAATAATGTTCCATTTTAACTTTAAAGATATTCAAGGTCCTGCTTTCAGTATTGCCACGTATTATAGATCTCCAAACACAAGACTGTAGATGATTTTTTTTAGCCACCGTCAATCTCCTTTATACGGAATTCTGTACTTTTATTGATCCTTTCCGTTGTTAGGTAAAATAAGAGCGAAGCATGTGTATTTTTAGTTACCTTGAAGTAAAGCAAAGAAATTTTAGGATACATGAATTGCCATCTAACCTGTGGACAACTGTTTCGAAAAACACATCTTACAAAACAAGAATCCTGTTCACAAGAGATTGATTGCACTGCAAAAAATCGAACTATTTATTTGTTACCAAAATTTAAAAAAGAACATTCGACAACTGGCGAAGCCGCACTAGTAAGACGAACAAAAAAATCCAACAAAGAATTTACGTTTTAAATTTGAAACAGACGAAAGACCAATTACGGCAGCTGTGTAGATTTTTGACCGTTCGAAAACAGAAGCCGCCGAGGACATGCAGCGAACTGGCTGCATTAGCCATCTGGTTCTATAAGTTGAAACTTATTATCGTCGTATTAAATTATTTCCTCGTGGTACTAGGTGTAATTTATTCAATTGCCCCTTGAAAGGCCGTTGTACCAGCGGAACAATTCGATAGCATAAAGCCGGCTTACCGATGATTAATTATCTAACAAGCAAAATAGCCTTGTGTTTTTATTGCGCCGAAAATTCAAGGATAACTTTCAAGGGTGCTATATCCCGCATGAATACATAAATAAACAGTCCTGCTGTTAAAGTTCCTTGGGAACCGCGCTGGAGATTGCATGGGCTTTTGTAATTACGGGGAATAGAATTGTTTATATTTGTTATTTGCCAATTACGAATATGAAGCTGCGCTTCGCGTTTTCGGTTATTGGACGTGATTCTGATGATGACGGCTTTTGGTAATGACATTATAACGATTATTTTTAAATACTCACCATTTAAAGACGAGATAACATCATTGTATCGTAATACACTACTTCATTCACCAAAATGATGATAATTACTTTGTATGCAACATTTGGGGGAAAACCATATCAAAGTTTGAATATTATCGTGAATTTCTAACTAAGTATAATACAAATGTATTAAATCCAGAGACTATAAGTACTACATGAATATCGAAATGAGACGGACAATTACGAATATTTCATATTCCGGATAAAAGTGGAATACTTGTTTTCAGTTTAATCTTCAGAATTGTGTATTTGCCATGTATTTATATTTTATTAAATTGCATATTAATAGGTAGCATCTAATCCACAAAACAGCTGTGACAGCTTAAATAAATTAAATAAATTCGAAGAAATAGATCGTAAGGTGTATTTTTAATATTAAAAATGTGAATATTTAAAGGGACCGCCAAAACGCGAACATATTGGCCGTGACGTCAGGTGTCTTGTAAATGGCCGCTCGTTTACATCTGGGATCAGCGCGTCACGCGTCAGCCTCAGCCCATCAATTTATCAGTTTGTTGTTTGCGTTCATTTTGTGACAAGTGAATTAAAATACGCCAAGAAAAAGTGAAATACTTATGAGTTATGACTTCTGAAGGCATGTTCATTGTTCTGGAATTTGTGTACAGCGACGAGCGGTTCAACGCGGCGGAGATGAGGAACGTAAAAGCAACATCATAAGTGAACTTTTTATCAAATTAACGTAGCATTGATCATTTGATCACAGTGGGTTGTTGGAAACATACTATTGGTAAACATAAAAATGTAAGAATCAAAAATGTACCCTAAACTTAACATCTATTTTAGAGGTCAGAATAAATATAAATTGCCATTTATTTTCGGGGCTCTTGCGGCTCGTTTCCGGTCTAGCTAAAAGTCAAATATATGGGGAACAACGTCGTTCTTTATTATAAGATTTGCCTCTATCAACTTAAAACGCATATAATTTTTCATATCCTCTTCAAGCTATAACAAAATGGAAACTGAATGGTAAACACTTATAACCATAAAAAGAATAATAAAACTTACAGTAAGAATCAAGATGATCTTCACAACAGAAAAACAAACTTCGCGATTTCGGCATATCACGCCCCTTTGTCATACGTTGATAATCTCGAGGAACTGAAGTACTTTTATAACCATGTACAAAACAACACTTGTTTTGTTTTCCATACATAATAGATGCTTGCAAAACTACACAAATCACTTTTTGGTGCGTCCTCTTACACCGTCCTTTCAATAAACACCATACAAAAGCTTTAACAATATAAGAATGATACTACACCATTAAACAGCACGCTCCTCGGTAATGTTTACATGACAGTTGACGTCACGAGTTGAATAACCTTGGATAGAAGCGTTTTGGCGGTGACTCTTAAGATTCGAATTTCAGACCTGAAATTTTCTACCTTAATATATTTTTTTGTTGTTTAACATGGCGTACGATATATATGCACTTCAAGATTCATTTTACGTAATTTTCAAAAAAGTTATAATACCCGATTATGTTTTAGAAAGCCAAATAACCAAGTACAAAGATTGAAATGAAAACGCTAGGAGACAATAACAATCATGATGAATGCAGCTGTGAAAATGATATTATATTGTTCCAGAAGAGTTATTTGGTGAGCGTTTGTTTTAAATTGTGCATCTTGAAAGTGTAGTTCTAAATTGGACAACTGCAACAACGGGATCTTTATAATTTTTGCTTTTAATTCTTACTCAACATCAAGATCCATCAGAAATTTCATCCGTTTCTTATGCAACAGGCGCAGTCTCCTTTGTATTCTCAACAATTAAAGCGTAATCCATATTGAAAAATCCTTCGAAATATCATTTTGAATTCCTTATGACAAGTCATCTCATCAATACAGTTTGAATCATTTTCGCAAGTTATGCCTGCTTTTCTAAAACATTTATTAATTGTAATGACTACTACAACCCTCTAGTATTAATAGTTACCGACATATAGCCGACAATTACAAGGAAAATGGAACCCTCTCTATCATTGTATAGTTGACCCAAAGATATACCGTGTTTAAGATTTAACATGAATTAATGTAGGCGCAATTAAATAACTTTTCCTCATTTTTGTTCAATTTTGAACGGTTGTGTTGTATAAAACACTCTATAGCAGGCTTCTTATTAAGTACCTACTTATTAGTTTGAATACGTTTGAAATATTAGCATCCGATCCTGACAAGCTTTAAGCGTGTTGAAGACGATGATGATGAAGATTTTACAACGGGAAAGCACTAAACTTATTAAAGAATCAAAACWGTAATAGGTCGTGAACACGGTATATATTTGGGTAAACGACAGTACAAATTCAGTGAACAACTATTACCATTACCATTATAACTTCAGTAGCTTTCCAAAGCACTTCATGCATTTATTAGAAGCTATATTATTATTTCCTGCATTCATAAATATACTTGCAATTAATTACATCAAATAGAGCTAGGAAATGTCGATGTGGGAGAACCGGTATTACTCCTATTTCCTGCAACAGGTAGTCAAAATATGTCCTAAATTAAAACGTTAATGTTGGCAATTCAGCCGTCAAATGACCACTTCAGCTCGTCCATAAAACATCTATACCGCAACCCGAGTACACGAGCGGTTGTCCTTTCATACTAAAGTAGCAAATAATAAGAGGTATGACCTGCTGCTGCAGCACGACGCTGTTGTCGGGATTTTATGTGTACGGCCGGATCTTCAGATCTCCTCGGCTCATATTAATTATGCAAATTGACTTCTTCGCGACCTGTTCGTTTGCCATCTTTGGCGACGGCGATTTCCGGAAAGAACCGTTGCATTTGAAAGGATTGAGCGACCACTGAAACAAGACCTCAACGAGCAACGTCCGTCCAGGGTTGTAATTATGGAATACAGAGATCATGTGCGAGATAGGGAAGCTGGGGTGAATTACGTAATCATGCTGTGTCAACATCCAACTATACGGTCGCAGGAAATTATGAAGATTGGACTTTTTCCTTGTGTTAATTAAAACTTTCTCTGTGCATAGGTACCTGCACTTAGAAATTAATTCTCCCACAAAGTGATTTCACCCAGCCAATGATTTTGGACTAGCAGACCAACACATTTACTTGCTAACAGGTATTCACTGAGGGCCGTGCGGTGTTATGAAGCGAAAAGGCGGCACTATACTGGGGCGGCAAAACAAGAAATTGTGAATGCGTTTTTTCGGATTGTATATAAATATGCTTAAAAGATTTCCACGTAAATCATTACACGGTTAAATTCGACTGCCTAATTTTAAATATAATTTTTTATCTGGAAATGATAGCACTGAGTGAATTATTAATTCTCTACTATTTACGGCATCAACAAAGGGAAATGATTTCATGTATTCCTATACACAAAAATTCCTGACGGGTCTACTACAAAAGTGCGCTGGAACACCATCTTGCATGAATATCGCATTCTGTCAATATTTCTGTACTAAACATTAATTTTGCACTCATGCTGATAGTGCCTTTCCGTAACTAGATGGGTATTTTTTATCTCCTAATAATTTTTATTGCGAAAATTATCTTATTTGCTTCGAAGTGTAAACGAATCTTCGTCCGTAAACAACATACTATTTAACCAAAATGGAACGAACATGGCAACCCGATTGATACATCCAGAACTGAATTCAGAGTTTTTCGCACCAAAACTTCCTTTTTTGCTTTTGGAGTAATACTTTTTGGATGTAGCATAGTGTCTCGATTGGGACGAAAGGAACCAGTTTTTTCCAATCGATTATAAATATTCTGAAATCATTTACAATTCGAATGCCTTCTGGATGGACACATTTCAAGTTACCAGCGATGGGCTATACAAATATTAAAATTGTTTTGAGCATATGAGCAAACCATATCCATGTTTTGGCATTTTGGTTTCAGGTTTTTGTCAGAAACTCAAAAAACACCAATAAAACGACACAAAGTACTAACAATTACAAAGTGTGACAAAAACTAAACAATAAGCGCCCTTCGTCGTTCTTTGCATTTACTGCTTTTGAATCAAGATCTACTCAAAACATTACACATTATTTAAATAATTCAAACGCATTACATTAATAAAATTAAAATATCTCGAAAACGGTCAATTGTAGCTACGTCTACAAAGTAATTGTTTTAAGGATAAAGGATAGATTTTTTGCAAACAGACAAATTATAAAACATAGTTTCTATATACTGGCCGATTCAGAAGAAGTTTTAAATTTAAACCTTACATCCTAGGTCTCAGTCATGATTTCGTCCGGAATATAGTTGCATTGATACTTACTTTAGGACCTCTATTTGTCTAATCAGTCTCAGAGCGTTCAAATAAGTAAAGTCAGATGCCCTTTTTGAAACTGTCAGCTGTGGTGTTTCACAGGGCTCCATATTAGGCCCTTTTTTTTAGATCGATTAACAGCATATTCTAGTCGTCGTAATCTTACTGTAAATCCATTTAAGTCGCAGGTATTTGCATTTGGAAGAAGGGAATGCTGCAGTAGCGATATTTGTAAAATGGTAGCAAGTTTCAAGCGGCAAAGAGTTTTGGTGTCTATATGGACAATTAATTTTGAGTTCAAAATGTATTCAGAAAGTGTATAATAGTCTCAGGATGTTGTTTTCCATTCGACAATTTTTAAACCAGTCTTAAAAATACGATTAACGGAAGCATTTGTGTGAAGTATTGTGACGTACTTTATAGCCCTTGTTATGCTTACGTTTTGGAATGATATGTGGTTGGATATGCAAGACAGACGTACTTATCGTTTGGCTGTACGAACCCATAGTATTTGGGACTTGGATTCGGAAGGCTTATATCTCCACCACCCACAAAACTGCCTTATTCCAAAGGTCATCCGCTTACAGTGTTTATAAGGTTTTTAACAATATTTCAATTGGTTGTAAGTCCCTGAAAACGTCCTAGTTTAAGAAGGCTTTAAAGATTACACTATACCTCAAACTTTAGTTTTGTTTGTTCTTCTCTTTTTCCAGACAGTTCAACGTTATTAGCAATCCCTTTTACGTATTATATCGTACTTATTTTGGAATTCCTTTTATTAATCACTAATAAAATCCGCCCGCACAACTCTGTATTCATTGAACGGTCTTTTTTTAATTCGGCCACGGTTTGTCACTATTTCCGTTCCAGATACCAGTGCTCTTCGTATTACTCATGGCTAACGAGCGAACCGAATCAGGAGTATTGGGTTTTTTCACACTGACCATTTGCCTTACGTCGTCCACGTAGTTACCTGTCCGGACCATTAATGACTAAGCTGGCTTAATTGCCCAAGAGCCACAGCATAACTTAAGTTTAATACGCTTTATATCGCATTTGTACTAAAACGGTGCGCGTCGAATCGGGATGACATACATACTAATCTCCGAGGATTTTTAACAAATGTCCACATTTGATTAGATTTTGTTACCGCGAAGTGATTTGTTGCGAGTCCTGCTTATCTGGAAGTGTTTAAAAACCCAAATGGAATCTGCCAATGTCCACAGGTGTGGCCCATTAGCGTTGACCATTTGAATATTGTTTGACGGCGTATTTACGCAACATTAGTTTTGGAAACGCGGTCCCGATGCTGTCGAAATAAA